>OV884009.1:59327857-60000357 GCA_930367205.1 Acanthosoma haemorrhoidale | reverse complement strand
TGAGGTTCACCTAAGAAAGGGGGGGGGGACAAAAAAAAAACGGCCTTTCCTCTTCTTGGGGCTTGGCGCCATTTTATAGTTGATATAATGGAAGAAAAATGGAGACTAGTTCCTTGGTTCTTTATTTCAAAACAAAAAAATGACTGGAAAGCATACAATGAAATAAGACTCATTAAGGTCTAGCCATTCTCATCTGAATGGCAGTAAATTCTTGAGTCGGTTATTTTTGGGTAGAGGTTAGCTTCTAGGTTTCTCCCATGCTTCCAGGAGATTCGTCTCAGTTTTATGAAACATACTGCTGCTGCCAGCAAACGTGTTCTCGTCTCGCTGATATATTGCTAATTAAACATCGTATTTAAAACGTGGGAAAGGAAGAGACATGGGGAGACTCCCCGGCTTTAAATCGAGCTATTACAGTATTTCTTCATATATATATATATAATATTATATACATTCTGTATCTCAAATGAGACAATAGCACAAAACTTTAACTCATATCAGATAGTTAAAAAAAAATTCTATATCAGGAACAGTACCCTACGAATAACAAAAAAGTACAGATAATAAAATTCGCTAAGTCAATCAAGTCACAGAGAAAGCAACATACATGAAAAAAAAAATATCATATGATGTATAAATCGTTACCAAACTAGCAAGCGTTTGTCTGCTGAATGGTCATGAGATTGGAATCGTAGACTTTTAAGGTTCGTAAGCATGCATCATGTATGGCGGATGTTAGGAGCAAGGGAGTTCAAGCGTGGAAGGCTCCTTCATCTCACTCTAGAGCTCGTATGCTACATATTACATTGAGCCGTTCTTTTAGTATTCATTGACATGAATTGATATTATTAGTAGTCATTGACATGTTTCACAATGATAACACAAACGAATGGGGCAGATTAAAATGAATTTAATATAGTCTTGAGCGATAAAGGGTTTTCTTCGCGACTGGGAAAAAACTTTATATTATTGTTCAGAACGTCGAGATATTTAATTTGATACCCTTCTCAATATAATAAAAAAATAATTAATTTGTATTACCAAATAATTAATAAATAAATGTTACTTATCCTGTTTAACACTTGGAAATGTTTTACATGTCGGGTTATCAAATGTAACCTTCGCGTCTAATACTATTCCTCCAGAGCAATCAGCGGTGTAAACCGTAAGGTTAATTAGTTTGGTATATTAACAACAAAAGACATACAGCAGGACTCGAACCCAAGAACATCCTGATATCTAGTTGAGTGAAATTTCTAATATGAACTTTTTTTGGCAAAACTCTCACAAATACTGCAAGCATTGGATGTAGCAAAAGGTGTTAGCATACGCACCGGGGACATAACGTGGCTCATACATTAAATGTCAAAAAGATAGTTTTCCGGTTTAAAAAAAACAAAGAGTGGGAGTCCTGGCAATGGCCAGTTTCTCCAATCATGTCCTGAGCGTCTGTGGCTCTCACGCTCTTGGTCAGCCTCCACTCGCTAGGATCCGGTGACGCAGCTGACGGAGGAGCGTGGGAGCTTCCCAAGACTCCGCTTTCTCTTCGCATGTGGATTTGGGAGGTCTCTGGGCTGTCTGTAAATATTGTATGGATGAGCGAGTGAATGATGAACTGTAAATATGGTATGAATGAGAGCATTTATCTTATTACTTATTGCCTTATAAAAGGCAGATTGTAATTATAGCACAATAAAGGAGTATATCTATCTAAAAAAAACAAACAAAAAACGATTTAATCCTACAAAAAAATAAACGCGAATTTTGCACTCTCCGTCGAGAAGAAACGTCTTGAAATGTTATCTCGAATGAAGTGTTCCTATTGTACTCGGGTCCTATCATCTTTATAATTACAGCAATTAAATTTCTACGAAGATAGATAGAAAAAAATTTTATTTTCAAAGTTATATACAATGACAGTACCAGTTTAACAAAACAAAGGACACAGTTACAAATAAACTTTATCCTCTGCTACAAAATTTTATTCTATACATATTCTATATCTTAAAACTAAAATATAGTATACAATATACATTTTAAAAATCTATATAGTGAATAACTGCCTATAAGGTGACTTGTACTTCCTTGACAAGAACAAAAAAAAACGTATTGATTCTTCTCTCTTAAAAAATCACTTATGTAATGTACTGATTTTGGTTTACCGAGGGGAATCAGTAAACCCATCCCATGTACTTGTTTTGAGTTATCTGAAGTAAAAAAAAATTGAAAAAAAAAACCCACATCCTCCAATTAATCCTTGTGTCCTGATGATGAATGAGAATATATGTCCTTATCTACCAAAGAGGTGGGACTGGGGTGCCGCCTACGCTCCGGTCGGTGCCCGGGGTTTTGTTATCGCTGTCGTACTCACTCGGATCCACCACAAAACACGTTAAAAAATATCTTTCCAAATGATTTAAAATATGATAATAAGCGTTCAAAAAAATTTACGTTTTAAAATAGCAATCAAGAAAATGTCCTAAAACAAAAAAAAAACTTTTCAAATGTTAAAAGTATTATTAATAACAATGTTTTATCTATGTATATTGAGTAATGGACATTTACCGAAATGGGCTATGGATAGATAACTAGATAATTAAGACTACTCGGGCAGGTGGTGATCACCATTCAGGTCGTGCCTGTCCTGGCTAGGTAATAGAAGATTAAACTGTCCGGTAATAGCTGTCTAATTCCCGGCAATTGCCCACTCCTTGTCAGGGGTATGTCGGTATAAGGGTAAAAAACAACGAAAGAATTACTAACCCTTTTCCATTGAGCCACCCCACAATAGACGATCGGTGGTGGAAGTCGTAGATTAAGCAACTTATAATGACCTCCAAAAGAATGGTTTCATGTCTGGCTCACCCTTTGTATCTGTATCTCTCTCAATATATTCATTATCTTTTTTCTTTTTTCTTTTTTACAAAACCAACAATACTTATTTAGTAAAATAATTGCTCCCGGTTTCAAAATGTTCGCGTTAAAGGGCTCGATTTATTTCTTTGCATATTGGATTTTGTATTATTAATTAAAGTAGATTTTCATATTGAGGCTAACCTACAACCCTCCCACCCAGATTCCCTGTACCTTTTATCCACTGTCGCTCACGCCATGGAAAAGCCGGGAGTTTATTTTTCGAAATTAAAAAAAAAATAAATATACATGGAAGCTCAAAAACGTCAATCAAAACACCTATATCCACCCCATGGAATCTAGAAATATTACTGTGGTACAAACATAACAATAAAATTAACAACAATATCTTCTCTAACAGCACAATTTATAGGCGGAGCTTAAATTATAGATATTTTATTTATAAGAATATATTTTTGTACTTTTGCGTACACATCGTTTTAATATACCTTTTTTGTAATCTGTTGTCTACCTCATTCATAAAAAGACCTGCTGTCAATAATAACGTTGGTTATCAATAAGTTGTTGACACAATTAGATTAAACAAATAACGTCATTCATAAATAAATTTGATTTAAATCTAACATCTTTATTTCATGAATCTAAGTCAATGACCTAAATAATATATCTAGTCAACTTCATTGTATACTGTGCATTCGAAATCACTTGTATTACTTTTAGAGTGTATTTATTTAGTTTACCTAGAGATACCTGATTATTTTTTTGTGCCATATTATAAGTACAGTCATGTGAACAATAAATTCAATAGATAAAATTGAAATATTTTTAAAATCTGTAAGACAATGCGTAGCCAATCAATTATTTTAAGCTAGATTTCCTGTTATTACATTGCCAGAACTAGTCTCCTATTTTGTTCTTTGCCTCCTATTGACGAATATCGATTCAATTTAGTACTGTCCCAATTACTTCTAAAACAAAGGGTAAATTAATCACGTATTTTAAAAGTGGTGATCAATGGAAAGAATTTCCTTCAATTTTCAATATGATGTGTTTAATTCAGACGTTGAAAATATTCAGTGAAATGAAAATAAAAAATATAATGAATTAAAAATTGTGAATCGCTTGCATTGGCTTACATACTAACTGTTTTAACTTTTGCTTGCATATACATATACAGCGGTGTCTTCATTGATTTTTTTTTCTCTTTCTCATCCAAGTTCACGACTCGATTTTTTTGTGACCAAAAAAGGTGGTCTCCTCTTGGACCTATTCTCTCAGCTTTGTGTAAAAAGGGTATCTTTTTTGACTGAGCGAATTGGGAAAACTGGAATCTTCCTTTCTTTTTTTATATGCACCGGCTGATGTATTCAACTCTGCGCTATTCCTCGACGGGCAAAGGGTTACATTGCTTGTCCCTCAAACCCTTCTTCACCGTTCGCAAGAATCCTCACATCTTCCCGACCGATAGTCGATCCATACTTCTTAACCCTATTATTTCTATATTAAATCTACGGGTGGCTTACGCATGCAACATGGTATGTGGAATGGCAAGTCTACACCAAAACCATAACCTTTCCCTTAGAGGTTTGCAGTTTTCAATGACTACTTTCAATCTTTTCTCCGTTCATTGGTCTCGTCACGAATGATCAATGATTTGGATATCGTTTCCATCTTAAATCCCGCAAGATCAGCAAGTGTAGGGCGGCCAGTTGTATTGATGCAAAGCACCTCATGACTGCATACGTAGTATTTTTTTAATTGCAATCCTCGTCACGTTGCGGGGACGGCGGGTGACGAGAAGAATGGGGAAGTAGCATGCTCGTTATTAAATTATCCACCTTGTTCATTCACAATTTCAGGATCGCTCATTTGATGTTATTTATGATCGGTCGCCTGGTTTCAGCTCGGATGTGAAAGCGGTCGTCCCAGTGGAGCTGTCCTTAGTGTGTTGATGGATTCAGTTGTGTTCATGTCTGCGTATATACTTTATATGCACTTTGTTATTGTGCAGGAGTGCTTTCACTGCGTTGGGTTTTTTAAGTCTGGAGTAAAACCTTCACCTTTCAGAGATCTGATAATGGACATATGATCAAGATTCTTAAAAGGTCGTAAGAAGACACCGGTGACTAAATCGACATAAAGGATTTAATTTTAGTCCATCCGATTTGAATTCAAATAGAAATATTGAATGTTCTTTATTGTGATAAAATTACAAACTGCCTTATTGGGCCATTAGTAATTGTGATAAATGTTCTCATTCATACCATATTTACAATTCTTTATTAACTCGCTCATTCATACAGGATTTAAAAACAGCCAAATCCACATGCCAGTCACCTCCCTCGCATGCGAAAGAGGAAGCGGAGTCTTGGGAAGTCCCCCGCGCTCCTCTGTCCACTGCATCACCGGATACGAGCCAGTGGAGGTTGGCCAAGAGCACGAGAGCCACAGATACTCAGGACATGATTGGAGAAACTGGTCATTGCCAGAAAGCAGGTCGAGAGATTTGAATTGGAAAATCTATTTTCATAACTGTGGTTTAGCAAATAAAATGGAGTGATCCCTTCATAATAATTTAAAATGAAGTTTCGCGACCATCCCCGTTAGTATATCTTACATTGTTGCTTAGCTTTCTGCGTCCTTTTTTCCAATTGCTTCCAATTAAAAACGAAAATCCAAAGAGGAATACATCATGAGGAAGTAGGGGCCGAACCAAGGTTGTGGCAAAAGTTGGTAGGTGGTGCTAAGGTAGAAGGTCGCTACTTCAATATACTTACCGAAAATGAATGAATTAGCGCTATGAAATTTAACAGTGACTTTGACCGGTCAGGTGTTGGTCCCCTCTACCATAAATTAGCAGAAAAACAACCCATAGGTAAAAATAGCAATATGGAACTTCCCACTCTTAAGAATACCAAGTCCTATTTTCCAACAACACCGCTTTCATTACAAGCTCATTTAGAATCAAAACAATAGTTACATAAAAACACTCACTGGACACGGCGGATTTCGTGCCAGGCTATATGATTACAAGAGGGCAGATAGCAAGTCCCGCCTAATTTCGGAGAGGACGACACTGGGGAGTATGTTACGCGTTGGAACCAGCGAGAGCACGGCTGCTTCGCTCGATAGGGGAATATAACCTGGACGAGTCTGACCTGCCGTCGCTGGTCAACGACGAGAAGAGATTCGAGGAGTTCCGTGGATTCATTGGGGAGTGGAGGGAGCTTCAAGGCACCGGGCACTTCTCGATATCCAGGGGGGGTGGCCAGGGGTGAGCAGCCGTGCCTTCGGGATGGCTCACCCGAAGCCAACCTTGTATCGCCGGTCGGCGCGGAGTCACTGTAAATATAGAATAAGATAGGACTTAGAAGTATGTAGTTAGGATATAAGTATAGTTGTTAAGAGGGAAGAGGAAGCACAATCCTTGTATAAATAGATTAAGGTTTTTAGGTGTAAGCATATTGTAAATAGTAGATAAGGTGAATTGTAAATAGGTTAGGTTAGCTGTAGTTGTACTAGTTATAAAAAATAGCAAAAAAAAAAAAAAAAGCTAGTAAGGAAAATGTACATCTGTATTTGTTTTTGTGTGTTTGTGGTTTTGTTTTGAATAAAGGAGAAAAACAAAATAACGTAAGGTGCGCTGACCAGTGCAACAATCCCATTGCATCGGAATACGCGCACCACAGGCGACGTAACCCCATGAGCTCGCTTCACGCGCTTGTAGGGAAACCCCGTTTGAGGTTTTTACCTCAGGAAGGGGGGAAAAAAAAAATAAAAAGTTACATAAAAACAACTACAAAATATATTAGGCCAACTTTTGCCCTTGGGGCTTAAAAATAAATACTGAAACAACTGAAGCCACAATTTTTCAAGAAATATTGACAAAAAAACCCCGATGAAACAATTTTTACAAAAAGAATATATTCACGACACCATCAAACTTAAAAACTCAGAAATCCCCATCTCTCACAGTACGATACCTAGGAGTAGAACTACACAACTTTAACCCAGCCGGTAAAATTAAAATCTCAAAAAAAACACTGTAGAAAAAGTACTCATATTTGAATAAACAATCTAAAATTTCTACATAAAAGAAATAAATCCTGCACGAATCTATAATTCGTCCAATCTGGTGTCAGCATGGAACTTCACCAGTAAAAAAAATTACGAGAAATTCAAATTATTCAATATAAATGTCTTCAGGAATAATTACCCTTACTATTCCAGAACATTTTTTCACCGTTTAACTGTTGAGGCCCCTCCCCACAGCTAAAGTTTCAATTAATCCACAATCCTCCAATCCTTTGGATCCTTAACCAAATCGCCAGTCTGTGTTGAAAAACGCTTTACACTCTTCCTCTAAGTAAAGTAGAAGAAATTATAAAATAAGAAAAAAAAATATTATTGATAAATAATAACACAGAAGATGATAACATTTAAGAAATGAGTTATGGCCACAGTAAAAAAAAGATACATAATTTCTTGGTTCCCAAATCCAAAAAATCATCTCACCCATTCCCCGATAGCAACCCATAACCTTCAAAAACGCCTTGATGAGGTCGAGTATTGGTGCAACCAATGGCGGATCAAGGTTAATGAACCAAAATGTCCCCACAGCACCTTTAACCCTCTGCCCACTAGTTTTTATTAATTCTATTCCTCTTCCTGTATCCGGGACAGTAAGGTATTTAGGCTTCCATCTCGACAAAACGCTTACAGGAACCCACACACGAGGCTAAAAAGGCACTAAACAGACGCTTTGGACAACTGTTAAGACTACTTCAAAGGACATCCTATCTCTCAATAGAAAATAAATTACTAATTTACAAAGTTATACTCAAGCAAGCGTACAAACAAACATCAAGCATAAAGAGAACAACAGTAAATGCCCCTTATCACGTCAGGAACAAAACCCTTCATAACGTTCTTAATATACATTACATTCTCAATCCCTTCCAAGTTCATGTAATTTCATCTAAACCTATCCAATCACCCTAATCCCCCAGCAGAGTCATTACACTGCACCACTCATCTTTACAATCCTCCTGGGAGACTAAAGTGGCAGTGGTCTCATGAACTACTATAAATAAATACGTGACAGTGGGAGTCCTGGTAATGCCCAGCTTTTCCAATCATGTCCTGAGCGTCTGTGGCTCTTGGTCAACCTAAACTGGCTCGTATCCGGTGAAGTGGCTGACGGAGGAGCATGGGGCTTCCCAAAACTCCTCTTCCTCTTTCGCATGCGAGGAAGGTGACAACGAGGTGGATTTGGTGGAGGTCCCTGGGCTGTTTGTAAATACTGTATGAATGAGAACATTTATCACAATTACTTATTGCACAACGAGGCAGATTGCAATTTTATCACTATAATGATTTTGGTATTCAGTGATTTCTTAGGCCAAAAAAAAAAAAATTTATAAGGAAAACAATCAAATTTAATGATTTGGAGTTGAGATATTTAAAGAATAACTAACTTGATTGAAGTTCTGTTTGAAATGAAGCCGCTGTGGAACCAGTCCTGTAGAGTGTGTGAGTGTGCGAGAGGTGAAGTGACGGAACAAAAACTCCATGAACAGCAAGAGAAGCGGTGTAGAGGCTCAGCAGCGCTTACTCAACGAGCGATGGCTTACAGCTAAAAGACCTCTGTCTTGTAGACTTACCAACCAATCGCAACTTTCTGAATGGTATGTTTTTTCCAATGGAATCACTCCAACAGAAGTTCCAACGGAATCAAACCCATTTTAGATTACTAAGTAATGTAACGCATTCAAAGTTGACTAGATAAAACTGAACTTGTAAACACACGCACTGAACGTATCTTTGAACATTGCTACTGAGAATAACAAGGATGTAATAGGCTGTAAACTAATAAGTAAAACTGATAACTGTTTAATTTTGAGTTTAATTACAGACAAAGTTTATCTTTGAACATAAAAAAAATATATGGAAATAAATGATTCATTACAATAAGAAAAGATTTCTGGTTTTCAAAAAAATATATATTGCAACCAAAAAAAAAAGTTTCTGGCCACATCACAAAATAAAACTCTTGTTGACAATTACCCTGACTACACAAATCTATTGATTAAAGAAATAGGAAGTTTATACTAAATTTACACCCAAACGTTATAAAAAAAACTAAGTACATTTTATTAAAATACGGCATGCTGATACTCATGTCTCTTAACTGTGGTTTTGTTAGTGTTCCCATAAAAAAAAAAATTATTCCTAAACCGCTTATCAAAATAACAATATATTTTAGGTAAGGAACCACACCTTTACTAACACTATATATATTGTTAATAAATATTTTACTAGTATTATTCGTTAGTGAATCATATACAATAAAAGAAAAAACGATGGACCAGCTATAATATTTTGAAGTGTTTTTTTTTGGAATTTCAGGGTGGGATCTATCTGTTGTTATACTGTTGATGTTTTATTGGCATATATTATGTTTTATTGCTGAGTTCCTATTTGTAGCCGGATGGACCGCCTGGGGTTTTCGTCAGTCTCAGTTCCTCCGTTCCCACCATCATCCGCCGGTTACCTCTTTATTTTTTTCCTGTTATGATCTTCAACTCAGCGTCAGCCTATCTAAGAGCACATTCATCTTGAAATATATTTTCCTTATTGTAATTTAACTAATGGTCGGGGTTGGAAAGTCGTCTGGAGAAAACATGAACTTAATTTATCGTGACTATTCTTTATTATACGTAATAAGTAACCCGATCGGACAATCTTTACAATATGCGAAGGGATTTGACGACAATGACCGACTAGCATGTTTACCTTAATAGCTTAATTGCCGAGCTCAAAGGGAAAAACACTACTTTCGTGTGGTTTCCTCTGTCTCTGTATGATGCTGTCTTATCTCGGAGGTCATAAACATGATCGATCTTCTCGTGAATAACATCCCGGATCAGATTTTCCATCTGAAACAGTCAACATGAGAGACCACAGACAAATTCCGAATTTTTTAAATAAAATAGTCTATTTTCTAAATATTTCATTGACATCTGCTTTTGTAATTCAGTAATGGGACGGACTGCTTGCTGAGGAGATGATAACAAAGCTTTCTCCGAACTAGGATCTTCCTGGAAAAGTATCATCATGGATTCTTCATGATACCATTAGACTTCCGACCGTTGCTGAAGGATACTCGTGAGAAACTTTCAGTGAACCTAACTTGATGTAGGCTTTATTTTATTTAGAGATTTTATTTTATAGATACATTGTACATTCAGACGAACCCAGCCAAGAGGCTTGTGATGTTTATCATTACTTACAAGAGTGTAACAGCTCAGTTCCTATCAAGTTCAAATTAGGTTGTTAGACTTATAACTCATGCTGCATCGTCGTTTTCACAGAAGCAGACGGCCCAACTAACCTTACGTAATAAGCAGCGTGTTAGCTCCAAAGTACTTTTCATGTGTATGATTTTTTTTTTTCTCCCCTTCCTGAGGTGAACCTCAAACGGGGTTTCCCCACAAGCACGTGAAGCGAGCTCATGGGGTTACGTCGCCTGTGGTACGCGTATTCTGATGCAATGGGATTGTTGCACCGGTCAGCGCACTTAAGTTATTCCGTTTTTCTCCTTTATTCATAAAAAACCACAAACACACAATAAAAATAAAATACAGAGGAAAAAAGAAAAATTCAGCAATAACACTCTTTAACCTCCTTAATAACTACTACGTACATTTTCCTTACAAGCTATATATATGTAGTTGTTTTTTCCACACTATCTATAACCACTGCCTGACTTGTGGGACTGTGGTTCCTCCTAGGCCCCGGCAAGTTCCAAGGAACCTGGACTCTGCTCTCGTCTTTGTACCACCAAAACAAACGAACACACTTCCTTATTCAATTGAGCGAACAACGCTATAACGTATAATACTTGAATTGACAGTAATTTTTGTCGTTTTTACGCTTTCGTTAGTGAAAAACCACTGCTTTCATTTTTTTTAACCCACAGCCTAGTGGTTAGCATGCCAACTTCTATATACGAGAAGCCTCGTATATTAGAATTACATTACTCGTGCGAATATTGATCCTTTTAGGAAAATCTGTTGTTTTATTTTGTCTTTTGCTAACTAATACAGTTATAAATATAATGAATTAATTTATAATAACTTATTATAAATTACCAAAATAAGCAGCATATTTCCTATTATTATTATAATGGCATTTATGGACAATAATTTTTATTACATGTTAGATGACTAGTAGTGCTATTATCATTCATCTTTTTATAATATCGTTGAGCATTTGGATGTGAATTAGTTGGATTTATTTATTTAAATGTATTATTGGTGTATGATTATTATATTTTAATTTCAAGATTAGTCTATGTCAAGATGATGTACGCCATGCTATGTCAATTTAATTGGGCAGCATCGCCTTTACTGATACAGTGTTGAGGTATTAACTCTGACCATAACTTGGACTGATGGTTCAAAGACAAGTGGTCTACATCCTGACGTCTAAAAGAAAAGAGTGCATATAAAGATAAGTGGTAGCATTTTATTAAAAGTATCATAAATCTATGTATGCTTTATCTTACCACGTCCAATGAGTCTGGTATACGCCCACACACTTTACGGGTGCAAAAAAGTTGTAAACATTATTTAATGACATCTTGTAATTATAGTCCATAAAGGACATCAGGAAATTCAGATTATTTGACACCCTCTGATAGAAAAAAAAATTCTTTCAATTACCAGGTAATTGTTTTTCGGGGATTCATTCATTATTGCCATCTTTGCTCTACTCAAGATAGGGCGTGAACCTTAAGGAAATATTGTTATTTGGAAAATCTATTAAGAACTTCACAATGCATACCATGAAGGACATAGGGGGTATAAAGGAAATATCAATTAAATTAAAATAATATTCAAGTGCCCTAGTATTTTAAATAAGAGCAATGAAAGCGAGGAAGAAAAGGCTCGACCGAAGATTGTCGCAACTTTATGGGCGCAAGCTACGTACCTCTCAACCTTGAAAATAGTTTGCTTAATCGGGTTCGGAACTCCTTTATACAAGTATTTCCTCCTTTTTGAGTAAATTAAATCTTCTGAAAAACTCCCTGACTTAGAACTGGTAGAAGAGACGAAGTTAAGGTGTTTCTAGAATTTACTAAACGCTAAATTCCCTGTTCCGGTAGCTTGTTCGACAAGAACTCTGCTCTCAGAGAAAACGAAAATCGAAAATTTTTGCATAAATTCGGGTGCACCACAAAGTTCAAATAGACAATTGAGAATAATCAATCCATTTACTACCAACAAAAGTACATCCAAATTGACAACGGTATAATAGTTTTTGCTTTAGCATAAAACAACAGTAAATAATTAAGAAGTATAAACCCAGATCAGTGAGAGATTGGGGAGACTCAATATCTCTGTAAACGCGGGTAAGACTGACTGCGTAATTTTCTCTTTCCAAAAGGGAAAAAGCCCACTACCTACTAGTTACATAGTAGGAACGTAGGAAAATTCACCAGCCAACCACCTAGTATATCTGGGAATTAGAATGGACAGACATCTCCATTTTAGTAACCATTTTACGAAGAAGTTGAAGCAAACACGCACGAAGTCTCGCCGGCTCACGCACTTATTGACTTCTCCCAATCTATCACTGCGTCTCAAGCTACTGATCTACAAGAGTATACTCAGACCTACTCTGCTGTATGGTGCACCGCTTTTTCGTTATCTGACGTATACGACAGCTCGTCGACTCCAACAATTCCAAAACGGTATACTAATGAAAGTAGTCAGAGGTACTTCATTCGAGCAGCGGAGCAACAGTGAGCTTCACGAGATCTTTGAGCTGCCTACGGTGGATGAATTCATCCAACGTAGACATATAAAATTTTTCGACTACCTGCAATACTTGACAAACCCGGTGTTTAACACGATAACCCCCGCTCCGTTCCCCCACCGATGGCAGGACGCTGTCGCGACTGGAACGCTTTAGTCTTAGGTTCTAGGTTTAGGTTTTAGTGTTAGTGTTTTCCACTGTCGCAAGCTGAAGGTGAGCCTCATCACCTAGTGAGGGTATGTGTATTGGACTTATTAACTACAATCTGAAAGTATTATATTTTATGCACTCCTTAATATGCATCTGCGAATGCAGCACGAGGAGACAGCTGTAATTCCAAATTTATTTATTTATTTTTGTCATTGTTTATATATTATCAATAAAGAGGTTTTGAAAGAAAAAAAGAAGTATAAATAATAATTAAATGTGAAGAAATATAAAAACAAGGGGGTAATTAATTGTTCATTATTATAATCATCGCGTACAGCAATATGCTGATGGGCAACTTCCGAAACCCGGGCTCACCTTAGGATTCTTTCATTAATGAGTAGTTCTGGTGAGGGTACACTCAGCCTCGTAAGGACAAATGGCTAGATAGCAGTGGTTCAGAAAAGCGAAATACGGTTAAGAGGTAACAGCCAAGCGCCATTTGTGGTAACAACATTCTCAGCGCAGCCTTACCAGCTACTGTCACAGCTTCTTCATGAGTATTGCACAATGAATTCTCATGCACCCAGAGGCGTAACTACAGGGTGGCAGGGCTGGCAAAATGCCACGGGCCCCCGACCCAAGAGGGCCCCGGCCCAAGTGGCCGCGAGTTTAGAAATATTGTTTTAATATTGTACCTATTTATAAAAATATTAAAATATATATATACCATATATTCAATATATTATTGTTATTGGTTGTGGGTAACTAAACTACTCGTAAGTATAATAAAGCTTAGTGATAGGGCCCCCATTAAAGGGATTTGCCACGGGCCCCAGATGATATAGTTACGCCACTGCATGCACCTTTATTTTTTTACCCTTGTTCAGTTACATAAAATTTTGAATTCACAGTAATTTTGTCGTTTTTACGCTTTCGTTAGTTAAAAACCACTGCTTTCATTTTTTTTAACCCACAGCC
The DNA here is from genome assembly GCA_930367205.1 of Acanthosoma haemorrhoidale. Lineage (NCBI taxonomy): Eukaryota > Metazoa > Arthropoda > Insecta > Hemiptera > Acanthosomatidae > Acanthosoma > Acanthosoma haemorrhoidale. The sequence continues at coordinate 59,986,533 of OV884009.1, read as the reverse complement.
TAGGGGTTAGCATGCCAACTTCTATATACGAGAAGCCCATTACTCGTGCGAATATTGATCCTTTTAGGAAAATCTGTTGTTTTATTTTGTCTTTTGCTAACTAATACAGTTATAAATATAATGAATTAATTTATAATAACTTATTATAAGTTACCGAAATAAGCAGCATATTTCCTATTATTATTATAATGGCATTAATGGACAATAATTTTTATTACATGTTAGATGACTAGTAGTGCTATTATCATCCATCTTTTTATAATATCGTTGAGCATTCGGATGTGAATTAGTTGGATTTATTTATTTAAATGTATTATTGGTGTATGATTATTATATTTTAATTTCAAGATTAGTCTATGTCAAGATGATGTACGCCGTGCTATGTCAATTTAATTGGGCAGCATCGCCTTTACTGATACAGTGTTTTTCTTTCTAATAGGTATTACCTCTGACCATCGCCTCATAACTGCTCATAATGTAAGGAAAATATTAAAAAAAAAAATTATGATGAACAATGTTTATGGGGCTCACTGAATGTTACACGCTTGTCGCGCAAATGAGATAGCTCAGCAGGAAGTGTGCCGGGTTCATGTCCCCAACCTTGTGCGTGTTTTTTGGCTATTTTTTCTTGAAGTCCTTGATAGGCATTTATGTAACTGAGATGGCTAAGATTTTATTTATTCAAAATGGGATCGCAGAAGTTGTTTTGTTTTTTTGGCTGGGAAGTAGACGCGTCAGCGAACACAAGGTTCGAGAATGGTGCCCCATTGTCGAGACAGACAGGTCAGACCCGGCAGGAGTGAGGGATGTGCCCTGATTACTGAAACGGAATCTAATTAGACTTGTAGAAGTTGTTGGAAAAAATGTAGAGGGTGGAGCCAACAGCCCCGCCCCCATGGGGGTACATTCTTATCTGCTCATTATCTCTGGCAAAGACCCCCCCCCCCCCTGGCGCTGAGGTACACTCAGTACTTTGAAAAATTCACAAACGGCCACCGTGTTCCGGAATCGATAAAGGCTACATTATACTACTACACTTACCGCTTATGAACAGACATACGTCAGCTGTTAATATTAATGGTTAGAGCTCCCATACGGTGGGAAATAATGCATTAAGTAGTGCAAGAATGAGCCCGTTAAACTATAAACTGATGTATGTACCGTGTGGCTAAGACTCAATCAGGGCCCAGAGGAAATGTACTTTTGTATACTAATTAGTTAGGTTGTTATTTTGAAATTCAGTACTGTACAGAGTTTCTCCTTGGACCTCGTACCCAGAAGGTGCTTAGTGGTCCATGGAGCCAGTACATTTACAGTGACGATAATTACAGTGACTCTTCCCCCGTCTTACTACCGAAGTGTCTTCTTGATTAGACTTTCCTTGCCTAGGAATTCAAGTAGTCATGGAAGACCCACTTCACTTTAAGTCTTCAGGGAAAGTGCTTTCTTACGCTCCTCGCCTTTGGCGAGTCGTCTATTTGGCATTCCACGTATTGTTAGTCTCTTCAGAAAGAAGGGTCTTTAATCTCTATCGGTTTTCTGCGGAGCATACGTGAAGCTCTTCCAGCTGACCTCTCCGGGGCGCTGTTCTAGTAGGACCAAGTCCACTGAAGTTACCATCGCATGGATGACCATTTTAGGTGGGCAAAATCTGAATGTGGGATATTGTCATCTGAAGTATACGACAGCTCGGCGACTCCAACAATTTCAAAACGGTATACTGATGAAAGTGGCCAGAAATACTTCATTCGAGCAGCGGAGCAACTGTGAGCTTCTCGAGATCTTTGAGCTGCCTACGGTGGATGAATTCATCCAACGTAGACATATCAAATTTTTCGACTCCCTGCAATACTTGACAAACCCGGTGTTTAACACGATAACCCCCGCTCCGTTCCCCAACCGATGGCAGAACGCTGTCACGGCTGGAACGCTTTAGTCTTAGGTTCTGGTTTAGGTTTTAGTTTGTAGTTCCCACATTGTAATCTGAAGGTGAGCCCCATCACCTAGTCCTGTACCCAGTGATTTGTAATTTTAACTTCAAATAGAAAATTGTTATTGTAATCCTACCCTCCTACGAATGCATACGCAGATATGCAGTAAGAGGAGAAAACTGTAAATTGAGAATTTGCAAATTGCAAAACTTTTGATCAATGAAGGGGTTATGAAATTTAACAAAAAAAAAAAAAAGTGGTATAGGTAGTAAATTACTAGCTGATGACGAATATACCCCATACGTCAGGTCGCAAATGAAATTCTGAGTTAGATTTTCTTTCTACCATAATACGCGTGAACATAATACTTGAACGGTGCTTATGGTTTGAAACAAACTGTGATGGGAGATGGACAAGAGGAAAATGAATACTAATCAAATCGGAATTATTTTAGGATAATACGGTTTTAATAGTAAGGTATGATAATACTCCTAAAAATATTACATTATTGGTGATGTTATAATAAATAAATTGTTCGTGTAAGCCCCGTTGTGGACTTTGGTATAAATGAAGGTGTGATCCACCTGACCTATTACCCGGGTCCTACAGCGTCAGACAGCTCATCGCTGCTAGGCATTAAAAGAGTCTGCACTTTCGTTTTCATGACCTTGTTGCTAAACTCAGCAAAAGGATTTGACGGTCTTCGGCTGCTCGGTTCGGGATCAGGCAACGACACGAAGTTGAATACAATGTCATCTTTTCCCAGCCAGACTTTATAAGTGCAAAGCAATGGGGCTTTTTTTCGCTGTGACTATTCTCATCTTTCTTTGATTTTTTCGAATAATTATTAGTAAGCTTACTTCAAGTAAGATTCGGACTGGCCCCCAGCACTAAATTTATCAACAAAATAATTGTAAATTGCTGTGCTCCTACATTTATTCCATTGTATTATATACTATTCCATGAAATTACATAACTCAAACTTTCAGAGAAAAAAATAATCATCGTGGTATTCCATGGTATTTGATACTTTTGAGTTTATCAAATTTAAATATTGATAAGGAAAGAAACCATTAAAACATTAAATATTTCGGAATTAAAATAAACAAACTTCATGAACAAATTGACACATACCTAACCTTGAATGATCCATAATGATAAGAGGTACGGACTGTTGCGTATTCAACTTACGGCTAAAATGACAAATGCGAACCAAAACATCGTAAGCTCTCTGTGTGTGCACGCTTGTTTAAAAATCATTCGGCAGCACATTATACTACCTTAGGTAAACACGAGCTGTTGAAAAAAGATTAAATTTACTCCACAACTCTCCATAAGAAAATATAATTTTTAGGCGGGATTGAAATTTTTGTCCACCTAATTTGTGCATCATTCCTAATCTCATTCCCCCGATAACCTCATTGACGACAGTTAGGTGCCTTCTCCCAATGCACATTTCTACGTATGCTGCCCCTTGTAGTGTTTGTTCCGGTCCACCTTTCCTGTCGCCAAGGTGTTGGTAGTCTTATACACAGCCATGATCATCATCCATAAGGCTCTTTCACTTGGGTAGCACAGAACGCAGACCCTTCTAACGAACTCATCTCGGGAGTTCCATGCGATGGCAATAGTTGGTAGCTCTCAAGCAGTTGGCACACCCTTTTTTTTCAGGGTTCCCCGGCACCTACACGTCTTCTGAATCTTGGTGTAGGTGGCCTTGGAATACCCATAACCCAAATGAAGCATTGAGGGACTACTTCGTTAATATATTGTGTCACGACTTAAGAATTTTATTTTTCTTTGCACTGTTTATTGTCTATGTAAATGTTGACAATTTGCCGGACATCCTGCGCTTCTATTATTTGTTCGGTGGCTGTGATGGGATTACCATCCAGAGAGTAGATTATTTTTTTAGTTGTTATGCGTCGAATTTAGAATTGGTCATGGTCGGGTTTTTCTTAGCAAAGAACCGCACAAAAGGTTTCTGAAGTGTCGGGTGGGGCTCTTGTGTCACTCGTGAAAGAACGCGGAGTGACACTCATCGAAGAAACAAGACTGACTAGGAAGAGACCATTAAATGTTACTAAATATCTAAACTACAGAACGGACCGTCCAGGTGACAGGTGATGAAGGGACGGTTCATGCTGAAGTTCAGGCGAGCCTGCTGAGTTAATAATGCAGATCAGAAGAGGCTGATCCACCACCAATCCCTCTCCCGCCGTGAAGTTCCCCGGGGACTAACTACTATTTCCAGGTCACTGCTGTGTCAATTAGCACTCATTTCTTTCCTGTTACCTAAACAGAAGTATACTGTCCTCCAAACAAATCCATATTCCTCTGCATTGAAGGGACTGGATAGTCCATTCTTGGGACTAGCTGAAAGAAGCTGGCCTGACGTTTGAGAGATTACCAAACAAGCATCTAACGTCTAAAAGAAAAGAGAGCACATAAGTGGCTACGTTTTATTAAAAGTATCATAAATCTTTGTATGCTTTATCTTACCACATGGGTCTGACATACGCCCACACGTTTTACGGGTGCAAAAAAGTTATAAACGTTATTTAATGACATCTTGTAACTATAGTCCGTAAAGTCACAACATATATTATCTATGATCCAGATCATCTGACATCCGACTATAAAAATATATTTATATTTTAATTTCCGAGTAATTGAATAATTATCGCAGAATTATCTCGGGTACTCTTTTCCTTATACCATCGTTCGGGTACTAAATTATGTTTCCATGCAAAATATCATTTTTCTACTTGAGTTATGGGTGGCTGGAATTCGAATGAACTGTGTTGGACAACATTTGCTTTAGAAAGCGTATCTCAGTGGTCACCGTTAAGGCAATAGAAATTTAATAAAAAAAAAAATATTTTAAGAGCAATTAAATAAATCCTTGGCACACGAAAGGGTAGGGCCCGACCGAAGATTGCCGCCGCAGTTCGTATGCCGAGGACCTTTATCAATACTAAGTGTGGTTATGGACTGCATCTTTATTAAGGGTTATCTCCTACAGAAGCTGTATAAAGACTGCCTGTTAGGGAATTAGAATGAATGTGTAAATTGTATGTATGTATATTCTAAATACTTGACGTATGAGAGAGAAACAGAAATAATTTAAACCGAGTACGATTTAGCTAAGGATAATTATTTATTGGCGTTTTGGAACGTTTGTGATTTTGGTTATAAACAATATTCATAAATGAATTTACGATTGAAAGCAGTGATAAGATTAGATAGTGCGGGGGGGGGGATGGACAGGGTAACGGGGTCGCTGGAGGAGGAGAGTATAGGAACCTTTTGCCCTCATTGTAGGAGCACCAGGAAATAATGGCTTATCTCAGTGACCCAGTGACACTCAGCACCCCTACCCTGTCATCACCGACTGAGCTACCTCCTCGTGGTCCCCCCTTGGACTACTACTTGGTACGCCAAGACGAAAGCTCAGAGGCGGGAGTATTCAATGAAATGGGGACCAAGTCCTTGCCCATTGAGAATACCCTAACCGGGCCCGGCCCTGGTAGGGGCAGCACTAGCAAGCTTTAGGAACGGTTGTCCTATGTGAGAGAGGGAAGGAACGAAACCCAAATCAAAACGTACTACTTCCGCTCGAATTGTTGTAATGCCATGGTTTTTGATGGGGCGAGAGCTGTGATTTCCTTATGCTTCTTGTTAATAACTTCAAGATATGTAGTAGTACCTGCAGAAGAACAGTTTTGGAGCACAAGTCCTTCCTGTTATAGACATCACATTTCATGATGGTATTGTGAGTTGTATCACCGCAGTCTTCCAAATCGAGGATGATCACAGAAAGGGCAACGGGACCTTTCATTTCCATGGGTGATATCTCCTTCTATTATAAAATTCATAAAACTTTGCACTAGAGCACGAACTGGCAGCTGCAGTCATCCCCTGTATTAAGTCCAGAGAAATATAACATCATTATTCCATGACATATCTAACACTTTTATCTGTCATTAGCATTTCCATATTACTTATTGCCCGTATCATATTAGATACATGCTTGTAGAAAAACTTGTAAAAGTAGGTAATACAAGTATTTTAGAAAAAAACAAAAAAACAGATTAAGTACCGATAGTTAAATTGAGCTCCTTCTGGAAAAAATTTGTCAGATTCCACTATCTGTTGGTAAGTGCCATTCAAGACTGCTACAAGGAGGTCTCCAGTTAGAGGGTATGGGCCAGGTGAGAAAGGTAGGCATGGCTTACGGGCTGGCTCCTAGAAACATTTCCTGTAGACAAAAGATAAGACAGACTTCTGCGTGGATATCCACATCTGCAGGAAAGGGGCAAAGGAAGGAAGGAACGAAACCCAAATCGAATGTTACTACTTCCTCTCGATTGGTGTAATGTTAATCCGTCAAGTCATGGCCTTCGTAAATAAGTACTGTGGGGGATACATCATTGCTATAATACAATACTATACCTCCTGTCAATAATTTCAAGTAACGTAGTAGTACCTGCGGAAAGATACATATCTAATTTGATGTCATATAAAGTTTTAAATTTTTTGCACCAGTTCGATGTGTGGTTCCGGGTACGTAAAGTGAAACCTTCCACATTGTTGTGCCGGAATAACGATATAACTCATCAACTGGCAAAGCAAAGGACAAAATGGACCAGACCCTAACATGCATTTAGTTAATTTTTATAAACATTGTTTTGTGCCACACTACGTGTTTCTCGTTTTTTTTTTTCAGTTTTAAAAGGAGAGTACGGATGTGAAGAGGACAAGCAGGGTAACGAGGAAGCTGGAGAAAGATGGGGGTAGGTGATGGCGTGTTTAAAGGATATATCTCCAAGTGCAGTAATTCATTCAGTGTTTGGCAGGCTAAAACATCAGGGAGTCATAGTCGGCGTGAATCAAAACGACAACTATGCAGGGGAGGAAACTTAAAAATAGAGAGGTAACGTCAACCTACGATACTCCTTTGATCACAGTATTGTCACAGCAATAGAGATGAGTTGATATCAAATTTTCACAGAAATGGGAAACACCATCACAAACAATGCCGAAACAGAAATTGTTAGATATATCAAGGAATCATTATGTAATATTTCCCTAGACTTAATCAAGGAGATGGCTGTTACTGCAGTTGGTGCTCTCTGGGGAAGTCTTGTGAACGTTCATACAGAACAAGATCTCACGCATGGAAAAAAAAGGTTCCATTGCCCAGAAACACCTTTTCTGTGATCATCTGCGATTTTGAAGACTGCTGTATCACTGAGACAAATCACAACACCATAATGAAATGTGATGTCTATAGCAGGAAGGACTTGTACGCCAAAACTGCTCTTTCCGCAGGTACCACTACGTAACTTAAAATTATTGACAGGAGGTATATTTTTGTATTCTAGCGACGATGTCTTCCCCACAGTACTTATTTACAAAGGGTAGGCCTTGACCCGCACAATTTTATCGTCGAATGTATCTGGACGTGACTTGGCTGTTCAACATATGAATATTTTCACAGAAAAGGGATACACTTTCACAAACAATCCCGAAAAATAAATGGTTAGATATTTCAAAGAATAATGATGTACTACTTCTCTTAAGGAGCATAAGGAAATCACAGCTCTCACCCCACCAACAACCATCATTGAAGACATTACACCAATCGAGAGGAAGTAGTAATATTCGATTTGGGTTTCGTTCCTTCCTTCCTTTGCCACTTTTCTGCAGACGTGGATATACACGCAGAAGTCTGTCTTATCTTTTGTCAGCCTTATATTGGTCAGCCTCCGCTGGCTCTTATCCAGTGACACGGCTGACGTAGGGGCGTGGGGGACTCCCCAAGACTCCGCTTCCTCCTTCGCATGCGAGGGAGGTGACAACCATGTGGACTTGGGGGGCCTCTGGGCTGTTTGTAAATATTGTATGAATGAGCGAGTGAATGATGAATTGTAAATATGGTATGAATGATGACACTTATCTCAATTACTCATTGCCTAATAAAAGGCAGATTGTAATTTTATCTTAATAAATTGTTGTTGACTAGTATCTTTTGTCTACAGGAAATGTTTCTAGGAGCCCGTAAGCCATGCCTACCTTTCTCACCTTGCCCATACCCTCTAACTGGAGGCCTTCTTGTAGCAGTCTTGAATGCCACTTACCAACAGATAGTGGAGTCTGACAAATCTTTTCAGAAGGAGCTCATTTTAACTATCGGTACTTAATCTGTTTTGTTTTTTTCTAAAATACTTGTATTACCTATTTTTACGAGTTTTTCTACAAGCATGTATCTAATATGATACGGGTAATAAGTATTATGGAAATGCTAATGACAGATAAATGTCAAATTTTTAACAGGGAATCTTGAAAAAGTGCGAGAACGTAAAAAAAGTTAGTCACCAACCATACAATAACGGTACCAATGGTTCATGTCGATCGTTTAAGTGTTCTCAGTCCAGTAAGACAACGATAAAGAAATTATTGATAAGATGTTACTTGAACTATATTATGACCCTATGTCTAATCCGTTTTTAATATTTTTTATTTAATGAAAATGTTTTTATCTCAAAAATCACAAATGCCTTGTCAAAAAATTTCAATTAAATACCCTCATTATCATATTTTTTTTAAAGATTTAGTAATTAGTAAATAGTGATCATCTTTAAAATAATCACTTATTAATGTTATATAATTTATAATAATAAATGACACTTAAAGAATGACTGTCGGGTCGTTAGGAAGGGGATGCCTAGTTACCCTAGCCCTGGTGACGAAGTGAGGGTTGCTTGAGTTTATAACCTGGACAATCGTTTCATGACGGCTTTACTATCTGACACCATTTTTTGATAGGTATGTGCCCCGACAATACACTATGTTCAGTAGAAGAGGTATAGGGTTGGTAGTGTAGGTAGTTTGTGTGGTCTTGGAATGACCACGAATTCACACTCGATATCTGAGGGTAGGGCGAAATCCGTCCGGATCCCAAAGGCGAGTGTGAACCGGAGAGAGGCAGACTGAATCGCCGTGGGGAACACTGCTTGGTAAGTTTGCAGGGCCACGACAACCGTTGTCCACTAGGGTAAAGTATCTCCCAAGGAGGTGCTAGATTTAGCGAGAGGAAGGCAGAGATCCCCACTAGAAAGGTGTGGGGTCTGACAACGCCGGACTAAAACGTAGCGAAGTGAGGAAAGAAAGAAATGCAGAGGTTTTTCATAAAGAAGCAGCCTAGGTTCAGAGTTTCAAGCAGTGCAGCCACGAGCCAGTTTAGTTGTCAGGAGAATGATATACAGGCCCCAAACCGCCGGCCTTAAATACCCATCTGGCCTTGTCGGTAGCCAATAAGGATCACTTTTGTAGTACCCAATGATGTTTGTGTCTATACCTGCCCTGGCAGCTGGTGACCCAGCTCATGTAACTAATTCGCTCCTAAGCATGTTTTATTGTTTACCATATTTACAATTATTTATATTTTGGTAATGTTATTTACATTTGTTTACAATATATATACAATAGAGTATAGGGTGATTTATCTTATGTAGTTAGCGGCCACTACAATGACATTTACATGCGTATATTTGCATTTTGGGTTGTTCATCAAGCTTTCTTTCGAAAATGTTCTCTTTTATAGCCTGTTCTGGCATCATCAGTACTGAGAAAGGGTTTTGTCTGTTATAACATGCTTAATCTGCTTATTATATATGTACCGAATCAGGTTATTATATTTATTAGATAATTTGAAAAAAAGGTGTGTTTTCAATTAAACAGACCAGAAGAAAACGTTGTCTTTGATGATTTGATGAACAGCCCCAAGTGCAAAGAAAGTAATGTTAATCGTTAACATGAGTAGTGAGAGTGGGTGCATAAAGTACAGAAAATGGTAATTTTCCGTTCTTAGTTACGGCATTAAACCTTTGGGGAGAGCAAAGCTTTCTAACACCAAGCGCGCCCAATCAAACCAGTAAGATTCACTATACTGACCTCAACATGCCTATTATTCTGAAATACAAAATATATTCGCACTAAATTAAACAATTTTTATTTAAGAAAATATTTTTACAATCTCCCCTACTGGACGATAAGTGATATCCCATTCGTCCCATATTTAGTCCAGTTTAGGAACCAATTACTCTTTCATTCGATATGTACAAACACACACAGCCCAGGAACCTCCAATCCCCCCCCCCCGCATAGGAAGGCTCCGGAAGTTTCCCTACGCTTATCCGACTACTACATAACCGGATACGGACAAGTTTAAGTGTGCTAAACCACATACGCTCAGGCCATGATTGGAGAAACTGGCCATTTTGAGGACTGTCATGAATATATACAGGTGACGAAGTAAGCCGTGTAGCGTTCAATTGGGCACCATCATCTTTGTTTTATTAATAACGTTGTTTTCATTCTCATAGGTCACATCACTGGGACTGACGGCTTACAAGGGCAAGATGTCTAAGAGGAAAGACAGCAGATAAAGATAAGTGGCAAAATTTTATAAAAATTTAGAAAACTTTTGGGGTATGACTATTTTTAGGGGCAAGGGAAGGAGTTTTAGAAGAGTGAACGGGTCTACGATACTTGTTTATTATTCAAATGTCAACTTTAATGACATAAGCCCGGAAACTGAGTCAGTTTGTCAAAGCTAACAACTCATAAGTTGACTTTTAGAACTTCAGAAGAAGTCTTATTATAAATATATCAATTAAGTAACATTTTTTTGCGATTTAAATGATAAAACATCTTTTTTTGCATTTGCAGCCGTGCAGAAGGGATAACTGATCGCTATTGGCCACCGATGTTGTACGACTGAAAGTCTTAGATGTGAAGCTGCTCGCAAGGACTTGGGGCCTGTGCAACCACAGCACACAGTCCTTCTTTTGTAAGTAGTTTATTTGTATTTATTCAATAACCCCCCGCTCAAACCAAAAAAAAAAAATCATATAAAAAGGAACTTGGAGATCGAAACGGAAGTGAGCTTTTGATCTTTTGTAACTAATTAGTCACTGGTATATATGGAACTGGTCATTTTTCCCTTTAAGTCCTGAGTGTCGGCGGCTCTCATGCTCTCTTGACTGCTAGTAGCAGTGATGCGGATTCTATTTTTTTTTTTTTTTCATAGCCCCTTTAAATTTACAGATAATTATATATGATTTTAGATCCTCAGGCGAATCTATTTACAAATTATTTTTGTATTTCCTGTAGCATCGCTACATTATATACAGGTACGGATGTTATTTTTTTATTTTTATTTTTTTTTTTTTCTTCATAGCCCCTATTAATTTACAGATAATTATATATAATTATAGATCCTCTGGCGAATCTATTTACAAATTATTTTGTATTTCCTGTAGCATCACTACATTATATACAGGTTTTGTTATTTTATAGAAATTATATAATGAATAAACAAGTATAATGATATACATTCTACATGACTTGACTGAACTGACTAATAAGATGATGGGGCTCACCTTTTTGATCAACCTTAAAACTAACTTACATACTAATTCTTATCCTAATTTTTCCCCGACAGTCTGTTGCCATCGATGCGGGAGGGGTGGTGGGGTCATAGTGTTAAACACTGGATTTGTCAGGTGCTGCAACGAGTCAAAAAACTTAATGTGTCTCCGGCGGATGAACTCACCCACCGACGGCACACCAAGCAACGGGTGCAGGTCAGCGTTCTTCAACCTCTCGAAAGAGGTATGTCGGACCACTTTTCGCATGATTCCATTCTGGAAGTGTTGGAGACATTTGGCGGATGTTATTGTAGCGTATGGAATCTCTTAAATCCTTTCCTTCTTCTTTATAGCCAGGAAGGTGGGAATTGTGCTGACGAATTGGAGAGTGAACGTAAATGGGTATGTATGGATCAAAGGGGATCTTTTACCAGAACTACTTATTCCTCTTTAGAGCAGATTGTAATGTTCTTAAATAAAGTTCTTAAATTAATAACAAAACTATAATAACTTCCGAGCTGGGACTTCGGAAGTCTTAGACGTTATATGCAAAAATACCAATAAACAATGACAACTATTTACACATTTCAAAAGAAAAACGAATAATAAATTACACAATAGTGAAACTTGGGTTACCGGTGGGAGGGCTTGCTTGGAGAGGACTAGCTGAAAGAAGCTGGCGTTAGAGGGATTACCAAACAAGCAGCATATTTCCTATTATTATTATAATGGCATCACTGGACAAGGTCATTCATCTTTTTATAATATCGTTGAACTTTGGGTGCGAATTAGTTGGATTTACTTGTTTAAAAGTATTATTGATGAATGATTATTTAAAAATTAGTCTATTGACCATAACTCCATTTTCCATCACATAATTCCTTTGGTAGCACATTTTTCCTTCAGTCCATTGCAGTGTCAATCACCTTCACTTTCCCACTTACTCTAGCATCAGTGTACTGCTCTCCCAATAAATCCATTTCCGATTCCCAATTCATCTTCTTTCTAGACTCCATCGGCCATCGTTTTCTTGTGGGTGGGGACTTTAATGCGAAGCGCCAATCCTGGGGGTCAAGAGCCACGAATACACGAGGACGTGCTTTTCTGTCTGCACTAGCACAGAGACATTGCTATACTATCTCTCCTACAGTCACCTATTGGCCAACAGATCCAAACCGAAATCCAGATCACCTTGACTTTTTCTTCTACAATAGTTTAGGAACACTAAACTATTCCTAGCCTCGAAGACCTCTCCTCCGAGCACTTTAATATTAACCATTTCCCTAAGACCAATTCACAAACTGCCTCCTCCTTCATTTACTAGGGGCCCAGTTGATTGGGACCACTTCCGTCAGCTTCTTACAGATTCCGCAGAGCTCAAAGTGTCCCTGAAAACATCCCAAGACCTACATGATGCAGTGCTCATTCTTTCACTACTCTGGTCCAGAGGTCGGCTTGGGAGGCATCGTCGCCCCACTGTCATGCAAAAATTCACAATCAAAATCCTTCACCTCAGCATCTCAAAGACCTAATGAAATCCAAACGCCGCTCCAGAACAGTGTGGCAAAGATCCCGACGTGCTGATGCAGTCAGTACTGCAGATTGGTAAAGCGGCAATTGGCATCCTTATGTTTCGATTCTTTTAATTCCCATCTCTCCTCTCTGTCTACCAGGGTAACTCTCTGTGGAATGTAACTAAAAAAATCCTAAAATATCATCCTGTTTCACACTCACTTCGTCGTGAAGATGGGTCCTGGGCGGCTTCGTATGGGGATAGGTCGGAGGAATTTGCTCCGCATCTTTCCCATACTTTCACACCTCACCTTTCTCATCAAATCCATACTCACAGCACAACTGTTGAAGATTTCCTCACTTCACCTATTCCTCTCTCTCTTCCACCAAAAGCCGTTAATCCCTCTGAGGTCAAATACCTTCTGAAAAACATACCTTACCAAAAATCCCCGGTATATGATCTCCTTAATCCTCAAATTCTCAAACAACTCCCTCCTAAAGCCATAATCTGCCTAGTCTACATTTATAATTGCATTATCCGAACTACGCACTTTCCTCTCCTCTGGAAACATTCCATTATAGTCCTATTCACCAAACCCGGTAAACCACCCAATGACGCCTCATCTTACCGTCCGATTAGTCTACTCCCAAAACCTCTCAAAAATATTTAAAAAACTATTAAAACGTCTACTTCCAATTCTTGAATCCAAAAACCTTTTTCCTACGCACCAGTTTGGTTTCCGTCTACGAAATTCCACTGCTTAAGAAGGCCTTTGCATTGTTGATCACATATCCTCAGCTCTTGAAAACAAACAGTATTATAGTATTGGACTTAGCTCAAGCTTTTGATAGGGTTTGGCACGCAGGCCTGCTTTACAAGCTCAAAACATATTTACCACTGACCATTTTCCTAATCCTACAGTACAACCTTTCTAACTGATTTTTCCAAGTCCGCTGTGGTTTATTCTAACTACTATCCCAGGAGTTACACAGGGCACAGTCCTGGGTCCCATCCTCTATAACCTATACACCGCTGATGTCCCCTCTATCCCTAATACCTTCTTGGTAACATTTGTAGATGGCACAGCAGTCCAGTCATCTCACCCAGACCCAGATGTAGCATCCCATAACTTTCAAAAACACCGTGATGAATCGAGCACCAATACTCGACCGATGGCAGATCAAAGTTAATGAAGCAAAATGTTCCCACATTACCTTTACCCTCGGCTACAAATCCTGTCCACTAGTTTCTTTTAAATCCATTCCTCTTTCTGTATCCAATACAGTACAATATTTAGGGTTCCATGTCGACAAAAGGCTGACATGGAACCCACATTGGAGGCTAAAAAGACAAGAACTAAACAGACGCTTTGGACAACTGTACAGACTACTTCAAAGGACATCCCATCTCTCAATAGAAAACTAATTACTAATTATCAAAGTTATACTTAAGCCAATCTGGACATACAGAATAGAGCTATGGGGGACAGCAAAAAAGTCAAACATCAACCGCATTCAATCCTTTCAATCAAAAGTCCTGAGAACAATAGTAAATGCCCCTTATTACGTCAGCAACAAAGTCCTTCATAACGATCTGAATATATCCTACATTCTTGAACTCATCCCTTCCAAGTTCATGAAATTTCATAGTAACCTATCCAACCACCCTAATCCCCTAGAATTACACTACGCCACTCATCCCTACAAATCTCCTTGGAGACTAAAACGGCAGTGGCCTCGTGACCTGCTATAAATTCGTGACAGTGGGAATCCTGGCGAAGGCCAGTTTCTCCAATCATGTCCTGAGCGTCTGTGGCTCTCACGGTATTGGTCAGCCTCCACTGGTTCTTATCCAGTGACGCGGCTGACGGAGGAGAGTGGGGGACTTCCCAAGACTCCAGTTCCTCTTTCGCATGTTAGGGAGGTGACAACCATGTGGACCTGGGAGGTCTCTGGGCTGTTTGTAAATACCGTATGAATGAGCGAGTGAATTAAAATTGTAAATACGGTGTGAATGAGATCATTTATCACAATAAATTATTGCCCATTGAGGCAGCTTGTAATTTTATCGTAATAAAGTTGTTTAAAATTAAATAGAATACCAAAACTTATAAAATAAATCCAATCATTGTACACCTGACTCCTATCTTTAAGTTCTTGATGTTGTGGATTCCATATATAAAGCTGTCCCCTCGTTCAAATCTAAACCTCTATCATTCTGTTGTGCCAACCGTTTCAGGGACAAGATTATGTTTTCCTATACTCTGATATATAAAGCCAAAAATTATAATGTCATATAAAAACGTAACCTATACTCTGATTCCAAATTCTGTTTTGAAATATCTTCTTAACCTTGCAAGTTTTAGTACGGTGCTGTCAGACACCATGCCTTCCCAGTGTAATTGTCTAGCTCTTCTTACTAACAGTAGCCCTTTCTTCCTTGCGCGCTTTAGTCCGGTGCTGTCAGGCTCTACATTTTCCAGTGGAATTCCCTGGCCTCTCGCTTAAAATAGCCCTTTTTTGGACAGTATTTTCCATTCCGCTTCACATTAGCCCTTGAGGACGGCTTTTGCCCAACCTAAGAATCCGAGTGAGCTCGTAGCTCTCTAAGACCACGTAAAACTACCCAACATCTTAGCCTATACTCTTCACATGAATACAGTTCACTTTCGGGGAGCACGGTACCTATCAAATGAAAATGGAGTCAGATTGAAGACATTACCCGTCGCTAAGTCGTTGTCAAAGTCATAGAGCATCTAACTCATTCACCAACAACGGTGACGGCCTCACACACTCAATTATGAACTACATAAACTTCTACAAACTCAAGGTCAAGGGAACCAGTGCACGAGCCGTACTGGCTTGCCATCAGCCGGATGCACGAGCCGTACTGGCTTGCCATCAGCCGGATGCACGAGCCGTACTGGCTTGCCATCAGCCGGATGCACGAGCCGTACTGGCTTGCCATCAGCCGGATGCACGAGCCGTACTGGCTTGCCATCAGCCGGATGCACGAGCCGTACTGGCTTGCCATCAGCCGGATGCACGAGCCGTACTGGCTTGCCATCAGCCGGATGCACGAGCCGTACTGGATAGCCATCAGCCGGATGCACAAGCCTTTGATGGCCGAAGTATTTACCGACGTTTCAGGGGAGCGCCCCAAATTCTCACAGCGCGACGTAAGACAAATTTCAGACAGGACTCGCCTGGCCACGCGTCCGCGTGGGAACGAGGCTTAAATGGTTGTAGCCATCACAGTCGCAGCGGAGGATGTGACTCTGATAGCCACAGATTATTTAGATTCTTGATCCCAAATTCACTATTACCTACTGGGAAGTGACCCCTGTGGACGATCCGATTCACCCAGTCTAAGATTGATGTAGGGCATCTTCAGAATGAACTCTGGCGAGATAACGAAAAAGGAGGGAAAAAGGTAAGGTGTGCCTATTATAGAGGGGGGGGGCACCTTTATTCGACGTAGAGATGTGATCTGATTTTTATTCTTCCCGTTTATGTTTTTGGTTTTTTTTTACTAACGATAGTTTAACAAATGACATGTAGATCTTATGAAAAAAAAATCAGTCGATTTTTTCACTGTCTAATAATAATGATATTTAGGAAATCCTAATGGCATAAGTTTTTCTTTTGATATCGCATCACAACTTTCCTCCTGTTTTTGATTAATTGCCGGGCTCCAGGGGAGCTTATTCAAGTTCCAAGGGATTTCCGTATATTCCATAATTGCACTCGTAAAAATTATTCAATTGATCTGAATTTTCAAAGGTATATTCCGTGATACCACAAAATATGCTTATTCAATTTTGGTTACTACATATACGATAATTGGTAAAAAAAATTAAAGGTGAAAAATATTTAACTTTGATTCCGATGTTTACATTCTGGTTAAGTAGCTGTAGTTAAACACATTAATGTCTGATGGTCAACCATAAAGAATTTAGAAAATGTTTCAAAAATCAATTTTTTATATTTTATTGGTTGAGATGGCGAAGAGCAAATTAAATGCAGATTTTTTTTCAAAACTACCAAGTCATTTAATACTGTAATAATAGCAGCACATTACTCTGACAACCTTAATAACCTGAACATTTGATTTCAAATAACATTACGATTTGCTGGCCAAAAAATATTTTTTTATGACTGATTTAATTTTCTATCATGTTTTATTTGAATGACACATGAGAGTAATAAGCAGATTTTACGCATTGAGCCGAGTATTTATGATAGATAGATAGAAAAACTTGATGTTGTTCTAATAAAGTAATGTTTTATATTTTGACCAGTCAACACTCTTAAAAGAGACACTGTTATTTCGAAATAACAATTCTATGAAAAATTTTTCACAGGAAGCCTCTCCATAATTTTTATATTTTCTTCTACTGTTTGTCTATGGTTAACCTAATCCAGGCACCCTTAGAGTATTTATGATGTAAAATTGTTCACATTATCTTAACGTCATATGGGTACCTTCCTAAAATGTATAAAATATTTTGTTTACAGAACGAGCTGTGAAAAATTTGTTCATCCATTGTCTGGAATGGGGGGAGGGGTGGTATAGATATTGCCTGAGGATAGACTGATAACAGTCCGAAAGGTAGCAAGAGACCAATAATTAATTAATAATATTTGGAAGGATAATACGCACATCATAAAAATCATTGTAATTTAATGTGTTTTTAAGAAGATTTGTATGTATGTTAGGATATTGTTTCTTCGCGATCTTACTTCTCTTTTATTTTGTTTATACATAATGCATAAGGTACAATTTTCTTTATACCATATGTTGGGCTGGCTTGTTGTTTATTATTATTTATTTAGCTTGTATATTATTTTGTATGTATTAATTTAAAGGTTTTCATTTAATGTTTCCATTTTTCCGAGCCATCAATTCACACCACTGTCATTATAAATACAATATTCTATAATTTAAACCACCACTCCCAAAATACTAGGACCCGTCTCTTTGACATTTATACTCCTGCACACTAAACGGCAGCAGAACGGACATATTCATTCTTCGTTCGCTCCACTACTCCCTGGAAATCCTAATATCCTAATATCCACCATGATTCTGCTTCCTCCTTCAAAATCCACCTATTCCACCTCACTATCCAGAAATCTGCTAGTTTGGGGACTATTCCCCAATGAGACAGATTGTAATTTTATCATAATAAAGTTGTTGTCACTGATTGAAAAATATATATATACATTATATTTTTTGCATTTCTATTTTTATTCCATTGCCTACTATCTATATAGATATTTGGCTATCACCTTCTTTGGTTTTTACTATTGTATATTTAATAGTTTTCATTTAATGTCCCATTGTATTGAACTTCTTCATATTGTTATTCAATCTTTTATTAAATCTTATTATTTTTTTGTTTTAATATTTACTTTATTTTACTTTGCCAATTTTCTTTAGTTTTTGTTAACCAGAAATGAATTCGTTATCTGAAATTAGTTGTTATTCATATATATATTTATAAATATTTATCTATCTAGCTTTATAACTGATGTAAGTACTGAAAAAGAAATAGAAATGGAGTTAAAGCTTGAGTAGGAAATGCAACTAATAACAGAGTAATGAACTGGTAGGGTAATTAGGAATGTCGGAACTGGCTGTTAAGGGCGGCTGTGGATGAGGAGTGCTTGTTGCAGAAAGGAGTCGCTACTCGTGAGGGTGGTTGCGGTGGGGGGGCCAAATGGCGGGTAGGGGGTAAAGGGGGGGAGAGCCAGGGTACCATATTGGATCCCCGCCCCAACGGGAAAAAAAGTCTCATTATGCAGCCGGCTGCATTTCTACTTGCAGTTTGCTGCACGACCCCTTTAGATAAGGCAGCCCTTATTTCCATTTGCAAATACATGAACGGAGGGGGGGGGGGCAGGCCCCTCAGTCAATAACCGACTCCGTGTGCGGTTGCCTGATGGAAGGTCTGCCCTGGTTTACGCTTCGGTATCGCTGGAGAAGTGCTTCCAGCGTCGACTCCAGCCGAGCTGTCATGTCTTCCAGGATCAATCAAACGGAACTGTCTTCTCCTTTCACTTTTCTCTTAAAAGCACATCTTAAAAGGGATTCTCTTAAACACTTCCCCTTGACGCAGGGATATGACATATTTATTCTTTGTTATTCTTCGAAGTTAGTAGTACTTAAACAGAGACACTTGTATATGTTGGTACTTATATTAAACAAAAAAAGCTTGGCGTCTCTACCAATATATTTTTTTTATTGATTTACAATTATGGTATATCTGGGGTGTATGTTAAAAGGAGTTATTTTTTTAGATAATTAATTGTTAGATCATCTTAATTAGTCACGATAATTAAAATTTAAATTAACACGTAATTAAAATTATAAGCAATAAAATGTGTCTAATGATTTTTTTTCTTCATATCCTCTTGTTATTAAAATTATTGAATTCAATATAGATTCTATATAAATTAATCTATATACTATAGGTCAATATTATATGTCCTGTAGCTTGGCTACATTTTACACTGTGATTTGCGATTGATGCAGTACAGTATAATACACATATATATTATAAATGATATATACATATAATAGTATAATACAATTATAATAAATACAAACAAAGTTTCTACTGAAAAGTTTGTCTTGCATTCCTTTTATCAAACAATAATATTGGGAGAGACTCCAAGCTTTTTTTTTTTTAACAATTAATTTTTCTCACCATTATTATATTATTATTATTATATACCAAAACACATACAGCGTAACCGGAAGTGTTTAATATTCCTGGAAAATTTCATATCTTTAGCAATGGTCACACCACCAGTAATAGGCATGTTCACATTATTCTGAAATATTTCGGATTTTCCTGTCCATCCAATATTTTAGCGCGCACTGGAGAGAATTTGGCATTCTACTGGGAATCGATCCTTATCATGAGCAGATCGCATTCAAAATAATTGCAGCATCATTTCTGTTGTATTTTTTACAACTCAATTGATTTGAACATGAGTCAGAAGTATTATGCTCGTGTCACTAGTCTGTGTTAATTAACTTTTTTTGCAAATTAAAACTTGTTAATTTGAAACATAACTCACTCCCATCTCAATAGTCAAAAATGACTTAGCTAATGACTTTTCACATCGCATTTGAGTCGGGTTTATCGCACAAACCAACTGGAAAACTAAAACTAACACGGTGCAAGATGTGTCGTGTAAATTTACAACCATGTCTTAAAAAATTAATGTAAAAGTTTGACGAAAACATATTTGTGTGATAACCCTACTTAAAAATAATAAATTAACTTTGGGCTTTGCTAAATAAATCACACTTACATAATGTTTTACTTTTTTTATGAATCTTTGCAGAAAATTACAAAATGCCCTAAAAGTACAATAGATAATAGTCATATATAATATATATTATAATAGTTAAAAAAAAAATATTTTAAAAAGAGAGAGAGTGTGAGGGGGGCTCTAGTGCTATTTTTTTTTAAATTTAGAAACAGCATATTTTCTGGTAGGGTAATTATAGAACTAAGTTGAGCTTTCATTTAAAACGATTCTATATTTGTACGTAAATTTAGCAAAACTTGATTTTAAATTTACATTACATGTTTGCATTTCTTACAATTGCTGTTTCACAGCTCAAAAGTACAATCTAGGCTACTACATTTTCCAGAAGGAAAATAAGAGTAAACTATGGAGTAACAGGAAATTCAAAGAAATAGATGAAAGTGGAACAGTTTAATTACAAACCTAAAACTAGCGCCTGAGAATTTAGATGTGTTTAACCCCATGAATATAGTTGAATGAATACTCCAAAACTGTAACAAATAAATGTATAAAGGGTTCATAAAATTTTGAATCCAGGCATGAGAAATCCTTTTTTGAGTCCTTGGTATCTTAACTATTTGGAATCGTCGCATTACTTCGCCACTTCATTGGCTCGTCAGCTGCATTTCAGTCCTTTCACAGAAGACGCTGCTCAATTATTTTAGCAACAAATTTTTGGAAAATGCAGTTCATATTCTGAGCAGTCGTATCTAAAGTTATATAGACTCGACGCATTTATGACCTTGCATTTCTGAACGGTACAAATTCAACACATCCACAACCCTCAAGATTCAACCGAGCACAGAATCTCTAGCCAAGCCTTAATTATCTTGCAAAGCCTACCACCTTATACGGCTGCATCGTTCCCAGATCTTTCAAAGTTTACTATTTTACTTTTAAGAAATTCGAGATCTTTTGCCCCGACTTGCCCTTCTCATGGTATTATTAATTATTCAAAACTGATTCCATGTTGCTCTCAAAATCAAACCAGGCTCTCTCAAAAAAATACCTCGATCAGTTTTTAAATAGCACTTTTTAATCTTTTCAAAATAATAATTTAAATGTATTAAAATAGAATAAATGACGCGTTCCTATCGCGATTGGAAAATAAAAATTGTTACGATTGTGAATGAACTGAATGCCCTTTCACAGTTTCTTGTTCAAACAATGGCGGTCATGGTTGCAGGGTCATGCTAAATTACTAGTCAATGTTGATGCTGACGGTCACCAATTAACGATCTCGCACCGTGACGATCATAAAAAGAAACTGTATTAAGAAAAAATCTATCAAAATAGAGATATAATAATTAGTTACGTGGTGATAGAATGAGCTGCCTGGCGCGAGTATGTACAAAGTACAAACAATGTAACAAGTATTTAAATTAGGTAAACTATAATAAATGATTCGTTCAAATCAGGATTGGACAATTAAAAAATGTTGCGATTGTGATTGTGACCTCCTGCACCCATTCTTTGCCAGTTTAATGACATCAGCTATAGCCCTCAAAGTTACTTATTTGTTTAAGTTACTCAGGTGTTTCAATATATTACAGACTTTTTTTTATCAAAGCCGTATCTTGCAATTGTAAAAAGACTACTGCAAAGCGTGAATTATTTTCATAGCTTAGTCCAATCCAATTTTCATGGGAAATCTGATCTGTTTCGGCGTCTCATGCCTTTGAAAACGATACATTAAAATTTCGTTACTGTAATTTTCCCACGTCAGCGCATTGCCCTAGAAACCTATAACCGATGCCTGCCAAACCCCAAAGTTACAGAATATGGAATTATTTCAGGAAATAGTCCAAACTCCTCATATAAATTATATCTATACCATTTTCTTCTCCGGTAGCATTTACTATTAGAAAATTTACTTTGAAACATTTTGTAATTTTTCTGTCATCCTGAGTCATACGATTTTCATGATCATTAACATAAGATAATTAGTGTAATGTCGCAGTTTATAACTCAAATTTTTGAGTTAGTCACGTGGTCGGTCGAGTTCTAAAACGAGATTTTCTCTTAATTCACAAATTTCTTTATCAATTTGGTCTTTGGTTTCACGTTCTTTTTTGTTACATATCCATCTATTACATATGTACAGTTTGAAATAGATTAAAGTAATGTACGAGAGGGTTCGTCTCCTGTAAGATTGAAGCCGATTGACAGATCTCAGTTAAGTCACATGGAACAATCAAACTTGTTTCAATAACGTCAGTGTGAGCAAAATAAGTGCATCTCTCAAACTGATGGCCAGCTCAACTGTACGGTGCCCCACTATATACTCATTTGACTGACAATACAGCTAAAAGACTCCCGCAATTCCAGAATGGGATCATGAGAAAAGTGGTCAGACATTCCTCTCTCAAGACTTTAAAGAACGCCTGCACCCGTTGCTTGGTGTGCCGTCGGTGGGTGATTTCATCCACCGGAGACACATCAAGTTTTTTGACTCGTTGCAGCACCTGACAAACCCAGTGTTTAACTCTACGACCTTCCACTCTTCCCACATCGATGGTACAGACTGTCAGGGAAAATTAGGTTATGAATTTATTTGTTAGATGTAATTTAGTTTTAATTTTATGACTCATAAGGTGAGCCCCATCACTTTTTTAACATGTATAGACAATGAATGTATAATGTACATTATACTTTTGTTACAATCGCAAATTGTTGCAAATGCAAAATTTTCGGAATTGTTTGAAATTGTATAAAATGTAGTCAAGCTACAGGACATATAATATTGATCTATTGTAAATAAATTTATTTATATAAAATCTTAACGTCTATAGAAATGTTAAATATGTCTTAACATATCAACTCTTCAAGATACAAAAGGTTCATTTAAATTAATATTCCAGTGAGCATTTTTGTCAACGGGGTAACCCAGAAGGTTCTAAAGGGCGAGTGAAGGGGGGCTACTTTATTGGCCTGCTAAGCAGCTGTAAAACGATGGGACATCGGACAATCCCGGCACTATTCAACGCTATCCTGGGAAATACTGGAAGGCAGTAAACAATTGGAAGGGAACAACGATCTTAAAGGAATCGAAAAGGGGATAACGTGGGCTTAAAACCCTGAGAGTCTATCTGGAGTCTTTTCTCAACTTGGGCAGTACTCGACCGGGTATTTACTCGACTTGTGCTGTTTTTGACCGTGTCTTTTGTTGAGTTGTGCTGTTCTTGACTTGGGTCTTTTATTGACTGGGTCTAGTTCCGGCACTGCTTTCTGGTGTAGTCCATAGTGTCTATGTTGACTTGAGTTTGGACCTTTTCAACGAATTTACCGTTTCAACGATCATAAAACCGAAGTACACATTAAGTAAAATAGGTTAATTTTCCATTATTATTCTTACTCAGATATTAACTACATGTCTGTATACTACAAGGTTTTTGTCGTAACGTAATAAAATACTTTTTTATAACACATTTAAATATTATGATTGATTTCTTTATATCCAGCTAACCTTTTATTGGTCCACACGAAACACCTTAGTGAGAAGAAAAAGTAGTCATAGTGTTTAATCATTAATTTAATACGATGAACAGAGTTATTGATTTATTTTCTTAATGAGTATGACCGAGTATTCGAGCTCGTTCAAACGTATATCTGAATGGCCATCCCCACAATTATGTATTGTTTTGTTCAATTAACGTAAAGTGGTTTAGGTTAGATTTATTTTAACTGTAGCATAAGATGGTCGTCCTTTATGGTACGTGAATATATAGTAATGTGTTCAGACCACAGAGAGAACTTTGTTCCTTGGAATTATATTCGATTTCGTATGATGCTTGCATTAGTTTGTGTCCTTATAGATACCGTTTGTCCTGTTGTTCAGTTATGGAGTCTTTGAAACTAATTATTTGTTTAAATTCCCTAACGCTTATTAAGATAACGATGTTTGTCGCGAGGGAGTCGCTCTCGATTATGAGTTTATTCTCTTGGTAGAAGTTGCCTTTGATATTCACTATGTTCCCGAATTTAATCATACTGTAGGCAATATTGTTATCTAGGTTCAAGTTGATATCTTGATACTTGAAATCGATTGACATGTCTTTTAAGGCAGTTTGTGTTAATTGCTTAGCAGATGAATCGGGTCGTCACGAGGAGGTCTAGTTATCCTATTCCTTGTGACGGAGAGAGAGTTGAATAGTCTATGACCTGGATAAGTGCTTGTGGACGAGTCTTACTATTGAGCTATCCTGTACAGGTATGTGCCTCGACAGCGCACTATGTTAAGGAGAAAAGGTACAAGGTAGGTATTATAGGTAGTTTACGTGGTCTTGCAATGACAATTTCACACTCGGTATCTTAGGGTAGGCGAAAACCGTATCGTTTAAGAAACGTATTTTAAAGGCGAGTGTGAACCAGTAAGAGGCCAATCGCTTGGGAAGACGCTACTAGGTATATTCTATAAGGCCCCAGAGACCGTCAGCATGGAAGGACTCCCATCCAAGGATGTGCTAGTCTTAGTGGGACGTAGCCAGATAATCCCAATAGGATGGTCTGGGGACTGATAACGACGGGGTCTTCTTGATAAAGATAAAGAGTAACAAGCGACAGTGCAGAGAGAAAGAGCATTGTTCACTTCAAGTGTCTGAAAAAGCTCAGAATTTCTGCGTTATATAGGCAGGTCATTTCTGCCTACAGTGAATGAGAGAGGTTTTTTTATCGGTCAATCAGGGGCTACTGCGCCCGTCCCCCTCTTGCCGTGTCGGGATCGTAAACTAGTCCCCTCTCTATATACTGACGCCGAAGATTTATTGATAAAATATGGAAAGGTAGGCGGGTTTTTTCTTGTCCAAGAAGATTTTAACATCTATTTATTTGTGGTGAAGAAGTTGGTACAACAAGATGTAAAAATATATTGTGGAAGCAATAACAACGTAATGCTTTTTGATCTTATTATGTTTGTGGGCGACCGTGTTGACTTCTCACCCAGGTAAAAAGGATTAAATAGCGCATTAGGCCTTTGAGTGTTGAATTGAACCAACGTTTGTGCTATGGTTTTTCGTTTTTGTAAGTGATCAATGACTTCCTCTATCCAATCATTAACCGTGTATTACGATTTTTTTCCCCATCAAACGATTGGTTATCGGCAATTTGGTGTCTGCCTGTGTTAGGTTCATATAACCATTTTCTTCTAGGATGGAATTGAAGTTTTTCGTCGGCAAGCGGACTTCTAACAAAGGGATCGGCCTATTCACACACCATCATCAGCTGGGCCAAAGGCACTGACGCCGCTTGTTTCACGTTGACTTTGACGTGATGTTTCTATCGTGGGACGATCGCCGACTCACATCAACTATTGTACCAAAATATTTACCTACTCATTCGTTTTTAACTATGCAATTATTTTATGAGTTTATTTAAGGATACATTATTTTTTTTTTTTAGATTTTATTTTAGTCGATTCAATTTACTCCACAATATTTAAGTTTTTTTATATTTATGTCAATGAATATAACGGTTTTTTTTTCTTCTCATAATATTTTATAGTAACGTTTTTTTTTGTAATATATGTTGTACCCTACAGTATCAATAAGTTAGTTAATGAACCATCTGACATTGCGCTTTAAGATATTACCATTTTTGTTTTTATTTATTTTATTATTTTTCGAAGGTATTTTGAATATCACCAGCAATTAATTTTCTTTGATAAAAAAATTAGTTGCGTTACATTTAATTTCCAGCGTTGATATTATTGAAAGGTGAGGTTGTGCTAGCATGTAATTTTTTCCCCCTAATAACACCCAAACAAAGTCATTAACTATAAGATCTCTTCTGTTGAATTTTTTTTTAGTTTCATGTGTTTCTCTACCTCCCACTTTATTCAGTGACCCTGAACCTACTAAGTCATCAAAGAGTAAATTATTTCTCAAGTCATCTAAGTTTCTGACTTTTTGAGAGTTTTAGTCAAATGTAGTTCCAATTCCAAGCAATATTCGTATAAAAGAGATATAACAATAAATTCGAAATGAACAATAGTTGATTCTTTATTCAAATATTTTTCAATTCCATTTCTATTTCAGTATATTTTTTATTTATAGTATCCCACTATTTTTTCTTTTTTCTTTCTTTCAGTCAGTCAGTCACAAAAGTCAGTTCTTCCTTCCACTATTTTTTTTTTTTTTTTTTTTTTTTTTTTTTTTTTTTTTTTTTTTTTTTTTTTTTTCTTCATAGCCCCTTTAAATTTACAGATAATTATATATAATTATAGATCCTCAGGCGAATCTATTTACAAATTATTTTGTATTTCCTGTAGCATCACTACATTATATACAGGTTTTGTTATTTTATAGAAATTATATAATGTATAAACAAGTATAATGACATAAATTATACGTGACTTGACGAAACTGACTAATAAGGTGATGGGGCTCACCTTTTTGATCAACCTTAAAACTAACTTACATACTAATTCTTATCATAATTTTTCCCCGACAGTCTGTTGCCATCGATGCGGGAGGGGTGGCGGGGTCATAGTGTTAAACACTGGATTTGTCAGGTGCTGCAACGAGTCAAAAAACTTAATGTGTCTCCGGCGGATGAACTCACCCACCGACGGCACACCAAGCAACGGGTGCAGGTCAGCGTTCTTCAACCTCTCGAAAGAGGTGTGTCGGACCACTTTTCGCATGATCCACTATTTTTACATTGGCTAATAATTATTATATGATAAGATCTTTATATGTACAAAATTATTAATCGGGATGTAACAGTTTATTCATACTTATAAACAAAATAATTATTTAAACAATATATTATTTCTGAGCTTAGTATTTCCATCTTACAGCTATTTTATGAAATTTTTTATTCAAACTATATGTATTATAGAACATATTGCATACAGAGGTAAATGTATGGTTTATAATATCAATTGATTTTGTTTTATCTTTTATTGATTTTTCGAAGTATTCAATAATTTAATTGAGAATAAGTGTGTGCTAACAATCATTTATTTATATTTGATTCATTAAGACTAAATGTGTTATGTTCAAAATATTGCCATGTTTATTGGTTTAATAATCCCGGTCACATAATGTACCGAGAATTTTCTTCAATATATCTTCGACTATTTTCTAATAAAACACAATTTTACGATTGAATTTTGGAACCAAGTAAACAATCTAATTAGCACAGAATAATTAAAATCAGACATTTCACATTCTTCTTTATTTCCATTGAGGACTTAAGGATTGTCATCACCAGTGGTTGTTTATGCTCCGTAGGAATCCAAGAAGTTGTAAAATGGATTCTGCGTAGTTTGATTTGAGCCAGTCCAAATAACGGCAATCAAAATCATGTTGCATCAGTGTCTAACCTATTGGTAATGCGGTTCTTGGAGGGCCTCAAACCGATCTCGTCAAGTCACTGTTCTCCAACTTCGAACACTTGCTTAATGAAGAATGTCACTATCATATACCAAGCCAATATCACCATATCAATATGTCACTATCACCCTCAAGTGCTGTGTCGCCCATTCAATCGCTAGGCAGGTATACCATAGGAAGTATGCCATAAAAACGGTCACTTGATTTGGTTCCAAGGTTGACTCCCGGAGCTTTGAAGTTTCACAAATCCTCTAGAAGCCATCCTCCTTTATAAGATCGAAAATATTGCTGGACAAGTACTAATTAAACTTTCTGAAGGTAGAATCGGTCCAATTATTTTCAGGGAGTGTTTTGGTACATAAATTATATATATATAAACTTCTTTATGTGATAAAATTACAATCTGCCTTATTGGGCAATAAGTAATTGTCATGAATGTTCTTATTCATATCATATTTAGAATTTGTATTTACTCGCTCATTCATACAGTATTTACAAACAGCTCAGAGACCTCCCAAATCCACATGGTTGTCACCTCCCTCGCATGCGAAAGAGGAAGTGGAGTCTTGGGAAGTCTCCCACGTATCTACGTCAGCCGCGTCACCGGATACTAGCCAGCGGTGGCTGACCAAGAGCGCGAGAGCCACATACGCTCAGGAAATGACTGGAGAAGCTGGTCATTGCCAGGATTCCGACTGGTATTATATGTGTAATTATAGCAGGTCACGAGGCGACTGCCATTTTAGTCTCCGAGGAGGATTATAGGGATGAGTTGTGCAGTGCAACGACTGTGCTACGGGATTAGGGTGGTTGGATAGGTTACTATGGAATTTCATGAACTTGGAAGGGATGAATGAGTTCGAGAATGTAAGGTATATTAAGATCGTTATGAAGGGCTTTGTTGCTGATGGAATAAGGGGCACTTACTATTGTTCTCAGGACTTTTGATTGAAAGGATTGGGTGGGCTTGATGTTCGACTTTTTTGCTGTCCCCCATACCTTTATTCCGTATGTCCATATTGGCTTAAGTATAACTTTGTAGATTAGTAATTTATTTTCTATTGAGAGATGGGATGTCCTTCGAAGTCTGTACAGTTGTCCAAAGGGTCTATTTAGTTCTTGTCTTTTTAGCCTCGTGTGAGGGTTCCATGTCAGCCTTTTGTCGACATGGAAGCCTAAATACCTTACTTTCTTGGACAAAGAAAGAGGAATGGATCCAAAGTAGGGTAAAGGTAATGTGGGAGCTTTTTGCTTCATTAACTTCAATCCGCCATTGATCGAGTATTGGAGCTCGATCCATTAAGGTGTTTTTGAAGGTTATGGGATGCTGTATCGGGGTCTGGGTGAGATGACACCACTGTCATCTGCAAATGTTGCCAAGAAGGTATTGGGGATAGAGGGGACATCAGTGTTGTAGGGTATAGAGGATAGGACCCAGGACACTGCCCTGTGGAACTCTTGGGATAGTAGTTAGAATATTCTAAACCACAGCGGACTTGGAAGAAGCAGTTAGAAAGGTTGGACTGTAGGATTAGGAAAAGGGTCAGTGGTAAATATGTTTTGAGCTTGTAAAGCAGGCCTGCGTGCCAAACTCTATCAAAAGCTTGAGCTATGTCCAGAAAGGCACCAGTGCAATCCTGTTTGTTCTCAAGTGCTGAGGATATGTGATTAACAACGCGAAGGCCTTCTTGTTGAATGTCGTAGACGGAAACCAAAGCGCTGAGTAGGAAAAAGGTTTTTGGATTTAACAATTGGAAGTAGACGTTTTAATTGGATGAACTGATTGTAACGATAATTTAGGAGAGATGGCCCAAATCCATTATATAGGATGTATGTATGAATGTATGTAATAAACAGGAGAAAGAATTCGCCTACGGTTGATAAAAGTAGTTTTTCATCGAATTCAATAATGAACAACATTTCGAAGTATTAAGTATGTCTGCATCAGATGAGAGATGGGCAAGGATGACGAATGTTTTAAAAAAATTGACTAACTGAGTTTTGAAGTACTAAGTATGTCTGCATCATATTTGAGACGGGAAGGGATGTTGAATATTTAAACATTTTCGCCAACTGAGTTATGTCTGTGTAAGTCTCCAACTAAGATTTGATGCAGACATACATAGTATGTCGAAACGTTGTCTATTAAAACACTTTTATGAAAACCTGTCAACTATGTCTAAACCAATTACCCAATAAACTTATTTATATTTTCAAGGGTAAAAATGTACTTAGAATTTACTGTTATTATTTGAGTTATTTTATTTTTAGAAAGCCAAATTTTTTTTTTCTCCCTTCATAGCCTCTTTAAATTTACAGATAATTACATATATAATTATAGATCCTCAGGCGAATCTATTTACAAATTATTTCTGTATTTCCTGTAGCATCGCTAGATTATATACAGGTTTTGTTATTTTATAAAAATTATATAATGAATAAATAAGTATAATGATATACAATATACGTGACTGGATCAAACTAACTTACGTACTAATTCTTAACCTAATTTTTCCCCGACAGTCTGTTGCCATCGATGCGGGAGGGGTGGTGGGGTCATAGTGTTAAACACTGGGTTTGTCAGGTGCTGCAACGAGTCAAAAAACTTAATGTGTCTCCGGCGGATGAACTCACCCACCGACGGGACACCAAGCAACGGGTGCAGGTCAGCGTTCTTCAACCTCTCGAAAGAGGTATGTCGGACCACTTTTCGCATGATCCCATTCTGGAAGTGTTGGAGACATTTGGCTGTATTGTCAGTCAAGTGGGTAAATAGCGGGGCACCGTACAGCAGAGATGGCTGGAGGACACATTTATATATCATCAATTTGAGACGAAGCGACAGGTTAGGTGAAGTTAGCAAGTGCAATAGCCGGTAAGACCTTTGTCGTACTTTTTCTATTTTATTACTAAAATGAGTAGAGAAATGGAGATGCCTATCCATTTTTATACCCAAATAGTGCATTGAGAAAGCTGGTGATTTCTCTTGCGGAGGGCAGAAGATTACGCAGTCGGTCTTCCCGGCGTTTACACTGATGTTTAACATGCCCAGTCTGTCACTGATAACGTTACTAACTGACTCGGCCTGTGTAAGAGCTCTTTGTGCACTCATGCTGCTGCTGTAAACTGCAATGTCGTCGGCGAAAGCGATTACAGTAGCTTTCTTATAGTTTGTCCCAACAATTTAAGATGTGTACATGCTGAAAAGAACTGGAGACAGAACCGCACCTTGAGGAACTCCACAAGTCAGAGGGAATGGGTTAGAAAGACAATCACCCACCCGTACCCTCACGGATCTGTTCTTCAAGAACGAAACCTACATGGTGTATAGCTGCTCTGGGCATTCCCAGTCACAAAGCTGTCGGCACAGTATCCCGTGGGACACTGAGTCGAAAGCCTGCGTGCAGTCCAACGAGATCATATCAGTTGCTGTATTCTTGTTGATGAGCCAAAAAATAATATCGAGAGATACCTAAATACCCACAATGTTATTAAATGATCGTAATAATTGATAATTTTTAAGAAAAACGCTGCACTTGTTAAACCACCTTCGGTCTCTGAAAATTATCAAAAGTTTTAACAAATTACATTTTTTTTTTTTTTTTTTTTTTTTTCTCCCCCGAAGCTCTCTAGGTCGAATTTAGGATGTGGGAAAAATATAAAATATTTGGGGTAAAAGGAACCTTGTACTAGGCGTACCTGCTTGAAGGTGGTGTGAGAGGAGTTAGGGATGTGGGAATCCTCGGTGGAGGTTGGTTAAGTCAGTACAGTAGTGAGAGTCTACCGGTGGCTGGGCCTAGAGTCTCTCTAGGCATGTGGTGTCGTCTGATGTCAGAGTGAAATTACAAAAATGTAAACCCAAATATATGAACAAAAATGAAATTGTTAATATAGGGTGGAACGACATTAAATACGTTATATCTATTGTGGGCTCCATGGAACTTTGTTTTTCCAATACTTTGAATTTCTTTTCGCTTTGCGCGATTGAATTATGACGCTTGACCACTGGGAATACCAGAGAGAAGCGGATTGGCTAAGATATACGCAACCTAATGTTTTTCGAAATTTTAATCTTATTATTACGCTTTGACTAAAACATACATACACAGTCAAAATATTAGGACCATTTTTACAACTGATACAGTGATGTATCTTTGCCGCCCTTTTTAGGTCAACCAAAATCGAGAGTACTGATTAAAGGGAACAGTTAAAAAAAAAAATTCTTTCGTTTGAACACATTGTAGACATAATGATAAAATGTAATCGTCAATAATTGTTTTTTTATTAGAAAACCTTTGCCTTGGAAATTTAAAATTTTTTTTCTTTATCGCGGCTCACGTATTTACTTTTTCGATGGTTTAACGTAAAAATGAGCACGAATTATTGTTCTTACTTATCATAATCGTTGATTTTTTTTATCGGAATATTTTTTATGTTTATATAATTTAGAAGAAAATATTTTAATAAGGCCGCCCCAAAACATGTGCCGCCTGGGGTGGACCTACTCCACTGCCCTACCCCCCTTAAGTATGGAACTCTCCTGATCCTTCAACAGACAGAAATTATAATCTGCCTTTTATTGGGCAATAAGTACCTGTGGTCAATGTTCTCATTCACACCATATTTACAGTTCTTCATTTAACCCCTAATTCATACAGCATTTACAAATAGTCCAGAGACCTCTAAAATCCACTTGGTTGCCACATCCCTCCCATGCGAAAGATGAATCGGAGTCTTGGGAAGCCCCAGCACTCCTTCATCAAACGCGGACCAGTGGACTTCGACGAAGAACGCGAGAGCCACAGACAGAAATACCAAAAACCATTGACTGTCTCTTCTGGCTCAGCAATAATGAGGCGTTGAAAACTTCACTCAATATGTTCGTGGCTCCCATAACGTTAGTGACTCCGAGCCAAGTATCGAGTCACGTATGGGTCCTGATTGAGCCCTCAAGAGCCATTGAGGCAGCGACATCTCAACCGCTCCCCAGTCATTTAAAACTGGCCAGCTAATAATTGAAAGATTTGAAATAAGAGGAGTGGGGTGATTAGTTATGTGATGGGGTAGAAAAGGGGTTATTTGTAAGGAGGGTTATAATGGCGAGGAGATAATGAGACCACCAAGGTAGCTTTCGCCCGCCTGGTGCCTTTCTTTCCTCCTCCTTGGTCGAGCATCCCCTCCTCGACTCGCATGTTGCAACACTCCCCGGCCCACTCTCGGCCTCATCTCTACCTCCCTGGCATTTTAGTGTCTGCCTCCAATCGGAATTTCATCTATAACATTTAAGATTAATTTTTACTGATTAGTCGTTTATCACATTAGTTATAAATTATTTTACTTGAAAATATTGCTCTGTTAGGGAATGTAAATTACCCAAACATAAGAGCTTACGGTATAATATATTATAAAGAAATTTTTCTCTATTACTATATAGTTTTCCTACTTCAATTAAGATTTTATTCATAAACAAGAGCCATCTCATGATACTGTTTTTTTTTTTTA
The DNA here is from genome assembly GCA_930367205.1 of Acanthosoma haemorrhoidale. NCBI lineage: Eukaryota > Metazoa > Arthropoda > Insecta > Hemiptera > Acanthosomatidae > Acanthosoma > Acanthosoma haemorrhoidale. Next base: position 59,953,491 of record OV884009.1, on the reverse strand, counting down.
GATTAGATGCCTTGCAGGAAAAGATTATTTTTATTGTGGAAATATTGGAAATAAATTCATTTGAACTTGAAACCAGTAAATAAATATACAGTGTGTTGTTAAATATAGCTTTAAAATTTCAGACCGATTCGAACCGCAGCATACCTTGCTTGAAAGCTCCTTTCGAGTAACGTGATCGATTATTCAGATGGCGATTCTCTGGATGCTGGATCATTTCTGCTTATTCAAGCAGTATTGCAGCATTTGCCTCCGACAACGGCTTTAACATGGCTCCAAGATGCTGGAGGGGTGTTCCCCTAATATCATGCTTGACCCAGGCGAATTCACGCTAGCTTAAACGCTGCCTCACGTAAGCCGTTAGGCTAGAAAAGAAACCGAACAAATGTAATTAGGATGAAATCGAGTATTGGGGAATCACTCTCGGGATTTATGTATTTACCTTATAATAAATTTTACCACGACAGCCAGAGAAGGCAATTAATTAATCTCAAATTGGAATAATACTGCTGAAAGGAAGCAGCGATGACCTGAAATAAAACCATGCGAAATTTCCTTGAAAAATATCATTCTCAATCAAAGACACAGGTGGAGTTAACGTTACGAACATAATTTTTATGAAAGTTTTAATGTCCTTTTATGACGGTGCGAACCTTCTAGAAGAGTGACCAGTCTTAAGAGATATGATCTTGGCTGTGGAGGAAAGAACACCAACCCTGAAGAAAGGGGAAAAGCCAGAACACACCTAATATACTCGCATGAATATCATAAGGTCCATCCAGGGTTGGATTCGAGTTCAACTACCTAAATATGAGGCTCGGCAAGAAAAATGGTATCTTGATAGTTGTATCAATAAAGTTTTTAAGAGGTTTTGAAAAAAATTGTGTAAACCTTTCACCCCATATCGAGTACCTAGTGGATAGAGTGACTTCGGTCAACAACATTTTCACCACGTTTCCAATCTCAAGGTCTCACTACCAGGTCACAGTGTTGGGTATCATCTGGTAGATCAGTCGTATTTTGCGCACATCGTTAAGGGTCAGACGCACCCAGGCTGATTCAGGTGCTGAGGACTTTCTACTTTGAGTCGACCCAGTTGCTAGCGGTGGCAGGTAAACTGGACTTGATCCTCCTGTACAAGAGAGGACAACTGGAAGAGATTCCACCTCACCTTAACAGTAGGATCCAAGAGGAACCTAGGAGGTTGAAGGGTTCCCTTCATGACTAGATCAACGAAGCTAGGAATTCCAGGCGGAGTAATTCAGCGTACTTTTCAGAGAGTACTTTTCCTCAGTGAAGGACAGGCTGAGGGCGATATGGGTGTTGCAGGTGTGGATTTCGATCCAAGATTAAAATAAAAAAACGGATGAGCCGAACTGCTCACATTTTGGGGCTACAGACATCACGGAGCATGTCGTGCTCACCTTTTGAGCCTTGAAACAGTCTGGAGCAGAAATGCTCCTCTCGGCCAGTGCAGCATTGACTCGTCCCACTTTCCGCCTCTGGTAAACATGGAGTAGAACTTCAGGGTCATTTTCCTCATTGTTCGGAAGTAGAAACAACTACAAGGGCCGTTTCAAGGAGAGCTACTGTCCAAAAGTAGATTTTGTTTATTGAGATAAAGGGTAAGGCAATCTTTTGTACAAAGGATTAAGAATATAAAAAAATTAATATATTTTGAATAATAAATATACTTTAATTTTTAATGCAAAACCCACTGCATTATTTGAAACAATGTTACTGTTCTGCGGCTGGCTGCCTGCCAACTCTTAGGACTGGATGAGCAAACCATCAAAGCATATCTCACGATAATAATAGATATATTCGACAACGTTTGGTTTAAAAGATACCAAGTAAGGTATTATTTGTATTAAAAAAAAAAAATTGTGATCCACAAAACTGGTTTAACAGTATAACCCAAGGTGCGTTGACCTGTGTCATAAACTCAACTGCATTTGAATAGGAGCACCGCTGATTACGAAAAACGCTATAGACCCGTAAACATTTCAGGAGGTAAGTAACACCACAGGAGAAATAATTTTAAACAAATATTTGTAATGACTTTATGTTATTATAGTTTGAGAAAGAAAAAAAACTGAAAATAATTCATGTTCTTATAACGTCGAGATCATTAATTTGAATCCAAAACTACGGGAAACCATTTTCAATACCAACCTATTTAAGTATAAGCAGTATGTAGTGTTAGTAATAACACTTACTATTAATGTTTTATGAATGAGGCTAAATTTTTCTTGTCTTCTTAAAGTCACCTTTCTTAAAGCCAGTTGAAAAAATAACGCGCAAAGACCAAATCAGTCAGATAGGTGAAACATCAGGGATTCTGGTTTTGAAAAAAAAAAACACTGAAACTCTTAAAAACATAAGAATTAAATGGGAACATTTTCAACTATGCTTAACTGTGCTTTCAACCCCCCCCCCCCATCTGGTCTGTCCAAATATTGACCTTTAACCTCCATAAATGGGTTAAGCACGTGACGAATTTTGAACTATTAACCGCAGAGTTTGAAATGGGTCTTTCTAGACTACGGAAATAAATATGGTTCGATTCCTCACTCAACGAAAATGAAAGAAGGATATAACACCATAGCTTTGGAGACCAGCTCTCTTGGAGAACATAAAGTATCATGAACATCAATAAGTGATTTTTGTGGACTTAAAAATGGTAAACTTTCTCCTTGGCCAGAAAAGTGGCCAAGCCGGATATCCTTGCTTCTTGTGCCTCTCGGATATCAGAGACAAAAAACACCACTGGGCTAGAAAAGAGTGGCCTATAGAGACAAAACATGGACGTTTGAGAGAGGAAATAACAGCCCTTTAGTTTAACGTGAGCAAATTATCTTTCCTTCGCCTCATATAAACCTGGGCTTTACGAAGCAGTTTGTAAATGCTCTTGATAAGAACTGATCATGTTTTTCACATAGATGAGGAAAACACCCCACAAATAAGACAACTCATTAAGGATCCTGCCTTCGAAAATTCGATGCATGAGGCTGAGCGGAAAGCCTCGACTTCATTTGTTGGAAATTTTCTGGGCAAACATAAAGCTGAAAACTGTGTTGAACTGGTAAACGAGATGCTTAACAGTTTCAAGCCCCTTGGGCATAACATGAGTTTTAAGATCCACTTAACACAGCCACTTAGACCGTTTCCCCGAGCATTTAGGAGACACCGGTGGGGAAAAACGTGATAGATTTTACCAGGACATGAGGAACAGTAGAGGTCCGCTACTAAGGAAGATGGGATACGCGCATGATGGCAGATTACTACTGGAGTTGAAAAAGGGACTGTACCAAAATGCCATTCAAGAATGTCACGGAAAAGAAGCTTCCGAAGTGTTCAGTGACTAGTTGGTTTCGTCGATGACTTTTTCCTCTATCTTTCTATATTATATAATATTTGGATAGTAAAATATTGAAGATTACGTGTTTAGTTTTGTTATTTGATCCACGGATTTAGCTTAAAATAGTATAACGTATACTAATGTTATATATTAGAAATTTGAGTTCCTTGCCAAAAACTAATGTCATATTTGAATCCAGGGCATCAAATCCATCTGAAATCAGCTCCAAATACCCCGGCGTCAAAACACCTATTGGCCTGTGTTATTAGCTACAGACCATATTACAATCCTTTCATATAAAATATTCTCCTATAGAACAAATGTATGGTTTATTGTTATTCTTTCATAACCAGGCAACCCTCCAGACATATAACGTATAATGCCAGGTAATGTCAATGAACAACCTCCAGTATATTACATTGAATGATACTATTCGACTTCCTAAAAAATGAATTTGAGCATTTATTAATATTGTATTAATTATAGTTCGAACCCTACAACAAAGAGAGACTCGGTACTATTTTACTAAAGGAATAGTTGAATTAATTTTATACTACTAATTAATTAATTACCCTACATCAAAATATCCCAAACAAGTACGTTACATCAAATGCCTTCCAAACAGAGGACCACTTTATTAGATAAATTACCCACTTAAATTAGATAATTGTATGTATGAACGTTGCAACATACAAAATAAAAGTTGCGATTTCAATTGTTGCCTTGCAAAACTTCATGAGATTATTTTAGCTTTGCGGCCTTAAAAGTAAGTGATTTTTTTTTTTGGATTGGAAATGAAGGAAACGAATAGAACTTTAAATATCACATATCCCCTAAGCTAACTTAAAAGTTAAAGTAACAGGCATTTTTGATTTTTTTTCATACTCCCCGGAAATTAATTTCAATCAACAACTAATTGGCACATTTCGTGATTATTTCGCTAGAATCCTGCAGTAGAATGTACAGACAAAATATGATTGCTCCATACCTTTTTAAAAGTATAACCTCACCCTTCGTGTTTCGCAATAACGTACTTTTGGTAGTAATTTGAGCTTGAATTTTTACTCGCAGTTAATATTTCAAGATTGATAGACAGATAGTCAAAAATAGTGAACCTTTAAAGTTTTCGGTGTCACACAATGAGTAACATATCGGTCGGTAATTTCAATCGCTTTTTGCGAATTTCCCCAACTACAACTCCTGACTAAAGCGATGGAAATAAAACTATTAAATCCGCCCAGGAACGTATTAAATACAAGAATTAAATTGGTAAACATTTTTTGACAACAAGCTATTAAAACTGAGCACACCACTTATCCATTAGTAACTTCTGTATCAACCTTGGTACCACGTGTGTCAATGCTGATTGGGGTTTCCTTCTCCGAGTCCTGTTCAGAAACGGTGTTTGTTGTCTCTTTTCCCCCCATATTGGATAAGAGAATCTTTTCCCCCAGCAAATATCTCCGTAATTCTTTGAAAATCCAAAAGTCTTGTTTTTCCTCAAAACAGAGCCCTTCACGTTACCTACTGAAAACATGCACAACTTTGTTGGTTGGTTGCTGAGTATGGGACGTAATACCTAAGGTATTATCTAAATAAACTTTAAATATAAACAAATTATTTCCGTACCTAAACCATGTAGTCGGCGGGATTGGTTTACCAGTTACAGTTTCCCTTTAAGTACATATCTCTTGAAATTTCTGTTCTTCGAAACGTTCAACAAATAATGGTGCCTGGGCTTGTAGAAGTAATGTTTAAATATGATGATTCATAACACTACTTAAGTTTAAACTGTTAGCTATTTATTAAAGAAATTTAAATGAAGCTACTATATCCAGTTGGTTGTTTATTTATATGTGTTTACATATTTACCCAAGAGCAACTTGTAGCATCAATTAATATACATTCTTAGGCATTTTAAGTAAATTTTGTTTTTGTATATTTCTTACATATTCCTAAATTTTTAATTACATAGTTATTCGTGACTTCTACATATTATTTTTAAATTTAATTAAACCCTCTATTTAAATTGGAATATGAGAATTTTGAAGAGTGTGATGTATGCGTGTTGGATTCTTAGAATAATGATAATTACACTGAGAATAGTTTTACACTTTTCTAAATATATAGAATACCTTACCTTTACACTTATAATTTCTTTTGATGTTAAGTTGTGAACGTGAAAAATGATTGGTGAAAAATGCTAAATTACCACGGACTCAAGAGATTTAGTTTAGTACATTCGTGATTTTCTGGACAAAATATTATTAATGATTGGGGAATTCGATATCGTTAGTGCTACGATAAACCAGTTTTGACTGCCCGAAGTTTCCAAGTTTTTCAGCATGATGGTACATCAAAAGATAAAAAATGCAAATAAATAAAGTCAAGACTTTAACAAACTTTCTTGACTGCATCTTGAAGTGATGGGCAATCACACTATAGACGTGTGCGCCGTGCTTTAGTTAGGGGCGATATCCCATTCATAAATAAAATAAAAAGGGTTTCTTTAAAAAGCGTACTCGTAGAAAAATACCTGACACAAAGCAATAGCAAGACAAACCATCCAAAAATTATACAAACGTCAAAAAATAAAATAAATTATGTTATTATAAACTTTTTACCAAGGGTCTAAAAATGCAATTACTATTTACGTTTTTAAATATTTCTTATTTTTGTTACATATTTATGTGAAAATAAATACATGTATATGAACATATTTTACTTTTTATTACATATAAATCCCAGCCCCAGTACTTGAATGAAACCTTTATTTATAATTTGAAATAATTAATCCTAACATGAAAAATTAAAGACTGAGTCAGTGAAAGTATGCTTTATATTTATTTTCTATTATTGTTCTCGTTGCGCTTTTTTCGTAATGGTCCGAATATTTCCGATTATATCGTAAATACTATAGTATAATAAACAATGTCCTATAAAGTTACCTATTCAGTATATTTAACGGTGGAATAATAAAATTTAAAAGATATACTTTTTATTGTATCCAATATTATTATTTATTAGATAAAGTGTTTATTTATGTAATTGAGAGAGAGAGAGAGAGAGAGAATTTGTACTATTGTATATTAAGCTTGTATGATCCTTTGTTGTATTAATTAAATGGCTTCCTTTAATGCTTTCTAGACTTCTGCATATTTTTTTTTTTTTTTTTTTTGGTTTTGTTTCTTATAACTTCTATCTTCTATCATCTGTAACTTTATTTACTAAATGCATTTAAGCAATAGTTTTATTATATACTAATAACTATTATTATACTTTCTTACTGAGGTTTACTGTTTATATTTTATCTCTATTTTGACATTTTTTTTTAAGATGTAATTGTTCTTTTTATTTGCCATAAATTATTCATAGAAGAATTACTCACGGAATAAAAATTTGTTTGCAAACTATAATTTGATAAATGAAACTGTTAATTATGTTTATAACTGTTAACTGGTATTTTTCTTAGATGTGTTTTAAGATGTCTCATAGATATCTCATAATCACAGCTAATGGAAATTGTTCATAATTATTTAATTTTTAAGATTTGGGTCCTTTTTTAAGCATGGCTTATCCGATGTGGTCACAAGGGCGACTCAATGCAGACCACTGCCACTGCCGACGGATCTTGAACAATAACATATTTCCTAACTCCTTAACGAAGCACGTTTTCCATTGTTCGAGTCAATTCTCTTTTTTTGCCAACAACTGCCAGTATCTGGCCCCAGCCAAAGCCCCGGGATACCACACAGCAGGTATACCACCCAATAATATATATAAACGAGCAAGCATTAAAAGACGCATGATGTATACATAACTATTTAAAAAAAAAAAAAAAAAAAAAATGGAAATTGACAATTGACCATTTGTCAATTTGTCTTCAACATTTATGATGCACTTCTTCACATCTTTTAAAGATTTTCAAGTGCGTTCAAAATTATACTAATAACATTCAGATCAATTCAAAACAATTTACCTCCCGTTTTTACATAAAAAAATAAAATCATAACAATAATAATAACATCAAATAAGGTAATAACTATTGATAGTCCAGCATAAGACCATCAAAAGTAATTTTATATTGTATACACGCTAAATAAACAACTCACTATATTTATTTTATTATTTATATGATTTTTTTCCTTTACTAAAAAAAACAGTAATTAATTGTTTTGTACAAATAAAGAGAATAGGTTTTCGATTTGTCAATGCTCCGTTCAGAATGTCAATGGTTTCCGCAATTATTGGCCAAATAGTCACCAAATGTTATAATTTTTTTCTATCGGATATTGAAATTGAAAATTGAATTTAACAGTTGCTCCCTATCTATAAAGATAAATCGTTTGACGGAATAATATTTATAAGTGAATTATTAAGTTGATATTGTATTAAATACGATGTTTAATGTCTGTCAATATGAGTACTTTTATTATTTTTTTTAAAACACCGCTTCTAACTTATATACATACCCTATAGATTATTGGGTAAATAGTCATCAAATGCAGGATTTTTTCCTAGGATATTGAAATTGAAAGTTTAAATTTAACCTAACATTAGTTAAATTTAACAGTTGATCCCTATCTATAAAGATTATTTTTCATAGATGGAATAATATTTTTAAGTGAAGTATTTATTCAACGTTCCTTCTGTATTAATATTTTTTTCTGAGTAATTCGTGTATCAATTGTTATATGTTATTATTTCCATAGAAATAATAACATATAACTATTATCCCTATGTCTCTTAAGAATAAACATTTTTTTTTCATACATCCTGGTATTCTTTAACAGTCACTCTTAGCTAAATTTACAATCGGTGTAAATAAAATGTAATTTGTTCTAGTGACAAGTTCTCATTATTAATCAGACAATCATGTGTTTGAGAAATGTCCCGGAGCCATTTAAGACTATTTTCTATAGTGTGACAGGTTTAGTATAAATTCAAATAACTATTTAAAAAAATCTTTCATCAAAAAAATAATTACAGTCTGCCACAACATTGAAGATTGTTATAAATATTCCCATACGTTCACAAAATATTTCATGCACTCTTTCCTTCATACAGTAAATAACTATAAATAACTAAGTATAAATAACTATTTCTTCCCAAGCTACTGTTGAATAAGTGCAGTTCTTATGCATAAGTGCATAGGTGCAGCATGAAACAAAATTCAAAATTAAACTATCAAGAAGAACAAAAAGAGGGAAAACTCCGAGACATGTACAAAGAACTTAATTTAGATTTGAATAGACGCCCATTACCTCCAAGATGAAAATAATTTACTGTCAACGTTTTTGATTATTAAACCCAGAACTGAGAATTTAAGGTTTTATTATTCCGGATAAGATAACACTTTTTTTTTAAACAAAGCCCAACCATAGATAAAAAGGAAAAAATGGCCTCAAATATTTAAATATCTAAAAACAGAAACACATTACTCAACGAAGTGCTGCTGCATAAGTATATTCCGTTGTTACAATGCAGCAATATTAGCGAGACATAGTTTGCTAAAATCGTTAGCGCAAAACAACATTTCATTATAGCAATAATAATATATATTGAAACATCTTTATTGTGCTAAAATTACAATCTGCTTTATTAGGCAATAAGTAATTGTGATAAATGTTCTCATTCACACCATATTTACAATATGCATTCATGCAGTATTTACAAACAGCACAGAGGCCTCCAAAATCCACACGGCAGTCACCTCCCTCGCATGCGAAAGAGGAAGTGGAGTCTTGGGAAGTCCCTCACGTTCCTCCGTCAGCCGCGTCACCGGGTACTAGCCAGTGGGGGCTGACAAAGAGCGCGAGAGCCTCATAGGCTCTAGCAATAATAACAACAATAAAACTGAAAAACTAACGAAATGAAAAAATCCATAATGCGATGTTGAATAATCTCTTGAAAATCGAAAATCGTTTAAAAGATGTATATACAAATCAGTTTGAGAACACGCATTTTTTGGCGATTTATTTTTTTTTCTTAGGAAATTTAGTTGATATTGCATTAAATGTGTTTTAATCTGAGTAAACATTTTTTAATGAACGCCTCTCGGTCGGCCTCGGCAAATGCATCAATGCATGCTGCAAGTTAAAAACAGTAATTTGATGAAAACAATAATAATATAATGTAATCATGTAGTAAGCAGCCATATACTTAAAGCATTCCATTTAGGCTAGCTTTGTGACTGAATATTTATAAGTACTATTTGAGATAGTTGACTAAATAAAACGAAAATTGAATTACCTAGTCACGAGTTTACCAAAACAAAAATAATTTAAGATATTAAACTTGCATATTACTTGTAGTACATACTTACTAGTCTATGTGCTACTTACTAGATAAATTTGTTGTAACGATAATGTTTTCAATTAAATTTAAAACCATCAATATCCAGCAAATTATGAGAGAGAGAGAGAGAGAGAGAGAGAGAGAGAGAGAGAGAGAGAGAGAGAGAGAGAGAGAGAGAGAGAGAGAGAGAGAGAGAGAGAGAGAGAGAGAGAGAGAGAGAGAGAGAAATCTTTTTATTAAATTAAAATTACTATCCACCCTGTTGTAAGATCTAGTGGGATTCTCTGCCTTCGTCACTCAAAAACTAGCACCTCACTGGATCTCTTTCATGCGGGCGACAGTCTCTTTGCCCTACAAACATTACCTAGTAGCGTCTCCCCCAGCGATCCAGTCTGCCTCTCTCCGGTTCACACTCGCCTTTTGGAGTGTAAATTTTTGGTCATTCCAAGACCACATAAACTACCGATAATGCCTACCCTTTACCTTTTCTCCTGAACATAGTGCACTGTCTTAAGATCTTATTAAGTCAGATAAATAAATCTGCCCGCCGACTAGGCCACCAGCAAAGGTCAAAGGCCACAGGTTTACCCATTTTATCTCTTTCTTGACGCCCGTCGGACAGCGGCCGGGTCGTAGAGATTTTTTGCGATATACTCAATGACACACACCCAAGAGATCTCCCAACCACGAGGTATACAATTTTATAAAATTTAAAAATAAATGTAGTTGTGTAAGCAAATGTAACCTTTCTACAAAAAAAAAAAAATGAGACTGGAATAAAAACAATTTTATCTTCCTTTTACTAAAATAATATTTGTTCAACTGCTCTTCAATAATACGATTTGTCTCTTTTTAAGTAATCCGTGTTTTTTTTTTTTTGGGGGGTCCATTTTTTCTTCAACTGGGTCTTCTGTTAAAAAATTGTGTGGTTATCCTCTTAAAATACCTAGAATATAGTCAGGACTGGATACGTCGTGGAACTTAACTATTGTAGTTTACAGTAGTTAGTCCAATATTATCCTTAAGAACTCATTCTGGATTATTTGAGGTTTCCAGAAATAAAACTAGGCTCTGCGTACTTACATAAAACAGATTTTATGTGAGTAATTTAGTCTGGGTATTAATCTACTATACCATTCTCTTGGTAAAATGGAAGAGGGTAGATATAGCTTCCAGTTGTACATGGTGTATATGTGGTGTGAAACTGAGTATGGAGTCTAGATGAACCCCAAGGTTCTATACAATGTCGGGTATTCTTCTGGCGATATATACTGTTCTAGTTTTGTTGACATTTATTTTGAATTTCCTCTTAAAGAAATATTTCTCTCTATAATCTAACCTAAATGAAAAAAGCACTTCGTATCTGTGTCACACCTTCAAGACGATATGAACACGATTTGTAAAGGGTTATATTTGTGATTGTACCGCTTAACTGTTATTTTCAAAACTTTTTGGGTAGAGTAGTGTACCCTTTTCTCCTCCTACTCATGAAAAAAAATGGAAATTGACAATCTTTCAACATTTATAATGCACTTCTTCACATCGTATTAAGATTTTTGGGTACCAAAGTGCGTTCGAAATGACACTAATTACATCAAATCAATTTACTTCCCGTTTTTACATAACAAAATAATATCACAACGATAATAAAAAATAACATCAAATAAGACAATAATGATTAATGGTCTTACACATGGAAGTAAATATTTAAAAATTAAAGCAATATTTATTTTATTATTTAAATGATTTTTTCTTTACTAAAAAAAACTGTAATTTAAATTTATTACAAATAAAGAAAATAGGTTTCCGATTTGTCTATTCTCCATTCAGAATGTCAATTATTTCGTCTATTGTTAACGTTTCCTGTGTGATAGGAGCCTGGTTCCGCAATTATTGGGCAAACAGTCACCAAATGTACAATTTTTTTCTAGGATATTGATATTGAGTGGTTAAATTTAACCTAACCTTAATTAAATTTAACAAGTGCTCCCTATCTATAAAGATTAGTCAACGTTGTTCTCCACCGGTATTGTTCCCCTTTCTCCTCCCACTCATGAAATATTGCAGGAACCCTTAAAATGTCCCGTTTAAACAACGGGACAACTATGTATCAACTTTCCATTCCATCTTTATGGCTTGGAGGGTGAAAAAAAAAATGCGAATGGTTCCCAATAATCTACTTGTTATAACTTCCTTTCTAAACTCAGTAATACAGGAGAGCCCTTCATATGATTGGATGAAGTCTGAATGCAATATACATCATCATTTATGGACTTTCTAGTCCGTTTTCTTGCTCAAGGAATGGAAGTTGCTGTATGTTTTCATAATCAGTTCCCTTTTAGGAAACACTATTCAACTTTCTCCATTCCAGTTTCACATCTTTGTTCTGACCGGGATAAATTAACGAACGAGTTACTATTGACATTTTCAAGTTACAGGACTGGCAATAACGTGAGCTAATCCATGTTGGATCTCTCGACGCCTGTCTTCAATCGGGTTTAACGTTATTTTTCGTTTCGTCTCAGCTGTATGTTTAAATTAAAAAAAAATAAAAATTTTCTTAGCCGTGATCTAATAACTCAATTCGTCTTGGTTTATCACAGTCATCCAATCCTAAAATCAACCATATGATAAATATATATGAAATACAACTTTTACCAAGGGACTAAAAGTAATGGCATTTTTTACACATTTCTTATTTTTTGTTATAAATTTCTGTAAAATTAAATACATGTATATGCACGTATTTTACTTTTTTTTATCGCTTATAAATCCCAACCCTAGTTATTTACTACCGAATGAAAACTTGATTTAAATCATTAATTATAATTTGAAATAATTAATCTTAACACGAAAAATTTAAGACTGAGACAGTGAAGGTAAACTTTATATTTATTTTTTATTATTTTTATGGTTGTGGTTTATTACTAATCCGAATAATTCAAAGGTTGAAATAAAAAAAACAGAGCTACAATCACAAAATCAACACAAATAACAATAGATTCATTGTATGAAACTTACCTATGCCATTAACGTGTCTTCACCCACGGGGGCACATCTGAACTTTAAATTTTAAATGCTATGATATAATAAATAATTTCCACTAAAGTTACCTATTCGGTGTATATAGCAATGGAATAATAAAAATTACAAGATACACTTTTTATTGTTTCCAATATTATTATTGATTAAATAAACTGTTTATGTCTTTAATTGTCTGCTAAATGTGTTTAATTTTTATGGAGAAACGTTATTTTTCGTTTCGTCAAGGCTGTATACATAAATTGTAAAAAATAAATATTTTCTGAACCGTTGGCCAATACTTTTTCGACTTGGTTTACCACAGAATGATAATCCGATCCGAAATTCAACCATTCGATAAATATACACGAAATGAAAAAAATCTGCGACCTCTAAGAATAACAAAAAGGAACACTTACACTGAAATAACTAGCTTATAAATAATAAAGAGCCATTGTACATTCGTGATGACTACAAAGAACCAACATCATAAGATTGAAACAAAAAAATATATAAATGAGCAGAGGTGAATGACATTGACTAAAAATTGCAACTAAAATAATAAAGATGATTATTACTTCATGAAGAAATTTAGTACAATGAACAGTGAGAAAAATAAATAAAATGTAATAATATTCAACCCCCTAAATGTCTGGGCATAATTAATTAATTAACAGCGCTAATTTTGTGGTAAATTTCCCTCTTTGATGGTTTCAGGGATTTGTCAAAAGTGGCACCGCCCTGGTTGGTATTAAGTTGTTAAAATGTTGTGATAATACTTTTCTAAATACTTATGCACCCCTTCCACTTGGACTGGCCATATTGCTTGTATGATTGTTTTTAATTCAGACACACTGGCTCGTTGTTTTCTTGTATACGAAGTCGCAATTTACATTGTTGTGATAGTCGCATGTACCTCAATTTTTCTGCTTTTTCCACATTATATAACAACATTAAACATTGAAAAACTCATTATTAAACACTGAAAACAACTTCAAAGAACATTAAAAATAATTTCTTGCTCATTTTATAGTCCATGTATTGGTTTTGAACAATTTGATTACGTTCCATAAAATAAATAGAATCACTTCTATGAAATAAATCGAAAAACAAGTTTGTAATCAAACTATGCCTTTAATCAAAAAATCATAAAAGAAACTTTACTTTAAACTAATTTACCAGAACAACGAGATAAACAAAATCGTGGTTTAATACATAAATAATCAAATATTTCTTTTGACGTAAGAATCCTGGAATAAAAATAATTGTAAAAGAGCTTGGATTGCAACATATAAAACGTAGAGTAGAAAAAAAACGTCGCGGTGAAAATTATGTTTTGAGAGAAGCATTGAAGATTAATGCACATCAGTAACATGATTGAATCGTAATAAAACATAAAATACCCGGAAGAAAATTAGCTAGAGGTAAAAACTTTACTTACAGGAATAGTCCCATGTACCCCACTAGTGAAATAACGCCTCATGGAGCAGTAACGTAAGGGCACACTTTTCGAAGCAGGGGTTGGGGGGAGTTAGGAAGCTACCTAGAAGAGCATCCAAAAATCCCCATTTCTTGTAGCGAGGAAGAGGAAAATGTTCATTAATACACCTCACTGAAACATACCACTGGAAGAATGTTAACAGATCAGATTTCTTTTTTATTTAAAAAATCTTTATAGAGATAAAATTACAATTTGCCTTGTGAGCAATTTCGCTCATTCATACTGCATTTACAAACAGCCTAGAGACCCGCGTCACCGGATACAAGCCACCGGAGGCTGACCAAGAGCGCGAGAGCCACAAACCCTTTGGACATGATTGGAAAAACTTGCCATTGCCAGGACTCCCACTGTTGTGGCTACCTCTTAATTACCAATAATTAGAATTTCCCCTCTTCTCGGCCCAGAAAATATCTATCTATGTTCCCATATTTTAATAATAAAGCTTATGACGTCAGTCAGAGAGGGGAGAGAATCTAGTGGGGGAAACAACCGCAGGTGGGGGAACCCTCCCCATCACGGCTGCCCTGCATATATAACCCGGGCGACTTAGGGCGGACCATAGAACGAACCGAACCGGCACTTAGAACTCTCTATCTCTCTCTCCTACCCTCGCTATGTTTTAGTCCGGCGTTGTCAGACCCCACACCTTCCTAGTGGTAATATCTGCCTTCGTCTCGCTAAATCTAGCACCTCTTTGGGAGAGACCTCTCCCTCGCGGACGACGGTTGCCGTGGCTCTAAAAACTTACCTCGTAGCGTCTCCCACGGCAATCCAGTCTGATTCTCTCCGGTTCACACTCGCCTTTGGGATCCGGACGGTTTTCGGTCAAATCAGATAATAATGAATTAAGCTGCCCACCGACTTGGCCGCCAGCCAGGGTGAAAAGCACAGGTCCATCCGTCTTATCTCTTTATAGGCCCTCGCCGGACGGTGGTTAGAGGTTGTAGCGACCCTAACCCACGGCGGGCATCTCCTCCCCACTTTGGGGATATTCGACAACCAGCCCGACACCCACAACCACGTATTTGTAGCTGATCAGGGGGCCACTGCCGCTTTAGTCTCTAAGGAGGATCATAGGAATGTGTGGCACAGTGTAATAATTGTGCTAATAGTTTTAAACATCATTTCACGATCTTAGAAGGCGATTGAGCTTAGAGAAAAACAACAAAAGTTCCTCAGCCCAATACATGATCACATACAACCACGTTGGAAAACTAATCAAGAGGGCATGTTCAAGCCAGTTACAACTGACTATCACTGCGGGCTAGTGTCCGAGTAAACGACCCGAAAACCCCTGCTTTCGGTGCTATTTTTTATAAAAAAAAATATCGATTACAATAATCATATGGCAGTGTTATAGTATCTGAATATTTTTTGGCTTTCTAAAAATAAAGTAAGAAACATTGAAGTCATTATTTGCTATGAAAATATAAATGATCAAAAGGCCTAGTTGGTTAATCGGTTTAGGTTTAATGATAGCGATTTGTTAAATTATCATCATACTTATTAATAGACGTTTCAGATCCTGATACAAAAGACAAAATGAACTTGTTAAATATGATTGGTAATACTTAAAAGAAATAAATTTTAGGTATAAAAGAATACGCAACAAACTGAGGTAGGCATAAGTACATTGTGGGTAGCTAATATGTTAATATGTAAATGTCGATTGGTTCCAATCATATAGATAAAGAGATAACAGATGAAACAGGTATATGTAGCAGGCATGGATACATCAAAATATAATATACAAGGTTAAAAGGAGTCTGCTAGATTAAAAAAAAAATTTAAAATGAGTGACCAATGGGAAATCTATACAGATACGATGATAAATACAGCTAAAGGTAACAAAAGGTTTTTATATACTAACAGACATTATGTGTAAATAAGGTGGGAGTGGAATAAAAGCACATCATTGGTGTTCAAATCTTTTTCAAGATGGCTAGATAAAGTAATATAATTTAAAGGAAGCCGAAAGTATGTTAATAAAATCACAAAGATGACAGATGAAACAGTTACATGTAAAAAAAACCTGAATACAACAATGTATAAGATACAATGTTAACAAAGTCTGTTTATACAATAAATATAATAATAAATGGAATATTGATCATGCAATGATGCCTCGGGCAACCTAGTTTGTCATCAAAAGATCTCTGGTTAAAAACCTGAAGTTTTTATATATGTATAATTTTAATAATCATTAAAAAAAATTAATTTCACTGAATAATAAAAAATCTAGACTCAATAGTCTTATGTGACTATTTAGTGAAATGTCTTAGGCTTCAGGTTCAAACTGCCAATTATAATTTGAGATTAATTTGTGTGTGTTTTAGGGCATTTCGACCCCAGGGTCATTGATACCCACATGTACATGATATTTTTTGATTTTGATGCAATTTCTCATTTATTTGACTTTTGCTGTTTTAATTCTTGAAAAAAGATTTACTAACGTGTTTTGTGGTTTTATAATATTAGACACAGTGACTGTATATCTTATGAATCCGAATGATCTCGTTAGTGAGAACAGAGCCCAAGGCACCCCAGTACCGCCTGTCTGGTAGGCAGGAAACGTATTCTCATTTTAAGGACACGAGGACTGATCGGAGGATGTGGATAGAAAACATGCCTCCCGATATCCCGTAGAACAGCACAGTCCCCTGATGTTAATGTAGTGTTTGTTCGCGGAAAAGTACAAATTACCACCTCGGAGCCAAACTTTCTGCGAGACCTGAAGTGCCAACCAAAGCCCCGAGTGCTCACGAGCACTTCACGGGTTCACACCGGTAGAGTGTACACTCGAAATCGTTTATGTCGAACTTCAAGGGACTGGCGGGTTTTTTTAAACGTTTTAGTCAATGTTCCCTTTAAGCGTTATTATCGGCTATAACGAACTGTTTGCTATAAAT
Source organism: Acanthosoma haemorrhoidale (assembly GCA_930367205.1). NCBI lineage: Eukaryota > Metazoa > Arthropoda > Insecta > Hemiptera > Acanthosomatidae > Acanthosoma > Acanthosoma haemorrhoidale. The sequence goes on along the minus strand of OV884009.1, from coordinate 59,936,405 downwards.
GGTGCCAGTTCGTACTGACCCAAGTACATAATCTTGAAATGGGTAAGGTAATAAATAAACAGTGCATATTCGTAATGTGTTATAAAAATGTAAACATATAACCGTGTGTATGTAATATACTATGTACATATGTGTTACATTCATATGTAAATATGGAATTTGTTATTAAAAGAAATTTTTTATTTATGTACATACTTTAAAATAAAATATAAAAAAATTTATAAATGAACAAATGACAGAACATCATAATACAAAAATACATAGAATAAAATTAAAAAATCTGTTACTTTTGTTTGTCGTCTTCCTGTTTCCTTCTGCAAGAAACTTTTTTCTAAATTTTTGGCTCCTTTTTGACTTTGAGAAGTTTCAACAGTGTGAAAAAAACGTTCTTAAGGTTGAACAAGCACCATACGCTTCATCAACTGTAGGGAAATTTCCGAAATCTTCCATTTCTTGATAATTACCATCATTATTAGTTCTTCTTCTGTAGTTTGTTGACTCGGTACAATATCCGACCTTTCTTCGCATGTTATGATTTCTTCATCCACCAGAGCAGTCATAGTTTCGTATCTCTTGTCATCTTCGTATGCAGTTCCTGATTGTACATCCTTGATTAGAAACCAGAGATGCGAAAACAGCGTAGCACTTTGAACGGTACGCTGCTTCAACAGCCAATTATCCGAGAAATATGTAAGCTCTATCCAATTTATTCGCTTTAACCGATGTGTTCCTTTTAATAAACATAAATGATTTTTTAATGTTATATCGTGGGACACACTGTGTATTTTGTTTGTTATATCCGATCGTACGTCATATCCGGTGTCTTTGTAAACGATTTTGACTATAGTTTAAAGGTTTTGAAGGGAAGAAAGGACATGAAGTTCCAGAACACTAAACGTTCTGACCGCGAACCGTGACGTAACTGTTTGGATCAAGCTCCTTTAAAAAAAAAAAGATGGAAAAATGTTGCCTTTCAAAGTGGTTAAAGTAGTCGTGACGGTTGTAAGCGTTTGAAAAGTGAAATCCGTAATAGATTCACAAACATAGGAGCAGCAAGAGTCACGTTCCGACTACCATATCGCACGCTACCCAAGCCAACTTTGTTTCAGTACCGACAGAACACCTACGGACTTAATTTTACCATAACTCTTGCGGCTCCTAGTTGAATTTTCAAATAGGAAAGCTGAAATGGCATAACGGTGCGAAACAGCAATAACAGTTACGAAACAAACCCGTAGTGGTTTCAGGGTGAGGATCTACTTTCGAACAGTTGGGTGATAGCTTTTTGTCTGCCTGTCTGTCTGTCCGACAATAATCGATCTTTAAATAATAAGGTTATAGTCAAAACACCCCAAGGATGTAAATGTTTTGTTTTTGTCATTCACCAAGCAATAGCAACAAAGATAAACTTGTTAACCAACTAATCTCCCTATTACCAATACCGTTCAGCACCTATTGTATCAGGGAATAATATATCTATTTACTATGATCATCCTGCAAGTACTGAACACTGGGTTTTAAAAAATAGGACATGTTAGTGATAGATATAAACTAATACTAGAGCTGATTATTGAGGAAGTTGTGCCTGCGGATGGCTATTCGCTAAAAGTACTAGCTTGTAGGATTTTCCCCATCATCATTTCCTGCAATTGTTCTCGGATCTCGTAGGGCACGTTAATATGCAATGTGTCTATCGCTCCTGGTTAAGACTAAAATCTTCATTTTGCTTGACATAGCTGCACGGATATCGCCAAGATAGCAGAGGCTCTCCATTTAAACAGGTCCTGTTCAAACGCTTTTCGTCCTGTTTGTCAATTTGTTTTACGGTAGTATTTTTTACGTTAAATAAAACGGTGTGCAACTGCAACTGAAAATGATCCAGTTGAACTGAAATTTTTTTTTTTTTTTTTTCTTAGCTCTCAAACTTATAAAAATAGGATGTGGGAAAAATAAAGAAAAATTATTTTGGGCTAATGAGTGCCTTTCACTAAGGGGAGTCCCCCATTTGAAGGATGTATGAGAAGGATATAGGGTGTGGAATGCCTAAAGGAGGCGGGTGGAATCAGGAAGGTAGTGAGAAATTGTTTAAGGTTGTGTAAGGTGCAATTGTTTAACAATTGTGCAATGATTTAACTATCAGTTAAAATACGATCACGGGAAGTGTGCCAAAAAACAAAACGAAAAAAAAAACGGCCCCGTTTCGACAACTCAAAACATAGATTTTTCAATTCAAGGCTCAGAATAACATAAATTTCTAATTTTTAAAAGTCAAATCAATTTATTTCCGATATTCAAGTAATATAAATAATTTTGTTCTAATATACAATTCACCTAGTCTTAATTAAAATAGATAGAAAGAATAATGTCATTGCTATTTGTTATGAACAAAATCTTCTTTGCAGAAACCTAACGGGAAAAAAAACAAACGTTAATAGAACTATTCCAACACCATCTCGCCATCCAAACAGACGCTTGCTAGTTTGGGAACGATTTAGCTACTACATTACATTTTTTATTTATATTACATGCTTGTATGTTTTTTTTTTAAACTCTTAGTAAATTTATCTGGTGTGAACTTTTCTTTTTTTTTTTGGTGTCAGCCTAGTGATTTTTAACAAAAACACTTATTTGTTGTTGTTATTATTATTTTTTCTTACAGAGACTTGCACTTTATGTCACTTTTTTTTACATGTCTTATTTTATATAATGTAATATTTTTTTTATTTTCAAGATATAAAGCTGTTATCTGCGCACTATTGTCATTAATAGAATACTTGGTCCTAATTTTTTTTTTCTATTCTATTTAATACTCCCCCCAAAAAAGTTTTGTGAGATATGAATGGAAATCTAGCATTTAACATCGCCCAGACAATATGAGAAATTCTGATTTCGTTCTGGCAAATGGTGTTAACTCTCTGTTTTATGATACTAAATATTATTTAATCAATCAGAAAAGTAACGGTATATTACACAAATTTCTCGAGATATAATGACCAGTTTTAACAGTCAAAATAAGCGGGACGTATGCGAAAATAGTTGATCGTGAAAAGTCGGACCATTGCAAAATTTCAGCTCAGAAAATATTTAAGAGTTAAACTTCTGATTTTTCACGGTAACGCAAACAAGTTTATGTGGTATTCCAAAAAAATTTGAGAGACAATAGAAATCACGCGCTTAGTGTATTTCCAGTTGATTTGGGAAAGCGACACGGAGTCTCGCATATCTCGATATTGCCAATTTTCTTCCGATGACCTATATTTTGTTTAAACATGAATTAGATAAGTACAATTTAATACATAATTGGTTTACAGACAAGATGGGGAGGCACTGATTCCTGGATCAGATGCTAGTGTTTTTTTTCGAGGAAACTGGGTGAGGACGATTTAGGCCGGGCCTCCATCAACTCCATTGCCAATTCATGGATTTAATGAAGCAGTAATCAGATAGATTCGCATAGAATCATTTTTAGAGCTTGGTTGATTTTTTTTTCAAAATCAGAAACCATTATGTTTACAGCTGTTTGTCTGCCTGTCCGGGCGATTGTGAGTCAACTGTCCAACTTTCGATATGACATTTTATATCGAGATTCTAAATAATAATAAATATTTTTTGCCATATTAAGCAGGGTGCCAACTTAAACATCTCGTCATTAAAACCTAACTTGCAATTTTGCTCATTCCGTGATTTTCAAAGAAAGAGTTACTAGCCCCGTGATTAATTACAGCATGTCATAATCAATTGATTACTTGGTAATAAGGAATCAATAATTCAGTATAATATTGAATAGGGTATCAAATTAAAGATCGTGTAACCCTGATTAGTAATATGTATTTTTTTTTAATCTTTGCCTGTAAGGTGTTAAAATCCTGTATGCCAATAAAGTGATTCAATCAAACATATGAAGACTAAATGAAAAAGAACACTTTATTCCGGGACTAAATCCCTTCTATATAAAATAATAAAAGATTAATTATCATGAACATATAATGTTATGCTCATTTTGGCTTCTAAAATTATAAAACATAACTCTAAATAAAAATTACTTGCAAATAAAACAGAATCTCAGTTCGGTAAAAAATTAAATTATTATCTATGGCGTACTCATAGATTTTCTAATTCAATTAAAGTCAAGAGGGGTTTAATAATGAGTAATAATGAATTAGGGGGTTGAAGAAATTGATAATTTCTGAACATAAATGTTTTTTCTTTTCTCACTGATTAAGTATAGAAATGTCGAAGTCGAGTTGTGACGCTAGCATTTTGGTAAATTGCATACTTGTTATAATCGTTGATGTTTATTAAAACATTATTATTATTTTTTTTTTTTACAACCAGAACCTACCACAAAATATGTGGCACCCGGACCACCTTAGGTATAATTCTGCGTGAGCAATTTCAGTCAAGTTATAATTCTGGAAGTCAATGTGAGCGATATGTTTGATTTAATATAAGTTTGGGTAGACACTGAAGAACACCATCCTTCTTACTTGTATACTGCATAGGGAGGTTATCAATCAAGAGGGGGTAATTAGTACGAGCATTGAAACTATCCATTGCGTGGTAATGCATGCTTACTAACTTCTTACCCGTTAAGCAACCATGTTTGACCACGGCGAGTTATGACCCGGAACATAACGTGCAACGTGCATACGTAATGTTCTCGCTGAATCCTGGATAACCACGTCTGTGGTAGAGAGATAAGGGGGGGGGGAGGTCGGCGGCGCCCCCACTGGAATAATTCAGATATAATGGACTGTTAGGTGGTTGGGAGGTCGCTGGATTAATCTGCCGGCATCTGGAATTAAACAGGTCCTCGGTTAAATTGATGTCACTTAGATGATAGCTGAGACATGGAACAAATAGAAAAAGGCCAAGACTGGCGCCAAGAGTCCCATTGTGTTGCCGGCTCCCTCTTCACCAGCCTACTAATCCCGCTCTTCCTCCTTCCTCCCTCCTTCCCTCGTTGCCTTCTCTTCCAGCCGGGCTTCTCCTTCAATTACCACTCCTTCGATTATTGCAGAGCCCGATCTCCTTCGCTAAGCCGTTCCTTATGTTCTGCCAAATGGGCCGAAAAAATATTCAAAAACAATCTAAAGGCATACAATCTAGCGAGGGAAAAAAGCGAAATCGGTATGCACGTAATCCAGCATTCTCACTGGACACCCAAAGATCGAGCCGCGATTGATCAAAGTCAAAAAACGGGAGCGCACCATACTTGATTGACCAAACCGCTAGCAGTGGACGTTTGGCAGCCAAGTCAAATCAACACGGACGGCCAACGTTTCGTATAGTTTGTTTGAGGTGTATTGTATGGTTTTCTTCATAAAAAATATTGCGATCCATCTCACCAAACTACACCTCGGGCAGAGGTCACAAAAAAAAATCCAACAAGGTAAGCAGATACTTAATTGTCCTATAAAAATGATTCAGAACCATCGTCTTTTTGCTCTTGGCCTGAAATTGTCCTCTTCATCCAAAATCAGATAGATTTTAATTAGCATAGAGAACGTCATTGTCCATTAACGAGTGTGCAACTGAAATTGCATCGTCTATGACCGGACCTGACCTGACCGTACCTTGATCTCTAGCGTGAATCTGTTTTAAATGTTACATTCAACACCCCACTTACGTTTATGCATTATACCGATTAGCCAATAAATAATAACAGGAAATATGAGAAAAACAAGTATCTGTATTGGGAGAATATGGATTCTGTCCTAGGGTACTCATCCCGCCTATCTACGCTCCAGGTTGACAGATCGATACAAAAGCCACAAATAACTAAAAACAGATATGCTAGTAAAAAATAAATAATTCATCACATAGCGAAAAATGTGATATATAAGTAAAATATATCATTTAAATTAGAAAATAATATCCAATAATTTGTTTAAATCCAAAAAATCTATCAGTTCCGATTAAATTAAAAATAAAGAAGAAGAAAATAACAATAAAATTATAAGTAATCACTAATGTTTATTGTCTTACGAAAGTCACAGCTATGGGTTTATTGACACTAAAATTATTTGATAATAATCGTATATAATAAAAATAATAATAGCTACAATGAGTAGGTTAGGAAGCATCTGTCTTAGTTGTAAGGAACTATTGGACTATGAGTGTTTTAAAACAACGTATGAGTCATGGCGGATATTAAGATGGAGAGTAATAAGAAGAAAATATTCGATTTCCAACCTTTACAGGTAATTTGAAACTAAGCAAGAGTCGTACCTATGAGGCTCATTTTGATGGCCTACCACACCGATGTTTGGTGGCTCACCGTTTTCATGCACGTTTATTTCTCTACTGTGTTTTAATTTTATTTGGGTTAATTTAACGTTCAATACGCGTGGTTTGTGGATGGACGTCTAATGGTGACTTTTCCTTTCAACCACGTTATAAAAAATCCAATGAAAGAAAGCAAACCAAAATTCAACGTTCCAACATTTCCCAAGCCACTTTTGATGCTTTGTTTTTTTCACCTCATATTCAAATCTTTATTGTGATAAAATTACTGTCTACCTTATTACAATTCTTCATTCATATAGTATTTACAAACAGCCCAGAGACTTATCTGGTGGAATTATTCATTTCATTTTCTGTGGAGAGACGGGATGTCCTTTGAAGTAGCAAAGTTGTGCAAAGCATAGTTCTTTTTAGCCTCTTGTGTGGGTTCTATGTTAGCCTGTTGTCAAGATGGAAGCCTAAAACCGTAATGTCTCGGATACAGAAAGAGGAATAGAATCAAACTGATATTTTTGATTTTCAGAATACCCGTTACAGCAATGCTGAGTGTATCGAGATCGAAGTTCGCTTTGACACGGTGACACGGGTTGGCAACCCTGTACGATGAACTTGGATTAGCTCACGTTTTAAATGAACAACCTTTGGTTTGGCGGCTCACGACCACGGCTAGTTATGTCTGAGGTCCATCCCCGTACAGCCATTTCGGCCCATTAGACTCTCCCCCCAGAACTGCCAACACACTAACACACTTTATCCTTTATAAGGCCACCGTCCGCTTCTTATTTAAGAAAGAAGTAAAAAGAAAAAAGAAAAATCGACTTTAACAGAGTTGAGAAAGAGGTGGGTCAATTTCTGGACCTGACAGATCTCTTAAGCTACAGGCAATTTTTTTGAAGTAAGGATATTTTAATGACGGTGACGTGAAGAGTACTTATTTCTAGTCATTTGTTAGTTTTTCGTATGTTCATGTGCAATGAGTTGTTTTTAGCTATGGCAGATTTTTCATACCTTGGGATAGATTGATACTTTGTTAACCCGGGAGGACTCACACTGTGAGAGTTCCTCTCACGTTTAAAGAAAGTAATTCGGAAGCGGGGTTGGTGGGGAAATCGGGCTCCCGTTTAGCTGTGTTTACATTACCATCGCCCTCAGTCCACCTTCCGTCATTCTCAGTCGTGCCCGAAGATAATTTTCGTGGAAAACTTACCATAAGAGAGTCTCTCATAGGGAGTGCTCTCGTTATGTTTTTCCAAGTGCTGCAATTAGATTTTTTATTTCTTTGCTTTGTTTATAATAGTTCATGTTTTTGTTAGATTTTTTCATGAGTTATATACCTCGATACCAAATCTGCCATGTGAGCTGAGAATGAGTGGTAAAAGGTTGACTTGAAAATAAGCCAATTGCCGAAAAGAGAGTGTGTGAGAGGGAAGGGTTTTGGGCATTCTGACCAAGGAGAAATAAAATAACAACGAAAGTTACCGGAAAATGCAATACGTACTTGCCCCTCAACCATACGTGCCCTAAATGTGTTGATGATAGTTAACTTTTAAATTAGTTAGAATAGTTAACTTAAATTTTTCTTCACACATATATTACCACAATTTTAATGTTCAATGTTTATTTAATTATATGATGATACTTTACTAAAATAAATCTAAACTACGCTTTTGCTAATCTGGCTTTGTGGTTTATTGATTTATATAATTTTTGTTAGTTCATTAAATAAAATCTTTTTTTTTATTACTTTATCTCTTTAAAATTAACATATTATTTTATTTGGCATTTGAAAGTTCATAATCTTATGAAATATTTTAGATGTGACAGAAAGTCTCACGCGTGAGTAATCCAGTAGTTCTACCGGGTTAAGGGTGCCGAATTCCTTAAAATCCCTCCCTCTAAATATGCAAATCAGATAAATGGGGAGTGCTTATGACCATATATAATAATGACCATACTTCACGATCATATGACTGCACCGGTAGAATGTAAGTTTAGTGTAGCTATGGTATTGTAGCAATGGGCAGCACATCATTTAGTGGTGTAACACAAGAAAGCAACAATTGGACTTCGTGGTCGCACTTTTCATGAATGGAATCATTCCTTCCAAGATTACCTAGTATTAATCAAAACCGCATGGCATAAAAATGAATTGTTAAATCAGTTCGTATGGCACGGTGAAAGAAAGGCGCAAGAATATATATTTAAAACTTCTTGGGTAATAAATCATTTTTACGATAAGCGATTGCCCGTACATACGAGTGGATCCTCCCGCTCAGGGCTTGGCAATATTCTCGTATCTGATCCATTAATTGTATGAGCTAGCTGTTAAATAATGAGTTTCCCATTCATTGATTAATTACTTTTAATTTCACTCCGTTGCAACGAAGCATAACGTTTTTTTTGTACATTGGTTGATACAATAAGATGATGCTTAAAAGAAGGTTAAGGACATGATAGGCTTATGGCTGGGATGGGTGCCGCGCCACCGCGGACGATTCCAGACGAGTGGAGCGTTTAATAGGAAACAGAACTGCCATTGTTTCACACTAATGTCATCATGCCCATGTCCATTACCGTTTGGTCTTACTTTAGATCACAATCATTCTTTCGATTTTAATGGATCATTATCTCTTCCTGCGCAGTAAAATATAAGACAAACAAAAATTATACTTTAAGTGGCATCTTCTCAGAACGGACCGAGTCATTTGGAGTCAATGTGTGCCAATGTAAGCAAAACATTCCTCCCTGTAAGGTCAAGTGTGATACGTTAATTAAAGATTCCATTACGTCTACAAAAACAAAAATGATTTTAATGACGTTTTGCGAGGGTGGTGATTGACGCTGCAGTGGATTGAAGGAAATCATGTGCTACCAAACAATGACAGCAGTACCTGCATGAGCTCTTTCATCTGGGTGATCAATTCGATAAGTCTGGTACTGTCAAACGGTAAATGGTCGTTTGCTCGTAAGTCTTGTTTCAGTAATAAGAGCTGTCCGCCAGTCTTTTTAAATTCAATTCCTCTCCCTGTGTCCGAGACAGTACGGTACTTAGGCTTCCATCTCGACAAAAGACTGACATTGAACCCACATACGAAACTAAAAAGACAAGAACTAAACAGACGCTTTGGACAACTGTACAGACGAAGGACCTCCCATCTCTCTATAGAAAATAAACTACTTATTTACAAAGTTATACTTAACCCAATCTGGACATACGGAATAGAGCTATGGGGGACAGCAAAAAAGTCGAACATCAAGCGCATCCAATCCTTTCAATCAAAAGACCAGAGAACAATAGTAAATGCTCCTTATTACGTCAGAAACAAAATCCTTTAAAATGATCTTAATATACCCTGCATTCTTGAACTCATCCCTTCCAAGTTCATACAATTCCATAATAACCTATCCAACCGCCCTAATTCCCTAGGACAGTCATTGCACTGCACCACTCACCCCTATACTATAATTAAGTAATAAGCACCAGACCTGCTATAATTAAGTGATAGTGGGAGTCCTGGCAATGGCTAGTTTCTCTAATCATGTCCTGAGCGTCTGTGGCTCTCGCGCTCTTGGTCAGCCTCCGCTGGCTCTTATCCAGTGACACGCAGCTGACGTAGGATCGTGGGGGACTTCCCAAGACTCCGCTTCCTCCTTCGCATTCGAGGGAGGTGACAACCTTGTGGACTTGGGGGGCCTCTGGGCTGTTTGTAATGAGTGAGTGAATCTCAATTACTTATTGCCTAATAAAAGGCAGATTGTAATTTTATCTTAATAAAAATAGTAGATAATAAAAAAAAAAAATGACATTTTGCAATTGTAGTCCCCCGAAATGCATACATATTATTAATCAGGAATTTAAAACATTTAATTTGATACTCACAATGAGATGGAAGTATGTATTGTTTAATTACCACGTACTCTAACCTCGCACTATAAATCTAACTGCAGATATACATATACAATAGTTACTAAAGCCAATTTGGGCTAGAGAACTAATCCAAACATTCCAATACTGTAGTCAACGCTTCCAATGGTCTCTAAGTACCAACTGTCCTTGACCTAATTCCTTTAAGACATCCACAAACTACCCGCTCATCCAAATCCTCTTGTCAACTCTTTATCCAGTAGCACTCGTCCATACAATCCTCCTCGTCACCTAAAACGCCGGTGGCATGGCGATATATCGTGAATAGAAATGTAGGGGCACTGGCTCTTGGCATTATCCCCACATGTCCTGAGCGTGTGTTGCTCTTTTTCTCTCGCTCTGGGCTTCGCCACATGATGAAACGGTCGGAGAAGAAGGGTTTTCTGCTGCATCATCCCTTCTTCCTTCATCAGCTTGCTGTGGGAATCGCCTTGGGTCCTGGTGTTTCTGGGCAGAATGTGTTTGTATATACCGTATGAATGTCAATTATACGTACCAATGAATTCTCACATAAAAATAATGCTGTTCAAGCAAATAGGGATTTTTCAAGTAAATATATTATCATCTAAATACCGTGTAGTTAATTAATAACAACATTGTTTGGCCACGCTCAATAGAAAACGTTTGTTTTTTGTTTTTTGTTACACTTGACCAAAAGCGGTTCGGTTTGCTTCCGTCTCTCGGCTTCTTAGCCTAAAGACTTTTATACAAAAAAACTAAACTAAACACAAAACTAAATTTAAAAAAACAGTTCACATCCTCCTCCTTACACGCGATGCAAATATAATTCTTCAAATTATATTATGTTATCTACGTGTCCTCAAAAAAGATTTAACCATCGATTATGTACTCCCACCTTATGTATATTAGTGTTTTTCGTTTAAAGGAAACCTTCCGTGAGATTAGCTTCCCCGCTGTTACGCCGGCAATTTTCCTTAACATTTCGTTATAAATTTGTGTGGTACAAAGTTGCAGTTCTTCCGTTTCCTACATATGCCGCCTGAAATTCAACCTACCTTACAAACTATTGCAAACTTTGGATAGCTCGAAACATGTAGTCAGGATTGGTGACGGATTCCGCCAGGTACACCGAAATCAGTGGATTACACAGTGATGTTGACACGTAGATTTTATGACAGAAAAAAATCATTGATTTTGTTCTTGTCAAGTATAAATTACCTCATTGGCAGAAACTCAGCTGAAGATACATATATACATTTTAACATTATAAATCGTATACTTTATTATAAAGGGTGTCCCAGAATAAATACAAGATTTGATTTAAATATAAAACACAGTTTTTAGTATTTTTGTTGTTATTTTCTTATTGAACTATAAAGTAAATAGGATAGGGTTATTTATGGAATAACACATCTGGCAAATGGCCTCTACGACTTTGCTGGCACATACGCACTCTTTTGTCGAAATTTTCCATGACCATTTGGCATAAATGTGGTTGAATTTCGTTGATGCAGCGTTGAATTTCCTCTTTTAATGCGCGGGTGGATGTGGGCTTGTTGACATACACCTTTGACATCAAATAACCCCATAAATCTAATGGTGTTAAGTCACACGATCTAGAGGGCCAATTCTGGTCACCGAAACGTGAGAGTACACGACCTGGAAATGTCTCGTACAGTATTTGAATTGTTTCTTGGGCTGTATGGCATGTGGCATTATCTTGTTTAAAACACATATTGGCCACATCAATATCACCCAATTTCGGCACAAATAACTGTGTTTACGACGCCTAATTGATGTTCCTGGATTTTCAACAACACTCTCACGCACTGCTTCGATATTGACATTAGATTGGCTTGTTTTTGAACGACCAGTGTGTTTAGTGTCTTCAACTGATCCAGTCTCCCTAAATTTTTCAATTAATCCCTTCACAGTTGATGAAGTCAAAACACTATTCCGACCATATTTTGTATGAAATTTTCGAACTGCGGCTGCCAAACTTTCATTATTTTTGAGATAATGTTCAACAATAAAGAAACGTTGTTCTATCGTGTAACGCTCCATTTTTACTAACCCTGAACTGTCAGCTGTCAAATTGTTTTTTTTTAGGGTTGCTAACTTTACTGCACAAATGGTGGCAAATTCAAATCTTGCGTTAATTCTGGGGCACCCTTTAATTGTAATTGTAATATTATATATGATGTGTGGCATAGGTTTCATTTAGATTGTGGGGGTGCTTTGTTTTTTGGGTTTTTTTTTTTTTAATATTTTCCCAAATTACATATAAGATTTTATTAGTCTAAGTACAACAAAGTTTGGTTGCAGAGGATAAATAAAATTAACTGTCCCCTTTGTTTTGTCACATTGTGTGCTTTCGCAATTAAAATTCTTTTTTCTTTCATTTATACATTAAAAAAAAATAATAGCATAACATCTGTATCCATTTCCCTTTGGTAGAAAGTTCTTTTATACGTCATTTGATAAAAAACTAAAAAAAAACTGGCAGACTTCTTGCATCGTATACTGTATTTAGTTGTATCCATGCCTGTTACATTTACCGTCACTCACAAATTAGTTAACAACATTTTGTAATATATGCGTTTTGATAATTTATATTATGAACTAGGACTAGGAGAAAAATAATACCGGTTTTTTTTTTTTTCAAACTGTTTAATACTCTGAATATTATTAAAACATAAAAAAATATTAATTTAGATTCATACGCTATTCCTTAAGAAAATTTTCAATGTTGTAAGTAATCTTAATTTTTTTTTCTTTTGAATTGCCACTAATAAAAAGACATCTGATAAAAAAGATAATAAAAAAAATTTGCATTTGTAGTTAAAACTGACCAAAAATCAGCAATAGAATCTTCACTCGCAGAAATGTCCTCATGAATAATTTAATAAGACTACCTTCGGTTAAAAGAGATAAACCCATTAAGGGGAATGGTATTGCAATTTTTACTAAAATGTTGATAAATTTGTCCATGTTGCTTTGAATGGATTAATAAATGCTACTTTTTTGACAGTGTAAACATTGATGATATCTCATTGTGTGAATGATTTGTACCTGTTTCAACCACTATATATTTATCTTTGATACCTCTCAACTGTTATTATCCATTCATGAGCTACCATGAATCACAGCTATCATTCATGCTTGATTCATGAATGAGCTACTATGTACATGTAACCACCCTTCTGTTTTTTATGTTATTTTGCCTCTAACTGTTGTCGCTAATTCATAAAAAATAACCTACAAATAAACTTTGTGAAAACCTAACAACCCATGAGGATTTGAACAAAAACTTCAAGTTAAGTATGTTATGTCAAACAACAAGTAGATAAACTTGTATTACATTCAAGTGACAGATCCTGCTAAGTAAACACAATCAAATATATTTTGAAATGAGAAGTTCCAAAAGCTGTCATCGTGGGGGGCTGTACTTTTTTTTTTTTTTCTCGAAAGGATAATTAATTATAGCAGCCGGTGAGGTTACAAGGTTCAATTGAATATCAAACCGCGTCAGTCGGTCTCAATGTCCTCCTTTTATCCCTACTAACTAGTTCTTTATTTCTCCGTTGTCTCTTTTGTTTTTTTGGGTGATTTTTTGTTGTTGTTTTTTCTACAGCCGTCCAGTTCAGGTAGTAAAGGTTAAGTGTTTGGTAGCCGGCAGCGCTCTTTATACTGAAATCTATTTATCTCCTGTTAGATCTATGTAGGAGGCTGATTAATGGCCAGGTACTGAGTACCTGATGTCTTGGTCGGTGGCAAAAAAACCCCAGGATGCGTTTTTCCGGCTGACGGTCCGTGGAGCTGCGGCTAGTTAACATATGTCCCCCGACACGACTGTCACTGGTTAGATGGATCAGTTGCCTCGCCTTAATCGGTCGCTAACCTCTCGTCCTAACCTCGCTTCCAGCACTTAGATGTTTTTTTTTTATCGCTCCCAGCTTCCCCAATTTATTTCTGAAGAGTTTTTTTTCCATCAATCCATGCGATGGGAGTGACAATCATGTTGATTTGAGAGGTCTCTGGGCTGTTTGTAAATACTGCTTGAAGAATTGTAAATCTGGTATGAATGAGAACGTTGAACACAATTACTTATTGCCCAATAAGGTAGATTGTAATTTTATCACAATAAAGATTTGATTTGAGAAATTAATATGATTGAAATAATGTTTTCATAATGTGAAGGAAAAATATCGAGAGATGAGAAGTTGAACCTGTTGACCTCATAGACTCCAGTAAATTACGTTGTTAGTATTCTTCAACTAAAATATCCACTTATTTATTTATATGTAAGAAAATCGAACTAACTACATTTCAGCAAGGCATGGGTATTTACGATCTTGTTTTTGATATATTTTTACAAATTTTTACAATTTTTTTTTAATATTCTTAAGAGCAAACACTCAAAAAAGAGGCACCCTTAATTTAATATTTACACTAGGCGATAATCAAATTTAAAAAAAAATCAATAAATATGGCAGAGAAGTTAACGATTTGGTACGTAATAATTGAAGAGTTGAGGTGTGTATATAATATTTAGACGTAGTTTGACATTGTATTTTGATTTTGAATCCTGAGGGCGTCCGAATCGCCGAACCGACTCGGAAAAAATAAGTATATGCAAAAATAAGTAAGTTATTTATAATATTAGTTTTTTTTTGTCTTTATTGTGCTATAATTACAATCTGCCTTTTATAAGGCAATAATAATACAGATAAATGATCTCATTCATACCATATACTATAATATTAGTAAATTTATTTTTTGATTTTCATATGCAGTATTTATTTTCATTTATTTCTGTCAATGCACTACCATACAATTTATATGCCTATTTAAATTTTTTTAATATGTTTCCATCATCATACATGTGGCATGTAGGTTTAACAATGGTAAAGTGGAGGCTCTTTGACTTATTATAATTAAAATTATGAAATTTTTGAGAAAAAAATTACCTAAAATCTACCATTGTGATTGCTAAACCACGTTGGTCACTAAAATTACTTTTAAAAGAAAAAAAATTGTGAGGTTGTTGATTGATAAAATATTGACCAACCCAAAAAAAAATTCAGATCTATTGAAATCAGCTGGAATCGAATAAAATACCTGATCTTTTTTTATTGTACACTTCTAAAACTTTTTTTTTTTATGGCTTACAATTTATTTACGCACTGCCGTCATAAATCATGAGAAAAAAAACATTTAAATTTTAAACAGCTTCTGAGCAGTGGCTCTAAAAAGAAATGCTCAATTTTTTATTATTTAATTAATTTGATAAAACGTATAGCTTTATAGCTTAGGTTTCCAAAGAATATTAAACGTCATACACTGTCCTTGGTATTCAAAATGTTGTGAGAGCTTTGGTTGTCAGTGTTTGCTTATTTCACTAACAGTAAATATTTTCGAAACGTTTTGATGATAAATGTCTTCCTTGAGATATCTTAAGAAGAAAACTGACCTGCAAGTTAATTTCGTGCAGTAACTGCATCCTCATGTGGACGCTTCAAAGTATGAAATGGTTCGTTTTCGTTCATATACTTAATTATGTATCATGGCCGAAATTGTACAAGGTAGCCTAGAGAATCGTTGGATGGACACTTAAAATTTCAAACCGATTTGATAGTTTCGGTTAGATGTGGACAGGCAGACGCGCCGAATATCACTCCGTATCAGTTTCAAAGCAACCAGCCTTCGTGCTCGGCAATTAACCATCAAAGCCCATTAAAATGATTAACGGTTTTTGAAAAAACATTGGCCTCTTACGTATCAATTAAAGTATACCACGAGTGTGCTACCTCAAGGTCTTCAGCTTTAGTGTGGCCATCGAAAAGTATGATTAATATAGATCGTAAATTGCTAATTATAGACCACATTTACAACATTATTACAGATGCTTTCTTTGAGAAAAAACGAAAACAAACGTCCACCGAAATATCGTTTTTTTACTAATTGAATCGAAAAATATGTGCATTGTTTTCAAAAAACTCTTTTTAGAAAATGTCTTTTTTCTAACTCATGAGAAAAAACGTTACATATCGAATAAAACTATAGGATACTTGTAATTTATTTTATAATCATTTTTCATGTTGTCGTTTTTTTTTTTCCATTGCAGATGCAATAACACCAACAGTGTTGTGTTGTCTCCCTTGCCCCGCAAAACCCAACTCGTTTAAATTGATAAATCGTGGCCTGATTCAAGAACGAAATCGCATCTGATTTATCTCAGAATGAACACAAAAACGGAGATACCATTCTGACGCACAGCTAGATAATACTACAGTCAGTTTTTGTAGCGTTTACTCTGATCTTCAACTTAAGCAGTTCATCAGTGATTTCATTGCAAACTGTTTCGGGTTGATAGATGGGTTTATCCGTGTTAAGACGACCGCTGTACAACCCGATGTGAGAGGGTATCGCCTACCCGCACCTGTAGCGAACGGTTGCTCAAGAAGTTGCCCAGCATTGCGTAAAGTTGCTCCGGACATTACCGGCCACAAAGCATTCAGCACAGTGACACCGAGTCGAAATCCTGCGTGCTACGATCGATATCACATAGCAGTGGCTAAGTTCTAGTTTATTACTCAGGTTCACAAGGGGATATTCTGTGCTGAGGTAGGCCTGACATCAGGTCTGCTCCAGCGCGATTATCTTACCTTCCTAGATACTTCAAAATCATTTACTAGAAAATCATCCCCATGTTTGGTGGTAGGTATTACAGGCGATAGTGGTCTCCATCCCTTGTTTCAGTAGTGGGAACAAGATGGCTCGCTTTCACGACAAAAGGAAAGTACCATAACCTGACACAAGAATTGTACCGGTTGGTGAATTTTACTATCCCTTAAACATACTTTGCGTGGCGAGGGATAACCACTTCTTCGTTCTCTGCATTCAGAACTGTCCGATGTCGCCTCATGGATCTGATGTGATAAAACTTCGCATTTTATGCACGAGCGAGTGTTCTTTTAACAACAAGAATGATGAAGGCTGTACAAGAATTGTACAGCTTGTACGGTCACGAGTTCTTTAGCCTCTGTGGTGCATGTACATGCTTGAAAACAACTACAAGAAAAATAACTACTTTGTTTATTGTCACCTGGGCTGGACAATGGCAAAGAAGATTTATCTCCTCTTACTCCTTACCACCCAACTACAATACTACGCAATTCCTTCGTCATGATCGCAATATCCTCCTTTGCCCCCTCCATTCGCTACTCGCCTTTATTAGACGAATCAAAGCAAGATTTTTGAGTTATTTCTCTGCACAATGGGACTGATACTGTCAAAGAACCGACTTCATGGTACATAACTGTTTTGTTTTTTTCTTAAGGGCATAGTCCCAGGATAATAAATATGTTGTTATTGTTATTAAAGAAGAATGACTGACCAATTTAATAAACTTTCGCGTTCGTGTGTCGGCAATAAAGTTGACGGGACCGCTGTTACTTGACGGAAGTGTCATGTGTGCAGTAGGATATTAAAGGGCCGATGTTATATCGTTGCCTAATAATTTGTAGGAGGGAGGAGGGAGATAGTGAGTTATTTCCACAGTGGGGAGTTGCTTGGAGGCTGCTGACAAATGAGTGAAATCTATAACACAACTGTTGACAGGCTTCGGGGAGGTACAAGGCCCCCGGCGAGCCACGGGTCTTCCAGCATTCTCCAGGTGTTCTTCCTGCTTTAGTTTTTCTCATTGTGGGCGAATCGCCATCACGTATCGATACAATAGCCATGGTACACATTTAAAAAAAAAAAAGAAGTTTAAAACGATTTATTTTATTAGAGATCATGAAAATTTGCACTCGGCAATAAAATAGTTATCATTATAATATTCTAACAAGTAAACTCTATAATAAGTTTAATTATTAAATTTTTACATCGTATGCTTGTTTTAATTCGTTGGATCGTTACCACGTAATTGTTAAATACTAATGTACTAATTGCATAAAAACTATTGATTGTGTTTGAAATAATATTTGTATTTGTTGAACCATCTAAATCACTAAAAGTCGTCTTATAAATAAATAAATTAAAAACACAAAATATTCGGTAAATTAAAACATATTCCAATCGGATTGTACTGGATAATTTGAATGTTTGGCTCTGAAAATTTCATTATGTGACATTGTCATTAATCGTTAAATTTTTATTAGATAAAGAAAAGTTTTAATTATTTATATGGTGTTTTACATGTAGTTTCTTCTGTTTTTTGCTCCTGATGATGCCTGGAATAAGGCAAAACGTAGACACGCTGTGAAAATATAAAAATTGGAGAGACTGTAATTTTTCATATTTAACGATAATCATGCGGCATTGTCATTAATATATGAAACCATAGGAAAATTCAAAAGTCTAAAATAGACTTAGTACTAAATTTACAGAAAGATTTTTTTTTCTGGGACCGTGTCTCCTATGAATTACAACAATGCACAAATATATAAATACAACTATGGACAACACATAATAAACAATACAAAAAGGGGAGAAAAAAATAAGTTAATAATAATAAACTAAAAGGTGTACCGAAAATTAAAAAATATCATTCTAGAATTTATTTAAACACAAAATAAAATAAAAAATCAGAGGGAAAATAATCGCAATTGTAATTACAAATACATAAATATTAGTGGTTACTATTATATTGTATAAGGCTATAGCTATTTATGGATAATTAAATGGTAGTAGTATGTAATGATGATGTTTATTTACTTTATTCCATTACTTTAAAAAAAAAATTCTTTTATTTTATTTAATTCAGGTTTTAGTTGTTGTTTTTATTATAAATTTACAGAATTTGGTACAACTTATTTTGTCCAAAATGCAAAGCACCTGGACTCGGACAATCCGCTGTTCGTTTTTATGCACAAAAAAAAACATACAGTTCAATAAATTGCTTAGTATCATGTTGCAATATTTTGTCTCAACAACGCAAATATATTCTGGGTAAGTAATAAGTGTTTTATCTACTGATGCTTGAAAATAATAAAAAATTTGAAGCTCTTTGCCTTGACAGAAGAATCCACCCTAAATTATGCTATACCTGAAAATTTGACACTGTGCCAGTTTTTACGAAAAGCTAATACTATAAAAATACTTATGTACTACAAACCAGCTCAAGTTCAATAAAATATTACTAATAAATTGAATAACGTCATATTTGTGTTTCCAGCAAGTAATTTATTTCTTATTCACGCTTTGAGCAGCCAATACTACCGTTCTCAAGTTCTCATAATGTTCTTAATGATTGATGATCAAGCAGAGAATGGTGGAATGGGTTGATGAAAGCGCTTGTGAAATAAAAAATAAATAACTAAACCCACAACCAGCAAGTACAACACATTAACAAATAAAATTTATAAAATAATGATAACAGATTGAATGATATTGTATATTGTGTATTAATATAATATTTTTGTAGACAACTCGTTATACCAAAATCAGGAGTATTTTTTTTTTCAGAACAAAGTTTCTTAGTCAAAAAGGTATCAAACAAGGCAGGGGCTGGGTTTTCGTTTTCAAATGTTTTCCTCAAATACAAATGAGATTGTATTTGGCCAAGTATAAAAAAGTTTTTTCATTGTTTGATGGACAATAGAAATGTGTTTTTATATATCTTGGTATATCACAAATTCGGTATGTATTAATTGAAGAGTGGAAGTTTTGGAAAATGTCATCATTCATAGTCCTGAAGATGCTTAAATACGCGAATCACCACCAAACAAAAATTGATTGTTTATTCAATAAAGTGTATTTGTAACTGTACCCTCTGTTACTGTCATCGTGTATGATTTTTTTCCAAATAAAACTGTTTTCTATCTAACCAATGAGAGCACAGACGAATTTATACACAGCAGAATACTATGTTTTGTCTTTAATAGCATTGCAGGCTTTCGCGCTCTTGGTCAGCCTCCACTGGCTCGTATCCGGTGACGCGGCAGACGGAGGAGCGTGGGGGACTTCCCAAGACTCCGCTTCCTCTTTCGCATGCGAGGGAGGTGACAAACATGTGGACTTGGGAGGCCTCTGGGCTGCCTGTAAATATTGTATGAATGAGCGAGTGAATGATGAATTGTAAATGTGGCATGAATGAGAACATTTATCTCAACTACTTATTGCCAATTGAGGCAGATTGTAATTTTAGCACAATAAAGAATTATATATATATAACAATAACATTGCAACAATTTTTCATCAATTCTTCAATCCCCTAAGCGCCAAAGCGTGGTTCACCACAGGACGACATACTCAGAGCTGCGTTCCAAATATATTACATCTGGAGGGGTTTCATATTGTGTTTCAAATTTACCATCTCTATTTCCTCGTAGTTAATATGTAATATACGTAGCAGCTTTAGTGGACTGAAATCATGAAGTGTAATTAAAAATGCAATAAAACCATTTCCCAACGAGTCCGTTAATCGTTAGATGCATATGAAATATTTATATATCAAAGTGGTAGTCATTGTACAGGTTTCTCATCAACGACTATTGACTTTAATAAAAAAAGTGATGGCATGTGATCCAGTAATTACTTTTCTAAATTGAAATAAAGACTTTGGTCGTTCGCTCAAAAATATAATGCTTTAAATAATTTCTGATGCTTTAATGATACCCTCCCTACGCAGGGCCCTCATGCTATGGAAATCTGACTATCATATCCTATGTCTTATTTATAAATTAGAGTCATTAATCCTGTGCATATGTAGGAACCCAAACTTCTTGGGCATACCGCCCTTTTGGGAAAAAACAAATAACACATTAGTTCCATTTCAGTTATAATTCGGCTGTTTGTAGGTTTGAGAATATGCCTTGGGTCAGTACCCAATCTGGACTGAACATGTTCAGAACATCCTGATTTTTTTTTTGTAAAATTTTTAAGTGCTTTACATTAACTTTCATCATCTCATATGGATAAAAAAAACACCTCCTTTGTTCGTGGTAATGAGCCTGTCAAATGCTTCGATTCGGTATCCTACACGTGTACATAAGTTTTGTAGTTCGAGCCGGATCTACCGATGGTGACAACGTGGTGCACTGCGCATGCTACCAGTCAAATTTATTAAGAAGAAAGCTATAATGTAGCAAATGACTCATTTTAATACAGACTGATCTTGCTTAATATACATTAAGAACTATCCGTTGAAAAATCTTTTCAGGGCATTTATGCGAGTGTTGCCCAGGAGGGCGCCTCATAGAAAGACTTTCATTTATACCTACCCCTATTGTATGTCGGCATATAATACACATTTTGGGCTGATGTAGAATCTGTGCACCTTTCAAATTTCAGATTGAAACGTTTTCGAACCGGAGAAAGGTGATCGCCACCTCTCCCTTCGACCCCGGCAATTGAGCAAGTGGACTTGTATCTTAATTTTTAACCGTATATTTTAAACAAAATAGGAATTAATAATGTTGGGGAAGCAAATTGTAACTTTACAAATAAAGAACTTTCTACAAAAAGAATTTTCACTAAGATTATCTGACCTGAAAAGACCAGATCTTTCATTCCTGGACTTGGAAGTCAGCAGTGAAGGCCGAAACATTTTTATATCGATACAATCGGCTAATGATACCAGTTTATTCCAGGATCGGTTGTCTCACGACTTTTTTTCAACAAAGTGGTGCACTGCGCAGCTACTACTAATCATATATATTAAGAAAGCTGTACTGTAGCAATTACTAATTTTAATATAGTCTGGTCTTGCTCAAAATACATTAAGAGATATTTTTGAAAAATTCGATCTTTTCAGGGCATTCCTGCATGTACTGCCCAGGGGGGGGGGGTTTCCTTAACCATGGATGCCCCTTCAACGCCCTGGACCTGGACAGCTCCTGTTGGGAACCACTAATCTAGGACATGATTAAAGCTGAACAATTGAATGTTTTATTGTGGGAAGCCTTCCCTTATATTGTGGGATAACTCTTCGCTTTGGCTAATCATATTCTAAAACAGAGGAACAGACGGGCACATTACAGCACCATTCGCCAATCTGTCGACTGGAAGGTCCATTCAGCAATGATCTTCCGCAGCGGACGACGATAAGAAGTGGCCACGAGGACGTGCAGAAGCAGCCCGGGTGGGTAATGAGAAGGAAGAGAAGGAGAGAGGGAGAAAGGGAGCGAGGGACGACTGGCGCCGGGAACCGGTCCCCGCGGCTTTTTGCCCCAGCATAGCTCACCTCCCTCGGTCCTATCCGACAATTAGAATATATCCTACCTACCCCGCTCATCTGTCCTCCGGCGACGGAGTCTGTGGAGACCTCAGTCACATCCAACCGCTTCTGCGGCTCACCTCATTTCCTACCTGCCCGACAGTAAAACTTCATACCCGAATCGAACCTTATCAAAAAGTAATCCCCTTCCCCTCAACAATGAATGAACAGATACTCTCAAGTCAAGTGGATGTCTAACAAGCCACTTCACTCCAAGTCAAAATAGCGAAACAACCGTCCAACAGGGTTCGTTCATTGGTGGCGTAATCATGTTCGTACCCGGCACATCTTCTCTAACACATATGTTGACAGTGTCCGAGTCCTACTTGTGCAAAAATGCAATGTGACATAATCGTTTAGTTGTTGTTTTTATTGCAACCAATCGGTCATCAACTTGTGGTCTTGTTTTAAGTCTACGAGCGCTTAGCCAAATTACGGGGCCCCCAGAAGCCGGCCGTGATCCCGGCGGCACACCAGCTCCACTTGCCAGGAAGAGATTTCTTATTCTTAGGGCACGTTGGATGTGCCTTCTCTATTAGAAATACAGTACAAGTTTTGCCTCATGGAAAAACTTCAAATCTTCTAGCCACGTGAGTCGAACATTCTTATATGGGAAATAATTTAAGTTTATCTATCCGTTGGTCACCTCAGATCCAGATATAAGTTTCTTATCACACTTGATTTTTTTGTATTTTCCACTTTCCGACAAGCAATACCTTGACATTTACTTATTCTTCGCTCACTCAAAGACTCATCGTTTCAAAATAGTCTTAAATGTTCCTTAAAATCCTGACAAATTTTTTGTAAATCAGTTATACCTTGACTAGTGATTGGCCTAATTCTGTAGGCCCCGTTTACCCTTTTTGAGTTTCCCAGAGAAAAGGGTAGGATTTAAGGATTTATTTAGGCTAAAGTTGAGTTAGGCGGTATCAGGGTAGCCAAATGATCCCTCTTAATATATGAGTTGAGAAAGAGACTACTAGACCCCTCAAGTAGATTTTTCTTTACATAGAGCGTGATGAGTACCTACCCGCACATGTACAGGGTAATTTTAAGATATTAATAGAGAAAAAAAAACTTGGAAAGAAAGAAAGATGTAGCGATGCTACAGGAAATACAAAAATAATTCATAAATAGATTCGCCTGAGGATCTATAATTATATATAAATATCTGTAAATTTAAAGGGGTTATGAATGAAAAAAAAAAAAACTTGGAATTTGTAACTAAGCCAAGTAGAAAATTAGAAGTAATACTTGTAGAAAACTGTGTGTGGAGAGAAACATGACGAATTCTACGCCTTAAATCTGCAGAGGCACCATTGACTGACGGACATCGCCGACTCAAAAACTCAGAAACGATTCAAAATATGAACATTTTGTAAATTATTTACCCGAATCCTCTCTTACAACTTAGATGATGAAAGCACTTACCTTTTTGTATTAGCACATATGATTACGCAATTCAAAAACTCTGGATTTAAAACCTTACAACCTATAGCAGTCTTTAGAAACACAGCATGGATATCAAATAAAAATTCCTGAGAAGATATTGAATGTTGCTAGGAAGAAGCCGCAAGTATGTCATTCTTTGACCACACTTGCTTAGGGTTAGTATATTTTCATAAAGAATTGAAAAATTCTGCAGTTGTTGTCATTTTGTTTTTTAATTGCTTCTTTAAATTATCCTGAAAAACCAAAAGACAAACTATTAAACTTTCGGCCTGCTCAAGGTGACCTCTAAAATATATGATTCATTAATAAAAAAAATGATTAGAATAATTACAATAAAATTATTCTACTGCATAAATTCAGCAATTATATTGATTCCATCCCTAGAAAATTTGATTTTACGGATATTAATTATTATTTCAATATAGTAGACATCAATTACGAATTACGTTTAAGCCTTAAACACATAATTTTATTTCATTCGGAATGGCTAATTGCAACGTAATTACAATTGGCTACGTCATTTGTAGTTTAATTGCAATTTTCGCTACTTCATGTGTATAATGGCTGAGCGCATTTACATGAGATATTAAATTAAACAATACATTGCTGAAGTTTTCCTGCAAATAAATTCTGCAGTTTTCATCTGGCTCTGGTCGACGAAATGCGAAACAGGGAATCACATAAGGGGAGAAAATAAAATAATAATAAAAACTAAAAGGTGTTGTGGTATCCTTTATTAATTTCTAACAATTTTACTCACTAAACACATCAAACTTTATCATGGGAGTGACAATCAATCGAAATAACTCGATAGAGGTAATAAAACATTTGCTGGATAAGCGTTGTTATATAAGGTTATCTTATCTATTATACATTAATGCAATATATTGACAAAATAATCGTAATACATATAGAATATTATATCAGCAATAATACATATTCATAAAATCTTTTTTTCAAACATAACAATACTACAATAATATTTTAATCTCACTACACAACCTTTCACTTCATAAGTAGCGCCCTTACAGGTATGCCTCAAATTAAAAAAAATCATTCTAAATGTTGTTTAAATACAAAATAAGAAAAATTAAATTAAACAATTAAAATAAAAGAAGAAAAGAGGGAAACATAGTAATAAAATGAAATACATAAATATTAGTGTTTAAATTTTAAAATATTGCAACAACGGGTTTGTCAACAGAACAGTTAAATAGTAACTATCGTACATATTAATATTAATATCACATAAATATACATATTAATACGATAGTAATAATAATAGATTTAATTAACAACAATGAAAATATCTTATTATTATTATGAAATGTGTTCTGCTGAAAAATAATGCTGCGGGCCTACTGCAAGAGACAATACTGAGTTCTTTATATTGAATTTATAATTTTCTGATTAAAAGAACATGGGCAAATTCAAGCAATATATGGTAACGGCAGGTTCACCAATCACGTTGCGTTGTCGCTGCCATGCCCATCATAGAGCTGCTACACCACATCTCTAGAAGTACGAGATTAATTCTGTACAAATATATTTCAATAAAGCCTAAATTTGACAATAGACGGAAACCAGTTCGGGCTTATAAATAATTAGGAAAATTTAAAGCCCTTCTTAGGCAGACTTGATTCTAAGTGGTTTTATGAATGGATTGCTAATATTGTAAGGGCATTCGTTTGGAATGAAGTTAACATAGCCCAGAAATGAGCTTCGCCGTATTTATAAATGAATAGTTTTGTTGATGCTAGATTGAAGCCTGGAAGTAAAAATACAATATCGAATATTGTAAGGGCTGGTAGGGATGGTAAATTTACGCAAATGGATCACTAGTCATGTGGGATTATGTGCCGAAACAAATGATTATTTCTATTCTTATAATATATGTCAAATATTTAATACATTTGTTAACAGAAAGCTAGTTTCGAAAATCTAGTGAAGTGTGATGTATCACAAAGTTTTCTTTCTTACACAATTACCATTTATTCTTTGAATTTGCGCCTGTACTTTTAATCACAAAAAAATTGATTACGTTTCCAGGACTCTTTACTTGTTCCTTGAAGTACGCCAGCAATACTTCTTCTAATTGTGCTAATGTGGTTAATTAACAGGGGCATTATAACTTCTGTTCAGCAGAAAATATCTCATTATGAAGAAGATATTTTCATTGTTGTTGTATGTTGTATTATTTTTTGCGATTATTATGTTTAGATGACTTTTAGTAATTGTAATATACTATGGTATATTCCACATTTATTAAATATTATTAAGTATAACATCATGATCTTTAATTTGATAGAATAGACACTATGATAGGAAAATATATATTTTTAAAATACCGATAATTGAATAATTAATGAGCTTTTTTTATCTTCCACGGGGCCACTTCTAGTAAAACAGGTGGAAGACGTCTAACTTGAGATCAGTTTCAAGTTTTAATCCCGATGCTCTGACATTATCGTTTTATATTGATCAATAATTACAGCTATAAAATTCAAAAGTTGGAAGCTTGGTTAACATAAAAGATACAGTATACTATAGATAACTCGAATTCTTTCTCTCCTTGAGAAAACCTAATATAGTTATTAGCTTATTAAATTAGAGGATAGCTCGAATAATTTCAAGAGAAATTTTACCTCTATAATTCAAAGAAACAACCCATTTACTTCTACAGCTCGAAGAAAGCCAAACGTATCTGTGGTGTTGAGGATGCGCTGTCGATGAATTATGTAAAAGTTTGTGTAGTGCGCATCATCCCTACCCCACTATGCAACATGCAGGTTTCAACCTATCGCTTCTTTCCCTCTTATTACTATCTGGCTCCTGCAAGGTCCCTCTCGGTACGTGAGAAAATTAAAATTGTCAAAGTTCTAGGTAAAGGAAACCAGAAGAAAAAAGATATTGCCGCTAATATGGTATACCTTGCAGTACCCTGTCTACACTGTTGGAGAATGCGGTGGAATCTAGACAGGTAAATGAAGGTAGAGTTTTATGAAATAGATAAAGGGACCGGAAAAGAAACAAAAACATTTCATGATGATGGTTTAAGCAATGCCGAGACAAAAATATCAGTTTGGTGGTTCATTATTAAGAGAAGAAGCTGAAAAACTCAAACTAATTTTAACTCGAACTATACATAACTCGAAGTGATTTCTCCTTCCCTTAAAGTTCGAGTTACCGTAAATGGTTTATTTAAGTCAGGTTAGGACGCAGAGTGGAACGAAAGGCATTTGTTGGGCATCTTTATCGTATATCCTACATTATTAAGATCAGTGAATTTTCAGGTAGTATTGAACACATTCCGTGTAAATTTCAAGAACAATAGATGCCTCAAAGTTAATTTTTTTTAAATTGTGGAGTATCTTTTTTATATAAATCTCTATTTTAAGATAACTACAGTTTGCACTAAAATGTCAATATATAATTGTGACAAATGATCTCATTCATACTATAATTACAATTTGCACACACTATCTCTCACATTCATACTGTTTTTACAATATCCATTCAAACGATATAACCACAGCCTAGAGATCACACCAATTCAGCCAGTGAATAGTCTCCTTTCCGGCTATAAATAACGATGCACGATTGAGGGGAACCCTCTGGGGTCCTAATCGCTAAGTAGAAGGGGCAGTGAAGGCTGAAGGATCACGATAGCCACACATGCTCAGGACGTGGAAGGTGAAAAATGACGAGTGACTCAATATTTACAAAAGATCTCGGGGCAACTTCCACTTCAATCTCCGAGGAGGATTGTAGGAGTGGGTGATGCTTTAAAGTGATCATGAAAGAGGGTTCGGGTGGTCCGATAATTTTTGTTTGAATTTAAAACATTTTGTGGGTTCGGCCAATTTGGGGATATCAATTTGTAGATGATAAACATAATGATACGATCATTGAAACGTTTATTATATTAATTGTATGATGTGACAATTTCTTTTTGTAAATACACATATGTTTTTAAATAATTGTAATTATTATAAATAATTATATTTTACATATTATTATTATATTAGATATTATATTACATATTATATTTTTTATATTAGATGAGGTCTGAATGGGGAAAGCTTTGGAATGGCTGTTATAACATAATAAAGAAATATAAATGAGAGAATAACGGCTTCATTTTTCTTCATGTCATATTTTTAAAAAAACTTTCTCTGTTTTGAGAATTACTCATACAACAACTTACATAGCTATCCGACATGTTGCTTTAAACACCCTTAGATCTCAAAACTTAAAAAGGTAATAGAGTAAAATATATGAAGACCTGAAATTGTGTTACAGGGCCTAGAATCGTTCATGGTTGTATTCATAGCGACACCATCAGGGCACCTGAAAACTATACCCACACATTATTTACTGGAGTTCTAAGCCGAGAATAAAACAATCAAAAATTTATTTCCCCTAGGAAGATAACTTGTCAAACAACAAGTCAACAATCAAGAATGTTCCTTGCTGAAAACGCAGGGCGGCCTATGTGCTTGGATAACGAGAAACAGCTCAATCGTCCTCAACAAACGTGAAGAAGCTCTTTCCCTTAAAGGTTTACACAAAATCAAAAATCTTTATTGTGATAAAATTACAATCTGCCGAATTAACGAATAAGTAATTACAATCATTCGTTCATTCATACAGTATTTACATACAGCCCAGAGACCTCCCAAATTCACAAGGTTGTCACCTTCCTCGCATGGACAAGAGGAAGTGGAGTCTTAGGAAGTCTCCCATGCTCTCAGTCGCGTTATGGATACGAGCCAGTGGAGGCTGACCAACAGCCTGAGAGCCACAGACGCTCAGAACGTGATTGGAGAAACTGGCCATTGTCAGGAATCATTTATTATTAACAGGTCACGAGACCACTGCCATTTTAGTCCCTGAGGAGGGTTATAGGGATGTTTGGCAGAGTGTAATTACTGTGCTAGGGAATTAGGGTGGTTAGATAGTTTGCGATGGGATTTCATGAACCTGAAAGGGATGATTTCAATAAGACAGGGTATATTAAGATCGTTATGAAGGGTTTGTTGCTGACGTAATAAGGGGCATTGACTATTATTCTCAGGTCCTTTGATTGAAAGGATTGAATAAGCTCGATGTTCAACTTTTTTGCTGTCCCTCATAGCTCTATTCCGTATGTCCAGATTGGGTTATGTATAACTTTGTAGATTAGTAGTTTATTTTCTATTGAGAGATGGGATGTCCTTTGAAGTAGTCTGTACAGTTGTCTAAAGCGTCTGTTTAGTTCTTGTCTTTTTAGCCTCGTGTGTGAGTTCCATGTCAGCCTTTTGTTGAGATGAAAGCCTAAATACCGTACTGTCTCGGATGAAGCAAGAGGGATGGAATTAAAAAAAAACTAGTGGACAGGACTTGCTGGAGACGTTAAAAGTAATGTTGGCACATTTTGCTTCATTACAAAGGGTTACAACTCTAGGAAATGCCTTTCAAGACTTAATGTTTAATAGGGGGTTGTGCGTTTAAATTAAGTAAATAATGTCCTTTTTTTGTGTTCACAATTTATTTTTTACTTACATGCACTTTCAGCAGCTTATACTGCCATTCTCAAGTGCCCAGAATGGCGTTATTATTATCAGCGACTGACTTACTACTCCACAACGATGACTTACAAGAGTTCTTTTCATAAATTTCAGACAAAATGACTGAAAACGATGATTCGTCTAATAACAGGTCACACTAATCAAACAAAACAAAAACGCAGTGGCGCCTGTGAACGAGAAAACAGCTCAACAATATGCAAGGAGTAGCAAGTCAAAATTGACAACATTCTGACTTTAGAATGGCAGTGTAGGCAGCTGAAAGCGCTTGCGCGTAAAAAAAAAATCTGTGAACAAAAATAGGACTTTATTTACATAATACAATGCCCACTTTGGTCTACCAGTGTCTTGGAAAAAGTCACGGTAGTAATAGTAGTAGTACGTAGCCTCATCTAGTAGATATCCTTGATGGCAACGATAAATATGTACGGATGTCCTACAACGGTTTGACATTACAACATATTTGAAGTTATAGACAGGACCTAATGGAGACTGGGTATACATAAGCGGGGCAATGAATATGTAGTAGGTCTGTCTATAGCAGGCTAGTGAGTGGTTAGGAAAGCTAAACCAGTGACTTAACACTTTATGCAAGCCGGCCACTGATCCTCGGCCGGGGGCGGAGACAAACTGCAAACAAAGGCCCCACTAATGACAGTCACCCTCCAAGTTCATGCTTGCTAATCCCATACTGCAAGGGGCCTCTCTCTCCCATTCATCCTTTTATACAACATGTATCAATTAGCATGAGGGCTCGGTGACAGGGATCCACCAATAGCAATGTCAAAAGTCCAATGATTTCTGTCTGTTTCGAACCGTCTCCACTCAGTCTATAATTTTTCTTAGGATAATGAATGCAGATGCAAGGCTTTTGAAGTAGTCCAAATATTAGAGATAATTTATATATTTTAGAAACGGGAACCTAAAATGCGACCTAAAAAAGACTCACCTGACAAGCCACGAAGGCTCCAGAGGAACTTGAGTACGGATTTATTAATTTAAATAAAATGCCATAAAAACAATCCTTCATTTAGAGAAGCATCACTGGATGTTCTTTCCCGCATGTCATTCATGCCTACTAGCTACTATTATTCACTAATCTCATTCTTCCTTGTATCATTTAGAAAGTTAAAGCGTTAAAAAAACAACTGGATTTAAATATGGCTTAGCAGGATACCGAGCATTAGGAACATCTTAATGCTAATTAAAATGTGGATTATGCATCCTTAAATGAAATGATAAAATTATTAGCATTTATATATTAGATAAAAAAAACTTTTCCCATATGATGACCAATATACAGTAACTGATTTTATGTGCCAAAAACTGATAAAGTATTATTTTCATTTGAGGTAATATAAATTTCTTATAAGAGTAATTTACAACTTAAATGTATCTAAACGCAATAAAAAGGTTTTATGCGATTACAAATTCGTATCAAATATTTTACATGGAAATATATAAAATAAGAAGAAGAAATATAAATATCAGTAAATTTTAAATACTTCAATAAGTTTTTTATACGATTTTTTTTAGGGTAGTTTTTTTACATCCTTCAGGTAAATACATATTTCGAAAGTGTAGAATGGGAAATTTTGAATTTCTGAATGAACGTTCGAATCATAATATTATTAGTCAGTTTAGTTCAGTCACGTTTAATGTGTCTCATACTTGTTGGTTCATTATATAATTTTTATAAAATAACAAAACCTGTATATAATGTAGCGAAGCTACAGGAAATACAAAAATAATTTGTAAATAGATTCTCCTGAGGATCTATAGTTATAAAATGGCTATGAAAGAAGAAAAAAAAAAGTTATAAGTATTAAGTAAAACGAAGGCAACATACCGTCGGGGAAATTAGGTTTTTTGTTGTTAGATTTAAGTCTTATGATTCATAAGGTGAGCCCTATCACATTTAAACATGATTACAAAATGAATGTATAATGTAAATTATACTTTTATAACAATCACAAATCGCATCGTATAAAATGTAGCCAAGCTACAGGGCATAGTGTACTAATTAACAGATTCATTTATGTAGTCAATACTTATTCCCATAATTTATAATAACAAGGGGATATGAAGGAAAAAAAAATATATGTATTAAGTGTTGAGACTTCCATTAGAAGACGGAAAGAAGGAATAGAAAGTGTTAAGGCCAATTAATCCCCATTAAATTATCTTATGTTTTATAATGTCATGCGGACCCACAGTTCACGATATTTGGCACTATCAAGGTAATTAGTCCAGCAAATCAATTAGTCAAGAATTATAACAAATTAGCAATCGTTATGCGAGTGGATCAAGAATTTTGAGTCTCATCTACTGTTAAGGGGGACTGAAGGGATACTCTGGTAACCAATAAAACAATTTATTAAATATTATATATAATTATTATTTCTATCTTACAAATTGTAGGTGTAATTATTGTTAGGCGTGACTGGAATAATATAACATTCATAAATATTAAGGAAAGACGACCGCTCAGTATTTTATGGGAATTAGATTCTCTCCCTTCGAGGATGGTTTTGTTTATTAAGTATCTCCATCCATCTAATCTATCCAGCAAATAACTATATAATATTAAATTATTTAATAATTAGTTTATGGATGGCAAGGCTATTCATCATCTGTTTTATCTCAGTTTTTTTGATTTGATCAAAGTGCCTAGGCAAACTTTGAACCAAACTGCTATTAGCTGTTTGATGACTTAATTTAATAAATAATAAGATTATAAAACAATAATATAAATAGTATAACAACGCACCAGTGAATGATTATTATTTTTCAATGTTTAGTAATCCATTGTAAAAACCGAATTAGTAATCTTACTTCCAGAATAAATTACAATTTTGAAATAGTAAATATGGTATGAATGAGATCATTTATCTGTATTATTATTGCACATTAAAAAACTATATAAAAAAAAAAAAGTAAATGAATATAAAATACAAAACAAGGTATGTAAAAACATACTGGATAGTACGTAATCTACAAAATGTTGGCTCGAATACACATGGGTGTTGTACTGCTGTTTTTGTTATTTATTAAATTAAGTGTTTTTCTCAATATGAAAAACTCTATGTATGCTGTTCTGTATTGTAGTCCTAATGAGATGGCTGAATAGGTGAAAGGTCGACTAGTGGTATGTTAATTAAGAAGATATATTGGGAGAGAATCCCAAGTTTTTATCTAAGAAGAAACTCAACCTGTATGATAATATTATCCATACCGTTGAGTACGACAGTTTCCTAGATAATTTTTGGATCGCATACCGTTAATTTTGCTCGGGTCGATAAAACTTGCCTGTTCATGTTGGTCCCTGGAAGGCATGTTGTCTATGCCACGATGCCGAATTCCCGTCCTAGGCTCAATTACCATTATTGGCCATACCAATCCGTTGGAGAGCATCTCGATCAATACAGGGCAACCAGCAATTGTGCCTACTTCTCCCTCCATCAAGCATTTATCTATATACTCCACATCTTATCAGGCGATCCTGCTCCATCCCTTCTTGTAGGAAACATTATTCCTGCCTTGGCAATGGATACATAAGTAAAAAAACAAATTGAAAAATCCCCCCTACCATAATTAGGCATATATATTCGAAAGAATTTTTAGGTTTTCGTCGAATTCATTTATGTACAACGTTTTGGCAGACGATGTAGGTCTGCAGTAGATACTTTTTATCTATCGAAAAAATGTTTTTAAGTTGAAGCAGGATTTCAAAAGAAATAAGAAAGTTCTAAATGAACTGAAAACAATAAAACTACATGTTCCCATGTTTTAATCACTGGACCTCTCCACTCCCGAAATCGATATGGCGAAATAAACATAAAATTACTGACTCACTTTAGTGAGAAACCATTTTTTTTTGAAAAAAGGCCTATCTAGTTTCGCCTATTCATGCATATTCAATAAGCAATATCTTTTTAAATCATCGCTCCACTCTCCAACGATTGCTATTCGAATATTCGAAAAGTAATTTTTTTTACGTTCATCCGTACTTCTCGTTATTGTATTTTGACCAGAAACCAATCACGGAATTTTCAGATGCTATGGAAGATACCTTTAAAAATTTGAAAATAAGTGAATCATTTTTACGACTCCAATAACAAAACATTCACGGAAGACGAATGTATTTCAGAGTGAAGTACATTGGGTTGACAGTCAATAAACGATTAAAAATACTTTTAACCAAACTGCTATACCACATGCTAAACAGACATTTACGGCTACCTCTAACGCAAAAACTAAACACATTCTGGGACCATGTCCCCTATGAGTAATAACAATGCACAAACAAATAATTACAGCTGTGGCCAACAAAAAAAGAAACAAGATATATAAAATCATAATAAAAAACTAAAAGGTATACTTCAAATAAAAAAATATCATTCAAGAATTTAATTAAATACAAAGTAAGAGAAACAAGTATAAAACACAATAAATTAAAAGTAAAATAAAAGAAGGAAAATAATAGTAATAAAATTAAATACATAAATATTACCGGTTAGTCACTAGACAGTATGTTAAAAATACGATCCTAGACGCAGACTTACGAATTTATCTCGTACATAACAACATCAAGACTCTGTACAGAAAATGCCTTCAAAAACTATAAACCGTATGCATTTATGGATAAATCGATATAAAAACGAAAATAATTTTTTTTTTTTACAACTTTATTATGATAAAATTACAATCTGCCTGATTGGGCTATAAGTAATTGTGATAAATGATCTCATCCATACCAATTTACAATTTTCATTCACTCGGTCATTCATACTATATATACGGACAGCCCAGAGGCCCCCAAGTCCAAATAATTGTCCCCTCCCTCGCGTGCGAAGGAGGAAGCGGAGTCTTGGGAAGTCCCCCACGCTCCTACGTCAGCCGCGTCACTGGATAAGAACCAGCAGAGGCTTGCCGAGAGCGCGAGAGCCACAGACGCTTAGGACATGATTAGAGAAACTGGCCATTGCCAGGGCTCCCACTGTCACTTGGTTGGAAAGGCTACTGTGGAGTTTCATAAACTTGGAAGGGATGAGTTCAAGAATGTAAGGTATATTATGATCGTTATGAAGGGTTTTGTTGCTGACGTAATAAGGGGCATTAACTATTGTTCTAAGGGCTTTTGATTGAAAGGATTGGATATGCTTGATGTTCGACTTTTTTGCTGTCCCCCATAGCTCTATTCCGTATGTCCAGATTGGCTTAAGTATAGCTTTGTAACTAAGAAACAGGAACACTCGAAACTGTTTCTTAATGGACCCTTTAAGAGAAGAAGCTCAGCACTTCTATCAATGGACAGGTGGACACTCAAAAGTGTGACAGGACTCTATACAGGTCACTGTCGGTTAAATAAACACCTCTTTAATTTGGGGATAGTGGGATCACCAATCTGCAGATTCTGCAAGAAAGAGGGAGAAACGGCACGTCATATAATATGTGACTGTGATAACTTAGCTAGAAGGCGATACCTTCACTTTGGTAGTGATCGCATTGTAGACCCCAAACTATGTGAACTGATCGATCCATTCAGTATCCTCAGATTTGCAAAGGCCGTGGGCCTGTCACATATATAGGACAGGGACATGGACGGCGCACAATAGGTCTCACTGAGGCCGCGGTGCACAAATGCCGGAACAAATAATAATAATAATAATAATAATAATAATAGCTTTGTAAATAAGTAGTTTATTTTCTATTCAGAGATGGGATGTCCTTCTAAGTAGTACAGTTGTCCAAAGCGTCTGTTTGGTTTTTGTCTTTTTAGCCTCGTGTATGGGTTCCATGTCAGTATTTTGTTGAGATGGAAGCCTAAATTAAATACCGTACTGTCTCAGACACAGGGAGAGCAATCGAATTTACAAAGACTAGCGGACAGGACTTGTGGCAGAGGGTGAAGGTAATGTGGGAACATTTTGCTTCATTGACTTTGATTCGCCATTGGTTGCACCAATACTCAATCTCGTCAAGGTGTTTTTGAAGGTTTTGGGATGGTATATCAGGGTCTCGATGGGTTGACAGGACTACAGTGTCATCTGCGAATGTTGCCAAGAAGGTATTGGTGGTGGAGGGGACATCAGCAGTGTATAGATTATAGAGAATCAACAACTTCATTGGGTGGTTTACCGGGTTTGGTGAATAGGACTATAATGGAGTGTTTCCAGAGGATAGGAAAATACGTCGTTCGGATAATGCAATTATAAATGTAGGTT
Source organism: Acanthosoma haemorrhoidale (assembly GCA_930367205.1). Taxonomy (NCBI): domain Eukaryota; kingdom Metazoa; phylum Arthropoda; class Insecta; order Hemiptera; family Acanthosomatidae; genus Acanthosoma; species Acanthosoma haemorrhoidale. Next base: position 59,900,804 of record OV884009.1, on the reverse strand, counting down.
AGAAAGATTATGGCTTTAGGAGGGAGTTGTCGGAGGATTCGAGGAGTAAGGAGATCATATCCTGGAGATTTTCGGTAAGGTAATTTTTTCAGAAGATATTTGATCTCATGATATCAGACCTCCGGGTTAACGGCTTTTGGTGGAAGTGAGAGAGGGATAGGCGAAGTGAGGAAATCTTCAACAGTTGGGTGATGAGTATTGTTTTGAGGAGTAAGGTGAGGAGTGAAATTACGGGAAAGATGCAGTGCGAATTCTTCCACCCTCTCGCCATCCAAAACTACCCAGGACCCATTATCATGTTGAGTGGGTGTGAAACAGGATGACATTTTATGATTTTCTTAGTTAGATTCCCCAAAGAGTTATCCCTGGTAGACAGTGAAGAGGGATAGGAATTAAAAGAATCGGAACATAAGGATGCCAATCTGCAGAATTTCATATATGCGTTATAATTTTGAAATTAGATGCCAATAAAGACAGACACTTTAGACAAATGTTCAAACTACTTCGAAGGACATCCCATCACTCAAAAGACATGAAGATGAACGTACGGAATAGAGCTATGGGGGTACAGCAGGTTCTACGAATAAAATCAGCAACAAAATCCTTCATAACGATCTCAATATACACTACATGCTTGAACTCATCCCTTCCAAGTTCATGAAATACATAGCTCATAGTAACCTATCAAACCACCCTAATACCCTAGCACAGTCATTACACTGCGCCATTCATCCTTATAAACCTCCCCGGAGACTAATGTGGCAGTGGCATCGTGACCTGATATAAATAGGTGACAGTGGGAGTCCTGGCAATGGCCAGTTCCTCCAATCATGTCCTGAGCGTCTGTGGCTCTCACACTCTTGGTCAACCTCCACTGGCTCGTATCCGGTGACACAGATGGTGGAGTGTGGGGGCCTCCCCAGACTCCGCTTCCTCGTGGGGACAACCATGTGGATTTGGGAGGTCTCTGGGCTTTTTGTAAATACTGTACGAATGAGCGAGTGAATGAAGAACAGTAAATATGGTATGAATTTGAACACTGATTACCATTACTTATCGCCCAATAAGGCAGATTGTATTTTTATTATTGATTGATTGATTACAATAGATCAATAAACTATTATTAAATTTTAAAAGAACAAGAATTTCGATATCTAAGCGATGACATTCAAATACCAGGACAAGCATCTAAGACCACCTGCGTCACAAACTGTGAAAGGAGGAAGAACTTAATCATAATTATTAACGGAGCGTAATTACCTTGACTAGTTAGAACAGCCCTTGTTAAATAACCCTACCACCCTCCCCGCTTAATAGACAGCCCTTCAATATTGAATATAAGTCCGACTTCCGCTGGTATAATAGCCCCATGGTTAATTATATTTGGTTTTTAAAAGGGACGTTCGCTATCTGTGCTGGCGCCTGGCGGGCAGGTGTCCTGGTCAATCGCTGGATTAGAATTTTATGATGCACGCCTCGATGAACAGTTGTAATATTTGAGGGACTACTTTATGGTGGATTTTCGTCAAAACTATGGGTGGTATTTCTCAAAAAAACATAACTAACACCAATTGATGTATTTTAAATCAAAATCTTGAATAGAACTTCACTCGTATAGTAACTTTAGGAGGTATATTAACAATGTGAGATAAATCTTCTTAGTATTTTATTGTGAGATGATTGTGAGGATTCGGGGGTGAAGTTTATGATGGAGTCTGTACGGAGTCTTTATGGTAGGTTTGTACGTGTGAACTCTGTGTGTACTTGTGTCGTACTACTGACTGTAAAATATCTGACATGATTTTCAGTACAAGAAACCAATTTCATTTCTCAAAGGAAAGTCTTTTTGTTATGGGAAATATATGCAGAAAGCATTGTTACAGAAAATATTATGAAATAATCTGGAAACTAGTAACGTACATTGGCTGTTTGAAAATTTATTTTAAGGCGTAATTAAACCGGTTTTTCCTTCAAATTTTCCCATTAAATCTAGAAGTATGAAACCTTAAGGCGGGTTAAAAGGGGTCTAAATTTGTATGAACCGTTCATTCGAATCACTGCCGGAATCAACCTAAGATGTAGGTTGACAAATCAACTGTGACAAATCAACTAGTATTTGTCAACCACACAAAAAAAAAGTACTAATTAGTAGTCGAAAAACACTTGGTACATCAGCTACACCTTTTATAAACAATCAATATAATCCTTTAAATGGGGAGGCATCACTGGATGATCATTCCTGCATGGCATCCCTGCTGCCCATTTGTTACTAATATTCATTCAATGGTTGTATGATAGGTGAATGGGTCAATGGCATCTTGTTATGTTCAAGAATGAGGTAACTTATCTTCATCGATTTCACACTAGTTTTTTTGACACAATATTTAATATTACTTTCGAAATAAAAGCTTTCACCTCGCATACAGAATGATTTAAAATTCAAAAACAACATTATTTTAAATGTTCACGTAATAAAAATATTGTTTTCCTAATATGCAATGTATTACAATAGAAACAACAATGTGCGCAAGGTAATAGAAAAACATTCTTTGTTAATTTCGTATATTACGCCCTGAGCCCTTATTTAGTAATTTATCCATGCCACCAATACGTTGAAGTAATGGATTCTCGGAGGTGTTTATATATATTGAAACCTACCTCATTTTTTACCATTTATTTTTCTAATTTATTGATCAATTTACTTTAACTAATTTGGCAGGTCCGTCATGAGATCTTTAATTCAAATTGTTTTTATGTCTTCGACATAGGAAATTATCCCGATTGAATAGCCCGATCTCAAGGCTAATGTTATAGTTATTAATAAATTGAGAAACTGGGAATTGTGAAATATATACAAATAAAATGGTTATAACAAATAATTATAATTATATAGAGTGCTGACATTAATTATATAAAAAAATATTCAATTCCTTTTGAACAAGGATAGTTACTACTAATTACAAAAAAAACATGAAATTTGAGCTCAATTTCTTTTAATGGATCCATAATAAAAAAAACAATATCAATATCAACCAATCGATGATCTCCGTATAATCCAATCAACGTTACTGTCTGCTGTTGGTTCTTCTCCTCTTTTTCCGTATGGTACCGCTAGTTCGGGAGCTTGCTAAGAGTCCGCTTTTCTAGGCGGTTGGGCTAAGACTGACTGTTTATGTCATCCCCACTCCTAAGAGCATAAGGGAAGATGCTTACCATCTGGTCACATCTGTGAAGGTTCCTGGTCATGATATTCTCAAATATGACGAATGTTACGATATATATAAGTTATGGCTAGTGGTACGGCAGTGTTAAGCCTAATACCACATAGCCTAAGGAAAACAAACCCGTAACGTGTGTATAGAGGACCAGGAGGAGAATAAAGCCAGTTATAAACCAAACCATCACGTTATATCTTCTACCTCCTTATTCATTCTTTTTTCTTGATCGTCTACAGCCGGGAGACGAAAACTTATATATATCTATAAATTTTGTTCTATGTTCCTTACTAGGAAAAGATAATGTATTGTTGTTTTCAAGAGCCCGAGCCCTAAACCGAAGGGCTTTACATTATATTGTAAATAGTAGGGTAAGATCTATTAAACCATCTAAAATCCAGCAAATCGTCTCTATGGTTATAACAATGTATAATTCACACTGCTTTTAGCCGACAAGATATTCAATTGTTAAATTTTGCTTTTACTATTCCAATCCCCTCAATTCCTCTTCAGGACTGTCACCTTCTCAAAAAAGGAGCAAGAGGCTTTCACGCTATGAGAGCAATTCCTCACGCTACTTCTGCAATATCACTTTCGGAGGTTGTGAGGGAGAACGAAAGCCACGGACGTTTAATGGAGAAACTGGCCAGTACTAGAGCTCCCAATGACAAATTAGTTACCGGAATCTACGAGGAGGATTGCATGCATGATTAGTTGAAGCTAGATGAAGATCTAGCCAAGGAGTTGGGGTAGTCGCATAACTTCTATTGAAATTTCAGGAATTCCATCGGAATCTTATCTATGATAATGGGTTTGTTATGGCCAATATGGAAGGTTCTATTTGTAACATAAACAAGTTTAATGACTAATAAGTTCACCTGTCCATGGACGTGATCTGCACCTGCCTCCGAATTTAAAGTCTGGAAGTCTAATAAGTTTTAAAAAGGGTTTTATATTTCAGGATTTTTTGAGATGTGAGTTTATTTTACCAATATATATATAGCTGTAACGGATTTCGTTAAATTAAATTTAAAAAAAAATCGCTTTCCAAATTAGTTACGAATCAGAATTGTATTATTATTATTGCTTGTCATGTAGTTGCTGTGTGAGCCGGTTTTTTCTAAGTGGTATCGTGTATTTTTGACAAAATGATACAGTGATAGTTTTAGTAGTGGCTATCATATAAAGTTTTTTTAAAAGGCCACAATACAAAAAAGCGATTATTCGTTCATATAAAGTATTTACACTCGCGTATTTAATATTCAATAAATATTTGGATTAAAGACAACCACCTTTTTGTAATCCCTTATAATAATAAATAACATCTAGATCGCGACCGGGTAGTAGTTTTTTAAGAAGAAACTGAGTATTTTCTTCTTCTTTCAGAGAATGTACTAATTGATGTCATGAAGGGCATTGAAAACCGGTGTAACTCGCAAACCAGTCCTCAAACCAACACCTCACAAAAAGGACTTTTCTCTCATTTATTCCAACAATGAATCCAGTCTGGTTCAAATGTGTCACTTACACTCAAAATAATGTGAAGCGCGAGTTTCGCACTGGTTTGTTGTGCTATGGGTTTAAATGGTTCCCCAGCATACTTGGAACTAAGGGACTCTCAAAATATTTAAATAGAGTAAATGTTTTGTATCACTTGTCATCAAAAAGGATACTACCAAATAAAATTACCTTCTTAGTACCTTCTATGCTGAACGAGTAGAAAAAAGTTTATGAAACAAGTATGTACATAAAACATTCCATGTACTAGACTAATAAAAAAAATCGGCAAATCTCATATGTCCATAGTATAACTCGCAACACCTTGAAGTTAAATTATTTTTTTATTGCTGTCTCAACTCCCACTTACATGAAGATGCGTCTCCCAACTCCAGGATTCGGTGAACGGAGCTGTGTCGTCCATAAACATTGCTATGATAGTTAGTAAGGAAAAAGATTTTTAATTTGAGCATATAACTATCCAACCACCCAAATCCCCTGTCACAATCATTACACCGCGCCACTCATACCTATGATCCTCCTCGGAGACTAAAGCGGCAGTATGCTCGTGAACTCCTCGCACTGGCCAGATTCTCCAATGCCCTGAGCCTTGCTCAGCCTCTGGCTCGTATCCGATGACACGGCTGACGAAGGAGCGTGGGTAACTTCCCAATAAACCACATCCTCTTTCGCATGCGAGGGAGGTGACAACTATGTGGATTTAGGAGGTCTCTGGGCTGTTTGTAAATAGTGTATAAAAGAGGGAGTGAATCACAATTGTAAATATGGTGAGAATATTGAACACAAATACACAATAAGGCATGTAATTTTATCAAAATAAAGTTGATATATTGAAAAAAAAAAAATTTAACCTAAAATAATACTTATCTAACATTCATGAAAATGGCTAAAGTCGATTTACTGATTGATTACTATAACGCAGCTGCATTTCTATGTTCATTAGCAAAAAAAGAGAATGTATTAAATTGGGCTCTAAACCTAATTATATTTTATTGTAAATTTGGTAACCTACTTGACTGTTTACAATTGGAAAAAAGCTACTAAACCTACAATGAAGCAAATTATCTCTGATATATATTGGGCATAGCAAGGTCATTATCCTAAATATCATACCATCGGAATTCCTAAAATTCCAACAAAACGTATCCGACCACCCAAACTAGCTTGATCTTTATCCAATTACGCAACTCTCTTCATGGATAGAATCTGAATATATTATCTTTCTCTCTCTCTCTCAAACACACACACACACACTCTCTATCTCTCTGTTGAAATTATGACCCAAAGATACAGGACTTGGTGATGTGCGGTGAGAAGCTATCCCTGCACGACCACAAGCCTTGCCGGCACTGTAGGATCTGGCAGATAGGTAGTGTTTGCGTGGGGCCGGCCACTCCTAACGAGCCCCGACCGCCCTAATCAGTCACGTATCCAGCCAGCGGTCTCTCAGTCCAATTTGTCCTTCCTTCCTCCCCGGAGCCCTCCCTGGCGCCCCTCTGACTCTCCCCATTTGTCATGGAAATTCTTAATCACAATTTTCAAAATCAGACATACTACTGGTCACTAGTGGTCGTTGGGATTGGTGTAGGATTCGCTCATGAACTGTTCACATTCGACGAATGAACAGATTTCAGGAAAGTGGATTTGTACACCAAAGAACGTGCACAGTTGTATCTCGCCTTATATAACTAGTGCTAAATTCAACAAACTATATTTGTATACTATAACATATTATGTGCTATAACTTAGTATATTTCTTTTAAATAGTTAAACAGGATGGTTGGAAAAACTTCAAAAATGGATTGCAAATTAGATATATTAAATATTTAGCTCATTAAACGGGATAATTTTTAAGACCAAAAGTCAAAATTTTGGACCAGTCATCTCAGGTGGAAATAGATTTTTCAACAAATCAATTTGACATATAAATAAAATAAAAAATAAATTTATGGTGGTACACCTGATGAAGTAGCGCCAACCTAAGGTAGTCACTGTAATTGTTAGGTGTCGCTGAGGTGCTAGTATAACCCGCTGATCGGGCGTTATTTCTCAAACCTTTGTTTCCCTAATCGGATTCACAACTTTTTTATTCAAGTAACTCAGTTATCCTCACTGATTCAACTCCAACAAGACCCGTCCCCCACAGATAAAATCGTTGGGTGAGCCGGGGATTGAATCGGTGTCTCTCTAGTTAGAAGTCGCGTAACAACCTCCGGTAGTACATTATTTATACACTTATAAAAACAATAAGCTGCAACAAATTTGCTGTTTCTTATGATTTGGCCAAAATATTCAGCTTTCAACTTACCGAACCATTTTGAGATGCGATTCTTCTATTAACTGTTCCAAAGCACCAAAAAGGTTCGTCTAGGAAGCCTGCCATGCAAAGTATTTGATATTTGACTCTCAATCAATTAAATGGACTAAGACGGTCCATCGCTAATTAGTCATCTTTCACACAATAATGCTACATTTTTTTCTATAGTAGCTTTTTAATACTTGCCAAAAATTATGTCTTTATTAAAACGCGCAAACGTTATCTTCGTTGGATTTCATTTTAAGAATTGAAACTACCAAACGGAACATTACTGGAGTCTGTGGCTATGTCAGTGCACGTTCATCGGTGGTACAAAAAACTTCGTAAGCGAAATTTGACCCAGTTTTGTTGATGTCATCCAAACGTTGGCTGGATAAAAATCAAAAACAGCTGAGAAGAACTCGCTTTTGAACTTTTAGTCGGTTTCTCGTGGATTTAGCGACCACACTGTTGGATTCCTGGCTTTTGAAAAAATTACAGGAGCTAGGATATGAGACTAAGACTCATCCACAATACACTCCGGCCCACTTTTGTATGGGAAACACTCAGCTACAACGGGTCAATGTAATGAGCACAAATGTATGTAGAACTTTTGCATTCATACAACCTATTAATCCGAGCCCAGGCAGCCTTCGGTTCAAATTTGATTTTTGAGGGATGAGAAAACGTTCAGGGCGGTTGGGACATTATGCTAATAGCTCGAACACGGGCCCGACAATAATTCACCGCGATAAGGATGTAATAAGCCCAGATTACCGTAATCCAGTCAGTCATAAAATAAATTTAAAATGTGATTAGAGGTAACATTTAATTAATCCGGTATCAGAAACGGTTCAGGAGTAATTTCAATTATCTAGACGCTTGATGCAAAGCAGCCGGTAAAGTACTTGCAACCGCAACTTAAAACGAATATATTACTTTCGTGCTCAATTTTAACACTTACAGTATCTATAATGAGTGGGTTTCATGTGTTAATTGTTCACCCATTGGCGTAAATTAACCAGTATACTGATACCCCTATCAACCTTTTTGTATTTAAGAGAATATTTTATATTATCTTTGGAGGGGTGGGCGTAATTTATTTACTCAAGGTAAATTTATAGTTTCGCATGGTTACTAATACACATAATATTTAAAAAAAATGTTTTATTTCAAAATTAGAATTTTTATACGTAAAAATTATTGTTTATATTCTTATATATGATGTGATCTTTGGCACTGCTTCATAAATAGGAAAGTATTTTTTCTTACTCGTAAGCAATCTGTAAGCTGAGAACTTCACTTTCATTTTGTGTGTTTGTTGTTGAAAACAACGATTCAAAGTATGTGGAACTGAAAAATGATTTTAACTTGTTTGATTTTTTTTCTGTCAACTATACCCAAGACGTTCTCATCTGATATATTGAATTTAAGGGCAATGCCCTGCTGAAGGTCCAACATTTACTCCAGTTCGTTTATCTTTACTTGAACAATCTCTGCAGTGTATCTAGCTATTTCGATTATATTGACTTGTCAAGTTAAATAATTGATAAAAGTATTGGTTCCATGATATTAAACTGTTGAAACGAGAAGTTAAAGGTTGATACAAAATTGCAAAATTTATAGAAAAATTCAAACAGCGAGAATCCATTTCTTCAAAATATTGCTAACATAGATAAACAACCTAAACATAAGTGTATTATGGAGAATTGTTTTTCTACTTCCATCTAGTTTTTATTTATTTATTTTTATCGTTATGTTTTTTTTTGTATTTTTCCTAAATTAAAATTTATGTGTAATTCAATGAAGACTTTACTTATAACCAAGAGCGATCATTTTAACATCTTTTTTTTTAGACTAGTTTGCACATCAGGATTATATTGTTATTTATTTTGTAAAGATTGGATTCAAATTGATTTGATTTGAATCTGAAATACTTGACGTTCTGTCCGAGAATATAACATGGAGGGAGTTAAAAAGACGATATAGTGGAAAAAAGGAATGAAGGAGGCAAGAAAAATGGGATAGAAGAAGAACAAAAACCACAGAAAAGAAAAAAAAAAAACGACAAAAAGTCTTGTTTTTAAGTTCGTTGACGAAAGGTAGGCTCGGAGATAAGATCTAACGTCTCACTAAAGGAATGGGAGGTCACCCAACATTTAAGGAACAGCTACTCTTTGGGGGGCATCACTTTGCTATTTCCCCACTCCGGTTATAATTGACCTCCCACCCTTTGAACATCCCTGAAATGTTCTAGCAGTCTAGGGAAAGAAATTCCTTACAATCAAGTAACCAGTACTCCTTACTGAGCTTTTATAAATTCAACTACTATTCAAGCTTCAACACTTTTCACATCCTCAAGATCATTCTCATGTGAATTCTTAACCATACAGTATTTACAATATATAAAAACCAGTCGCATCGTACTAGCCTGAAGGTGAGCACGAGATCCGCGGGTGCACAGGACATCAGTTAAAAAAACTGAGAAGTGCCAGAACTTACAGATCACGCGACCACTTACAATCTCCGAGGAGGGTAATAGGCATGGGTGATACTTGAAACTGATCTTGCCAGAGAAATTGGGTGATCGGATAATTTCTGACAGAATTTTGAGGAAACGTGACAAAAAAGTACATTACCTGTTATTCTCAGGGTGTAAGATTCGAAGGATTGCATTTGCTTGATGCTCAAGGGCTTGACCCCGATAGTTTAAGCCCGTAAGACAAGATTGGTTTTAGTATGGCTACTAGCATTCATTTTGTTCCTTATTGAGAGCTAGGATTTTCTGTACAGCATGTCTGAAACATCCATTGACCTCTTGTCTATTGTCTCTCGTGTGTGGGTTCAGAAGTAGGTTTTTTGTCGAGATGGTATCTACGTCATTGTACTGAGTGCGATGTAAGAGAGAATTGAGCGTTAAAAAGGACCAGTGGACAGGATCTGGGTAAGACTAAAGGCTATTTGGGTGCACTTTACCTTCATTTGCATTTATTCACCATTCATGGCTTCAGTGCAACGGTTGCAGGGTTGGTCATTTTTAAGGGTTCTATTTGACATAAAAAGGGGCATTAACTGATGTTTTTAGGATTGGATGCACTTGATGTTCAGAATACCTTTAGTATGGCTTAGTATATGAGCATTTTATTTTCTGATGACTGATATTCCCTATTGAGCAGTCTTTACAGATGTCCAAACCGTCTGTTAAGTTTCTGTCTTTTAAGTCTGTTATTAATCGGGCTAGTTGTCATAATTGATCCAAAAATTATTTACTGGGTAAAATAAAAAAAAAGTTATGTGTGTTTCTACGTGATCCTTCGGTTAACTAATTGATTTATTTTAGTAATTTCTGGTCTTATCATAACAAGTGATAGATAATAGTAACGAAGTTTTTGTCAATTGTATATGTTTTTAAATTATCTGTGACCGTTATTCATAATGCCAAATATTATAACCGGTGGAACAAGTCGATTAATTTTAAATTTATTCATTTGGGAGAATTGAACTCATAAATTGACAAACAGAGTACATTAGACGCTACCTATCCATAATTATATTGATTCTGTTGTACCGAATGTTAATTGGCATCAACTGATCGTATCGAACTGTGCAGCTCGATGCACATGTTGAGTTGTGGAGGAAGAGGTACAACCACATCACAGACTAGGAGCAAATGACACGTTTATTCAACGGACGAACGTAAACCTACCGATATCCTTAATAGATATTTCTTATTGGGTACAACACGGATCGGCAAGTCTTGCTCTCCAAAGCGTTCCTCGTGAAATTTGGACTTAAAGTGGTAAAATTTTGAGGGTCCATTCAACCGAAAGACAATTTGCAATTTATACAAAAGTTCGATTACACCCCTCCGTAATGTTATAAGCTTTAGCGGAAATCGGCCACGTTATTAAAACTAGCGCGTTCAAACATGACAAATTATTGAGTTCTAGCTTTAAACGGATGCGGTTCGTTTTAAAATATTCTGCACGGCAAGGTGAGTAAAAATCATACGCTTAAGAAGACCAAGGCAAGTGCGTTTCCAACTGACGCAAATTAAATTTCGACCGAATCGATTCAACCGCGATGGAAACACTTGAAAATACAATTATTTGAGAAATTTTAATACTTTATTTTGTTAAAATCCCTTAAAGAACTGACATGCAATTCGGGTACGTGTTCAGAACTAACATCAAATAAGAACCGCCCATGATCAAGCTACATTCACAAGTTACATACGAAATCGATTTGTTTATCATTCAGAGCAAGCCGATATTTTTAACATAATTGCTAATTATTTATAAAGATGCGTAACATGCATGTATTTGAAACAACAGGAAAACCATGCCAGTTTTGCGTTCACCACAACGTTAAAGAAAGTGTTTTCAAATGAAATTAAATTCTCAAAATTAAGTAATAAGAGTTAGTTTATAGCTCTAAGATTTTCGAAGAATAGTTACCATACCATAATGAACACCACTCTTGATTGCTCCACTCAAACTAAGAAATGACAGTAAGAATGCCCAGATTTACCCCCTAGGAGAACTTATTACCGTGAGCGATCTTAATGCTGCAGAAATTCCTCAAGCTCTTACCAATTATTTAAGCTCTGCAATCGGTGGGGCAGGGTCCAAAAGACAAAAAGCCCCAACAGTATGACATGTATTGTACAGTCGATAGCCCAAGACATCGTGTTTTCAGCAAGAAATAAATGATTCATTCAATGAAAACAATTGACATTAGGTTAAGTGGTGAAGACCAAATAGTAAAAAGGCGCCGATTTGGACATGTATCTAGTTTTACAGCCGAAGAAGTAGAAACCTCCTTAAGCAATGTTTCCAACAAAGTTTCTCCGCCGGAACTGAGTCTTCTTCGTGTGATGAAGTAAATACTGGGTTTATTTGTTGATACTTTTCGGGTAAAGATACATGACACACAGGGTATTTGGTGGCAAAATATAAGCACTGGTCTTCTATCCCCTCGTCCTCTACAGGAGACTCTTCTCTATGTAACACAAAAATAAAAAGGAAACAGGCTTTAGAACATCATCCTGAAATACTTGAACAATATATAAAGACAACCAAGGAAACGTTTGGTTACTTCACAATCACTCAGACATGCCCAAATCCGGGTCTTATTGTGGGTGCTATCAATTCATATGAAAATTGAAAACACACCGATGTGGGTGGGATACAATTCAATGACGTTAAGAGAATCTACGAATATTGTATCTACCATCAAATAACGAATCGCCTACATCAAACAGTGGTTCTTCGAGTTTTTCTACTTGCCTACTTTTCGTTTAAATTATTTTCATTTATTTATTATTGCTTTGAGTTTTCTATTTTTTTTTTCTCTCTACTGTAGTGTTTCATGTTTCTGTACTGGCTGCCCATTAATCGTTATCGTAACGGCATGTGGGACAAATAAAACAAATAAATAAATAATAATAAAAATTTTAAATGTTTGAGTGCGTCAGTTTAGCAAACACACTCGAATTGCAAATCGGGTATTTAACCAGATATTAAATTTTTATAATAATTGTCTAGTGTTTCCGTACGGTTGACTCGATTCAACCAAAATTTGTTTTTTGCGTCAGTATTAGAAACGCACATGCCGGACGAATGATTTTTACTCACCTTGCCGTGATAAATAGTTTAGAACAAATCGCAGCCGTTCACCGTGCGGCTGAATAGAACTCAAAAATTTGTCATATTTGAGCGCGTTAGTTTTAGTATTAAATTAGATGATAGATTAAGTAGTAAACTGGATAGTAGGTCTTCGTCATTTTAGCCCACTATATTAAATTATTTCTCTATCAACTGAATTTTAATTATGAAGTAAATTGTATTATTATAAATAGATACAAACAAAATTTACACCCTTCGAGTAAGTAACAGCGTCGAGACATGACTTTACGTTTGCCCGGATTGGTATTTTAACTCTTAATAAGTGACTGTGAAAGAAAAAATTTATTTTTGGCCGAAAAAGGTTAGTCTTTTCAAAAATAATTTAAATTTGTAAATACACAAAATATTGACAAACAAAAGTGTGATAGAATGACTTTAATTCGGTGATTCTTGTTGACTCAAAATGTTCTGCCCTATCGTTGAATTTTCGGTTCACCACCTTGTTTGTAAACCCATGACGGAAAAATCGGAACAAAATATCTTAAATAGTTTTTAAGCAGCTACTTTAGGAAGCTTAACAGTCAGAGAGGGGTGAATCAGCTGGTAGATACGGCACAGACTTTACTCCATTCCCGTGTAGTTGCTTGTGTTAAAAATAAAATATTAAATTTATTGGATAATTTTTATTACCACTATTGACGTGCAAAGATCCTGTTTAAAATTTGAGCCTCTCCATTCGATTTGGGCAGTGATAATATAATAGTCTTAAGTAAGTTGGAGATTTTTGTTGCTGCCGTGTTCTCTCAGTGTAAAATTTCAATTGAAAGCGACTTTTTTAATTTTAATTAAAAAAAAAATTATGATTAAGTTCATGAAATTCCATCGAAACCTATCCAACCACCCTAATCCGCTAGCACAGTCATCACACTGTGCCATACATCCCTATAACCCTCCTTGGAGACTAAAACGGCAGTGACCTCGTGACCTGATATAAATACGTGACAGTGAGAGTCCTGGCAATGGCCAGTTCTCCAATCATGTCCTGAGCATCTGCGGCTCTCACGCTCTTGGAGTGGAGGATGAGTAGCTCGTATCTGGGGATGCGGCCAAGACTCCGCTTCCTCTTTCTCAAGCGAGGTAGGTAACAACCATGAGTATTTGGGAGGTCTCTGGGCTGTTTATAAATAATGTATGAATGAGTGAGTAATGAAGAATTGTAAATATAGTATAAATTAACCATTAATTAACCACAATTACGTATTTTCCAATAAGGTAGATTGTAATTTTATCACAATAAAGATTATGAATTCATATCGAAAACAAAGTATGAATAACTCCCAAACGAATATGTAAGAATACCTGAAATATTTATAAAAAATGTAATTTCACTAAAATATGTAATATGTGTAAAATAATATTTACCTAAAATGTTTTAGAAAGTATGATACTCCGTGATACAGCAAATACATTGTTATGGCGAAAATATGTAAATACATATAAATCCCTGGCTTACTAATCAATTAAAATAACCTCTTATATAAAAACTATTCAGTGTGTTCTTTGATGAATTGTAATTAATTTGGACTTAACTGTGAGACGAGGTCATAGGAAGCAGGAGTAGGCAGTAATACGAGGGCATTAGGAAGCAATGAGAATTGAGATGATTGAAGGATAGCCAAGGAGGAAATAGACGTATTGATGTAGAACCAGTTGGTGTGATGAGGGTGGGGGGTGGTTCACATGACAAGACAATGCCATGGAAATCCGTCTGTTTGGCTTCTGTTCCCAGCTGGTCTCTCTTCTCAGATCTTGCTCATTGTAACCCCCCTTACTCTCTCTCTCTCCCTCTCTCCATCTCTCTTCACAGCGACAATCTTCCCTCCTAGTTAAATCTGACTTCTCTCTTAATCAGCGACCTCCGTCTCCTTCCTCGACAACAATGGAAACCTGTAATTTTTCTTTTTTTTCTAATTTTTTTCCCTAGCAATAGTTGTGAACTGTCACTGCATTCTTACTCCGCTTCCTATTGTTCCGACAGCAACGCTCAATTTTCTAGGCTGCTTCAACCATCATTAGGAAAACTTTTTTTTTTTTCTGCCAACCGTTAAATAAAGCGAATTCTTACAGCACTCCAAGACATCTCCAACGAGGCCAAAGACACATCCGCGACCAGTTAAGGTGAGAAATATGAACTGTTCAAAATCAAATACTACAATTTAACAGTTTATCTTAACCAGCGTATCGGTAGACTAGTCATTTTTATTCCTTATAATTTCGAAAGTTTTATTTTATGTTTTTCAAATTGCCCGACAGACATTTCGTTACTTTAATCGTGAATTAATAAAGAAGGTAGAAAGTGAAGGCTCAAAAAATACTTTTTTTTTTTGGCGCGAAATGATTACATGCATACAAAGTATTTCAAGCAGCGCTTTGTACGTCAGTTTTTAATGTACAGATGTTGGCTTTTCGCCTATTGAGGCATCCTCAGGACTGTGAATGATAGTATATTCAAACTAACATTAATAATTAATACTCTCAGTATTATCAATAATAAAATATATGAAGATATCAAGGTTTTTTCGAGAGGGGGGGGGGGGTATAAATTTAACGCTAAGGGGTCGTATGGCATATTTGTTTATGGATGAATGAGTGAATTCTGAATATGGGATGTATAATATCATCGATCACAAACATTTATTACCCAAGCCAAGGTAGATTGTTATATATAATTATATTTCAATCAAATGAATTTCTAATAATAAAAATTAGTAGTACTAAATGAAAAAAAAAAAAATAGGAAACAAGAACATTGAAGAACAATTAACAAGTTAGGTAACTATTGAAGACATAGGCAAGGCAGGAGCCGGCTAGATTAAGGACGGTGAAGGTCGGAAGGGATCTGTCGACCAGATCCTATCTCGCCTAACTAATAGTTGTATTAGGCTTATACCACTTACTATCTCTAATCTTATAAACCTAACATGGATTCTCCTTTCTTCTCCCATTCTTCAGCCGTCTATCTTCCTCTCCTTCTATCCTTGGGGGGGGGGGGATAATAAAGCGGTATGTCTACTCGCCCCGGCGGCTTCTGGAACTGAGCTTCGGACCTCCCCGGGAGGCGCCCTGCGTCTGCTACCAATTGGCAGTAAGATCTGTTCACGAGTGACTTATTCTGTTTTGTAATCACTTATTGGACTAATGAAACAATGACCAATTTCAGCTTAAGCCCGGAGGGAGAGGGTCTAATTTCTGGCTTAGTATTCCTGCCTGCCCGTCGCAAATTACACCCGAAACACCCACAATTATAATAAACAGTATAGTTATTTTTAATAAAAAAATAAAAATGAAAAGGTCGATCTCAATAGCATTACTATTATGGTGGCCCAAGACCCCATTTTTTTTTTAAAATATAAATGTGTTCATACACCACCGATGTCCCATCTACCGCCAATACCTTCTTGGCAACATTTGCAGATGACACGAGGCTAAAAAGACAAGAACTAAACAGACGCTTTAGACAACTATACAGACTACTTCGAAGGACATCCCATCCCTCAATAGAAAATAAATTACTAATCTACAAAGTTATACTTAACCCAATCTGGACATACGGAATAGAGCTATGGGGGACATCAAAAAAGTCGAACATCAAGCGTATCCAATCCTTTCAATCAAAAGCCCTTAGAACAATAGTTTATGCCCCTTAATACGTCAGCAACAAAACCCTTCATAACGATCATAATATACCTTACATTCTCGAACTCATCCCTTCCAAGTTCATGTGATTCCATAGAAGCCTATCCAACCATCCTAATCCCCTAGCACAGTCATTGAACTGGATCACTCATCCCTATAATCCTCCTTGGAGACTAAAACGGCTGTGGCCTTGTGACCTGCTATAAATGTGTAACAGGGGGAGTCTTGGCAATGGCCAGCTTCTCCAATCATGTCCTGAGCGTATGTGGCTCTAACGCTCTTCGTCAGCCTCCACTGACGGAGGAGCGTGGGAAACGTCCAAAGACTCCGCTTCCTCTTTCGCATGCGAGGGAGGTGACAAGCATGTGGATTTGGGAGGTCTCTTGGCTGTTTGTAAATACTGTATGAATGAGGCTACTTATTGCCCAATGAGGCAGATTTTAATTTTATCATAATAAAGTTGTTTTATAATTAAATATAAACGTATTGCGTTGAAATTAGTTGTTAAAAAAAATAAAAATTGTTCTCACCCAAAATCTCTTTTATTAATGATATTACATCCGCAGTCAACGATGCACCGATTCAGGCATCCTCAGGACTGTGAATATATAGTATCATTAAATTCTTATTATGTAATTCATTTTTATATACTGAATTGATAACCTTTCTTACTGTGATGAGGGAAGTTGTATAATCTTATAGATACAGTCATTCACATTCTGGGGGATGCTTAAATCGGCGAAACGTCGACCGTTGATGTAATATCAATAATAAAAGAGATTTCGGGAGAGTCTTCAAGTTTTTTTTTATTTCGAAAAACTAAGTTTAACGCAATATTTAAAGGTATCTATAAGGTTTATGCTTCCCGCAACACAGTAAGAAAAGTCACCAATTCGGTATATGTGAATTAAAAAGAATTAGAAGATAATATCTATCATTCACAGTTCTGGGGATGCTTGAGTCGGTGAAAAGTCGACTGTTGATGTAATATCAATAATGTAAGATATTAATAATAGAGCCTTCAAGTATTTTTTCAACTAATTTTAACAATGTATATGTATATATATATTTAAACTCCTGGACAAAATTAGCGTATCACTTTGTGTTTTATATTTGTTTGTTTACATCTTCATTACAATGAAGTGGAATTACTCTAACCAACACTGGTTAGAGTAATGGACTAAGGATTAGGTTTTGAGTTCAAGTTTTCTAGGGATTTGATATGGATAGGCCTAAAGAAATCCATTATTATGCGTTTTGAAGTTCTACAAGCGTCGTTGGTTACGCCTTTTTAGCATATCCCACACGTGCTCTATCGGATTAAGGTCTGGACTTCTTGCAGGAAAGGGCAGAAGATCAATGCCTACTCCCTGAAAGTCGGCAGTCCCAATAGCAGTGGTATGTGGTATCGCATTGTCTTGGAGGTACCACCAATAGTGCAAATGACATTACATATTGCTCCATGATGTCCGGCGTGTACCTCTCTGCAGTCAGTGAATCCCAGCTTACTGTGTGTAACCCTTTTAAACTTCTGCCAGCCCACATCATTACAGAACCACTTCCAAACGCAAATGTTGCAAGCTGCAAAGCACTCTCGCTTTAGCACCCTTATGTAGAATGTAGGTTAAACCTTGACTCGTCACTGAACGAAACCATTCTCCAATCAGCGATTGTCCAATTTGCATACTGTCGTGAAAATTCAAGCTACTCGATGCTGTCTGGTGAGAAGTGGACAGAGCAGTGGCAGGGCGTCTGGAGGTCAGATTCGCTTCGTGGATAACTCATCTTTTTTTTCGGCCTGAAATCACCACGTTTCTGGCCAAATGAGGTTCATATTCAAGTTGAAGAGTTGTTTAGAACCCCTGTCTTAAGGCCGAGAGCGTTATGAAATGGTTATTTCTGGCTAACTTAGCCCTTGGCCGACCTTGCCCGGGTCTTCTACGATTATTGCCTGTGTCCCTGAAACAACGGAGTATCCGGCTAACCGACGATTGCTTTATTCCCAAAGGTGCTTGCCTTTGATATAAGCCTTCACACAAGGGTATCAGTGCTCGAACTGTGATTTCTTTAGGCCTATCCACATTAAATCCCCAGAAAACTCCAACTCAATACCTAATCCTTACTCCATTACTCTAACCAGTGCTGGTTAGAGTAACTCCATTTCGTTGTAATGAAGATGTAAACAAACAAATATAAAACACATAGTGATGCGCTAATTTTGTCCTGGAGTTCATATGTGAGTGCCTCTGTTACGCATAGAACTCTCTGAGAGTTACTGTTAAGAATATTTTTTTTTAAATTATAAAAATCTTCCAATCCATTCTGTAATGCTATGCCTAAGTACCAGTTGATATTTATACGGACTTATACGCATGTATAATTTTCAAAGGCGGCCTGAAGAAGGTTGTCAGTTGGGTTGGCCTGGCCGACAATCCCATTGCCCAACGCAGGCACTTCTTTATTAGCACTTGAAAGAACTATTGTCCCGGCCTGTCTCTATCCCCCCTATAGGATTTTTATATAGTTCTTCCTTGAGGAGCCCATCCCTGAGCCCCTGCATCCTATGATGGAGAAAACAAAACAAAAACCCAACATACAAAAGCCGCACTTGTGGATAACGCGCAGCTGTAACATTGCCAATAACAAATATTTTCAATATTAATCAAAATAATGCGCACTAGTGAGTATAAACTGAAATACAGACATGATGATTTCGCTCCATAGCTCCAATAGAAAGAGTAAAAAACAAACTTATTCTAGGGCTATGTCCTCTATGAATAATAACAATACAAAAACAAATAAATGCTCATGCCAACAAAAAATAAACAATACATTAAATAAATTGAAATAAAATAATAATTAAAAACTAAAGAGTATACTTCAAATTAAAAAATATTCAAGTATTAGTTTTAATTAAAAAAAGTATAATTATAATTCTTTACTTTATTATGATAACATTACAATTTGCCTGATTGGGCTATAAGTAATTGTGATAAATGATCTCGTTCATACCAATTTACAATTTTCATTCACTCGCTCATTCATACTATATATACAAACAGCCCAGAGGTCCCCCAAGTCCACATGATTGTCACCTCCCTCGCGTGCGAAGGAGGAAGCGGAGTCTTGGGAAGTCCCCCACGCTCCTACGTCAGCCGCGTCACTGGATAAGAGCCAGCGGAGGCTGACCAAGAAAGAGTGTGAGAGCCACAGAACGCTCAGGACATGAAAAAAAAAGTATAATAAATAAATAAGCTAAGAGAAAAAAAAAGGGAAAGGGAAAATAATAATAATAGTAAGAAAACTAAATAAATAAATATTAGTGCTTTTTATTCTTTTGCGAGCTGCTACTCTGGGTTTATCAACAGAAAATTTAAATGGTAGTAAAGTAAAATGAACTTGGCAGAAGTATATGTTTTTCTGAAAACTGAATTTGTACTGGTAATTGACACCTTGGACCCTCGAATTTTTAGAAGTTAACTCCCATCAATAATATCAAAATTAAAATATAGTACAAAGAAACAAAAATACACTTACTCCAATAGAATATTTACTTTCTCATCACTTAAAATATGTTGTAAGTTCATTAGAAGTGGTACTTGACCAATATAGACCACCTAGTCCCCATTTACTTTATATAATTTCTAAAACAATAAAAAGATGATTTTAGTTTTTCAAAAACTGCTTGAAAGTCTTAGATGTAGTAAAATAAGCCACTCAGAGCTCAAATATATAGTATTGTATATAAATTCAATCTTAAAAATAGTAATATTATAGGGGTTAGGAGGGAAAAAACCATGACCCTGACCTGCATTGGCATAGTACAATGATTTTTATATAGTTGCGTAAGTTCATGGCTAAGCCCAAAGTCCCACTGGCCTTTCGATTGACTAGTTACTTCAACTCTCGAAGGAATGTAGAATAAATTCCATGGTGGATTCCAGTCGGTCAACACAGTCATTTGGGTAATCCGTCGATAGGACAAAAGTGAGAAGAGAAAGCCTGAGAATGACAGAGAGACGGAGAGGCTGGTAGGTGGGAAGTCGGAGTACTGGGACCGCTCGCTTCCTCCTAGCTACTAGCATTAGATCCGGATGAGCCTTACAGCCGGCAATTAGGGCTCAAACGACGGCTCCTGGAAAGCCAGCTCACCGCAACAACAGAACAAAAGCACATGGCATTCACATGACAAAATTAACGGGGACAGGCTGGTTGACTCTGTCACTTTTCCGAGCCAACCTAGCGTGGACCGACACTTAGGCTGTTCTAGCCAGCGCCTGCGCAATTTGCCGACAATCCTCGTCTTACCACCTAGCCCCATGGATCACATCCCTTTCGAAAACACTCAACACAATATTTCCTGAGTGACAAGTTTGGGAGTGATGCTCTCCTACCTGGTAACGGCTGATTAGTGCTTGAAGTTCTGCTGGTCTTACCAAAGGCCAATTCACAGTAGCGTACAAGTAGCAGTCAGAACAGCCCACGAG
This sequence comes from Acanthosoma haemorrhoidale, assembly GCA_930367205.1. Lineage (NCBI taxonomy): Eukaryota > Metazoa > Arthropoda > Insecta > Hemiptera > Acanthosomatidae > Acanthosoma > Acanthosoma haemorrhoidale. The sequence goes on along the minus strand of OV884009.1, from coordinate 59,879,965 downwards.
CCAGTATTTTGCATTTCGGTTTCTCAGTCCTTATTGAACAATGTTCTTCTCTACTCTCACTTTAATTAAAACCGCGCTGATTTTGGTTGAAGAGAATAATGTTAGGTCAAGATCAAAAATACAGCGGTTCTGGATAATTGTTATAGAATAATAAAGCATTTGCTTACCTTATTGGGTGTTTTTTTTTTTTTGGCGATCGCTATCCATGTGTAGTTTTGTGAGATGAGATCGACCCCGGCTCGACCAAACCAAGGTTATCACTGTAGTTATTAGGGGGCGCTGATGGGGTAGCTAGTGTAATGAGCACTATGCGTTCGTTACCTCTTAAGCATTAAAATTGTTCCATCCAAGTAGCTACTCATTTATCCTCATGGGGTAGCCCCCGAACATACCCATTCCATACAACTTTCCGAACATACCCCGAAAGAACAAACAGTAGCTTGAGCCACGGATCGAACGTGGGTTTCCGCTGTTGGAAGTCCACTTGATAACAGTGTGGGGGTCACCAATAGTACTTTCAACAATCTGTCGCAACGAATTTGGCGTTTCGTAAGATGTAGCCAAAGTGTGCAGCTTTCAAATTGGCAAAACCTTTCGTGATATGGTTTATCCATGAAATTATTAGTATTCCAATGCTCCGAAAAGGTTCATCAAGGAACCTTTCGCCGCCCATCCTGTAAAATGCGCGTACCACATGCCTTCTAAAGGTTCTGATACATGGATCAGAGTATTTTATCTCAATCAATAACAGCATAGTTTATTTTTTAATCAGAGGTCAGAAAACTTTGAGCCCTACTCGGCTCACTTAGACAAAATTCTGGATTTATTAAAATTAATAATTTGAGTGACTATGTCTACATGTATACATGTCAGTATGTATATATTACAATGGTGGTTGCAAAATACGTCCGATTAATTCGCAATTGTTCTGTTCAGACAAAAGTAGGGGAAAAATGAATACAGATTTTTAAAGATGCTACCTGGTTGTCTGGAAAAAAAAAATGGAATAATGAATAAAAAAAAATCTTATTATGATTTATACTGTTCAAAACATCAGAAGAGGTTAAGAAGAGAAAAATTGGGTTCCCCCAGCACAAATATGGGCAGGACTCAATTCAATATATTGAAGATCCAGAGATAAGTTGGATAAGACGAAAGCAAATAACAATAGTGTACCCCTGACAGGAAATTATTCTTGGACCATTCCCTTTTTTGTTTGTGAAAAATGTAATACTCTTAATTGAACCAATCGTCTATTGTATCTTAATAACATATCTAAGTAGCTCAGCTCGTTTGTATTGAGAAACTACCACCTTTGGGGAAGAATCTAGTTACTTAATTTGGATTTAGAAATCAGCCTTTTTTTAGTGATTTTAGTGATCACTAAAATAGTGACTTTAGCAAAAAGTACTTTAAATTCAGAAAGAGTGTTCATTCTGAGTCCGATTTTCAATGCCAACAATTTTGTAAGGTCACCTTATATCTGCGTGTAGCCAATAAGAGGACCATATGATCCGATCAATCAGGTAAGGCGTTATTCTGACCAATCAGCATCGACTAAGTCAAGGCACCGGGAAGCCCCGGCGGTTCGTGGAGGCAAGTGAGTGATTTATTGACATAAAAAATCAGACAGGCGTTTTCCGATCCATCAAGTGGGTAACTTCTACTTGGTCGCGGCGAAGTTGGCACAACATAGCTCCCCCAAGTTAGATTCGGGCGATTTGAAACAGAAAGACAAGGTACCCGGTACCATTGTTTGCAGGGCTGCTAGGTTGATGTCGCTGGAACTTGGTACACCACCCTCGTCTTCGTAGTCGTGGCATCTCTGGGGCGTCACGGGCCTCCACTATGCACTGAGTAGTTCCCGCGGTGTTTCTTTCGCCCTGCCGTAGTCCAATTAGCAGGCGTTCGGGGGTGGTTCGAGCTGATAGTTGTGTGAAGAGGTCGGTTTCAATCCAGCAATTGAATAAAGCGATGTCCACTGTTGTACCTTACGTTTGTTCAAGTGGATGGCTGTGGCCATTGGAATATAGGTTTCAAATGACTAAATACCATTTCAATGCTTTATATAAAGACAAAAATTAATATATTCGTTTAATACGTAATAAAGTCAAAGTCAGCGGAATCATGTAGTCGGAAGATGGTTGTACGCCTAGGTGAATTTTGTTATAGTTCTTAGGAATTTATTCTGTGTTGTCTGCAGTCTAAAGCAGTTACTAGTAGAGGTCATACATGCTCCAGGATGGTGATGGATGAGTTAACTCAGGTCTGATAAATATTTTATAAACTATCGTATTGCCCAACGATATTGTAGGAATGAGCGAGTGAATGATGAATCGTAAATATGGTATGAATGAGAACATTTATCTCAATTACTTATTGCCTAATAAGGCAGATTGTAATTTTATCTCAATAAAAATTGTTGTTAAGTAAAAATAAAAATAATAAAAAAAAATAAACTATCGATTTATATTTTATCGGCAGTGTAGATGTTTTGCAAATGAATAGAAACATCAATGAGCTGGCAGCCTTGCCTTTTGTTCTAATAAAATTTCTATAAGACGTTCAGGTTCGAAAAGTACGTCTAAATGCATACAAATAATCTGAATCAAGTAACTAGCCACTTAATAGATCATGGATTAAGTTACGAGTATATATTAAACCTTCATGCCAGACAGTGTCAAACGCTTAATACATGTCTTTTCGCATGCATCGATCGATAATACAATGGTTTGTTTCAAATGACGAAGGATTCGTTTCCTTACATTAATGTTAAATGCTTGAGGCTCAAATATTAAAGTAAAATATGAATGTCATGTCAAGAGGTTGCTGTTTAATACATAAGCATCAATCTTATTCCTAGCCCCCTTATTCCATATTATTCCAGCTTGCAATACCTCATTTTATAATCCTTCCTCTCTATATTTATATAGATAAAGGCATCTTGTTTACAACCATAGCTCAACCAGTGCTTTTTATATGGTTCCAATTAATTTTTTTTAGTTTTTAACTACACAGAGTAGGGTATCAAATTAACGATATTGACATACTGATTAATAATATGTTCAATGTTTTAGTATTTTATTTATTTCTTATAAAATTTGCGTACAGGGCAAAATCCCTATGCAGATAGTGCCTGCAGCCTATCAATGATAAACAACTAAAATCGTATGTGTACAATATATTCCTTTCCTATTAACTTCATAGATAAAAGTGTGCTATCACCTGTATAAAGAATACTACATAGATACATTTGTGTACATAATTGCATTTTATGCATTGCAGCTATGATTGAGTACGATTACTCATCAAAATATTAAGCACATAAATCTATTATAAGACACTTCATACTTCATACTTGGTGAGTTTAGTTTGAATAAAAATAGATAAACCTACATTGGCACTGAAAACTGCATGATGGTGATTAGAACAGTATGAAGACTCTGCCTCATTTAATGAAGTCTTATGTAATAAAGTCCTGAGGATCCTTAAAGACTCTGAACTTTGCTCCTCTGACTTTAGCCACAATCTTTGATGCTTTTAGTTGACCTTCTACGATAAGTATCCCAACGAGCAGAATCATCGTCGTCAAAATCCGTAAAACTGAATGTAGTGACTCAACTACATAAGTGTTAAATCACCCTATGCTCTGGTGCATATGTAATGTATTGTAATTAGATGTAAAACATGGTAAAAGCTTTTTCTAGTAATAAATCATGGAGAGATCGGCATCGTAAAACAAGGCACAGAGAGTCAAAGGTCGTCTGCAATAAACCTGAGAGGATAAGCCACCTGACTGTCATAAACAGATCCGGGCAAACCTTGGGTCACCTCCGGTGGTCATAAAATCTAAAAGCCATGCCATAAAACAGTCCTTTAGGGGACGAGGGATCACGTACCTCGGTGCAGGTGTGACATCATAAACATACCCCTTTCAAGCCAGGCTCCGCCTTCCGGTAGGGAGGGGAGATGATATTTAAACCAGGGGGCTTCGCCCTGTAACACCACTCTTTCCCAGTCTCTTCATCTCCTCAGCCGCTTTACTCGGTCGCTTTACGCCAGGGCCGCTTGGCCCTGGAAGGCAGACACTTAGACTCCCCGTCCGCATACTCTCTCTTCAGCGCCTCTGAGCCCGTCAACCTATTTCTCAGCCGCCTTGCAGACCCTCTGGCGCCTTGACCTGTTAAGCTGCCGGGCCCTCGCCCGAACTCTGAAAACTTATTCTTCATGAAACCTCTGTACCTCTTCTCTTGAACACAGTGTGTCAGATATTAACGCCGACATGGAACATGGTCCATGTTATAAACTACAACAATCCGCACTTGTCACCAGGGCTAGAGTGATTAGGCACTCCCCTAGTGGCAATCCGACACTGAACACATATTAATTTTCCATTCATTCGCAAAACCTTTTACGGAAAGCATTTCGGTATGTATTTGATAATTTTAATTTCTATTGAAATGAGGCACTAACATGTTTTTTAATGACTCCGAAAATAAACATCCACGATCCTTATCAATGTGAGGAAACGTTTTCTGGATTAAAATGCCAATTTCAGCTTTGTTTTCGAATTCGGTACTTGGTTTTCAAAGCGGAATATTATTCGGTTTCTTATTACATATTGAGTTCTTTTTTGAAATTCCTGTTCAGGTCTCAACTCACTGTATTAAGTATCTTAAATAAATTTATTACATGATAACTGATTAAACAACTGTTAATTCAAATGAAAGAGAAACAAAGCAGAAACCTCCCTTAGTATTTTAGAGTTCTCCCTTAAACACAAGACTTAATTTAAATATATTCTTTTTTTTTTTAACACGATAAAACATTCTTTATTGTGCAATAATTACAATCTGCCTTTTATAAGGCAATAATAATACAGATAAATGATCTCATTCATACCATATTTGCAGTTCATCATTCACTCGCTCATTCATACAATAGGACATGATTGGAGAAACTGGCCATTGCCAGAACTCCCACTGTCACTTGATTATAGCAGGTCACGAGGCCACTGCCGTTTCAGTCTCCGAGGAGGATTATAGGGATGAGTGGCGCAGTGCAAAGACTGTGCTACAGGATTAGGGTGGTTGGAAAGGCTACTGTGGAATTTCATAAACTTGGAAGGGATGAGTTCTAGAATGTAGGGTATATTAAGGTCGTTATGAAGGGTTTTGTTGCTGACATAATAAGGGGCATTTACTATTGTTCTCAGGACTTTGGATTGAAAGGATTGGATACGCTTAATGTTCGACTATTTTGCTGTCCCCCATAGCTCTATTCCGTATGTCCAGATTGGTTCAAGTATAACTTTGTAGATTAGTAGTTTATTTTCTATTGAGAGATGGGATGTCCTTTGAAGTAGTCTGTACAGTTGTCCAAAGCGTCTGTTTAGTTCTTGTCTTTTTAGTCTCGTATGTGGGTGGGTTCCAGGTCAGTCGTTTGTCGAGATGGAAGCCTAAGTACCGTACTGTCTCCTTTACAGGGAGAGGAATAGAATTAAAATAAACTAGTGGACAAGTCTTGCGACAAAGGGTGAAGGTAATGTGGGAGCATTTTGCTTCATTAACTTTGATCCGCCATTGATTGCACCAATACTCGATCTTGTCAAGGTGTTTTTGAAGGTTATGTGATGCTATGTCGGGGTTTGGGTGGGATGACAAGACTGCAGTGCAAATATATTCTAAAATCATATAGGACAACTCATCGCATTCTTTGCAACCAGTGATGGAGGAAGAAGGAAACAAGAGTTCTTGGCTTTAATGTTTAGAATGATCGACAACCTCCAATAAAATTTGTGATAAATAATGATAAACTCCTTCAAATGTCAGAATGAATCATCCTACCACACAAACCGATAAAATTTATAATTTAAAACAAATATTCTACAGTGAGTGAATGAATACAAAATACATAAAAATAACTCCTTCGAGGGAACAAATTGTAACATTTAAACTCAAATCAAGATCTGAATTACCAGATATACACTCGTGATACAAAAAAAACTTGTGGTTATTTTATTTTCAACAGGATTTTTTATCTTCTGTTTATGGAGACAGCAGGAAAAAAATAAATCATAAAGCTCACACAGATATCTAGGAGCTTTCTCGTCTGAAATTTTAACCGATTTTTTTTTTTAATTTGCAGACATAACATAAACATTTACAGAGATTACTATTGGCTGTTTATACGCGTTCTTTAAAACGGTGTTGCGATCAGATAGGCAGCAGTAGGCAGCTAAAATTCACAGGGCTGTTACATGACATTATGCAAAATATAAATAAGCCATTCCAACAGTGGAGAAAGTCCGAGCTTATTTCGCAGGTTCAAAAACATGGCATAATCATGGAAAATAGTTGGCATTTGCTCAGAATCACGTTTAAATACGATTTATTGTCCAACCAGTGCATATGTTGGATACTCAAGTACTTATACAAGAACAATAATACGGTAAATAATTTTAGAAACGAACCTCTGAGTTCAAATTTTCGAAAAAAATGATGCGATTTTAATAAAATATACGGTTTCTCCCATTAAGTGGCGTTCACAAACCCTCAACATTTTTGTTTTATCAAAAAATCAATATGATGATATAATCCTACCACTCATTAAGTGTCAAAAACAAGTACCGGCCTATCCAAAATTTCAATTTCGAAAAATGATTTTTTTCCACCTGTGCCTCACTGCGCGGCGCCTGGAATGTCTGCAGAAGAGACTCGCCGAGCTACACGGTGTGGGAACAAGAATGAATAAATGAAGCTAGCCGATTTATCTGTTCAAGATATCCCGAAGACGGGTCTTCCTTTAAACGGATCAGGAACCGAACCCAGCCCACCTCCCGTCGCTCCTAGATAGAATATTGCCACTGATCCCCTTTTATCCTCGTTCCCGTTCCAAATAGAATCTTTTCCGAAAACTTTACCCTCAATCCCAAAATCCTATTTCATTTCTTCTGATCCTCACAAGCACCAATTTTTTCCTTTACGCCACAAAACAATAGTTTCTCCATTACACTACACACCGTCTTACATCGTTTCTTGAGTCGTTTGCTTTGTTTGTTGGAATTATTGCGGCGTGGAAACCTCAAGACATCAACCCCGTTGTTTTCAGGAGGCACCCCAGCCCCACATGTTAGGTGGATGTAGTTATATACGTCTTATAGGGCACGAGGCCTAATTAGAAGATGTATCCATGTAAACCAGCTAACTTATTTAAATACACAGAGTCAATAAGACCTCCATGCTTTCTGCATTTTTTGAAGAGACCGCACCGGTCATAAGAAATGGCCTTGTTATGAGTAATGTTTCCTTGATCTCACTTATGCTCAACAGGAACCATCACCAGCAGTTATATTTATTGGACGATAATCCACCCGGACTATCGGAAAGTGCAGATAAGAAAAAAATGCTTCCCGGAGGGTTGAATGCAGCTACCCCACATTTCCGGCCGGCCGCACGGCTTATTTACATAAGAATCGTTCGATATATTGCGCTATAGATTTATGGCCCTGTATTAACATGGTAAGGTCCCCACTCACCAGGAAATATAAATTGATGAAGTCTTCAACAATTAAGGACGGTCAGATACGAGGAGTTTGTTGGGCATGGTGTGTCCCAGAGATTGTTGTTGGCCAAAGACGGCCAAGGCTAAAACAAGTACGACCGGCCAACATTTTTAAATTAGTTAATTATATTACTTTAACATCACGCTCATACTACACACAATAGTCACAAATACTTTTATAAAAAATACACTTAAATCATAGCTCTACATAATTTTATGCTTTCAACATGTACAATTCACACTCACACTATCATTCATACAATATGCACATTAACATTCCTCTCTAGTCAGATGGTAGAAAGTCGGTGCCAACGGTTATCGCCTCGCACTTCAACTGTTTCGCTGTATGGAGAAGGCCGGAGAGAGGGCAAGAGTGCAACAGACACTCAGGACATGAGTAATAATAATGGTCAATGCCAAGAGCCCATCGCATACAATCTATTTACAAACTAAAGCGTGGCCATAACTGAATTCGACAATGAGGACAACGAGTGTTATACCTACGTATAAGTTTTTGTGAAATTTCTTAAGGTTATAAGATCAAGAACTGTAGGTACACTAAGGTCACTGTGAAGATTTTGTGATGTAGAAGGGAGTTGACTATAAGTTCTGAGGATTTTGGATTGGAGTGTTTTAATTCGTTTGATGACCTAAGTACCTAAACCGGTTTTAGTAACTGCCGGTCACAATATTGTAACCGATGAAGTTCTATTGAGGTGCAATTATTACTGATAATTTTGACAATATCAAATTGTGTGGTATTAATTATTTAGTAATTATTGTAATTATTGTAGATACTTTAATTGTTACTTATTAATTGTATTTTAGTTTTCACATACTGGTGGTCTGACGTATGGCAACAATGTGTAATGAGCCTGTACACAGGTGGTCTGAAAAGTTTCCGACCTCAACATGAAGATGATAATAAAATAAATAAAAGCTAGTGAAAGCTTTGTTAGGTCGGAAACTTTTCAGACCACCCTTCGTATACATAAAATGAAATGAAGATATTTCCTATCTCAAAAATGTCAGAGAAGCGAGCATTTTTGTTTTTCCCATACTTCCGTGTTTTTTTTAAAGTAAACTGAAAATCTAGCCAGCTTATTTTTAAGTGTTTGGGAACGACCTTTAAAATTTCAAGAGACTAGAATAATGTTTACGACATCCATCGTATAGGATCCAGATTAAAATAAAGTACAGACTCACCCCTGGCTCATCTAAAAATGCTCTTCGAATATCCCTACTTACACCAAAGTTGCTGCAACGAGGGTTCGGTAGACATCTGACACTTGCTATAGCAATTACCGTCAAATCAAACTGAATCGAATAACCCAACGCTAGAAGCAAAAATATTCCAGAAATATCAAAAAGATTAGGCCAAAAAACAAAGTATGGCCATTATTTAATAGAGGAAGGCTGAGATGCCGCAAACGTAAATGTTTTTCCTGCAAATCTCTTCACAGAAAAAATATTCACATTAAACTAGAAGAGAGAGACAAATAAAAAAAATGAGCAATTATATATAAGAAATAATTAATTAATAATAACTTAATACAAAAGTTAAAAATTAAATAAATTTAAACTAAATACTAATATGTACAAATGGATTTTAAAATAAGGCATGTTAAGAATCATGAAGATAAAATAAAGTAATATAAAGATAGAATTACAGAAAAGATAAAGGTATACCTGTCCGAAGCAAAGATAACTAAAGTTATTGTCTTGTTGATATCTCCATGGTAACCTACTGTGTTCCCGAGCGGAATTAATGTGAATGTTTATTAACATAACTACACTAGCTGTTCAACTCTATCTTAGATATGAAATAGCATTTCTCGTAGTGAAAAATCATCAATTTAATGCTTCCTAGCAATGCTGCCAACCTTGGTTACAAAACGTATACTTTACAAACCAGTTATCCGATATCAGATAAACCCCTTCTTCGCCAGTATGGGCTTGTAAAACCAAATACAGAAAACCGTGTGAAGGTTTTCATTTATTTTCCCTGTTATTAGAAAATTATTAAATGTATTATTTCGATCGCTATGCAAGATAACATGACAATTATTACTGAATCATTTAAAAGAAAGTTTTCTTCACGGTTTAGAAGAAAGCCCCGAAATAATTTCAAAGGTATTTAAAAGAAATGTAGAGGCTGTACTAGCGTCTTTAAGACACTTAAGTAAGCTGTGACATTTTATTATGTATTCACAATATTTTGTATTTGCATATTTTTTAAAACGGCACTATGTGGTCTTTAAGAAAGTTTTTAAGAAACATACGCCAAGTAAGTCAGAGTCCCCCGGGAATCTTTCCATTTTGTTTCTTCACATTCTAAGCTCATTATTTTATTTAAAAAATACAATTTAGTTGATAAGTTATGTGAAAAAGTTTATTCCCTAAAAAATAATGAAAAAAAAATGGCGAACTTCATACAACTAATCCACGTATCAATTAGAACTTAGGAATACTAATTTGAAAAATTATTTTATACGCCCTCTTTGTTCTAAGAGTTTAAAACGATTATGTAATTACTGACTAATTCGTGAAAACGAAATTTTAAAAAGACTAAAGTCTCTCAGAAAATCTGTTATTTATTTTTACATTATAAGCCGGCGTTTCGCCTATTCAGGGACCTTTAAGGCTAAACCTCATACACATTACGAGTAAAACAGTAGCTAAACCTTTATTTTTTTAATATATAAAATAATAAATAATAAAATTGACAGCAATACAAAAAAACAGAGCTATGAAGGATTTTTTAAAAATCAATATTCCACTCTAACATTACTATTCCATAACAAACTAGCAACTTCCCTGCAAAGTTTAAAATAGTAACTCATATTACATTAAAAAGTAACTTATTTAAATATCATATCCATTTACAAACCCAAGGTATACTATAAATTTATTTTATAAACTTGCAATGAAAAAAACATTTCTATTCTCCATCGGCAAGAAAACAAACTTGGGGAGGAAGATTAGCCCTGGCCTCTAGGGAGTGAATGCTATACCCACTTGACTGACAATACAGCCAAATGTCTCCAACACTTCCAGAATGGAATCATGCGAAAAGTGGTCCGACATATCTCTCGAGAGAGGTTAGAGTACGCTGACCTGCACCCGTCGCTTGGTGTGCCGTCGGTGGGTGAGTTCATCCGCCGGAGACGCATTAAGTTTTTTGACTCGTTGCAGCACCTGACAAACCCAGTGTTTAACACTATGACCCCACCACCCCTCCCGCATCGATGGCAACAGACTGTCGGGGAAAAATTAGGATAAGAATTAATATGTAAGTTAGTTTTAAGGTTGATCAAAAAGGTGAGCCCCATCACCTTTATTAGTCAGTTTAGTCCAGTCACGTATAATATATATCATTATGCTTGTTTATTCATTATATAATTTCTATATAAAATAACAAAACCTGTATATAATGTAGTGATGCTACAGGAAATACAGAATAATTTGTGAATGGATTCACCTGAGGATCTATAATTGTCTGTAAGTTTAAAAGGCCTATGAAGGAAAAAAAAAAAAAAAAAAAGTGCTAGAGTGAATGCTATTTTTCCATTGTTAAAAGCTAGGCAACAAACTTCATCATAAACATCCAAAAAACGAAAATCAACAAGAAGAAAAAATTTACTCAATAATTTTCCGCGTATACTTATTTTATTTTTATTTTTTTAACTAATAATGTATTTGATTTTTCAGCCCTGAAGATGCCTGAATAGGCGAAACTGGCGATGCAAAATAAAGGATTTTCGGAGAGACTTGGAGAGAAATACTATTTTGAGAAATTGGTTTTTCTCATAGTTAAATAGTTATTGGTGAATAGATAGTTATTATATTGCTCATATTTATTAAAATACAATTTTTTGTAGTGTTAGCTCTTCAGAACAAATTTCTGCTTATGACTCTGTATAGTTTGTTGTATTATGTTTTTTTTTTATGAGATTATGTTAAATTGTAATCAGCTAATCTTGGTAATCTTCCAGTATCTTGGCCAATGCGGCCTGGCCGGAGTAGCGAGGTCATGTTATAACCCGTAAGGTGATTAAGTGATATCGGTACGGACGAGAGGCACACGACGAGTCGTGACCCGCCCTGGGTGGCTTCGGCGCCAAACAAATCGCCCCCTTTTTAAACATTTTACGATCATTGAATCAAAAAAAATTTTTTTTCGAAAGGTTTATTAAAGAAATATTTGACGTTACTAAAGAGGGTGAACTGTTCAAAAACAAAAAATGTAGGCTCTTAGATTCTATAATAAACATGGTATAATACGTATAAGTACAGTAGCGGTAAAAAGTTTTTGGATGCTGTGGTTTTTTTGGACGTAAGCGTTTTCGCCTTATCAATCTACCAATTTTTTGAGTAGTTTTACGAGACCTTCCAAACCTTGGCTGCTCGCTTAAATCACCTGAATTATATTTTTTTAATAAATCACAGTACTTTTACCAACTTTTAACATTCAAGCGATTGCTTCAAGTGAAAAACTAATAACTCTTTCACAGATTTTTCAAACCTTTGCCATTTTCCTATTTTTTATTTATCAATTTAGTCAAACCCTCAAACAAAGAGGCAACCCTCAGAGAAAATTTTGTATATTAAAAAAAAATTATAATTACTCCTATTGAATGTTTTTTGTTGTAATAAGTGGCCACTAAACCACCAACATATTATTCAATTTTTATCATCCCGTGGATATATTTAATTTCATTCCGTTCATAATACAGAGGAAAACGAAATATTTATTAATTACACAGTATAATAGCTTCATTATCTACAAAAGGAGATCGATACTTGTATGACGAACCATTTTAACTAAGTGAATGAAAATATTTTATTACCTCAATAAGGATTAGTGGGCAATAAAAATAACTCACACCGTAAATATTTTTCTTAATTCAAAAATAAATTTGATCAATATGTTATTTTTTATGTTCTTACTTAATCCTGTAAAAAATTGTTAAATGCTCATGATAGTTTCTGAGTATTAAGAAATGCCCTGTCCGGAAACTTTTAACCACTACTGTATATTATTATTACTTGCACTGTTAAATATAAGTATTATAATCAGTTAATAAAAAAAATAGTATAGTGCTTAACTGAGGGTTTCGGTGATCTTGGTAACTACCCCCGGAAAAAGGAAGTAATTCCATTCTCTATTGTAGGCCTAAATTAATCCCACAAACTAATTAAGGAAATGGTAGACTTAAACGGTCCCTGGCTGTTAAATACAAAAAGGTAATGTTCGATAAACGCTTAGCCTTTACACTTTCCATAAATTCTATTAGGGGACAAGGCAAGGCTGGCGTCTCATTGCTGCGTTCATTTACTTGCAAAGAATTTACACTGCCAATAAAATATAAAGCGATAGTTTCTGAAACCCTTGTCAGACCTCTATTAACCTCCCATTACCTCGACTAGCATAGCCGTCCTGGAGTATGACCTGGACTAGTAACTTCCTTAAACTGCAAAGAACTCAGAATAAATTGTTAAGAATTATAACAGTCACCTAGGCGTGCCATCTCCCGACTACACGATCACGTTGACAAACAAATGTTCCTTGAAAATTAAAGAGTAGCAGCAAGGATTTTGGAAAAAATGTGTTTAATGTTTCAACTGGACGGCAGTAGATACATTTTATACTTGAGGAACTTTTAGTTGTAGGAGTTTTCTTTCGCTTTTCCTTGATTTTAGATTTACTTACCAATTGTAATTTAGTTTTACTTTAAGGGCACTGAAGCGGCAGTGGCCTCCTGACCTACTATAGCAGTCCTGGCAATGACCAGTATGAGCTGGTATACAATTTTTATCATCACCTGGATATCTTTAATTTCATTCCTTTCACAATACAGAGGAAAAAGAAATATTTATTAATTACACAATATAATAGCTTCATGTTAAAATTATCTACAAAAGGAGATCGATACTTGTATGACGAACCGTATATATTGGATAACCAATCATGTCCTGAGCGTCTGTGGCTCCCGCGCTTTTGGTTAGCCTCCACTGCATTCGGTGACGCAGCTTCGCGGAAGCTCCCAAAACTCCGCTTGCTCTTTCACATGCGAGGTAGGTGACAAGCATATGGATTTGGGAGGGATCTGGGCTGTTTGTAAATACTGTATGAATTAGCGAGTGAATGAAGAATGAGAACATTGAGCACAATTACTTATTGCCCAATAAGGCAGATTGTAATTTATTGCAATAAAGATTTGATTTGGTTAAAATTTTAGAGGAGCTCTGGCGGCGTGCAACTACATACATACATATAATGAGCTCATAAACGAAAAATGAAATAAAGAAATGCTCTCTCTTATTGTCCCCTCTACAACAGTTTTATTGAATTATTTTTATTAGCATAAGAAATCAAAAGTTTATCTAATTCCCCTCATTGATTGGAACTGTGCAAAAAAATTATCATTAATCTTATTTTATGATTTTTGTTGTAATATAGGCCACTAACAATAATAAACTCCAACATATTATACATGTTTTTATTATCGCCTGGACATCGCAAAGAATGTTTTAAAATCGGTAACACGGTTTTAATGACATTGTATAATTAATTAAAGTTACAAAATAAAAAAAACAAAAGCACATATTAATTATCATGGCAATCTTTAATTTGATATCACACTCAATTTGACAGAAAAACAGTTTTTTTTTTTATCAACACCAAGCAATTAATTAATTATGTCACGTTTAATTTTACCATAAATATAATAGTATATAATTTCCCTGAGCCGGAATAATACATTAGTCTGAAGTAAAGGTATAATTGTCTCGTATCTTTTTTCGAGGCTGAATCCGAGATATCTTATGCCTTGTTTTAACGGCGTGTGACAAACCTGGAACTGGTCAAGGTTCAGTCAACGAAACCCTAAAAATAATTTTATTTAAGAAATTCAAGTAATTTAATAAAATAAATGACGGTAAGTGCTTACCTAAAGTAGTCTTTCTTGGTGTGTAGATTTAGTGCAGAAATGACACCATTTTGTCGTACGCAAACCATTCTGGATTGTATACCTTGTAGCCTCAGTTCTACTGTCGTTCAGTTTCATCACCAACTTCCTCAAAGTATTCATCACACGTTCTTTCTCCTATTTAAGTTCTTTCAAAGAACTCTCATACTAATATTATTTTGAATACATTCGTACAAATCTGAAAACACCATTACAACTTCATTATTCCAGTCCACTATGTATGTATGTACTATTTAAAAACTACTTATACCATATCAAACAGTTGTTGGGAAAGGGTGTACAAGCCGTACTGGCTTGTCCTCTGCCGAATGGACAAGCCTTTGCTGTTGGAAGGATTTATCGACATTTCACAGGAAAGTACGAACCAATCCGAATCACTTCAATAATGGCAAGTCTTTGCTGTTCCCCGGCATGAGGTAAGCCAAATTCAGACACAACTCACCAAACCACGCTTCATCGGAACAACGGTTTACTTAGAGAACAGGTGAATATTTAAAGAGGAAACTATAGAAGAT
This sequence comes from Acanthosoma haemorrhoidale, assembly GCA_930367205.1. Lineage (NCBI taxonomy): Eukaryota > Metazoa > Arthropoda > Insecta > Hemiptera > Acanthosomatidae > Acanthosoma > Acanthosoma haemorrhoidale. The sequence goes on along the minus strand of OV884009.1, from coordinate 59,864,895 downwards.
CTACAGTCAACTTTGATAAAATTAAAATAACATTGGAAGGGCACAGATCCATGATGTTTACCAGTTCATCACTTCCACTTATAGAGATCTGATTTATGTAAGAAGGTGAAGTTGCGTGAGGGTCTGTGGTTGCACCGGGAGGTGTGAGCAGAGGTCGAGCCCGCTGCGTCTAATTCCATTTTAATTCGCCCTCAGTGTCCGGCAAATGACAGGTGTAGCCACTTCCGGGGCAGAATCTCTTGGCAGAGGCGGCAATTTGGCCGAGGATTTCCGCGCCATGGTGGTCATTAGTGATCTGTACAACCGTCCATTAGAGCAGCTCTGCCCGTATCAAAGCAACAAGAAAAAAATAATAATAAAACTGTGTACAACAATCACTGTCACGGTTGCGTAGGCTGCACGGCCAGTGAACGGTCCCCTTGTCTGCTCCTTGTCAACTTGTGACATATAAAAAGAGATTACTAGTAGATCTCCCAGTAACCATCAATAATTAGGGTCCATCAAAAATCAAGGTAAGGTCAGATTAGATCAGCTCACAAGCTGCTAGTAGCGTCCACTCTCACGGCGAGGTCAGGTCAAATCATAGAATACGCTATTTCAATTTAGTTGCTCATTGGTTAATGATCGAGTATAAAAACGACGTATTCATTGGATCGCAATACCACTTTTTTGCTATATCACGTTGTAAGATTACTTGTAAGTAATCTGAGCTAAAAAGTTTTGAAAATGTCCTTGTTTTTTTATTAATATTCTGTGGCTTCCTGACAATTGAAACATCCGTGAGCTCTTCACTTGGGCAAACGTTTATGAATTCTTGAAATCTTAATATATAATCAAAATTAATTATTGTTCTAAGATTCGGTGGCCTTGGTAGTTATTGTTTTTAGACAGTTATTACTTTATTTTATGATATACAATAAAATATTCATGATCCACATAACAATAAAACTTATACGATCAAAGATAACTTAAAAAAAATTGTATAATTGATAATCATATTGAATCAGCATATAATGACAACAACAAAGTTGGTAGAAGATATTGTCATATAAATTCATTTGTAGTGTAGCAATTGATTTTTTTTTTATGGAGCGCGTAACGTGCTGTCTGTTTTCCAGTAAACTACGAGATATTATACTCCAAAGTATGCGATGAAACAAAACCCCTCGAGCAAAGGTTAGATTTACGTAAGCGAGTATCTGAATCAAATACGCCCAAATTATCCAAAGCTATTTGAAAAAAAAAGGTGTAGTCTGAACTTTCCGTAGACCTTTAATTAACGCGAGAAAAGAAGTGTTATTGGCGAAAAAGGCTCATCACATCAAACTTCTGCACATTTCTACTGTTCTGAAAGCAAAATTTAGATGAACTATGAATTCTAAATTTTCAACAAGCGAAGTTCATTTAATAACATCCGTCACCTTTGTTTCTTATTCTACGTAAAAGAAAAATTAAAAAAAATGTATTAAACCCAGAAAATTATTTTGAAAAATTTTAAATATAAAGTCATTTTTTCTCCTAAAGCGCATTGAAAAGAAAGCTCAGGTAAGTTTCAAGATCATCATGTGTCCCTAGGAAAAAACAGATTTTTTTCCAAGGTAACCCCAAACTCAAACTAGAAGTGAGCAATAGAATAAGTGCCGAAAGATGAAAAAGGAAATAAGATTAGCACGGATAGAGGGAGAATGGGCAGTTTTTTCAATTGGATTGACCAAAAATTTTTCTCGAGTTGGCGTACTAAATCTTAACCAACTCACATGCACTATAACAGGGATGTTGCTGAATTTATCTTTAAGATTCCTGATCGAAAATCTCAATTTAGTTCATAAATCCATAAAAAAGAAAAAACTTATATAACAGGAAAAACTCACACAAAAAATGTTCTAACAAAATGTATGAAGAGTTTGGGCAATCCCAATACTTAGAGGCTGCTAATCGGAACAATCCGGGTCCTAGGAGTAAGTAGCCCAAGTGGAAAAAACTGACCCAACAGAGAAAAATTGTCACCCCAAGCGTTTCCTGTCCCTTAGGGATTTCAAGAAAGGGTAAATAGAAACGGAGGTATGAAGAGGAACAAATAAATAACACTAGTGAGTCTCAAAACAGAGAAAGAGGTAGAAGAACAGCCGATGGATTTAGTAAAATCTACTTAACTAAAACAACAAGCCCCCAGATGAAGGACTTACAACTCTCACTCTCTCTCTGTCCCTCCCTCCCTTCCTCTTTCTCACTCTCTTTCCCTATCTCTCTCCCTCTTTCCCTCCCTCCCTCTTTCTCTCTCTCTTGTTCTCTCTATCTCTGTCTCTCTCTCCAATATATAATATATAATAGATAGTAAGGTGTAATTAACATTTTTCACCGCAACTCTTTCTATAGAAATCATATTAAATATTTCAAAAATTAATATTATAAATATATGAATTCATACGTCCGTGCGCTGCAGTTTCTGCGGTTCCAAGTTTGTCTTACTTCGAGGTAGAATCCAAAAAGAAAACGTAAAGCGTTAAAGAATAAACATAATTCGCTCGAACCCTCAATTATGTACGCTACACGTTAAGCATAAAAACAGCGTTGAGCTGGAAGCAGAGGCACCCATGTTTGACTATTTGAATTATTTTTCATGTCAACGATAAATTTTTATATTAACTCTGTCAAAATGCACGCTCGAAGATTGTGTTAGCACAGTTCAATCAATTAATGTAATATTCGAGCTCAACATTTGTCATTAATTGTTGACAAGGATTTAGTCAGTTGCCGATACTGGGATCAACATGTATTTTCGAGTCCGTTGACGATTCATGTAAGGGAGAGATGTGTGTGGGAGTGGGCAGTATGTGTGCGGTTAGCACTGCCGGAGCGGTAATCGCCTGCGATCATGCCAGGAAGTCAAGGGGCAGCGGAGACAATGGCCTGAGGGACCTCCCGGCCGAGAGAGCCCAATTGCCTCTGTCCATCATAGTTAGCCATCATTGGGGCCGGCCAGCTCTTGCGTAAGCCCATTCAATAATTATAAGGTCATTACTGCCCTTTATTAGCCTATCCCCTCCTACACCTACGGCCATCCCATGTAGATGCGCAAACCTCGCCCGATACGTAGATGTGAGCTGCCTCATCTACGGTTGCAATAATCACAATACAAGTACTCGCTGTTAAGGATACAGCCAAATTCGCTTGTGTGGACTGTGTACCGGTGGGAATTTTGAACTATTCCCGGTTCAAAAATGTGGGAGATAGAATTTTGTAGGGAGAGTGATAAACTATTCTTATTGATGAGTTTTGTAAATATCAATTATAAAATATTATTTTTAGGAGTAGTAGTACTCAAACAGAGACACTTGTATATAGGTGATTATGTATGTTATAAAAAAGCTTCGAGTCTGGAAATATGTATTTTTATTAATGTACTATCCTCATTCAACGTCTTTTTATGGTTTTTCAATCTTATTAAGTGTTATTGTATTGTCTTTTTGTATTATGTTATTGTTCCTTCTAAATATGTAAATTTATGTATCTTGTTCTAAATTGCAGTGGGACGTGGAGCGAGGATGTTGCATCAATAAGAAGATTTATTTTGAGTGACTCCAAGCTGTTTCCAATAATTCAAAATGGATATTTTTTTTTTTTTAAACCGCTTGTTGTATATAAATGTAAATCAGTAGAGACTAAAAATATAAATCTATTTACAATAGTTTATTATATGTCCAGTGGCTTGGCACAAAATGGAAACATAATTTGCATATTTTTCACATAAACATAATGGTTGTTATAAATAAAAAATAATTAAAGACATTTCTTGATATTTTATGATTTTTATAAAAAGTATTATTTGTCCTAGATTTTTAATCAGACAAGGGTTAATATTTCTATATACATCCTTCCACAACACAGTAATGTTTCTTTTGCCTGAGAAATATGCAACTATGTAAAAATGGAAATGGTAAAGTTTTCAACAAGCAATAATTGTACCTCTGTAACTTCATTGATTACAATATTGCCTCTGTGAAAAGAAATTTTGTAACGAGGGGATATAGAAAAAAATAAATGGAAATGCTGTCTAAATGACTTTATAGGCATCTCCATTTCTCTACTCATTTTAGTAAAAAAATATAAAAAGTACGACACAGGTCTTACCGGCTTTACCACTAGCCAACTTCACCCAGGCCAGCTCTGCTGTACGGCGCCCCACTGTAAACACCCTTGACTGACAATATAGCTAAAAGTCTCCAAACAATTTCAAAATGGGATTATGAGAAAAGTGGTCCGGCATATCTCTCGAGAGAGGTTAGAGTACGCTGACCTGCACCCGTTGCTTGGTGTGCGGTCGGCGAGTGAGTACATCCACAGGAGACACATAAAGCTTTTTGATTCGTTGCAGCACCTAACAAACCCAGTGTTTAACACTATTTCCCCACCACCCTTCCCGGATCGATGGCAACAGACTGTCGGGGAAAATTAAGTTACGATTTTGTAGTTAGATGTAAGTTAGTTTTAACTCTATGATTCATAGGGTGAGCCCCACCACTTTTAACCATGTTTAGACAATGAATGTATAATGTGCATTATACTTTTGTAACACAAATACACAAATCGCGATGTAAAATTATTAAAAATTGTATAAAATTTAGCCAAGCTACAGGACATATAATGACCTTCTGTAAATAAATTCATTTATGTAGGATCTATACTCATTTCCATAACTTATAATAACAAGGGGATATGACTGAAAAAAAATGGACATGATTTGCACATTTTTCAAGCTAAACAAACATTACTGTGTTGTGGGAGGATAAGTAGCTAAGTTAGGATGAAATATTAACCCTTGTTTAATTAAAAATAAAGGATAAATAATACCTTTTCATAAAACATCAAGAAATGTCTTAAATTATTTTTTATTAATAACAAACAAAAAACTTTTAATTAAAAACACGTTTTCCTAGACATTCAATACTTTAAATACCAGGATCAGGTAAAAAAAATTAATTTGCGTGAGTTATTTCCCTACATCTTATAGTCGTTTAAAATACAACTTGGCTCGATCTGAAAAAAGTAGCTAAAGAAATAAAAAAAATAATAAAAAAAAATAGTTGCTGAGGCTAATGATCCGTGGATCGACTAGTTAAAGTGTATTTTGACATGGCGGGGGTCTAAGAGGAAAGAGCAAACGGCTGGAGAGAGAACTGGAATGCGGGCAGTAAGGTTTACCAACCTATCGGTCAGCGGTTAAAAAATTTTGAGGCGCCAGTCGTCTTGGGATCCACCTGGACCAAGTCCCTCACGAACTCGGGACGTACAGGCCAGTGAACACTTTTGTACCCTTTAGTGTACCGGCGAAAATTAACTGCTTTCTCCATACCCCTCGTACAGGAATTAAATTTGAAGGGTCCCTAAGCGGTCGGAAAAGGGATGAAAACACTGGGAAACTTTTAATTTGAGCACAATAACTGAAAAAATGAATTTATATAATCTTGGGCTTTTTGAGTCAACCTAGACTAAAGCCAAGTTCCTGAAAACAACTAGTGTTATTATTAATACTATTTTGATTATTGTTGTTTTTATTTTATTTTTTTACAGGGTAAGTAAAAAGGTATAGCTTTCATTTCAGGAATAAAAACGGGTGATAGATGAACAGTCAGGCAGTGTAAAGAAAAAGAAAAACTACTTAAATTTAACGAATTGCTCTTTGATTGTTTTTTTAGATCTTTATTGCGATTTAATTAAAATCTATCTTATTGGGCAATAAGTAATTGCGATCAATGTTCTCATTCATTCCGTATTTACAGATAGCCCATTGGCTGCATACGAGCCAGTGGAGGCTGACCAAGAGCCCGAGAGCCACAGACGCTCAGGACATGATTGGACAAACTGTCCATTGCCAGGACGCGTCATGTATTTACAGTAGGTCACGAGGCCACAACCGCTTCAGTCTCCGAGGAGGACTATAGGGATGGCTGGCGCAGTGTAATGACTGTGATAGGTGATTAGGGCGATTCAATATGTTTTGATGAAATTACATGAACTTGGAAGGGATGAGTTCAAGATCGTTATGAAGGGTTTTGTTGCTGACGTAACAAGGGGGATTAACTATTTTTCTCAGGAATTTTTATTGATTAGATGTTGAACTTTAATTGTAATCTTGATGTTCGACTTTTTTGCTGTCCCCCATCGCTCTATTCCGTATGTCCAGATTTGGCTTTAGAATAACTTTGTAAATTAGTAATTTATTTTTTATTGAGAGATGGGATGTCCTTCGAAGTAGTCTGTACAGTTGCCCAATGCGTCTGTTTAGTTTTTGTCTTTTTAGCCTCGTGTGTGGGTTCCATGTCAGCCGTTTGTCGAGATGGAAGCCTAAATACCGTACTGTCTTTGATTCATGAAGACCGATGGCATTAAAACTAGTGGACAGGGCTTGCGGCAGAGCGTAAAGGTAATATGGATACATTATTGATCGTAAAAACCAAAATAACAATTAAAAAAATCGAAGTTATAAGTGTTATAAAAGATTTTTAGCGCCTTCATAAAGATCTAATATCGGTTTTATTTTTGGTTCGGGGCGAAAAGTATTTATGAAAGGATCTGAGGAAATCGAAAAAATCTTCATTTGTGTGTGTCTTGCTCCTTTTCCGGGAATTTCCTCTTCAAAGATCGATAATCTTTATCTCTTGCTTCTTGGGCCACTTCTACCACCATTCCTAAGGGTAAGATGGGATCATCGTTTCCTTCCGTAACAGGCATGACTAATAGACTGACTCTAGCATATCGTTAACACAGTGTTTAAAAGGACATTTTGAACACCTTGCCGGACGTTGGTGCAAACTACAGGTTTTCTATTCATACACTAATGAAAATACTGAAAACGTTTTTTTTCGTGCTTAAACTATTAGAATATATTAGTCTTATATTCATTTGTCCCTAATTTGGATTTTCTGAACACCTTGAAAATGGGGTTTTTACCGCTCTCAGACCACTGTGCGTTGTTGTCTTTTTATCATACCACCGGCTGATGGATCAATTATACTCGTCATTTTCATTATAACCTCTCCTAACACAATATTAGTATATATCAAATTTAAAGGAACGTTTTTTTTCGTGCTTAAACTATTGGAATATATTAGTCTTATATTCATTTGTCCCCTTACATCTAAAACATAGTCAATTTGGATTTTCTGAACACCTTGAAAATTGTTTACCGCTCCCAGACCACAGTGCGTTGTTGTCTTTTTATCATACCACCGGCTGATGGATCAATTATACTCGTCATTTTCATTATAACCTCTCCTAACACAATATTAGTATATATCAAATTTAAAGGAACGTTTTTAATTAATTTTAATTAATCAGCCCGTTTTGTGAAAAGTACCCATTTGGGTTTTGTGAATAATGCAATAGATGGAGAGACTGTAAGCTCTTTATTATTTTTTATTTATAATTTTCCTAAATTAAAACATATATGTAACTCAATGATGACTTTATTTACATTCAAGAGCGAAGGTATTTTGATTTTGTACTTGGATTTATACTGGATTGTACATTAGCATAAGCTGTAAATCCAACATTCTAGGTACCTTCAATTTCTATTAGAAATAACTTTCAATTAATTAAATGTATGTGTATTCATTAAAAATTGTTAGCATTCAAAAAAGTAATTGTAGTCAAAAGACCCCATAGGTTACCTTCGTAAGTAGAGATACAAATATTGTGACCAAACTGTTACAAAAATTACCTTGTGATTAGCAACTTGGGTTATACAAGTGCTACAAGTTATATTGTTCCTTTCCTTTGTGTTTAGTTCATGTTCTCTTATGTTTTAGTGTTACGTTTTATACATAGCCTAAGATAAACTTTATTTAATATGTTTATTCCCAATTTCCCGTCACACCCGAAAGTAATGAGGTCCCCTATATGCCGGCGACACATCTTTATATAGATCATCGTACCGCATTGATATTGTGCCGATTTTCAAAAAAATCAACAAGCATTGCTAAAACTGGAAATTAAAAATCAACCCAAACAAGTCAGAAGCCATAATTTTCACAATATGCAAGCCACAGCGCTCTCGCCACGCAGGTATAGTCAGTCCAACATCTAGGCTTGACCCTAACCTTCACAGAACATATCAAAAGAAAAAGTGACAAAGCCAAAAAAAAAGTATTTAAAATGTTCCCTCAATTAACAAAAAATCTTAGTTATGCCCCAAAAACAAACTTATACTAACCCACAATCGTTGGAGCTGCGTTTCACCGATAACGACCCTCACTACACAAATATGCTTAACGACTTATAACTCATTGCAATTCAAGAATTTTTCCATTCTCAAACTGAATCATATTTGAATAAACACAATAGCTTCTGAGAATCCACTACTACGGGAGTTTGGAGACTACATCGAAAGTTCTCTCGAAAGATAATACAAAAAAAGAACAGAACACCTGTTGCATTTAATATTTTCGGTTTTGAGTGAGGGATTCCTCAATCCAAGTAGGAAATTAGCTAAATATTGTAAAAAAATTATTTCTGCCGGATTGTGGAATGGTATAATTATAAAACAGCTTTATTGTCTTTCCACGGCTGTGGACGCTAACCCCTTCTTTATTGTAATAGAGCTTTCGACCGCTCTAAGCTGTCATCTTCAGTTATCTCTAGAATATAATATAATTACTATTATTATACATAGCAATGGTCACAGTCATTAACTGAAATATTAATTATATTCCATTAACAAATTGTGGTTTTTATAATTGTATGACCACTAGAATTATTAATTGTAGTAGAATAAAAGGACAATTTTAAACAAAGTACAGTTCAGCACTGTTAGTGTAATATATTTTATATTTTACCTGATGACTATACCATTGTTGCGTACAATAATAGTAATTAGTTTGTATCCATGCGCGCAGGTAAAAATTTTTATAGGTTGACTTTTTATTTTATTGTAGAGACAACTGAAGATGACAGCTTAGACCTGTCGAAAGAGATATTACAATAAAGAAGAGGTTATAAGTTGTGGAAAGACAATGAAGCTGTTATATATTTGTGTTCTCAAAATAAATTTCTGATGTTTAAATAAAAATCTTGATTACGATGACATCAATGTTTAATTTAATTAGTAGATAATCTCATTTAACTTTTTTATTTAAGGTTTTCAATTAATTTGAAAATAAGGTGTTTGTTGTGTTTTTGTTTGTGTATTGAGTAGGATTTTTTTTCTTACTATTTGAAAATGTTTGTAAGTATATCGTTATGTTATAGTCATATACAATAACATGGTAAGAATAGTAACTCAAGATGAATTGTAAATTAAATAGTGACTAAATTATTCTTATCCCCTCTCAGTCCAAGAAATACATTATTATGTTCGTTTCTAATTGCTGTAAATAAAAAATATTTAAAATAAAAAATAAATGCATGTATATACAACTTTCATGCATATTGCTTGAATCCTTCCTATTAGTCCCTGAGCTTGGCATGGAACTTATATCGTATTTATTTTATAGCTAAGGTTTGCACTTTCATTTATTTATGCTATCATTGTTATTACGAATTTAGGATAAAGGCGTTCAAAGTCCAGATCATCTACTATCTTAATAACTATTTTAATAATAATGAATAAAAAGAATATTCCCCACCTATACCTTAGGCTATAAGACACTAAACCGTTTCACAATGCAATAGATATTTGGTGAAGACCTTGTTTGCAAAATCGCAAATTACAGTACAATAACACTCAGAAACTTGTTTTCTGAATCTGTTTCCAGGCTGAGTGTGATTTTTATTTTAAATTCAGTTTTAGCTTCAGCTTTCTTCCTGTGAACATTACCCTAACCCTAAACTCGCAAAACGCGAAAAAGAAAAAAAATAAACTGCAAAAAAAAAAAATTACAAGGATCGAAAATTTTCAAAAGTCGCGATTGTACTATTTAAATTTTGGAAATTTTTGGAGAAGCGTTTCCGTAGTACTGAATCCTTAAAACTTGACTAGATGAAGCAGTATTCAGCATACGGGTGAAAGTGGTAAAATATACCAACATTCGCATAACTAGGCCACTCATTATGTTAAAGTGAATCTGGTACAATTTAAGGATTTTTCGAATTCCAATCCAAGCTTGATAAATTTAAGAAGCGTCGCGGCATTCAAGAAAAACTTACATAGGGTACAGTGCCGTTCTCAACGGCATAACACATTTCTTTTTCATTGATATGATACAGAAAAAAAAATTTCTATTTTAATAAAAATTCCTTTTGGAATTTTTTTCAAGGAACCTTCAAGCAGGATATCCTCGTATAGAGGTTCGACGGTATATTAAATTTTTAATTAAGGACGGAGAAAAAGTGAAACATAATTTCTGAGCTATTTGCGGGAAACATCACGGGTTTCAAAAGCATTAAATACTCTTGAAAAGAGCATTTAAAATTTACAACAAATATTAAACAAGTAAAACTTTAAAATAAAACATTAAATACGCACTTTCTCTAGCAGGTTCTCAGAACTATATTTTTGGGAATATCATTGAAATACTTCTTGAGTTACCATCTCTAATGTGTGCTTAATCAGGGGGAACAGTTAGCAACGCAGACCTAACCTTTTTTAATTTTGAATCCCCCCCCCTAAAATTAAACGTAGAACTAATTATATTATAATACAAAAAACTTTCAAACTAAAAAATTCAAATCTGTGCATGAACATTATAAACAGATAACAAACTAAGAATGAGTCATATATTATCAAACCACCTTAATTCAGGAAGTAGGAAATTATGCCTACTGTTTAAAGATGATGATAATCTGTGCAAGGCAAACATTACCACCAATAATAAAAATTCTATTTTTGACACTTGTACTGCCACATTTTTGGGGATTTGCAAATTCATTATTTGCAACAAAGTTTGTATGTGTTTTAAAGAATGGTCTTATTTTTAGTTTTTAAATATAAATATTTAATTTATAAACAACGTGATTCACTTATTTATTTTATCTCGTAATTAAGTAGGCCTATATGTATTTTCCGTAATCCACAGTTTTTTTTGTTTGTTATGTTTGTAAATCTCACTATTTTAGAGCTATAGAAAATTAAAACTAAATTAGTTTTAAGTCAACTATAAGGCTCATTGGGGCGATGTATAAATTTTTAATTTTCAAAGAATATGAAAGGACATTGAAAATAAAGTTTTAAGCTATCTACCAATCTAATTATAAGTATTTTACCCCGAAAATAACAAGCATATTTCGAGGTGCTGTGACATATATCCATAAAATTTCCGATCCACTGAACCATTTTTATGACTACTATCGTAGAACCAACTTACAGACATACAGACCAAATGAAATCCTTTACTTTCGAGCTCGGGATTACTCACCCTTACATATAAGGGATGGAAGACACTTTAGCCACTTTGATCAATACACGGAGACATTAACGGTGCACTGTAAGTGCTTTACAGCAGTTACAAGCACCAATGAAAGGTTGTACAATGGTAGTTGTCTTTAAAGTACTGTTATCTCAAAAGTATTTACCATGTAAAAATAAAGCACTTCAAATTCAACTCGAGTGAGGTACATCACACAATTAAGAGCAAAGTTGTGGTTTTGATAAATATTGTAATGACTTCTCAAATAATAGTTCACCCAACGAGGTCATTTGATGACGATAGAAAAACATTTTTTTTTTTTGATGAAATGTATGTTGTCCATAAATTTGATGAAAATGGAGCATAAAGCCGATATCCCAATAGATACAACGACTTAGTTCTGTACTCTACTTACTTCTAACTTCTTTTAAAAGCAATATATCTTACACAATATTTATTATATAAAATAATAATACACACACAACGGTGTGGTGTCTTACCACCAATACACTGTTCACTATTTCATTGATGAACGGTGTAATGTTGTGAAAACTAAAAAAATATAACTTAAATAAAAAGGAGTACCTAATATATATTCAAATAAAAAAGATTATCGACAATTTTAGGATGACATATTGCACATTTTTGTGTGCTACAATATGTTTGGTCCTTTTATGGATGTAAATTTAGTGCGATTTCATATTTCTTTAATTAATGTAATTATGGAATATGGGCAATTTTCAAATTTGTTTAGTTTGAGAGTAGAAGAATTGTTCAATGAGAAGAATATTTAATTAGTCATGCATCTTTTTTATTCTGGTGTAATAAGGGTAATTATTTATGATTCTGTGACTTCCTCATAAACAAAATAGGGAACAACAAAAAAGATGGATTTTAGTGTTAGGTACGTTTACAAAAGGATATAACATACATTCTTGTAAATATAAATATTTCTTTTAGTAAATATTTATTACTTTTAATTCTACTTATAGATTGTGCTATTAGAGATTATGTAAATGTAGACTTTTAAAGTTTATTATTATGAGATTTTATTTAATTTTGTTTATTTATCCTCGAAATTTAGTTAATATATATATCCTCGAAGTATCTAATTATCTATGTATTGTATAAGCTGGTAAGAAGAAAATATATGATGTATTCAATATGTTCTTATCATTAATCCTCATAAAAGTAAGTAGTGGAATAGTAATAAATATAATTCCATGACACTTATTTTTTGTAAGTTTTTTTTTACCGGTGAATACCCTTGTTGGACTGGACATACATTAATATGGGACGAATTAGTACAGTGTAGTAACAGATTTGTAAAGGATTAATTTTTTGTTGGAGAATGTTTGGATTATTTATTAAAATAAGGGTACATCCTGTACGTTGTTACTTCAGTTTTGAATTTGGCATGCAGGGTGATCGTTTTTGTTTTTTTTCCTAGGTGAATCCGACTACCCCAATTCCCTAGTACAGTAATTACACTGCGCCACTCATCCATATAATCCTCATCGGAGACTAAAGCGGCAGTGGCCTCGTTATCTGCTATAAATACGTGACAGTGGGATTCCTAGCAATAGCCAGTTTCTTCAATCATGTCCTGAGCGTCTGTGGATCTCGCGCTCTTGGTGAGTCTCCGCTGGTTCTGGTGACGCGGCTGATGGAGGAGCGTGGGAAACTTCCCAAGATTCCACTTCCTCTTTCGCATGTGAGGGAGGGTACAACCATGTGGATTTGGGAGGCCTCTAGGCTGTTTGTAAATATTGTCTGAATGAGAATATTTAACACAATTACTTATTGCCCAATAAGGCAGATTGTAATTTTATCGCAATAAAGATTTGATTTTAATAGTCTAGGTGCACTGCTCAGTATCGTATGGTTTCGGATATGAGAATTTCTGCGTTTAATTTTGTCGGGAATATGTCTCCTTTTATTGAAAATTATGGCTTCAGGTTTTTTCTAAGTTTATTTTTAAGATCCAAAATTTAAAAAAGTGCAAAATTTGGCTGGACCCGTTGTATATTCCTAGGGAGTAGAGATGGGATTTTTTCATAAAACTACAGTGTATAAATTAGTAATGAAAATGACTACGACCCTGGTCGGCTGAGTACTGTCGGTCTTTTTTATTTACAGTCTGAAAGGGCTATTGCGGAGGGGCGTTGGCCAATGCAAAGGTACCGAATTCTAAAGGGCGGGAGCAAAGGAGCCGCCTGACATTATAGCCGCAATCAGAAGGGGTTGCCACTGAAAAAAAAAAAATTATATTCTAAATCGTCTGAGGGTTGACGAGAGAGAGGAAGGGCTGACGGGTCGCCATTGTCGAGGGAAAGGGCGGCTCACATCAAAGAGCCCCTTAGGACAAACGTCTTATTCCCTCTTTTAATTCTTATTAATACCTTTTCTATAATAAGTGTGTGTGTGCTAGCCTTGGAGTGCCCTGACGGGTTGCCCCCTCACCGCTGACCCTCAGCCCTGCGCATTAATTGTCGATACATACCCTTTGAAAGTTTTGGATGAGCATTTCCGCTCTACTGAATCCTTGAAATTTGACAATATCAATTAAGGAGTATTAGAATAGATGAAAATGATAAGATACATGAACATAGTTTTGAGAGCCAACTACATTTTTTGGAGCTTTGTCAAAATGTTTGAGCTACCTCCTTCAAAGTGTCCTTAATCAGGGGGGGGGGGGCAAAAAGACAAAAAGACACAACGTTTTTCTCGGGAGGAAGGGCTGACGGGTCACCATAGTCAAAAGGAAGGGAGGAGCTTAGGACAAACCTCTTTTAATTCTTATTAATACCTTTTCTATAATAAGTGTGAAGCGTGAGGGCTAGCCGTGGAGTACCGGGAGAGTTGCCCCCTCTCCACTGACCCTCAGTCCTGCCCCTACACTAACTGTCGATACATTATTTAAAGGGAAATTCTCTTCGAGTGAGGGGGAAACCCTGGAGGAGACATCCCTCATTTCATCTCACGACGACATAAAGCCTTCACGAACATGAAAGCATAATTTTTCGAAGCCCGAAACCGAAACGAATATTTAGACAGTAAATAAATTGAGCACCTCTGTTAAATTAGTAATTACCAAAGTTAGTTTTTTTTATTTTTCACAAAATTTCACTGACCAACTCAGTTGCATAAAAATATCCATAAGTCATCAAAAACGTGTTTTAAAGAAGGGCTTTATTTTTAATGATTAAATATGAGTTTTTAATTTATAAAAAACGTTATTCACTTTTTATTTTAACTTGTAATTTAGTAGGTATATATGTATTTTTTCTTCTATGCATTATAAAATGTTTGTAATTATAACTATTTTAGAGCTATACAAAATTGAAACTGAAATAGTTTTAGGTCAACTAAAAGGCTCATTGGGGCGATGTATAATTTTTTAATTTACAAAGAATATGAAAGGATATTGAAAATAAATTTTTAAGCTATCTACCAATCTAATTATAAGTATTTCACCCCAAAAATAACAACCCTATTTCGAGGTGCTGTGACATATATCCATAAAATTTCAGAGCCACTGAACCATTTTTATGACTAATATCGTAGAACAAACATAAAGAAATACAAACCAAAAGAAAGCCCTTACCTTAGAGCTCGGGATTACTCACCCTTACTTATAAGGGATGTAAGACAATTTAGCCACTTTGATCAAAACACGGAGACATTAACGGTGTAGTGTAAGAGTTTTTGATACCAGTTACAAGCACCAATGAAAGTTGTCTTTAAAGTTCTGCTATCTCAAAAAATTTTAGAAAAAAAATGAACCACCTCAAATTCAACTCAAGGGTGGTACATCACACAATTAAGAGTTACGGTTTTGAAAAATATTGTAATGATTTCCCAAACAATAGTCCACTAAACGAGGTCATTTGATGACGATAGAAAAACATTATTTTTTTTAATGAAATGTATGTATCTACTATGTACATCGAAACGTTGTCCATAAATTTGATGAAAATCGAGCATGTTTTTTCATCGGACAATATCCCAATAGATACAGCCACTTTGTTTTGATAAACCAAGTGATTTTGATAAATATTGTAATGACTTCTTAAATAATAGACCATTAAACGAGGTCATTTTATGACCTGCTCGAACGAGAAAAATATGTTTTATTAAATATACGTCGAATGCGTGTATGTACTATATACATCGGAATGTCGTCCATAAATTTGATGAAAATCAAGCATTTTTCTCATCAACCTAACCCGAAATCCCAACAAATACTACCACTTAGAACTCAAATTTGATTTATTTCTAATAGATATCTATAGATAATAGTATACCTCAACGAATTGTGATTTAATATATAACATGTATCTCATTAATAACAAATATTTATTACTTTTTTAAAAACAATATATATGAATGCTCAGAGCACTGTTTGGTCAGCTCTTAATAAATAATTTGAACTCCTCAGACAGGTCACATTGATAAATCAAAAAAAAATTCTCTGTATTTTATACTCGGTAATGCGAAGTTGTTTTTTTAACAAAGAAAATAGGGCATTTTATAATTCGCAACGGTGCCGTATTCTCTTTAATTCGAAATCCTTGCAAAGCAGATTGTTCACATTTCAATAGTAAAGAAGAAACTCTTGTATCATAATTTTCTATACTGATAAACTCACCGCACAGTAACTCACACTTCTTGATCAACAAACTCTTTTTTTTTTTCTTTCATAGCCCCTTTAAATTTACAGATAACTATATATAATTATAGATCCTCAGGCGAATCTACTTACAAATTATTTTTGTATTTCCTGTAGCATCGCTACATTTTATATAGGTTTTGTTATTTTATAATGAATAAACAAGTATAATGATATACATTATACGTGACTGGACTAAACTGATTAATAAAGGTGATGGGGCTCACCTTTTTGATCAACCTTAAAACTAACTTACATACTAATTCTTAACCTATTTTTTTCCCCGACAGTCTGTTGCCATCGATGCGGGAGGGGTGGTGGGGTCATAGTGTTAAACACTGGGTTTGTCAGGTGCTGCAACGAGTCAAAAAACTTAAGGTGTCTCCGGCGGATGAACTCACCCACCGACGGCACACCAAGCAACGGGTGCAGGTCAGCGTTCTTCAACCTCTCGAGAGAGGTATGTACTTTTCGCATGATCCCATTCTGGAAATGTTGGAGACATTTGGCTGTATTGTCAGTCAAGTGGGTAAATAGCGGGGCACCGTACAGCAGAGCTGGCCGGAGGACACATAAGGTCTTACCGGCTATCGCACTTGCTAACTTCAACAAACTCTCAATATTTCGAAATTTTTCTGTGGGCCCTTAGATTTCGAATTATTGAGAGTCAACTGTACATCTAACGTACTCCAACTATGTACGCGTACAATACTAATTTCAAAGAGACGAAGCGAGCAAGGTGATTAATATAGAGATATGACTCAAACGGCAAATTAAGGTAGTACGGCCAAGGGCACACACCTTTGGAACTTATTTCTTATTAATATCAACTTGCCCGATCTTTAGATTTAGACCAGTTCATTATCTCCCTTAAATCTAACAATTAATTTTTGTTTTTGATTGATTTTATGTATTCCCTATTTTAATAAATCCTAGCAACCCAAGCTTTCACGCACCTTTCATAAAGCAGTTTTTTTTGTCTACAAAGAATTTCCCATAATGATCCAGGGGATTTGGGCTTCGCCATCATCATTCACAGCTATGTAAACATCAGTAGACTGAGCTCATGAATGAAATATTGGTAGACAACATGGCTTTTGGGAACGTCACCACCTCCGGGTGAAGGGAGAAAGGATCGGGGGAAAACCCTCACCGTCCTGCTGCAGCCAGATTACTGCTAAATAGCAGCAGTACAGAGTACAGACTGAGGGAGACACGGGAGCCGCAGACGCTCCGGACTTGATGGGATAATATTGGCCAGAGCCAGCCAGGACTCCCGATAATGGGTTAGTTATAGGGTACCACAAAACCATTGCCGTTTTAGTCTCCGAGGAGGATTATAGGGATGTGTGGTGGAGTGTAATGACTGTTCTAGGGGATTAGGGTGGTTGGTTAGGATTCGATAGAATTACATTAACTTGGAAGAGATTAGTTCTAGAATGTAGAGTATATTAAGATCGTTATGAAGGGTTTTACTGCTTACGTAATAAGGGTCATTGACTATTGTTCTCAGGACTTTTGATTGAAAGGATTGGATGCGCTTGATGTTTATTTTTTGGTGTTCCCAGTAGTTTTATTCCGTATTTTAAATTAGTAAATTATTTTCTATCGAGAGATGGGATGTCCTTCGAAGTAGTCTGTAAATTTTTTCATAGCGTCTGTTTAGTTTTTGTCTTTTTAGACGTGTGTGGCTTCCATGTTAGCCGTCTTTTGTCGAGATGGAAGCCTAAATACCGTACTGCCTGGGATACAGGATGAGGAACGGAATTAAAAAAAGCTAGTGGACAGGACTTGCGGCAGAGGGTAAAAGTAATGTGGGAACATTTTGTAAAACTTTATAGAAAATTTATTTCAGTATATTGGATAAATTAGGGTCTGTATAGAGGCTTTTATTGGTGACGTAGAATGGGGCATTTACTTACTCTTGCTAGCAATTCAAAATATATACATGTATATATCTGTACCTCGGAGGGATACAACACTATGTCCATTTTCATAACTTTACAGGAGAGGAGTTTTAAACTTTTTTTTAACAAAAAGTGTTATTGGCACAGCTATTATTTATTGAGATGTTGAAACAATATTTTACCAGAACATTCTATTTATTGTTATTTACATCATGCAGTTGTTATAAAATGAAAAAAAACCTTTTTTACTGTAATAAAGTCAATATGGAAAAAAATGGACATAGTGTTGTATCCCTCCGAGGTACAGATATTACAATAATAACAATTAAATATAAAGTATTAAGTGATAAAAAAAAAAATCATTGCCGAGCCGAAACCACTTGATGTGTACTAATTTCGGTATTTACTCTTCACCTGTTTATAAGTCACTAATTTTTAGTTAAATAGTGGATTGATTTGCATCGCTGTTTGCTCCGCTTTTAGAATAAATAAAAGACAAAAGTATTCATGCATAATTTAAGGTACTCCTCGTAAAAGGAGCCGGTCCCTTTAACTTATAAGGGCCAAGAGAGGGAAAACATTAGCTATAATGGGAATAGAAGGGTAGACTCCCGCAGGAAGAATAGCATCTTCAATGGTTATTTCCACCCTTGTGAATCTTTTATGTAACTCTAAGTATAGCCCCTTCGTCCCTTTGTGCCTATCGCCTCCAACTACTCCTGCCTTCTTAGAGCTGTCATCTAATTTTAAATCAAATAACGTGCTCATGGAAAAAAGCGCATGTCACAATTAGAGTGCATGGTGTTGTGATGCGCTTATACATCTTGATAATATATATAAGAGACTCTCAAAATAAATTTCGTCCTCAGTCAACGTTTCTCCAATTCAGGCATCATCAGGGCTCCAATTGAAAACAAGGGACATAACTTGACATATTTAGAAGGAGCGTACCTGACATATTTAGAGTAATTTGTTCAATGTTCTCATTCATAACATATTTACAATCCTTCAATCATACAGTATTAAAAAACAGCCCAGAGACCTCCCAAAAGCCACATGATTGTCACCCCCCTCGTATGCGAAAGAGGAAGCGGAGTCTTGGGAAGTCCCCCACGCTGTTCCGTCAGCCGCGCTACTGGATAAGAGCCAGTGGAGGCTGACCACAAGCGCGAGAGCCACAGACTCCAAGGACATAATTGGGAAAACTTGCCATTGCCAGGGCTCCCTCTGTGACGTATTTATAGCAAGTTACTAGGCCACGGCCGCTTTAGTCTCCAAGGAGCCTCATAGGGATGTGATGCGTAATGTCACCTAGGGGATTAGGGTGGTTGGATAGGTTTCTATGGAATAAATCACAAGATAGGAAAAGAAAGAATAACAACACAACATTTTATGTTTATTAATCTATAGGTGTACATACCCACTTTGTAGCTTTACTGTAAAATTTCAAATTTTAAAATGTCATATCAATATTAAAAAGTTAAAACAGAAAAAACGAGTTGTATAAAACGTTACTTGGATAATAACATAACATACTGTACTGCAAATATGGGCGGACTGAGATCAATTACCACAATCACACTTTGCTAAAATGGGGTATATTGTAATTTTATATCAATAAAAAGATTAAAACAAAAAAGGTGGAAAAGTGTTTTTTTGACCGTGATGCAATTTTCCTTTTGTGCAATTATTGAGAACAGTACCAATTATTTTCTCATAATTGAGGAATGCTGTGATGCAAATTATAAGATTATTTTAATCATGCAATTATTGGAAATAAATTATTATTATTATAGAGATCTTTATTTGAAAATCACAGTCATGCTGCTCGTACAGGATTATTTGTTTGTATTTTATATGACTATTGTTAAGCAGATCAATTATGAAAACTATTTTGAGAACTAATGAATAAAGTTTCTCCACTAACTATATAAACTAATTTTTTTCTAATTCATTTTTCTATTTATAATTTATTTTATTTATCAATAATGAGCTAATTTATAAAGTTATTTTTAGAGTACAGCTGTGAATAAATAAGTAACAATGACTGAATGAGAAATTCGATGAAAAATACTTCATTTGTTACACCACCTCGCTCAATGAATGTTGATTAAGTACGTTATATTCGATAAACTAAAGCATTAATATAAATAAAATCATTAAAATAGATCTGGAACTTATTGTACCGATAAAGAAATAACGTGCAAAAGGCATTCAATCAACAAGATAACATCAACATTTTTTTATCAACAAAGCGAACATTATTTCATGGATAATACTTGTTATCAGTGCAAAAATCGAAATATTCCTGAACAAATATACTTTGAAAAATGGGTTTATTTCCGCCTTTCAACCATTAAGCGCTGATGTTACTGTTTTAAAATTTGAATCAGATGTGAAAAAACTACAGATTACTTATACATTTATTTTTTATAAGTTCATAATGTTGTTCAAGAACTTCCTCGATATTTCGTTTTTGTTATTTTTCTGAAAACCGACCAAACATTATTTAAATATTGAAAATTAAAATTATAAAAATAAGAGCCTATCCCTGGGCTCGCTATTAATAATCTCAGCATTATAAACTATCGCTACAACTTGAAAAATTGATTTGCGAAACTCAAATTTGGCATAATTTCTTGTAGTAAAAGGCCTACAAGAAAGTTTTTATTTCTCCTGCATTTTTTAAAGATAAGAATCGTAGTTAAGTTTCCGTGCATATTTCAGAAGAAATACGCAGATAATTTGTTCTTAAGCTGTATTATAAGGTTGACAGTAATTATATATGATTATAGTAATATTAGGTTAACTAAAGACTGTTACACTCTTATATATAATTACATAACTTTGGAGTCACTGAAATTGAGGAACAATGAATGTCCTGAATATATATGCATTTATTAATATTTAGTTCATAAGTTTAATGTAATCATCCTCATTTCATTAATTCTATATATAATACATAATTCCTTTATTGTGCTAAAATTACAATCTGCCTTGCTAGGCAATAAGTAATTAAGATATACTATCATTCATACAATTTTCATCATTCACTCGCTCATTCATTCAGGACATGATTGGAGAAACTGGCCATTGCCAGGACTCCCACTGTCACTTGATTATAGCAGGTCACGAGGCCACTGCCGTTTAAGTCTCCTTAAGTCTTATAGGGATGAGTGACGCAGTGCAATGACTGTGCTACAGGATTAGGGTGGTTGGAAAGGCTACTGTGGAATTTCATAAACTTGGAAGGGATGAGTTCTAGAATTTAGGGTATATTAAGGTCGTGATGAAGGGTTTTGTTGCTGACATAATAAGGGGCATTTACTATTGTTCTCAGGACTTTTGATTGAAAGGATTGGATACGCTTGATGTTCGACTTTTTTGTTGTCCCCCATAGCTCTATTCCGTATGTCCAGATTGGTTTAAGTATAACTTTGTAGATTAGTAGTTTATTTTCTATTGAGAGATGGGATGTCCTATGAAGTAGTCTGTACAGTTATCCAAAGCGTCTGTTTAGTTCTTGTCTTTTTAGTCTCGTATGTGGGTTCCAGGTCAGTCGTTTGTCGAGATGGTAGCGCTTTCAAAGCGAATAAATCTTTGACCTTTTACTAAGGATTTCCGTGGAGGGGGACTTTTGATGAGTCTATAACCAATTTTTTGTCATTAATTCTATTTTATTTTATTTTTCAGTCATGTAAGTACAAAACTTATCTTATCGTAAATTCTATTTTACTATCTGAATTCTTCCTATTGATCAACAAGTAATTTATTTTTGGATTAGAATTGATGGGAACCATATTAAATGATTATTAATCAATTTTATTTTATTATAACTTTACGCCAGTGCAGTTGGCTCAGAGTTTAATAGAGTAATAAAATCTAGTAGTTCGAATAATTAAATGTCATCCCAAATAAATTCAATTTAATTAAATAATTTATTTTTAATTATTCGACTTGAGCGTAGAGGCGTGGTTCTCTGGATATGTATCGATAAATATATTACCCAGGAGACCGAATATAACTGCTTATTCTAATTTAAATGTATACTATTTTTTTTTAAATATTAAGATTTATTTAAATATTTATCTAAATATAACCTCCCCAACACAGTATTGCTTGTTTTCTTGCTTATTGCAGAATTTAAATGTTTTTTTATTAGATGTTTCTAAAAGGAGTGTTTCTTAGATTCGGTATGCAATAGCAGAAGAGTGGAACAGTAATTTTTAGGAAAATGAATCATTCATAGCAAATAGATGAAACGTTGACTTGGTACAAACATACAAAAAATCAACACAGAACAAAATTGTAAAAATCCGCAGAATTTAATTGTCACAGGTTTAGCTAGCCATAGCATTTTTCAACAACATTCTGTTGATTTTAAATCACCAAAAATTATCGGAAAAGAATATAATAACAGATCACGTAAGCTTTTAGAATCCATTAACATAACCTAAAAAAAAAATAAAATAAAAAATGCAGTTAATTTTAAAACAGATGTAAAGGGCTTATTGCACTGTATGGGTTAAATAAATCAGTTACATTTTTTAATTTGTTTCTAAAGCAGTAATTTACAACAGTTACACACATCAGATTAAAAATATGAAACAAAACTTTTAACTGGTAACATATAATAACCTTTAACTACACCTAATTATTTTATAATATTCACTGACTAAGGGGACATACTTTCACGTTTAATTGACAATGCTAATTTATTTATCTGTTTTAATATTGTTTTTTTTTATTTTGGAACGACACAAAATATGAGTATTATGCATATAATTTACATTTGGTGAAATATTGTTTTTTAAAGATGAGACATTTTACTTAATGCAATTACACCAAGGTTTTTTCTGGTTGTGTAGCCTGTTGATGTACATGAAGTCTAAGACACCATAAAAAAAGTTATAAATAAATTAAAAAAATTCTACAGAAGAACATTATGCACAATTTAAGTAAAATTACTTTTATAAAAAAAATTGCAGTGTTTAGAATCACTTTTTTTTGAAAATATGTTTTTTCATAGTGTAAATTGTAAATGTTTGTTGGCTTCTGTCAGTCGTATTTATTGCCTCATGTATTTTTAACAGTTGCGTACGTCCTATTCTTATTAGCCTAGTTAATACAATATAACTCTTTTTTATTTATTTGATTGTATTAGGGGATGTCATCCACAAGGGTCATTGATGCCCATACAATTTCTTTACACCTGTTATTCTTAAATTATGAGGTACGTAGTTTGATTTTTCAGGGTTTCATGTCAAAAGGTTGAGTATTAGTAACTTTATCAATTTGCTAATATGATTAATTTTGACGGAGCGACAAGATCTAATAAATATTAGTAAGATTAGAAAATTTCGAAGAAAACTAGGGAACAAAAAAAGCCCGGTCTAATTTAGGTACAAGAGGGGGTGGGGATCGTTCCAACCTACAACTTGCCGAACAAACATAAATATCAATAAAAATTTTATGAATAGAAATTTTTCACAATGATAGGGACATGGAACTAACTAACCATAGCACGCAACAAATAAGCGTTGGGGATGAAATACATACTGTGGAACTTTTCTTCTCTCTCTCACTTTTAATATCTAATTGTACTGATATTATCTCATTATAACTGATTGTTAATCAAACTATTTTACTACTTACTGTTTCACATATTTTATTTTTATAATAGGCTACAGAAACAGAAAAACATAATGCTTTCGGTTCGAGTCCTATCTCTCCATAAGGTGTGACTCCATGGATTTGATTCTTAACTATTAATTTTGTTTAGACTTATGAATCGTAATATCAATGCAGATGTATCGTACCTTGTTAGATAACGCTTTGATGTTTACAGAACATTAAGTTGTGAACGCATCGATCACACTGCTCTCTGTTAGTAATATATTAGATAATCCCTGAATATCTTGTAAGATTATAGATTATTTGAATGGAACAAAGGAGGTTTGATTTGAAACATCGGAGGCAAGGTAAAAATCGACCGATCTATGTTATTTACAAACAAGTTTAAATTATTCGCAGGCTACAAACTGAATGCCTGAAATAGAAAACATGCAATTTTTGTGGTTCATTTTCAAAACCCCAGCATTGTCAGTACCCCTCATTGGGAGTCCCCAATACGTACTAGGTCACATTTTATGAATCAACGACACTAAAGAGTTTCGCGCGTGATTAATTGCATCATAATTAAAATTCCTTCTAAGGCACTTCCATGTATGTATGAGCATAGGAATGACATCTTCTAGTAATTTTGGTTCGAAAATTTTAACTTGCAGGTTATGTGATAGAAAAGGTGGAAACGCCATAGAAAAAAAAAGGAGGCTTAATGATTTTCATTTAATTCATCGACTCATTTCGTTCCTATGACTGTCCCTAAAGGGTAGGATATTGGCCCTAGGAAGTTGCAATGAGGTCAGCGACCTATACTAAGCAAGCTCCAAGGTACTAGATAGCTTGTGCCTTTGGGTCAATACTAGATCCTATCGAAGGGGGCCACCAGCCCCTCTCCGCTCGTTACTGCCTACCACAACATTAACCCGTACAGCTATAATAATCTGTCATATTAGTAATAAAAGTACAATAATAATAAATTCTCTTTTGTCAACTGAGAGCTTTTATTGCCTACTCCGTTCGAGGCCGATCGCGCGAAGCGTTATTTTCATCAATCGCTTTTACTATGTGTGTCTGTCTGTCATACAATATCGGTCGTGTAAATTTATACCAAGTGCAATGCATCACCCAATTAAGGTTATAGACACACCATGGTGAAAAAATACATTAAAAAAAAGATTCAGGTTGCCAAACCCCGCTGACGGAATCAAAGGAACTCTGCAGGAACACTAAACTAATCCAATCCTTATACATAATCGCAAACCATAATCTGCATTTAGCATGTCATTATAAGCGTTACAATATATAATTAATGTATATCTCAATGAATTAGTTGTATGAGAAGGTATAATTGGATGTGGTTCCTAAACTAACTATAAATGTATAATCTTTACATACTGTTTCTATTATACAAATTAACTACCCATTAATTTTATCATCTATAAAAACGTGAGCTTAGCCTAAAAATTATATCATTAATACTTAGGTAAACTGATCAACCTAAACTGAACAATATTTTGCTACACATCCTATATCTTTGTCTCCTCAAAACAATTTGCTCTATGTCTCTTCTACTACTAATATATATACATGGCATTTGGTGCTTTTGGACATTTGTTCAATTTAACCTAGCATGCTACATGGGTCATGTTTACCCCAACACAGAACTATTTACAGCCCTATATTAAATACATTTTCATCAACATAAACTACTTAACGGTTTAGAACGTTATCTCAAAATCACAAACCACGCAATGCAACAAAACTAAAAACCTCATTAGTAAATTGTCACCCAAGTTCTACAAAAAATCAAAAACGACAACTGAAAACAAATTAGTACTATATAAAGCAGTAATCCGCCCCACAATGGCTGTACCGGTATGGAGTTGCACATTAAAATTACAGGAAATTGTAAGTCGTACAAAAAACATGCGCATAATTAGCAACTACCCTCGATACTCCAAGATAAACACCATGCTACCAGACATACAATTACCCATGATCCAGCAGTATGTACACACCTAGACAGATAATTTCTTTGTTTTAACTTCTATATCCGAAAACCTATAAATAATACCAATAGGCTATTGTAGTAAGCATACCCTCAAAAAGATTTATCCACAAACGCACAAAACATTGTTGGAATAACATTAACCAAATTAAATTTTGTATCAACTTTATTTATTTTGTTTTATCTTTTTATTTAGTCTTATTTAATACGTAGGTTTTTCTTACTATTAAATCTATCACTTATTACATTAGCAATAAAAACCGAATCCAGTTTACACATGTATACAGTCTCAGTGACCAAAACATGTATTTTTTTATTGTGCTCCTGAGCAGTAACAAATTGTTACTTTTGTAAACAACAAACTTAAAAAAAAATATGAATATTCCGGTTACGGAACCAAGCTATACTAAAATAATGCTAATAATTAATAGCAACACATAATGTTTTTTTTATGCAAATAAAGTATGAGCTTAACCTACAAACATTAATATTTACGAAAACTGATCAACAACAAAACACATCCTACCTCTCTGTCACCCCAAAAAAAATTTCCTAACATTTCTTCCGTGATACTTAATTGGGGCCTAGGCTATACAGTTGACTGGGAAACGTAGTCCCAATTTATTTTCCATGAAAATGTGGTTTGCATTATTGCCAGCTTAACCTTCTATTTACTACTTCAAGTAAATTGGATCTGACATTCTCTATAAACATATCCAGTACCTTATAAAAGTTCTTATTGTTAATTAGTTCTAACTTTTGACACGTCCGTTGTGCTTAATTTTGTTTTTTTTCTGTTTATAAAGATATATTGCATCACCTAACTACGGTAATTATTAACAAAACTACAAATTGACAATTAACATAAAATAAATATCTTCGTTAATTCTTTAAAACAAAACGGACTTTAAAACAAAAACTCTCTCCTTACCTTCCTCAACCACCGAGAGATATTAAAAATGAATTTCCCTATCGTTCAAATTTCCAACCGGTACTACAGTTTTAATTTTTTTTTCTTCAAATTAAAACCCCAGTCCATTAAAGACCCGACGAGCTCTTTAATTTGATACCCTCTCAGTGTTTTTCTTTTTGGTTAAGAGTACGTCAACCACAAGAAAATTTGATCTGTGCATACTTATGCATAATTATCTCTGTGCTTTTATGATAGCGATTTCTTCTATAATTACTATTTTATAGCACTTAATTCTACGATCTATGAAACATGTTGATGTGCCAAAATAAATTGGCATTAACATCGTTTACATATGTCACTGCCCTCGTTTGACGGAGAAACGTGATCTTTCCTATGAACCTTGAATAGTGGGTACTGCCAACCTTTGCTAAGGAATCTGGATGAGCTGAAGCATTTGCAATGAAGGGTTTGTTGAATCTAGAAACAAACCACTTGCTAATGCAGTTGTTAGTTGATGGCTCAATATATTTAAGAAGCAGGTGGCAGGAGCTACATAATTGGTATTTACAGTTCGTCTTCAGTTGGCTCTTTGATTTTTAAATTCAATAAGGCTTACTTGATTCGTGTTTGATTGGAGTTGGTTTAGCAAATAAAACGAATTGATACCGCAATTTAATAAATATTTTTTAAACTCACATAAAGTCCACGCCTAAGCCTTTTCTCAAATGGTTCCATAACTTAAATAATCATTCAGTAAAAATTAGAAAAAAAGGATTTTTCTGACCCATTATAATATATATAATATTTGCAACTGCCAGGAATTCATATCAAAAAATAAAACATACCAAAAAAGTATATAGTATAGCATAAGATGTTTAGATCTAACTAGTGTAAAATATGTATAGTGTATTATTATAGGTTTTGCTGCCTAAGTGTAAATGCTTAGAGAAAGTAATTATATTATATAATGCTGTCTTATGTATTTTTTTTTAAGATTCACTCCTTATCACATCCTTATTCCCCGATCATGCTGATACCTACTAATAAAAATAATTTCCAATCCATTGGGGTACAAAATTAATACTACAGACACTCAACAAAATTATTTTTTCTTCCAAGAGCCAATCAATCGTTCGATGGCGAGAACTTGAAAAGGGCTTTAGGGCTATTAGATGTAAATAATCCGAGAATCGTTCTACATGGGACAGCTGTTGCACCCTTTTACTTTATTTAATTGTCACTTAATAACATGTAATGCAATGACAGACCATTTATCATGGAAACAAATTATGGATGGTATAGTATTATCTATCAATTAACAAAGCCTACCTTCACCGGGGCTATTAGTTATAATTCATCACACAAAGCCAAAATATATTTGTATCATAAAAGGGTTCTCGGAACGATCCCCAAGGCAATTTACCAGCTACGTTAGCCCGAAACAGGCACCAGAAGCAATAATTGGTTACACTTGAATGGGGCTCACTATTACCTCTCGGAATCAATTTTACCTTTGTATATCAAAAAGATCCCATATTGAAAAATAAACCTTTGTCATATTAATGCCCTATATCATTGTTCATTAGTATTAGAAATATAAACATATACAATAGATTAAAAGGCTATTTCGGGCAATGCTGAGAATTTAATGACAGCCTTGTGAAACAAATTAATTTGCATTCAGCACGCATGCTGATTTATGTTTAGATTTGGTACGTCTGTGCAGGTGTTGGGGGCAAGCTGGAGTATTCACAATGTTAGAGGTTAGAGCGTGGTATTGACCACGTCACGTAAGTCTATCTAAACTACCATAGAAGCAAACTCACAATTGATCATCTGGCTTAATAGTACGTTAGATAAGGATAAAACCTATAAAAAATGCCAATGTCAATTGAATGAATATTATTGCATCTCTATCACGCACTATCTTCTATGTAACCCATGATAATGGAATCGAACCTTTAGACTTTTGTTGATGTATTTTCAAAATTAAAGCGGGCTATTAAAGTCTTAAAGTCTTATTTTTGGGACTTTATAGGTTTGGAAAATGTTGTAATTGGCCGGACGGTTTTGAGAATAAAGAACACATACTACAGGTGAGTCCCGATTCTTCTAGCATCCATGGTTCTGCACCTTGACACCGTGGTATTTGGTGGCAGCCTTAAGCCTTTGTGCGCACTCCGTGTGGCTTGGCGAGCCTTGTCTGAAGTTTTTCATACCTCGTACTGTGGAAACGTAAAGACTTAACATTGCTCGAGGTGATTAGGGAGGGCTCGCTTACCATGAAATTTTGGTAAAGCTTCGGACATCAAAGGTTTGTGGATCCGGTAGATGGCAGTCCAGTAGGGCGCGTGCAACCGTTCCCACGACCTTTTAGAATTTGTATAGAAGTAATTTTCAAGTAGTTCATAATGGAGTGGACTAATAAAATTATAATGCAGGTTTTGTATAATAATAAAATAGGTATGGGGTGTTCTTTGAAATAACTTTAAAAAAAAGGACATAGGATGGCTACTTTCAGGAAGTTGACGATGAAAAACAGTAGAAGTCTGGCACGAACGACCCATAAAAGCTATAATAGTTTGCGTACGACAAAATGACCCCATTTCCACACCAAGGGGAACTAAAACTACTGAGGAGAATGTTTGGAACAATGTAACAAATGATACTGCATAAGGAACGTCTAGCGGTGACGTGTTGACAAGAAGTAGAACAGCGCCCGGTCGGAATTGGACCGACCATAAGCCCACAAGTACAAACCTCGAGCATCTCAAGGTTTGTCAAGCCACGTGCCCTGGAAAAGAGGCTTTAGTATAGTTTGTTATCATGATGAATATGACGACATGTTGGATCTTGAACCTTTGGGATCCCTTGGGATGAAAGTTCTTCGGTTATTATTTTGATATGAGTAGTGAGATGTAGGTGGCTGATAACACTGGTCAACATGATTTTTACCTCACGAGTTATATATGCACCACACCCATAGGTCTACTTTTTCCTGTTTTCAAATGTGTTCGTAATTTCTCCATCACCTACAGTTTTTTTGTCATTTCAATTTTTTTAAATAGTTTAAAAGGTTTTTTCGTCTATTTGTGCATTCTCAAGTAAAAGCTCTTAGATCATTGTAAATATGATGGCACCCAGTTAGCTCTAACTCAAAGGGTAGCATTGCTAATGGTTTGCAAGTACAGACATGTATAAACATGCACAAATGTTATATTGTGTAGCACACATTCATCAGAACCAGTTGTGAGATTAGTGAACCAGTAAACACGTCATTGTGAGTGGTTTGTGTGTCTCAATCTATGTGTATTACATATTTACAATTTTAGTTAATATATTATTATATATTTTTTAATTAGTCGTTAGTTACTAAAAACCTAGAGTTTTGTTTAATCGTCCAAACAATTTTCGTCCCAAAAGCGAAGCCTTACATTATTAGTAGAAAAGTAGTGATATGAACTTTATTTTCGGTGTCATGTCGGGAACCAATGTAGGGCCTGAGGCCCATGATTGGCTATCCCTATGATTTGGAGGGAACCCAAAGATCACTGTTCTGGCTGTTATTTCTTCATAGGGACACATCATTATAGGGATTACGTCAAAATCAAAGCATACATTGGTGTACCCTAACTTGCAATCTACAATGAGACCAGGTTCACACTGTGAAGAATTGCCCATAACATGTGACATTAGATGAAGAGAGCTCAGAGTTTGTTGGAAGTAAGGAAGAAAAAGAAATAGATTCTGGTGATACAACTTTTGATGAAAGCAGTTCATCTGAGCCTCATTTACTGACTGAAGAAAATCTTTATGATCTCATAAGAGATTTAAAGTTATCCAAAAAACTTAAATGATTTGTTCCGGGCTTAAAGGGTGGAGTAGTCTTATAAAGAATACAAAGGTACGTTCTTATCGTAATCCTCATTCTGAATTTAAAGACTATTTTTCTGAAAATGTCTTAGTGTTTTGTAATGACATTTCTTCTCTTATGGAGGGAGACTCTCTGTAAGAACATAGCTCAACAGAATGGTGCTTGTTCATTGATTCCTCAAAAGTTGATTCCCATCAGTACCTGTGGCTCACTATACTAGTATGAAAGAAACATGAAAACTTTAAATTTATGTTGGAAAAGCTTTGCAGTGTAAGAATGGAATATTTGTGGTAATTTAAAGGTAATTGAACTTATTCTTGGTAGACTAAGTACTGTTGTTTTTTATATGGATGGGATAGTAGGGACAGAAAAAAACATTGCATTACGAAAGAATGGCCTAAACGAGAATCACTCGTTCCTGAACAGAAAAACGTGAAACATGACCCATTGCGAAATCCTAAAAATGTGTTACCCATCAAACTACCATTAATGGCGAATTTCGTCAAGGGCCTGGGCAATACTCCTGGCTTTGTGTACTTAAAACAGAAAATGCCTAAAATTAAAGAAGAAATATTTGTGAGTCCACAAATCCGATCACTAATGCATGAGGAAAATTTTGATGAAATATTGAATCCACTGGATAAAGCAGCTTGGCAAGCATTAAAAAATGTTACTCAAAGTTTTTGGAAAATCGAAAGATAGAAAATTACCGTGATATTGTCGACGAACTTATAACTTCTTATAACAATTTGTGTTCATCCGGAAAATCTTGGCGCAGTGAGTGATGAGCACGGGGAACACTTACATCAGGAGATTTCAGCTATGGAAAAGAGGTATCAAGGCAAATGGAATCCTAATATGCTGTGTGATTATTTTTGAGCATCAAAAGAGATGCTCCACAGGCGAAATAAAGCAAAAAAAAATCGTCATTTCTTACTTTCTAGATGAGTCAACTGTTTGAATAGTGTGTCGGTAAGATTGCAGAAAGCATTAAAATACAAATTATTATAAGTCGGCACTAAGTAACTCTGATCAATCTTCTCATTCATAGCATGTTTACAGTTCTTCATTCACTTGCGCATTCATGCAGTATTTACAAACAGCCCAGAGACCTCCCAAATCCACATCGCTGTCACCTCCGTCGCATGCGAAAGAGGAAGCGGAGTCTTGGGAAGTCCCACACGCTTCTCCATCAACCGCGCCACTGGATACGAGCCAGTGTACGCTGACCAAGAGCGCGAGAGCCACAGACGATTAAAGTGTTAAAATTGTAAAAGCCTGCCTTTCGGAAACATTGCGTGAAGTTGAAAAACTGAATTCAGGAGAATCATATTGTTTTTTCTGAGACAAAAAAAAAATCATTTTTGCTGTGCGGTGTAACCACCATAGAGCTCTGTTGTGTTTCAGCTAATGTTAAACACGCTAAGTTTTTGAGCGTGAACAGAGATCCTCGTGTCTCTGGTGTGATTTAGGCATACTCATATTCTCGTTCCTATAACTTTTTTCAGTTGGGGAAATGCTTGTTTAAAATTGCTAATATTTTTAACGAATGTTGGGGGTGATTCGGATTATTATGGAGCTTTGGTTGACTCCAAGGCTTTTGTTTCAGTTTTTATAAATGTTGAACATATTGATTGTGACGAATTGGGATTCGTATTGCACCTCTGTTAGTACAGAAGATTATATATATATTGAAACCTACCTCATTTTTTAGCATTTCTTTTTCTAATTTATTTGATCAATTTACCTTAACTAATTTGGCAGGTCCGTCATGAGATGTTTAATTCAAATTGTTTTATATCTTTGACATAGGAATTTATCCCGATTGAATCGCCCGATCTCAAGGCTAATGTTGTAGTTAATAATAAATTGAGAAACTAGGAATTGTGAAATATATTCCAAATAAAATGCTTATAAAAAATAATTATAATTATGTATAGTGCTGACAAAAAGTATATAAAAAATATTCAATTCCTTTTGAACAAGGATAGTTACTACTAATTGCATAAAACATGAAATTTGAGCTCAATTTCTTTTAATGGATCCATAATAAAAACAATATTTATATCACCCAATCGATAGTTATGGAAGCAGCTGACACACGCACACCGACAGTCAACACCCAGCTGACACCTGCACCATCGCCTAAGTCAGCACTCCTTAATCTAATCTGTTCATTATATAATCCTTCCTTTCCTCTCACCAGCTCATTCATCTCGTTACTGTACCCCTGACGTATTACTCTGTCACTATTATCATATAAGTTTATTGTTTTGTCTAGTTAATAAACCACTTTTTAAAAAGGCCCCTTTGGTCTTCAATTATTTAACTGATGATCTCCGTATAATCCAATCAACATTACTGTCTGCTGTTGGTTCTTCTCCTCTCTTCCTGTATGGTACCACCAGTTCGGGAGCTTGCTAAGAATCCGCTCTTCTCGGCGGTCGTGCTAAGACTACCCGTTTATCTCATCCCCACTCCTAAGAGCATAAGGGAAAATGCTTACCATCTGGTCACATATGTGAAGGTTCCTGGGTATGATATGCTCAAATATCATGAATGTTACAATATATATATAAGATATTATATATATAGGGGGGGGGGGCTCCTCCAATGTCTCTAGAGGGGGGGGGGAGAAGCTCCTCCAATGTCTCTATTGAGGTACCAGCCGATTTTTAGGGTGGTAGTTGTTACGTTGAGGTATCTGTTTCACAGGAGACGAGCTCTGCACAGAACTCAGAGATCATCTGTTCTTACCACACTAATTGGTGGCAGGCTCATTTCCACAAGGCAGGAGAGAAAATAATATAGTTATAAAGAAAAAATAATAATATCCTAACTTAGAGTCAAGAACACAGGCTAATATGGGTAATACTGAGGACAAACTCTCTCAGCTATAGTGCTCCGCTATCAAACGGAGGTAATTCCCTTTAATGTGCTGTTCTTTCCGGAAGCAGCAGTAGGTTGTGATGGCTACCTTGTCTCTGTCCAACTACCTACCAGTTGTAAAGTGGCTACTGAGTAATGAATGAAAAGTGTCCCATGGGGCTGTCCTGTCGATTCTTCTGTTCCTAGGCTGAACTTTTCATATCCTCCCTGTGCTTCGTGGAAAGAAATATAAAACTGAGCGATGGGAAGTTGTGTTGTTACGTAACTGGTACAACAATATTCTTTTTTTAGAATGTTCTATACTTGTAAAATTGCAATTTGCTTATCCAATATTAATAATTATGATTTAAGAGGTTATAAACAATTCGCTCAATATACAGACAATTACGAATCTCCCGGGAATCCCCATGCCCCGAAGATTCTCCTAGTGAATCTAGTGGAGAGGTCGGAGTCATCGAAGCTCCCCTTAGCTCAATCTCCAAACACAATTGCAATCTTACATTTGTGTTAGTTGAAGGTATTTTGTTTTTGTTTACCTACACATAAATAGGTTTTACATATTGATTGCATTGTAGCTTTAGATTAGGGGGTAGAGATGCATTACAATTTAAATCTGGCATATATTAATTATTGTGCTTGAAAACTATTGATTATTCTTTTAACTGTTTTCTATGGTCCCACTGCTCTTGATTTGAATCACTTTTTATGAACGGTATTCAAAATTAAAAAAATATTGTAATAAACATTTAAAAGTTTAAAAACTTTCCCGATTCACAATTCAGAAGATATTTAAGATTTTAAACTCCCCAAGAATTTAAATTTCCCCTATGGTTAACAATACAATAAAGACTGTGAAAAAATAATGTTTTTGGACCCTAGAATAGAAATCGCTTATTCAATATTGTCAGAGCCGGGTTTAATAAATTTTTAGCTTCTTGTTATTTTTCAATGCGGTTCCACCCGATCTGAATACTTTTTTTTATATGCAGGTTTTTCTTTTTTATTTGCTGAAAAGGCAACTTCTACAAGCTGAGATAGTTTAAAAATAGAATGAGTTCTATTTTTTATGAAAAAAAAAAAAAAGGCCAATTATTTTTCAAAATCAGTGAGTTCATATGTAAGAAGGTTCCTCCATCTACAAGAAATAACGCATTATGTCTTTCTTAAAAAATATACTACATACCACTTTCTCAGCAACTCATCCTTACCTAGATTTTCTTTTAATAGGGTTTGGACCCAGCCTGTTCTGTTTATTCTTCTGAATTCAACTTAATTAATTTTCTGGACATTGTACCTCTCAAATGTATTTTTTTATTTACTCTGACAAACCTTTCATATATCGTTACAAGTGACAGACACGAACAAATACTACTAAGCTAGAGTAGTTTTGTGACTTTGAAAAGGTATGACTTTGTGGGTTTCACTTATCACCTTTATGTGGTCAAAAAAACATGAAAATCAATAATTTTGACTTGTTAGTTTTCACTTGAATGGGTGGCTGGAGAACGCTGTATATTAATTTCGCCAAGTATTCAATATGGTTTCATTTCTTACCGTTCTTCCAAACCACTTTTTTAGGTTTTTGCGGGACTCCCGACTCTTCTGTAGTATAAGGACTGTTATTACAAAAATTCTTTGGAGGGTAACCTTTGACAAAGGTGCGTACCTCGTTATTCCAAGGGGGAAAAAAATCTAAATAATTGACATACCGCGTTCTTCCAGCCATTCATAAGTGTGAATTTTGTGTAGGCAGGTGTCTTGTCAATTTCTAGAATTTTAATCCCTATAGCCTTGTCTACAATTTCGCTAAGGAGTAAATTTTTAAAAATATTTTTTTTTTATGTGGGATACGTCATCTCGCCAAATTTCGGCGATCCAATATCAATTTGGTATTGCTGAGTCAATATCATCGCCATCAGCATTTCCATTCCATTTGCAGAGTGCCTTAAGATGTGCTTTGAAGTCATAGACCCTCCCTCACGGCGCAGATGGCATTAAGTGCTTTCGAAAACGGCGAAGGTGCGCAAGTAGTCAGTGGGAAACAAGCTGCTCCCACGGCCGCTACAAAACGAGTCGTGTGGAATCCTTTCTTCCAGGAATATCTTCCATGTATTGTCTTCGGCTTGCCTAGCCACTTCTAACAGGGTTTTTCTTAAGGTTTTTGTCAGTCGTTTTGTTTTCTTTATCGTATATTTTGATAGATCGTCTTAATTTTTGCCATGAAGAAATTATACCAGCATTGCGTATCCCCCTGAGGAATTCACATTGAATAATGCTAATGGCAAAATTTCGGATTCTTCCAAGTTTATCCCAGTGAATACATCCCAAGGGAGTCGACAGAAATCGGGATGCAATATTTATAAATAACAATTCATCATTTTACAGGTTCAGTGATTCGTCATTTCCCTGTTTTTTTTAAATACGTTTACAAAACTGCTGAAACACAGTTTAAAACATCACTATTAAGTTATTCTTACACTTATTTCAAATGGTGTTACTTGCACAACTTGCGTACATTACTTTTTACAAATGTAACAGGTTGAAAATAACAAAGAATAGCCTGAATAAATAAAACAAGCAAAATAAAACATTGAAATCATAATTCGGGTTGTTGCTATTGCAATATGTGTTTTCTCCGTTCGTGGGCGTATTGAGATTCTACAAGTGGGTCTTTCATTAAGCACTTCATATCTTTAAATTTAAATAAAATAAAGTGTGTGTGAGATATCATAAAAAATTTTCATTCGTTTGAAAGGCCTATCGATGTCATTATGTATGAAATATTTTTTTTTTTTTTTTTTTACTAACAACAATCTTTATTGTGAAATAATTACAATCTGCCTTTTATAAGGCAATAATATAATATATATGAAATATAACATCGTGCAAATGTCCACCGCGGCTTCTCTGGGTGGCGCACATCCAAAATGTCCAATTTTCCAAGACTCTGACGCATAAATCAGGCTGAATTTGACCGACGGCATGGGTTATGTTGGCTTTGAGGATCACAGTGATTTGTGGCTTATTCGCATAGACCTGCGGCTTAAGAAAACCCCAGAAGAAAAAGTCTAACGGGGTCAAATCGCACGATCTCGGTGGCCAGTTCACATCACCTCCACGTGAGATGACCACCCGTCGTTGTCTATGGTCGTTTGCCTTCAGCTCCTGGGTCAGTTGAATTTTGTACGGGTACAGGCCCAAGTCACGACGCAAAATTCCCCAAGTTGTGGTCTGCGAACGACCGAGTTCTTGTGAGCGACGCGAAATCGACTGCCTCGGATTCTCCTGCACACTGTCACGGACAGCTGCGATGTTTTCGGCAGATCATGCGTTTCGCTGACGTACGAGTTTTGGCTGATTGTTTACTGAGCCAGTGGGCTTAAATGTATCTACCACACTGCGAATAGTCCTCTCGATAGGACGGTTATGGCGACCGCGGAACGATGCCCGAACAGAACACCCATATTGATAAAACAATTTTATCATTTACACGTGTTGTTGAACGCTTTGACCGTCCATGGTGATTTGGCAGAACAGACTAAATAAATGACAGCCAATTCTACAGATGCATCTTCAACAATATGGCCGCTATCAACTGTCAAAGTTTAAAAGTCCCTATTGGGAGACGCTATAGTTGCAATTATTTATTTTTCTTATGGGTTTCTTAGAAATGAGTAAGAAATTCTCTGTTAGTGAGTTTATAGCTGAATTTTGGGCATTTAAGTTTGCTAGCATAGTGGAGATTTTCGTTGATAATAATTTATTATTATCATGCTGAAATTCTTGACTACTTTTCTGTAAATTGAATCACTAACTTCAAATTGCACATGTCAACAATGTGTGGATTACAGAATTAACATGTTTTTGAGGGTTTATATTTGTTTTTTTTTGGAGTATAGAGGCATTTTACTGATAAGTTAATACGCTACCTCTATTGTTAGTATGATGTGTTAATCTAAACGATCAATCCATTCATCCCTGAGCAATTAATGAATAAGGACCAAGGAAGCACTTGGTTTTGTAGACATGATTTCCTCTGTTTTTATTTGTTAAACTTCATGATTTATTTATAGTCCTGAGTTTTTATTTTGCTTATTAGCTATTAACAAATATCAAAACAATGAAGCACTTCCCCTTACGAAAACGCATTTTAATTTCATCTCATCCCGTTCTCCAAATATGCCAAAATTAGGGGCGCGTTGAATGCGATTTTAAAAGCTAAACATTATTTAAATGAAACCAGTTTTCAATGTAAAGGAAGTGACTCGCATCAGGATTTCTAACTCACACTCCGTAGTGTATTAAGACATCCGCAGACACATTATTATTACAATTAATTAATATTAGCTGCTTTGAAGAAAATCGCAACTACTACTGTACCAAATAGATGAGCCATAATGATTCCTTTTGATTCTGAGCACACAGTCCTTTTGAAAAAAACCTTACAGACCTTATTGCTCTTCCAAATATCTTGACGAAGACATTTATTAACCCACCATTTATCCTTAAACCATTCCAAACTACCATTGTCCCATTCCATTCAATACCTAGGTGTAATTTTTCAGACCGTTCCATCACAACACAAACGTTAACAAGCTACAAAACTAAAGATGTCCCTACTTATCAAAAACTCAAAACTGACACCTGAAAACTAATAGTAATCCACCCACAATGGATGTACCGGTTTAGTGTTGCACTTGTACTTCAAATTACAGAAATTAAAAGTCAGACGTAGAAAACATCAGCACTCATAATTAACAAGTACCCTCGATACTCCAAGATAATCACCATGTTAAAAGACCTACAATTACCTAAAATCCAGCAGTATGTAGCCAGGCAGAGCATTTCTTTTTTTCTAATTTCCATTCCCAAAAACCCATTAATAATGGGTAAAAATAATAATGAAATATCTTATAAAATAACAATAAAAATTAAAACGCACAAAACTTATAGTATTGGAATGACATTAAATTAAATTTATATCTACTTAATTAAACCTCACAATACCAGGTGGGCTCTGCCCCGACCTAATGCCTAATTTTTTCTGTGTCATGCTCATAAAATCAGAGACAAATTTATGAAATTACATTGCATTTTCGGATTAACCGTCTGTGATAAATTCGCGTTTCAGTATGAGTAAATTTTCCTTATGCGATTTATGTAATTTTTTTTTACAAAAAGTACTTAAGATTTTATATAAAGATTATTTGATATACATAAAGATTAGTACGATTAGATTACGATAGAAGTAACATTAATTGCGTAAATTATTCTAACAATTTTTCGTCGGTTAATTATATTTATTACAAGGCATAATTCAACGAATTAGCGGTATCCATCTGGGTAAATAGTCCTTTGTCTAATTTATACGAAAAACTATTTTGGTTCTTATTAATATTACACCAAATACCGAAAATCAGCAAAAAAATAAGTGGGGTTCAAAAGTACCCCACCAGGTATTTAATGTACTTATCTTCTCACGGGAGGGTTCATTTTGTTAACTTAATTTTATTTAGTATTATTATTATTTTTTTTGTTTTATTATGTAGTTTTTCTTACTGTTAGATTTCCATCAAGTATTCACAGTAAAAAAAATACCGTGCAGTGTACACATATATAAAGCCGGTCCCAGTGACTAAAGCATGTAACATTTTAATCTGTACTTCTGACAAAAATTTTAAGCTTCTCAAATACTAAACTTATTAAGAGTTCAACTTTTTAGAACTAAAGATCGAGTAATTTTCTAGTCTAGATGTTGTGAAATAAATTATATATTTAAGGTTAGGGAAGGTCAATCTTTGCATTTTTTTCCCTCACTATTCCATCATTATCTTAATTACAAAAAAACTGGTTTTAATATGAATATATTTTTTCAAAGTGAAACTTCTACGAAAACTAATGCCTTAAGTCGTGAGTCGACAGCAGAAGGAATGACAAACGATCTATTTCATTTATCGCAAGAACCAGAACTGCCAGTGAAGAGAGAGAGAGAGAGAGAGAGAGAGAGAGAGAGAGAGAGAGAGAGAGAGAGAGAGAGAGAGAGAGAGAGAGAGAGAGAGAGAGAGAGAGAGAGAGAGAGAGAGAGAGAGAGAGAGAGAGAGAGAGAGAGAGAAAGAGAGAGTGAGAGAGAAAGGGGGGGGAGAGAGCGAGATATTGCAAACTAATAACAAATAATAATGTACAATATATAATAGATCATGAATACGCTTATTGTTTAAACAATGATGATAATTATATAATTTAGTTTTAGAGGAAAAACAAAAATTAAAAACCTATATAAATTGATAATATATAGTAAAAGCCTGTACTGGTACTGGTTGATTTCTAGGTGGCGATTCGTAAATACTATGGATTTTGTTTTGGGATTGTTAACTGAGATTTTCTAACGGTTTTATTTAGTGATTTTATTTATAGCTGTTTCGAGTGTATTCTTCTTCGTGTCTATGCGATAAGATTGGCAATTTGTCGGGGTGTCGTCCGTGAAAATCCAAATTTCGACATTTTGTATTCTCGGTCTGTCCTTTGTAAGGATTCCTGTGGCAGACAACCTTCGGATTTTATAATATCTTACTTATTACTATTTTTAGGAAAGTTGTCAACTGATTTCAATTGTCAATTGTAGTTCAGTAGAATTTCACCGGTTACAATGTTGCCATGATACGCGGGAAATAAATATTATACTTTCATACGGATGACTAGTGATTAGTTTTGTGACGACACATCCGGCGTGGAAGTGATTCTGTGACGACGTACCCCTAGGTACTTTACAATAGGTCAGGGTTCTACCTTTTGCTGTGATCAGGGATTCGCAGATCGGCTACCCGATGTCCCCTTGGTCCGGACGCCCTCCCTGCCTCGACTAGACAAAGGCTCGACTAGCTGCACCGGGGAGGTGGGGTGCCTGTATCCGATTGGAGGAGGTGTCGGGAAGGGTGTGGTCTCCGACACCCTGCT
Organism: Acanthosoma haemorrhoidale; assembly: GCA_930367205.1. Lineage (NCBI taxonomy): Eukaryota > Metazoa > Arthropoda > Insecta > Hemiptera > Acanthosomatidae > Acanthosoma > Acanthosoma haemorrhoidale. The sequence goes on along the minus strand of OV884009.1, from coordinate 59,824,711 downwards.
TTAACACCTCCGCCATTTTAGCTCCCCCTTCCCCAGGTCACCAGGCTCATCATTAACGCTGTCACACTTGCTCCGTGTCGTTCACCTCACCCCCAGGGCACTGGTACCGGTGGCAAAGTTACCCGTCAGCCTCCGCCCCAAGTAATTGTTGGCGAAAATTAAAGTTTGATTAATTTTATATCAACTGATTCATTCACAGCATTAAATCATTCGTAAAAGCTGTGAAAACGATTACATATTATTTCGAGCAGGTAGATTTCTAATTTGACACCCTGTATAATACGATAAGAATTATTCACAACAGAAAATAAATCATACAACTAGTGAATGAGATGGTGAGTGAATAATAATAACAAATAGGTTGATGGCAGTCTATTTAAATTAATACATCCCTACTCCAGTTACTTGGTAGGGTGTCAGGTAAGTCTTTTGTTTCTAGTTCAAGTATGGGAGGATTCTGGTGTCATGCATAATTTTGGATGGAATTATCTGTAGTCTTGATGGTAGTCTGTCAGTCTGTCTGACTACAGGGTCGTATTTCTGACATACTGCGGTCCATCAGTGATAAGTCCAAGTAATTTTAATTTATATATTTCTAATGATATATTTCTACTGTCATTAGATTTGAATTTTTGGTTGTCTGCAGTGCTCTATATGCCCAAATGGATTTTAATAGGTAACTGTAGGTCTTCAGTTTTTGTGTTAGAGGTAGCTTCGTCTGTTTACCATAACATAGCTGTGAGAAAAAAAAAAGAAGTAACCTTTTATTATTTTTTGCGAGGTTACTCTATTTTTAGTATTTTTTTGGAATAAAATTATAATAATAAAATTAGTTCTAAAGCTGATAATCAAATTGGAACTGCCTACTTTTATAACAGTTATAATAATTATTTTAGCCCAATAAAAATTGAGTTTTATTTAATCTATTAATATATATTATTGATTAATCAAGACATGGATATATTTAATTTGATACCGAACTCAACACGTGAATACTTTTTAATTTCCATGGAATATAATACGTTTCAGGATTTATGGCTAAAATCAACACAAATCGATGGAATAGAGACTGGGCATGAGAAGTTCAGCTTTTTCATCAATTTACTATGGCAAAAAAAAAAATGTTCCAAATCCATCCTGTGTAAAAGCACATTGGCATTGCGAACTACAGCAGGATCATACAACATACCCTTCATTGTCAGTGTCGGGTTGTGAGGGGGACGCCCGCCTAGGGGGCTAGGGTCTCTATGACTGTCGACCACTGTCAAAAGAGATAAAGGTTAGGTATTATAGGTAGTTTATGTGGTCTTGAAATGACTGTGAATTCACACTCGGTATCTAAGGGTAAGTGAAAACCGTCCGGATCCCAAAGGTGAGTGTGAAACGGAGAGAGACAGACTGGATCGCTGGGGGAGACGATACGAGGTAAAGTTTGTAGGGCCCCTAGAGACCGTCCTCCGTATGGAAGAGATGTGCTAGTTTTAGCAAGACGAAGGCAGAGAATCCCACTAAGAAGGTGTGGGGTCTGACAACGCCGGACTAAAACATAGCGAGGTTAGGAAAGAGAGGAGCAGAGTTAGTTTAAGAAGAAAGTCATAATTCAAGTAGAGCTGCAAGCGCCGGTGCAGAGAGAAAGAGAGAGAGAGAGAGAGAGAGAGAGAGAGAGAGAGAGAGAGAGAGAGAGAGAGAGAGAGAGAGAGAGAGAGAGAGAGAGAGAGTGAGAGAGAGAGAGAGAGAGCGAGAGAGAGAGAGAGAGTGAGAGAGAGAGAGTGAGAGAGACATTTATATTCCTGCCAAAAAACGGCATCATAGATCGTTCATACCTCGCGCTCGCTCCACTACCCTCTGGAATTCCCTAACTCCTAATATCAGCCATGCTTTATCCTTACAGAGAGAGCAGTGTTCACTTCAGGTGCCGGGCTCCGAATGAATGGAAAAATATCTGAATTACGGCCTTATATAGGCAGGTCAGAGGCCGGGTTACCCTCGCGCCCCTAGTGTGCTTCAGCTGAGTCGTAAACTAGTTCCCTCTATCTAACTGACGCCTAAGATTTTTATTATTAAAATATGGAAACGTCAACGGGTGTTTTCTGGGCCGAGAAGAGGGGAACTTCTATTCGATTCTATCGGAGAAGTTGGTAGAACAGTCAGCTTTCTCAGGCAGCTGTTCCCCTGAACCATCTTGAGAAATTGACTTGTAGAACAGACTAAAAATAAGTGTACGGATTAAGGTATATACGGGCATTAATGCTGTAAAATATTGTGGAGAAGAAATCTTATAGAATTTCAAAACAGAAATATGTTTGAGATGCCACCCCTACAGCCATTCTCTCAACAAAACTACAAATCTACACTATATTGGAGGAATCTAAATTGTTTCCCATCCTTTCCTTCGATACATGAAACAAAACATTAAATATAATTCGGGGTGTTTTGAGTATACCTTAAACACAGATAGGCGAATATGCTGACAGGTGTGTTTCACTCCCCCCCCCCCCTCTTCGGATCAGTTGTTATCATTGACCCAGAAAGAAATAGTTTAAAGTTCTTGTTTTTTTCGGTTTCAGTAAATTAGAAGAAAACATACCAACACTATTAAATATACACTTAAAAAAAAACTCAACCTCGAAGCAATTATTAGCGTGAGATCTGTCGGGTAGAAATAGGAATGGCTGACTGAAACTGGTATTGGACTAATTATCAAGTGAGCTTGAAAATCAGGTTTCTACACTAGATAGCGTACCGCTTTGTAATAGGCTCTAATGAGAGCAAGTGAACTCGCCAAGGTGGGTGCCCTTTCATATCAACGAAACTCATATTAGGAAGAAGTGAGAGCGGTGAACAGGCTTCTCATTAGACAGAGGTGGAGGACCCATCACCCACATAACAACCCTGGGCACAATAGAACGAGGGAGCATCATTGCAAAAAGTTGAAACTCTTCTCTGTGGCTGAGAACGAGATGGTCTCATATGACTTCAGATCATATCCTTCAGTCCTGCACGTAACAGGAGTCTGGCCCCAGCCAGCGTTCAAGAGTTACAGTAAACAAGAGGACCTAAGGAGAGCCATTAAGCTGCTCTCTCCAGCAGATCTGACAAGTGTAGATCAAGGAATAAGAATGATTCAATCGATCTGAGATGTAACATACTTCAAAATATCCCGATTAGTTTTTGTTTATAAAAAAATAACGAAACGTACTCGAAAATAATTGAATTTGATAGATGCCATCACCGTTTCGGTAACTTTTAAGGCTTATCTGACGTCTTCCCCATGTTAAAGACACAAAAAAGACGGTAACGCGAAAACAGTTTTCTATAGAAACTTCTTTATTGTGATAAAATTACAATCAGCCTTATTGGATAATAAGTAATTGTGATAAATGTTCTCATTCGTGTCATATTTACAATTTTCATTCACTCGCTCATTCATACAGTATTTACAAACAGCCCAGAGACCTCTGAAATCCACATGGTTGTCACCTCCCTTACATGTGAAAGAGGAAGCGGAGTCCTGGGAAGTGCTCCACGCTCCTCCGTCAGCCGCGTCACTGGATACGTGCCAGTGGAGGAATAGTTTCAAACTAAAGTTGCGAGAACCAACTATAGATATTGGGGTATTTATTTAATGCCAATCCAGCCTATTTCAAAACGTTTTTTTTTTTATTTAAAGTTTTCTAGACTAAGAGAATTAGCCCCTATCTATCTATATGTTTGGTAATCATTTCATCATTTTTCGACGGGAAGGTATAAACTCACCTGATATCTTAATTTTTAAATAAATATATATATATTAAACCTAAATTGTGTTAAACCTTATTTATTTCCTAGCCACATTGGTGATCATTTTAAAAAGCGCCAATGGTTGAAAAAAAACTCTAACCAGTGAAAAAGTGAGGTCAGTAAGCCATGGATCAAACAGTTAGCTGTTTTGTTTTTTTTCGGCTGAGTATCAAATGAAAACAGCTTATTTGTTTTTGAAAAAAGGGCTGCAGGTAGCCCTCAAGGAGGGACAGTCGGCAAAGAGGAAAAAGAAGTAGTATAGGACTCAATTGTTTACAGAGAACTAGGACAGATGGGAAGTTCAAGTCTGAAAGAGGTAATTTTAGGGCTCGAGCAGGAGAGGAGACATTGCTCTGGATGTTTGCGCCCACCCGTCATTGAGAAGGAGCAGAAAACAATACAATACCTAGGAAGGGTAAATATTTAAGAGGGCTAAAGAACACCGCAGTAACATATATTATCACGGGGTTCGTTTCCTTATAACTCTTTATTATTATTAAGTATATATTGTTGTGATATTTAGGTGTTGTGAATTTGTGATGTTGCTTTTGATTTGAATTTAAAAATTAGCGGGCATAAAAGGGCGGTAAACAACCTGTGAATCACGGTTATGGAGGGATGGACATTATTTGTTGCCGTTCTATCTAATATTAATATTTATCATATAAATAATATCAAGAATTAAATTTAAATATTTTAATATTGGATTTGATAACTTTAAAATAAGAAAAGTTAAAAATATGAGACAAATGGCATTGGAAGAAAGAAGGATGAAAAAATCAAGAAGGCGAGAAAAAATAAGAGTGCTTTGTTAGCGTTATTCTTTTGGTGAACTCATGAGACAAAGTGTTGAATGAAGATAGTGAGTTTTGAAAGCTTTAAAATTTTTTTATTTATATGTTGATTGGGCATAGGAGAACAGATAACGGAAGAGGAGTTTTGTCAAAGAAGAAGGGAGAATTCGCCGAAGGACGAAGCAAATAGAGTAAGCAATAAGAACAGGACATAAAGTAGTTAATCTGGCCAGTCATGAATAATAATATGGTAAAATAAAAAATTTTGTTAATAAACCATTGTAATTTTGTCACAGACGTACTTGTACATAAATTAAAGAAAATGTTTGTAATGGAACAGTTTTCCTTTCGCCAGAATTCTTTTTTATATTAGCAGAACCTTTAACCCTCAAGTAAAAACAATAATAGCAAGAAAGATAAAGAGACCCTCATCTTAGAGTTATTAGAAAAATCAGATTAATCGATAAATCTGAGACAGAGTTCTCACTGGACATTCGCGGGTTTGGCACCCAAATTTTGATTATGCGATGAATCTAAAAATGCGGAAGAAATCCACATTCGCGAAGTGCGTGTTTGACCACACACGGATTTTTGAAAAAAATTTAAGAAATGTATCTAATATTGTTTTCACTCATACAATGCATGCAACTCAAATCCATTGAAAAATATAATTTATTTTTGTTAACAAGAACCTATATTTTCTTTCACTCAGAACAAAACTGATTTAATGAGAATTAAAATAATGTAAGTCATGTTTTCAGAATTTAACATAACCCAATTTCTTGTTCAAAGTTTGAAGTATAAGAGAGAAATCGAGGTCGGGACGGCTCCATACGTTGAACATCAGAAGGGACAAACACTATAACAATAACACGTTATTTTTCACCTTCTACAAGCAACAAATAATTTAAACCTACAAATGTATATATGCTGTACCTAAAATTAATAAAAAACATACATTGAGTGAGTGTTTCTTCGGCTATCATAAAACTTAAACCCCATATTTTCGCAGGAATATGGACTCAGCTTTCGTGAATTCGACATTCGCGTGGTTTCCCTCAAAACTAATCCTCGGGAATGTTAAGGGATTAGTATATTCATTAATGGTGATTCATGTGTGCATAGTTTGTAATCTATAAAATTTTTCCAACTTTTGAATTTATAGTATTAGACACAAAATATGATTCTGATAACAATTTATATGAATAGAAATACTAATTCCAGGCACCGATCGCTGCCTTGATTTCCTTGATGAGGACTTCAAATTCATTTGATGGACTACTTGATCGGTTAGAAACCGCTGCACTGACAAATTTATTTCTCTTCAGTCTATAAATATCTCCTTTTCGCCAGAAAATATGACTACTTTGCTACACCTCTTCAGAGGAATATAGTCTTCTAAGATCAATTCCTTTCTGTTATTTTTAAGGGGTATGTAGAAACCTATTGGATTACAGCTCCCACAATTTATTTCATTACCATAATTCGTAATTTGGTATCTTGGTTATCAATAAAATTTTCAGTTGTCCGTTAGTACAATTTCGCGAAGAATCAGTGTCTTCTGATAGCGAACACTCTTTAACCCTGATTATTTATATTAAGAACGAGTTCTGTTTTATTTATTTCACGGTTTAACTGCTTAGCTTGTAGTATTGATCCTTGACGTCTAAACTTAAACGTCAAACCTTGAATAAGCCATAACTAATATAAAACGATATATGTTGCTATGTTGAGGAATATTCATATGCTTAGCTAAAACTTTTAATTTAATTTAAAAAAATGCATGCAATCAATGCAAATTATTTTAAGCAGTGTTTAGGACTGCTTGTTTTTATGTAGTTTTTAACATGACACTGAAATGATCACTATTCTATGAAGGTCACTTTAAACAAAATACTATAAGTTACCGTCACGAAATTAGAAGCTTGAGACCCGCAATAAATGGCAAGCCTTGTTGCCGCTCTGTGCGCTACTTCTCTTCTATCCGCGTGATCCCTTTACTTTGATAATATCAATCATTAAGCAATAAGTAAATTAGTGATTAGTCCCCCACCCACCCGTATGTGGCAACACCGTGGCAAGTAGCCCCTTCATCCCAAGCTTCTAATTTCATGACGGCGAAGATTAGGAAGATTGCAGAGATCTTACTAGCTTAACTATAAATGTTATTTCTTTCTGAAATACATCGGTAGCTTCAAGATTAAGATGTGAGTCCAAATCAAAACCTCAACGTCTCAGAGGTCCGCCCGAGACCAGTCATCTGCACAGCAGAGCTGCTGAGGAAGTCCTCCCTACGCTGTCTCGTCCCGAAGCTCTTGGATCGTATCTCTCTCTCTTCAACAGGAGGCCTTTTTCTTTATGACTCTTTGTGCTCGTGGATGCCTTTGCACACCTTCTTGCGAATGGGTTACGCACACTATTCTCGGGAAACCCTAGCTGCCAAGTCCCATATACCTTCTACCTCCTACTAAAAAAGGAAGAGTTGTAAACTGTCAAATTGTCCAGCTCTTAAACGACACTCCACAACAGATGTCACGCTTGATTTCAGATGGGGACGTCGGCCCAAACCCTAAAGGGGTTCATGCCATGCCAACTTTAAGACCTATGGCTAAAAGACCTAAGCTATAAGAAATAGCTTAGCTTAGAAATAGTGACAAGCCGGATAGAAAGAACCATGAGCATTCTTAGCTTAGAAAATAGATGGCTGAGCGTTTTTATTGGTAAATAATAGAGCTCTGATAAACTATACGTCAATATTTAATTTTTAAGTAACCATATGCATACATAAATAAATGAAGAAATGTCAATATGGTATAAGAACATTGATCAGAGTTACTAGTATAATAAAAGGCAGATTGTAATTTTATCGCAATAAAGTTGTTTTATAAAGTTATATTTTTATTTGTAATAATTTCTAATAAAGATCTTTTATAATGATAAAATTACAATTTGCCTCACAATAAGTAAATGTGATAAATGATCTCATTCATATCAAATTTACAATTTTCATTCACTCGCTCATTCACACAGTGTTTACAAACAACCCAGAGACCTCCCAAGTCCTCCACATGGTTGTCACCTCCCTCACGTGCGAAGGAGGAAGCAGAGTCTTGCCAAGTCCCCCACGCTCCTCCGCCAGCTGCGTCACTGAATAAGAGCCAGCGGTGGCTGACCAAAAGCGCGAGAGCCACAGACGCTAAGGACATGATTGGAGAAACTGACCATTGCCAGAACTCCCACTGTCACGTATTTATAGCAGGTCACGAGGCCACTGCCGTTTTAGTCTCTGATGAGGCTTATAGGGATGAGTGGTGCAGTGTAATGACTGTGGTAGGGAATTAGGGTGAATGGATAGGTTACTATGGAATTATATGAACTTGGAAGGGATGAGTTCAAGAATGTAGGGTATATTAAGATCTTTATGAAGGGTTTTGTTGCTGACGTAATAAGGGGCATTTACCATTCTTCTCAGGAATGTTGATTGAAAGGATTAGATGAGCTTGATGTTCGACTTTTTTGCAGTCCCCCATAGCTCTATTCCGTATGTCCAGATTGGCTTACGCATAACTTTGTAGATTAGTAATTTATTTTCTATTGAGAGATGAGATGTCCTTCAAAGTAGTCTGTACAATTGTCCAAAGCGTCTGTTCAGTTCTTGTCTTTTGTGTTCTAGCCTCGTGTGTGGGTTACATGTCAGCCTAAATACCGTACTGTCTCGGATACAGGGAGAGGAATTAAATTTTAAAAAAACTATTGGAAAGGACTTGCGGCAGAGGGTAAAGGTTATGTGGGACGTTTTGTTTATTAACTTTGATTCGCAATTGGTTGCACCAATACTCGATGTCATCAAAGTATTTTTGAAGGTTTTGGGATGCCATATCTGGGTCTGGATGGGATGACAGGACTGCAGTGTCATCTGCAAATGTTGACAAGAAGGTATTGGTGGTAGAGACGACATCAGCGGTGTATAGATTATAGACGATGGGACCCAGGACGCTGCCCTGAGGAACTCCTGCTTTTATGGGGTAGTAGTTAGAATATTTTAAACCACAGCGGATTTGGAAGAAGTGGTTTGAAAGGTTGGACTGTTGGATTAGGCATAGGATTTTCAGAAGATATTGCACCTCAGAGGGGTTAACGGCTTTTGGTGGAAGTGAGAGAGGGATTGGTGAAGTGAGGAAATCTTCAACAGTTGTGCGATGAGTACACAGGTGGTCTGAAAAGTTTCCGACCTCAACATGAAGATGATAATAAAATAAATAAAAGCTAGTGAAATAAAAACTTTGTTAGGTCGGAAACTTTTCAGACCACCCTCGTATTCTTTTGAGGAGTAAGGTAAGGAGTGAAAGTACGGGAAAGACGCAGTGCGAATTCTTCCGACCTTTCGCCATCCGAAGCCGCCCAGGGCCCATCATCACGACGGAGTGGGTGTGAACAGCCAACGACGTTGCTTGCTCCTGGACTTCAGAATTCTGTAAGCCTCACTGCCCTTATAGTTGGTCGGGTGTACTTGACTGCAGAGAACGCATACTGCAGCGATTTTAGGGGCTTCTTGCACAATTCACTTTTGTGATGCCCACTGCACTTTACACACCTGGGACGGTGGTAACAGTATGATTTTGTGTGCCCATATGCCTGACAATTATGACATTGGAATATGTCACGTTTGGCGTAAGGTTTTTCGACCTGCATTCTTGTGTAATACAGGTGGGTCAGTTCGTAGATAGAAGAACATGGGTAGTGGCGTTTTGATCGCTTCGTCTTCTTGCCTTTCCTCACGGAGCACGTTGGTAATTTGGCGAACCTTGTATCCTAAACCTAGGAGCTCTTTTTTTATCTCGTCTGCTGGAATAGTAGGATGCAGGCTTCTAATCACCACCCGTAGTGATCTTTCCTGCTTTAGTTGGTAGGTCCACACCTACGCCTGCCTTCATGTTTTCTAAATGCTTGATAATTGCTCTGTAAGTATCTGGAGTGTCTGGAGATATTTTTGTGTCTCAAGACCGATTATGGCGTGAAAATTTTCCATTGCCTATAGTTTTTGTTAACTGAGAGCATAGTAGTTTAAAATTACTTATGTTTCGGTTGAATATTGAAGGTGGCTTTGGCTGTGTGGGTGTTTGAGTAGTCTCTACTTCAATATTTTTCAACACCTCAAAACTGTTAGGCGTGAATAACGGAGACTCATTGATTGTTGTTTGTTGTTTTGATGTGCTAGGTTGTGGCAGTAATTCTTCCATCAAGATTCTGGGCGCTGAAGAATTCACAGGCACAGTTATATTAGATCGTCGTGGCTTACGTTTGATAGGTAACGGAGTAGGTGCTGGTCCCAGAGACCTTAAGCGTATTTTTTTATTTTCTGACATCACTTTGTGGATAGAAACACATGTCTCATCATCAACAGTATTTTTCCGAATTTTTCAATATTTTTTTAAAAATAAAAAATATGTTTGAAGTAGGTGTACTCTAGACAAGAGACTACGACGCTAGCAGTAGGCCACATTCAAGGTTGTAAGGGATTGGCCGGCCACCCTACTCTTGAGTAACTTGAGCCACGTACAAAGCCTCTCAATATGGCCACCTTCTCTATGAAATGTCCAACATACACTGAGCAAATACAGTCCACAGCTTCACAATCCACTCACCTGTAGACAGCTCCTCCGTGAACAGTTATTCCAATAGTCGGTTGAAATAGTTCTGCGACCGAAACACTTCCTATGAACGGTAACAAAAACAGTTTGTTTGTAGAGCGACACGAATGCGATTTGTTAAAGTTTAGCGAAGGCGCAGTACTTACGGTTGATATTATTTGTAACAATTAAAATAAAAAGGAAAAAAAATAAAAAAAACAATGCCAATGCATAAGGACGAGAGTATGATAGGGTGATCAAAGCATGCAGGTTAAATAAATAAATTAAGCATACCTTTACCTGTTTATTACAACAATACATTATTTTAATTATTCGACTTGCACCTTACGGTGTAGTCACCAGATAAGATAGGTGAATAGATATAATTATTTATATATATTTGAAATACATTCACCACGGTGACCTAACGGCATTGGTACTTTTTTTTTTTTTTTTTTTGATAATTTTTAATTTTCACGATATATTCCACTAATACTACTCCATAGCCCCTTTAAATTTACTGATAATTATAGATCCTCAGGCGAATCTATTTACAAATTATTTTTGTATTTCCTGTAGCATCGCTACATTATATACAGGTTTTGTTATTTTATAAAAATTATATAATGAATAAACAAGTATAATGGTATACATTATACGTGACTGGACTAAACTGACTAATAAAGGTGATGGGGCTCACCTTTTTGATCGACCTTAAAACTAACTTACATACTAATCTTAACTTAATTTTTCCCCGACAGTCTGTTGCCATCGATGCGGGAGGGGTGGTGGGGTCATAGTGTTAAACACTGGGTTTGTCAGGTGCTGCTACGAGTAAAAAAACTTAATGTGTCTCCGGCGGATGAACTCACCCACCGACGACACACCAAGCAACGGGTGCAGGCCAGCGTTCTTCAACCTCTTGAGAGAGGTATGTTGGACCACTTTTCGCATGATCCCATTCTGGAAATGTTGGAGACATTTGGCTGTATTGTCAGTCAAGCGGGTAAATAGCGGGGCACCGTACAGCAGAGCTGGCCGGAGGACACATTTATAGATCATCAGTTTGAGACGAAGCGACAGGTTGAGTGAAGTTAGCAAGTGCGATAAAGAATACTACTATACTTTATTACTACTTATTATTATTCTTATTAAAATAATTTTAATTAGATAAGTGATATCTTCCATGAGCATTTCATCTGAGTATTTTCTTTGTTACCTGCGTAAGTGAACTATAATATACTAACTTTGAAGCTCTCTAATAAAAAAATTAATTTAACTGGAACGTAAAAGAGAAACAAAATGCCGACAATGCTATCGATAACAACGATTCATTTAATTCCCAAGCAGTGGGGGTCCAGGATATGGCCAGGTTCTCCAATCATGTCCTGAGCGTCTGTGGCTCTCGTGCTTTTAGTCAGCCTCCACTGGCTCTTGTCCAGTGACACGGCTGATGGAGGAGCGTGGGGGAGTCCCCAAGGCAGTTCCTCCAAAACTCCGCTTCCTCTTTCGCATGCGAAGGAGGTGACATCCATGTGGACTTGTGAGGTCTCTGGGCTGTTTGTAAATACTGTATGAATGAGCGAGTGAATGAAAATTGTAGATATGGTATGAATGAGAACATTTATCACAATTACTTACAGCCCAATAAGGCAGATTGTAATTTTATAGTAATAAAGTTTGTATATAATTAAAAAAATAAATTTACAAGCGTGCGCCCGTGCTAATTTCAACCCCACTTAATTTCACTACTTACTTTTAATAATATTTCACTTTTAACGTGTATATGGATAGCAAACCTCGAGAAAGGTGGGCTAACTAAAAGACGTTGAAATAATAAATTATTTCCGATTTCGGCGCTTGCAAAGTCTGAAAGACTAAAATAACACAATTGTGCCTCCTATGCTATGCTGAGCAGTTTTCTAAGCATTATTTGTATTTTCAAACATATTCATAAATTTATAGTGTTTATTAAATATTTTAGCCTATTGAGCCTACACTTACTCAGGTGAAGAAAATACTCAGGTGAAACGCTCGTGGAAGATATCAGTTATCTAATTAAATTATTTTAATAATTATATTAACAAGTTGGAATATGTAACCTTATTACTGTCCAAATTCTATTAGTTGTGTCCTCCTTAAGCAGTAACAGCCATTCCTACAATCCTCCTCGCCGCCTAAAGTGGTGGTTGCTTCGAGATCAATTGTAAATAGATACGTATGTTATGTTATAAGGGTCCTGTAATTGACCACCATCCCCACTCCTGAGCGTCGGTGGCTCTTTTGCCCTAGAGGGATCTTCGTCACAGGAATGCCTTGAGGGCATATAGGATCGTGAGCAGAGTGTGTATTTACATATTGTATGAAGGTAAGAGTGCGAACTGCTCATATCGAGGGAGTAGGGCTGTGTATAAAGTATGAATGAGCTCCTAAATCACAAGTACTAAGTAAATTGTAAATTTAAAACAAAAATGATTCAGTGTGATGGAATATCAACCAATTTTTGTAATCCGATCTGAAAAGAAAACCTGATTATCTTGTCAGCTAACAATTACTGAACATTCAACGTCATGAAAAAAAGAGAGTTAAATAAAAAAAAAAAAAAATTCTTTGGCGAGTTCATTTAACTAACTGATATTCAATTACTTTCTACCTAAAAGCTTTTTCAGTTACAATATATATTGGGCTAATTGCCTGGAGGTTATCAATTTTATGGAATTGTTTTTCAACAACATGAATGAGATTAAATTTTTTTTTTCTTTCATTCAGATAATACTTTATATAGAATATTTTCATTTTAACCAACATAATACCAACAACTTGGTACATATTTACAGTATTTGAACAAAAAAAAAAAAACGACTATACACTGTTTTGACACGAGTAACTTCTGGTTGGCATACAATTGATTACACAGCCCAAGAAGAAAAATTTTATGTCGTAGCTCAGAAATATTTGAGGTGGTGAATCTAAATATGAAATCATTTTTAGATCAGTTTTTTTTAACGTTCTACGCGAAATGTGCAGTTCTAAATCACATTTACAAAGATTCTTCTTCTCTCAAGAAGACAATCTTGTATTTTATAAAGAAATTAGAGGACTCCTGGAAAAAGTGGCTCCAGGATATTAAAACTACAGAGGCTCGCTACCAAGGAAGATGGGATACGCACATTATGGCAGATTGCTGCTGGAGTGGCAAGGGGCTGTTGCCAAAATGCACTCAAGAATGTCACTGAAATGAAGATTCAGTTTCAGTCACATTTCATCAGTGACTTTTTCATCTATCTTTGTATAAAATAATATTTGTATAACATAATAATAAAAATTCCGTGTTTATTTTTTTTATTTGATCCATGGATTTAACTTAAAATAGTGTTACTTATATTTCACTAAAATGTTATATCATAGAAAATCTCCTAGGCAAAAACTGATGCCATATTTGAATTACAGGCATTAAATTCAATTGAAATCAGCTCCAAATACTCCTGCACCAAAACACCTGTTGACCTGAGTTATGGATTGGAACAACCCATCCCGTAATAATGTGTAATTAAACAAAGCATGTAATGCATTCAACATAAAGCCCATCACAAGGAATACATGCTAGTACATTACATAACTATGTTGTTACTCTTCAGAGTAGTATTAATCAAACAGATACAAATGCATGTTGTTACTTATATAAGAGTATATTAGAAAAAACAACCTTAGTGTTTCTCCCAAGATATCTTTTTTATTGATCTACCAATCGCTGTCAACGTTTCGCCTATTCGTACTCACAACTCCAAATTTTTTTTTCCAAAGTAATATAAATAAATAAACAAAATATTTATAGAACGTCACAAAGAAGAAAACAAAAACAATAATAAACAAAATAACAGATTAAATAATTAGTAGGTCAAAAATAAATGCGACTGAGGATGGAGTCAACGTTTCGCCTATTTCGGCATAATCAGGAATACAATTTAGAACAAGATTCATAAATTTACATATTTAGAACAATATCATAACACAAAAGACAATGCAATAGCACTCAATTTGATAAATAATAAGATTGGAAACAATAAAAAGAGTATAATACACTAATGAATGGTATCATCTTTTCAATTTTTATTGTTGTATATACCGAATTGGTAACTTTACTACAAAAATTATGTATATTAAAATTTATGGTAGGAAATCGTTATTGTATGAAACAGTAACTTTAGTAAAACAAAAACCATTTTACAAATTTGAGTAATATAAAAACTTACTTAAATGAGTTAAATGGAAAACACAATTTGCATATTCACAAGAAAAACAACTGCTACTGTGTAGGGGAAGGTTACATAACTTAAAATAGAAAGGAAATAATAATTTACCCCATACATTGAAACTTAGAATACTAAAACTCAAGCAAAAACTTCGGCCTAGAAAATGGCCTTCCCAATCTAACTACATGAGATACATATAACTAATTATTAATAAGCCATTACTCGATGGACAACGAGATTTAATAGTTACCTTGCTTAGCAAGGGAACCGACAAAAATTGCGGGAGTAAAAGTGGGAGATGAGAACCTTTGAGTAGTACAGTTGTTTACAGGAAAAAAACTTACGGTGGGATGAATAAATCCAAGATGGTCACAATGGCATGAAAATTCGGTCGGGTTTGGTCTCGGACTTCGACATGGTCGTTGTTTGATCTATTCAGGTCAGCTGGGAGCTTACTGAGTGATCCAGTGTACAACAGAAGTTACCTTACTAAAATTTGGACCTTATGCTATTACCTTAATGGCTGTACAGTTTATGCTGCTATGTATAGTTTGTTAAGGACCTCTATGAGCTCAATTACTAAATATTAATATGTTTATTATCCTAGTACTATGTCCCTTAAGAACAAACATTTATTTATCGTAAAGGGGATTCTTTCCCACAATTCAATCGGACCTGGCTAAAAATCTACAATGTACAAATAAAATATGTACACAAAAAAATTAAATAAAATATATCATCACAAGTACACAGTACATAGAAGCAAGAAACAAATATATGATTTTTTTTAGAATAGATCTTAATTAGAAAACTACAATTTTAATACACGGCATAATATTGTAAGGATTTATTCACACCTGTGTATGGTTCCATTCATGCAATATATACATACGCATTCTGCTCAGGAGACCCCCCCTCTTCCCAAGCAAGCTGGTGAAAGTGGCGAAAGCAGCTGACGCCTTCTTCAACCACTTCGCCATGATGCGAAGACCAGAGAGAGGGAAATAGAGCCACAGACGCTCAGGACATGTGCGGATGATGGCCGGTACCAGAACACCATGACTTACATATCTATTTACAATATGTGAGGCTAGCACCGTTTTAGGCGAAGAGTAGGATTGTAAAGATGAGGGTTACTGGATAAGGAATTGACAAGAGGATCTGGATGAGCGGAAAGGTTTTTGTGGGATTTGGAAAATCTTGAGGGTCAACGTCAATACACGTGAGGGTGAAGACAACGACAGGTATTGCATGGAGATCTCTGTGAAGGGTTGAGTTTGTTTGGGTAAAGAACCTTTCTTTCATTTTGCATTATATAGAGTCAACTAGTATAAGCATAAATTATGATAATAATTCATCCACAAAGAATGCATATAAAATAAATGATTGATAATAAAACGGGTTGATGAATTTTGGTATCCTGACAAATAAATCAATTAAAATTCGCATAATGGTTCGTGATGTGTTGCGGTAAAGCACACAATACCAATTTTAAGAATATAATTTAATTCATAATATATTTAAAAAAAATGTTTTGACGTTATTGATTCATAAATCAACTAGTTTATTGTTTATCCCCCTCCCCCTATATATCTCTACCTTAGCAATGAATCATTCTTTGGAACTAATTATCCTGCCATATCTTCTTCTGTTTTCATGCTACGAACCTGCAGTCTCCGTTATCGTCCATTTATTTAAATGGATTCCCATTCCATAACGAAGACGATAGTGGGATCGAGAAAAATTCCGAAAACAGTGAGAACGTTTAAAATTGACCCAGTCAATATGAAAAATTTAATGTGCTTTTTAATTACATAATCACTTTTATTATCAAGTATAATATACCATTAAATCCCCTAAGTCTAGCCCGCTTCTACGATAAATCCAAACTAGTGAACGGTACATGTTCAACATGATTCGCAATCATGTAGGTAACCATGGAGGAAGCCGGGTACGCCGCAAATAGCTCGTTTCATTAGCACCGCTCTACCACAAATGTCACTGTGTCATATTGACCCAGCTCTCACATCCAATGCTGCTGAATGAGCAGATCAATGCTGCACAAACAAATTATAATTTTTCAACAACAATACTTGGATATTAACACCTTATAATATGAAAAGTTTATTTATTATTATAAAACTTCTTTATTGTGATGAAATTACAATCTGCCTTATTGGGCAGTAATTGTGATAAATGTTCTCATTCATACCATATTTACAATTTTCATTCAATCGTTCATTCATACAGTATTTACAAACAACCCAGAGACCTTCCAAATCCACATAGTTGTCACCTCCCTCGCATGCGAAAGAGGAAGCAGAGTCTTGCCAAGTCTCTCACGCCTCTCCGTCAGCCGCGTCACTGGATACGAGCCAGTGGAGACTGACCAAGAGCGCGAGAGCCTCAGACGCTCAGGTAATATGAAATTAAAATTTTTTTTAAAAAATGGCATGGTTACAGATCCATAGATCAACTATTTCATAGTTTTTTTTCCCTACTTTTTCAAGTAATCTTTCTTTACAAAAGCATGTCATGTCCTCTTTTGTTCTCATCCAAGAAAAGTTTTCGTAGTCGTCCTCCTGTTTAAAAAGAGCCGCTATTAATTAGTAAGCCTTTGGCATCTTATGGGATTCGGAGCGCCGCTTGGGTAAGGAGGTATGTAAATAGCGTGACACAGTTAGGGAGAAGATAAAGAAAGAAAATAATGAAAAAAAAAATAAAAGAAAAAGTGAAAAATGAGCGGGCCGGTAGAAGAGGACAAAGACGGGGAGTGAGTGGCGCCTGATGGGCCACACATGTCACCGCTCGCCGCCCCTATAAATAAACCACTGCCGGGAGGCCGAATATTAAACCTTCTCCCTATCTCCCTTCTTCTTTGTCTTCCCATCTCTCCTCCTCTCTCCCTCTCTCCCTCTCTCCTCCCAAGCAGGGGCATTAAACAACTCACAACACGCCGGCTAAATAGGAATAAAAGGGGGAAATGAATAAGGGCTTGTTCAACCTCGGTGTGGTTTCGAATCGCCTTGTAGCCGAAATCGCTGGGTGGGCGTCGGGGGCGAACCGAGAAACATCGCCCATAGTATCCCCAGTATTTCAAATAATCAAAAATTTGGCGTTCTTCCTGTTTTTATTTACATATTTTACAATTGAATCGCTCGTTTCGAAAAGGTCTCAAATCTGAAAATTTGGATTTTTCAGGACAGACAAAAAACTGAATACTTTTGACTGAAGATTATTTTTAGATGGAAATTATCTCGGACGTATTTCCTTATTCGTTGTCCACAAATTTTAGCTATTTTCTGAACCCAGATATAACAAAAAAAAATACTAAGATGGATCTTTTCCAAAATGAACTGGTTAAAAAATCGTCTTTTTTCATTGATTGTGAGGCTACCACCGTCTAGGTGAAGAGGGGAATTATGAGGATGAATGTTACTGCATAGGGAGTTGAAAAAAGGATTTGGAAGAGCGAAAAGGTTTTTGTGGAATTTGGAAAAATCTTGAGGGCATAAAATCAAAGGCAGTTGGTAAATTCTCTGTGATGGGGTGAGTTTGTAATGTAAAGTGTTGTGTTTACGGTGGTTGGGTAAGGAACCTTTCTTGCATTTTGCATTATATAGCGTCAAATAGTATAAGCATAAATTATGATAATAATTCATCCACAAAGAATGCATATAAAATACATGATTGATAATAAAATTGGTTAAGCAGTTGATCAATTTTGGTATCCTGGCAAATAAATTAATGAACATTAAAATAATGGTTCGCGATGTGTTGCAGTAAATCAAACAGTACCAATTTCAAAAATATAATTTAATTCATAATTTATTTTTAAAAAATGTATGGAAAAAACATTACTTTTAATGACAGATACAAAAATTAGTTTTTAGAAATCATCTTCAGGACTTTCTACCGCAAGGGTAGTAGGCCATTGCAGGACTGATCGTAAAAGTCATAACTTCAACAGTGTATTGTTTGAGGGTTTTAAGATCCTCCATCTTCAGAATATTAATTGGGAGTTTTGAAGAGTAGCACTGATATTCAGGATTTTTAGGCAAGCTTGAACAAAGAAATGATTCTTGACTGAGCTGGTTGTCGATATAAGTTTGAGAAAATCATCTGGTATCTCTGAATCAAATTTATATTCATAATATTTTGAAACTTGAAATGGTTCTTTGTGTCATGCTCCTTTTCGAAATGACTCCAGTACGGGACAGTTGAGCCCTTTTTGAAATGACCAATTCAATTTTGCTCGTAAGTAAAAAAATACATGTTTTGGCCACTGAGGGCGAACAGTAGGAAAAACATAACAAAAACTTTCCTTGAAAAAAATAATAATTAAGTGATAATTAAACAAAATTAATTAAGTCGATAGAAATTCGATTAGGCTAATGTTATTACTGACAATACATGTGCGTTTTTCGGGTATATCTTCGAAGGGTGTACTTACTGTATATGCCTATTTCGCTTATTGAAAATATAATAATAGCAATAACAATAATAATAATAATCTTCCAGGTAACTAAAATAGCTCATAATACAGCCGTACATTATCGCAAAGAGTTGACTCGGTACACTTGAAGATCATAAAAACTATAAAATTGGCCACACAATAGTACTTCTACACAGGTGTTCTGAAAAGTTTCCGACCTTAACATGAAGATGATATTAAAATAAATAAAAGCTAGTGAAATAAAAGCTTTGTTAGGTCGGAAACACGGTATTAGCACATCTGATGCGATTATGAAAGTTTTACTATCTATACACAAACAAGCTGTGGTTCCAGATTTAGTGATCCCATGCCCATCAACGTATTTTCCACGGGGACTCTCTTAGTTAGTCCCCTCTGGTTCTGCCTGGCTCTCAGCCCGCTGAGCAGACTCCTAAATGACACTAGCAAAGGATTCGCAATCAACAATTAAATCAAGCTTTCTTACTCATTCTACACGGATGACCTCATAATATATGCCAAAAATGAGAATGAATTGCGGATGAGGTGGGTATAGAAATGTGTGGCGATATATCTATGATATATATAACAAACAAAAAAAAACAGATCATATAGACATCTCAAAAACTTCAATTATTGGTCAGCTCGACGAGATTCTTATAAATATTTAGTAATGCCTCAATTGTTAAAACTGAAAAAAGACACTGAGAAGTCATCCGAAGAAGAGTTTAAATATAACACCAAGGTTATGTAAGTGTTACACTAGATGAAAATGTGCTTAAATTTATAAACGGACGTGGTTTACCAGCCATTGGTTGCTACTCCGCAATTCCGAAATGGACAAAAGCTGACCTCAAAGTGACCGCTACGACAGTCTAGATGGTACTCTCAAGAAAACTACATCCGGAATCCTCAGAAGCAATATTCTATCTACCAAGAATGTTGGGAGGACGTGGTCTAATCAGCCTTCTTAAAGCTTGCCGGGAGGAAGAAAATAATCGACGAAACTGCCTTCTGAACAGTGACTGACATTTTCTCATTGTCACGACGTTGGATGTTAACTACACGAACATCAACAAGAACTCAAATCAAGAAGCGGTTACCTTTGCCTCCCTCGCAGAGGTATGGAAAAGCAAAGTTCTGCCACTCCTTTGTAGGCACAGGAGTATCCACTCCCGGGACACTCGGGTATCGCTGTCCTTGATGAGAAATGACAAAATCTTTTCAGGGACAAAATGATTCCCTCTGTGTATACCCATGAGCAAGTTATTTCCACAAGAATCTACAAAAATACACATCTGTGCGGAAGATAGAATCTTATGTTGCTTGTGCAGGAGTAAGTTGGATTCTACAGAGCTTGTGAGTTCGGGCTGTCATGTTCTGGCTGCAAGGGAGTATCTGCAAAGACATAATAACGCTGCAAAAACTATTCATCATCCGGAACGAAGATAAATGTGTTTAGCAAAAGATCTCCCTACTATCAAAACCATTCAGTACCAATTGTCTCTGGGAATAATATAATTATTTACTAGGCCCGCCCTGTCATTAGTGAACACACCGTTTAAAATTACAGGCCAGACATTGTCTTTTAAGTTTTGAGTTTTGGTTATTGCAATAATAAGTATATTTCCGGTTATGGAGAATCGAGGGTGGTTGTTTTAATTATGTGCATAATGATGTTTTGTACGACTTCCAATTTCCTCTAATTTGATGTGCACTGTGAAGTGTAACTCTAAACCGGGCCAGCATATGCCATTGTGGGGTGGATTAATGCTTTATATAGTATTAATTAGTTTTTGGGTGTCCATTTTCTATGGACGTAATGCGACTAATGATCACTCTGTTATTTTATTGCTCGTTATACCCTGGAATGTTAATTATAACTAAATAAAGAAACGATTGTGAAAAAACTTTATTTGATTGGTGCCGGTTGTGGATGGAATATTTAAATAAATAGTCCTCGATCTTAGTATTGTTTGTTATTCAGCATTTCCAACCGATCTAAGCTGTCATTCTTATTTACTAAAATAGATTGATAAAAACCTACATTATTGAATTTTCTTACATATTCTTTGAGAATTGAAAATGTACATACATGTTTTGGTATCCCTTCGCATGTTATGTCATAGTTATATTTACAAATATTTTCTAATAGCAGAAAAAATAAATATGAAGTTACTCAATAAAAATATAAAATAAGAGTAAAAGAAAATAAATAAACATGTTTATCAAGAGAGACAAAAATAAAAATTAATCTATTCTTTAAAACTCACATTCAAAGTAAGTTCCAGATTATACATCTGAAATCCAAAAAATAATAGTGACACAAGAGTCAAAAATAGTTTGAAGCTGCTTGAAGGAGCATATGTATAGTTCTCTGGTGGAATGCTACATCACACACACTACATCACACTAACGACACAATGTCAATAAAATAAAACTTATTACAAAATAAAAATTATTACAAAATACAAAAATCAATAGCAAGGAAATCATAGAGGTATTTATTAATGCCTATTAATATATGTATATATAAATTATATAGCCTCGCACCGGAAAATATTAATAGAAATGAAGAAATAGTCAGTGCAAGAATACTAAAAAACCTACCCCCTCATCATCATCAAAAATGTTTTGTTTTATTTGACAAACCCCCTCCATACCTCATAAACATCTACTTACAACCATTTTATAACCTTATTATTTATAGAGGTTAGATGTTTGTGAAATTGTTTACAGTTGTTTTGTTTTTTTATTTAGAACGCTAGAAATTTTGGAGTTGGGCACTTTTAAATTATTATGTATAAGTTTTATTAATTGTGATTGAAATTTATCTTTTTTCCTTTTACTAATTTACACTACTTCTCTTCAAATGAACGGTCAATATTGTTTATCAAGTGTCTTTTTATTGTACTAAATGAGGATGACGTGAAAGCGTTTTGAATAATCGCATATATTGTGGAGAGACCGAAGAGTATTTATTTAAATACTTGGTATCATTTTTTCAAAAAATGTTTTGTTTTATTTGGTCAATCATCGCGGTGACAGAAACATCGCTTTAATATAACAAAAGTGACATTGCTTCCCCTGAACAATGAATTCTCTCCCTCTCAATATCCGCCTTGCTTCAATCGTCAAGTACATTTAAAACCCTTATCTTCCCCCCCCCTTTTTTTTGCTATGTATGATAACTACCATTTAACTGTTGTGTTGATAAGCCCATAGCTGCAACATATATATAAATTTTGTACCCATTCCCATTACGTGTAGCAATATTTTTACATTTGGTTAACTTTTCATTGCCTCATATTTTTAAAAATAAAATAGCCAATTATCCTCACGTTAACCAAAAAAAAAAAAAAATATTCTTCGATGTAGTAGTTAGTACTCCACTAAAAACTCGTGACAGCATACAAATGTTGGTTTTTGTTTGTGTTAGAAAAAAAACAACGCGCTCTATTTAAAGTTTGAATGTGTGGGGAAATCATTATATAAATATTCGATGATTTCTGATTTGTGCTATCATAATTTTTATGGGAAGTCTTGCTGTGCAAATTATGTTTTAAATTTTGAATTATTAAAGTAAGTTTTTATATACCTCAGATTTATAAAATGATTTTTGTTTCAACAAGGTTACTTTTTGATACAATATTGATTTACTATCATAAAACTTTTATTTTTTTTTTTTTGGTAGTAAAGTCTCCAATCGGGAGATGTGATAAACTATGGATTATTAAAAATTGATAAAATATTCACATGTGTGTTGTCATACTTTATTTATTGTTTTCCAATCTTACTAATTATTAAACTACGTGTTGTGGTATTGTGTTTTTTTATTATGTTATTGTTTTTTAAAATATATAAAGCTATTTTTTTTGTTCTGAATTGTAGTCCTAATGATAAAACGTGACACGTCGGCTGAGGATGGCATATCAATAAAAAAATACATATTGAACGAGGCTCCAATTGATATACATATATACTGATATACATAAATGCCAAAAATAATAATAATAATTGACAACAATGTCATTTAATTTTTAAAAAGTGGACATCGTTTGCTTTTAACAAATAATTATTAAGATTTATGCCAGTAGGAATATTATTTAAACTATGTTTTAAAAAAGTTTATATTTAATTAAAACGTACACTTTTGACAATATTAATATGTTATTATTAATGATGGGATTTTCTTTCATGAAGAAATTTTATATATAGCTCGATAAGTATGTTAGTCTAAGCTCTCATATAAACTGGATTATTGTTGTTCGCGTTGATTTGTTGTATTTATTTATTAATATCTGTCAAATTCTTTTAAAATTAGTTTTTAACGATTCCCTAACTCCTTTTACATGTTTTATATATTTTACAATGTTTATTTACCCTTATTCCGAAAATACTGTGATCCTATAACTAAGATTCGTAATATTTCCATGATTAAGCCATGATCTTGTAAAATTACCTATAATAAGACTAATTTTAATTAATGGACACCACAATACATCAAAATAGTGGGACCAATAGAAAACTGGCCATACAAATTAAATTTTTGAGAGAAATAAACAACCCACGATATAAAAGAATTTGTACAATATCAAACAAGGTAATTTGTAAAAATCTGTTTAATAATGATTGTTAATCTATATCATAGTAAATTTCAGACAGTACGCTAATCTGTTTACAGAACAATATAATTTTTAAATTCTAGAGCAGGTTTCATAACCTTTTAATATCTAGAGTGTATGTTTTATAATATCGGTCGAAAAGCGGTACAGTTAATCTGTTCAAAGTTTCTAGTTGGGAATAGTTAATGATATATATAATATACAGAAAAAAATACTTAATTCGAAAAATATAATCTCAACATATACAAATTATTTTTTTGTATTCGTATGTAAAATTAATAATTATTTAATAATATATGCACAAGTGTAAAAAGGTAAACCTCAAAGACAATATGTCGTTTGCCATGAATTTTTAATTAGGAAAGTATGATGATATTCCTTCAAGTCAAAAACTATACTTTGATATACTTGTTGAAAACAGTGATTCACAAAAGCATATGGAACTGAAAAAAACTTAATCTCATAATATGCATTTTTCAAGAATGGAAATTTGTTTCTTTCAACTATATACAAGAAGTTCTCATTTAGTACATTGCTTTTTAGGAAAATCTATTCTGAAGATGAAACATTTCAAGCTCCAGTTCGTTTGTCCTTACTCAGGCAAACTCTGCAATGCATGCAGTTATTTCGGTAACATTTAATTACTTCGGATCAAAAAAGGTGACCGACCATCAGTTCGATGATATTAAACCGTTGAAAACGCTTTTCTAACTGTACTTAAAGTGATTGAAGGTTGATAACATACGATAAATTGTTATTTCCAAACAAAAACGCGCATATGTCTCTAATTATAATTAATAACTAGATATAAAAAGAAATTACGTAAACTTTATAATAAAAACTTAATTTATTTTTTAGTTATCTTATAATGGTGGGCTCAGCGGGTCTCCATGGTTCCCGCAGGCACAGCTACAAATTTATTTTAATCTCTATTTTTAATTTGTATGATTTTTTTTTTATTATCCTACAATAGATATATGCATTATAATGCTAATAAAGTTCTTTTAAATATTTCCGAAACCCTATCTTAATGTCTATTGTTGAGATATAATATACCCTTTAAAATTGACTCGATTCATCTGTAACTTTAACACCTCAGCATATGCTAAATAGTCCTCGGATAAAACAAAATAGCTTGAGAAATAGAGAAAAAAACTACTTAATACAAATAAGACAGGCTGACCTTAATGATTTCAGCCTTAATGATTGAGCTCAGAAGCTAATTAACATTGAAAGTTATTAACTGCAAAAATGTTGTATTGTCGGTATGATCAAGTTTATATTATGACAATAATGATAATAAAATAAACAGAATGCAACCGTCCTTTTCCATCCTTTTCATTTTATGTATATGGGCTCATTACATATAGTTGCAAGATGCTAGAGCACCCTTTTACTAAAACTAAACCACTTATTTATATGTTGAGGAACCGAAAAAAAAGCTACAACTACAAAATAACAATTTTTACTTAAGGATAAAATGAATATCTTTAAAATCTTCTTCCCATTTGAAACATAAATTATTGTCGCTACTCTTAAAATTTTCAAGAAACCTTTGAATGTTTTCTTTTCTTTTTTTTTTTCCATATCCCCTTGTTACAAGTTTATACATGTACAAAATGTAGATTCTACAAACGAATCTATTTACAATTGCTTCATTGTATTTCCTGTAGCTTGGCTACATTTTATACAAATTCTAGTATACAAAATAGTGATCTGCATTGCGCAAAAGTATAATGATGTACATTATACATTAATCATATTAATTCACCTCATGGTGAAACAGTCCGAGGCACATGTATGTATATATTGTATGAATGCAAATCGTCTATAGGTATGAACGGATATGAATTTTGTTATAAAAGAAAATCTACGACAGTATAATGTTAAGTGCTTAACCTTTTGACGCATCTAACACATTTCCAATATTTCACACGTTACTTCAAGTCATTTAATTATAAAATTAGCTGCCTTTGGTTACGGCCGATTCCCTCAGTTCTATTACGCGTTTTTCAAAGGGACATTAAACAACATAGCGATCTCTACGTTCCGAGCCAATGGCTCTATTACTTCATCTGTTTTTTTACATAGGACCGATTAAAAACACTTGGAAAAATTTAAAAAAATTGTTTTAACTTATTATATACACTTTTTTAATTAAAAGAAATATGTCACGCTTGCGCAAAGTATCATACAATCTCATCTCTTCAAAATAATATGTCGACTTTTAAATATCGAAAAACTTAGATTTAAATGAGTTGAAAATTTGTTGGGAGATCGGCTAAGTTGATGAAAAAAACTAATTGTGTTTTCTTAAAGTTTATCAATTAGCGACGTTTCGATACACTATGTATACTATGATATCAAGACAAGAATGTTGATGACAAACATAATTGGTAATAATTAATTAAGAAAAATTATATTTATTGCAATGTCAGTACATATATGTTCATGAGAAGACCAGAAATAGATCATTATTATTAATTGATATTATATTTTCTAATAGATAAATAATTAATTACTTTAAATTTAGAGGAATTTACAGGCTTTATCTTCTCTAATAGCACAATCTGTTTGTGTAGTTACCTTGTAATAAATATTTACATGGCGAAAGATATTATATGTTTTGTTTTCTTAATATATCGTTTTAATGTATCTTTTTTGTAGTATCCTGTTTTGTTCATTTAAGGGTTTGCTGAGTAAAAACATTTTTGAAAAAAATACAAATGATGAATGTTCAATAGATTTATCTACAGTTGTCATTTGTAATTCATCGTGTATGTCTGTAATTTTAGTGTAGTATCCCATGTTTCCTGATATACTTAAATAACGGTTCGGGAGTAATAATCAGTGACAAAGTTGATTAATAAACTTGTTGAAAAACTATCAATTCTTTTTTATAAACAAACTCCTCTAGTTATTTTTATCTTGTTAAATGCCCCTATAGCTGAAATTGATCGTCAACAATTGAGTCAAACCTCAAAAATGAGTAATAATCATCACTCTTTGAATAACCCGAAAGTGCAAATCCTTAGTGGGCATTGCGGGCGGTCTGAAAAGTTTCCGACCTAACAAAGCTTTTATTTATTTTATTATCATCTTCACGTTGAGGTCGGAGACTTTTCAGACCACCTGTGTATGAAAAAATGAAATATTCACTTTATGGACTTGCGACATTTATCAACAGTTTTATATACTATTCTATGTTTTCAATGTAATAATATTTATTTCAGAAAATTAAAAAGGATGCCTCAAGGAAGAATTTTGTAAGAGATCGTGTTTTTTAAAGCAGATAGACGATTAAGTTACAATTTACATAAACAAATTTTTCAAAAAAGATTTTAGAGTCTCTCTAATTAATTATTCAGGTATCTTCAGGACTATGAAAATTTTTTTTCATAAACATTCTTCATACTCTCTACTATTATTATAGATTAAACTTCATTCTAAAAATTAAAATGAGAAAAAGTATTTATATCCAACAAGAAACCAAGGTGATACTGTGTTGTGGCAGGTTGTATCGACATTCAAGTCGGAACGTCGACTGATGATAAATGAATGATTGGAGGGACTCTAAACCAATGTTTGAATTTTAAATGTTGAATTTTTTTTCACATAGTGTAATTTTAAATACAAGTGGCTCTTTTTTAGAGTGTTAGCTTGTTAGAATATTTATAAAAGTTAAATAATACTATCTACTAATATTCGATTAGAATATTTGACACTAGCGGGTTCCTGAGGATGCCTAAATTTGGTAAAACTTCGACGCAATATAAATTTATACAGAAGACACCCAATACACACTTACTATATACATACATAGTAAGATTAACGAATCTTACTCTATAAGTATATTGGTATACACATATAAAGAAATTATATTCTTTATTTTCCGCGTCGGAGAAGTAATGGCCACTTTACACAAATTGTTAAAAGAAATTGACATGTTAAAGAATAAACACTAAATGTCGTTTCTTTGTTTACGGGTAGGTTTTGGGTAAGCAGTGTTAACTTACAACTAATGGAATAAAATCTTGTTCAACATAGTTTGTTTGCTCTGTCAAGCTTGATAAAGCAAAATAATTAAACTTATAAAACGACATAAAATTAAATTAAAAATGAAGAAACTTATGAATTATTGTCTGGAAGGGATGGAAAATCAAACATTTATTCTATAAACTCAATGGGTCATAATAGAGAAATAATGAAGACAACTGCTTATGTTAAATTAAACAATAGTTTACAAAAAAGTTGCCAGATTAGAAGGGTTTGGATAACAATGAACTTACATGAATGAGGATGGTAATTTACAATTTACAATTTCTACAAGAATTGAATCAAGAACAACTTGCTGCTGCCAGTCCAAAAATAACAGGTACAATACAAAAGTTAGTTAAGACATTAGTAGAAAATCGACAGCAGGGCTTAAAACACATTTCAGGGAAATTTGTGGTTGAAAAATTTAAAAGAGAAAATTCTAACGCAAACCAGTGGATTGATATTTTTGATAAAGAATGCATACGCTTTGATGTGACAACAGATGCAAAGAAAATTGAAGTACTCACATTGTTTATGGATGTCTTGTGTACATTGCCACGAGTCAATAATTATAAAACTTACAATGGGCTCTGTTGTTGTTACAAACAAAGTCTGTAAATCTTTTTCAAACGTGGGATAGGACCCAGTCACTTATGCGCTATTACTTGATAAGAATCACAGATTCAATAATTACTTGATAAGAATCTGATAGAAGAATCCTAAAGTCCATTTGCTCCGCCTGTTACTTTGGCATTTAAAAAAGAAGAAAATACAAAATCCAGATTACGCATAGACTTCATAGTCTTGAATAAAACAGTAGTCCAAACATTTCTGTTAATTGAAGATCTAATGATAAGGACTTGCAAATTTTTTTCAATCCAGGACATAAATTATGCTTTTTGGTCATTTCCTCTGGGAATCCATGATTGGAACGTTGCAAATGGACCTGCCTACCTTTTGGACTAAAGAACACAGGAAACTTTTCAAAGTATATTAAGGAAGTATAAACATACTTACGAAACACATTATCCATCTAAGACAGTTGCTGGAAGCAATAAAAAAAATTTACAAAAAAGCACATTTGCATCAGACTTAGTAATATATCTGGTTCATAAATTGTAAAATAATTCTATCAGACCAGTAAAGGATAATCAAGTTTAACGTACGAGACATGGTGTACGGGAATATAGAAACAAGCTAAACAGGAAGAGATTAGATGAACTTGACGATATGACATTGTTGAAAAAAAATTATACATTATAAATTATACATACAGGCCACAAATAAAAACAACAGAATTAAATATTTTTCCACGTCACAAAACTTATTCCAGTCCCTAGATTATAAGAAGAAGAAAAGAAAAAGGAACAGGAGAACAAGATGAGTAAATTTAGCGAAAATTTTGACATAAATTTACTTCCCCGAAGGGGGAGATATAAAGAAAATGTACTTATTTAATTTTGAAATTTGCCGAGCTCCGAAGGAGACGTAATGGCCGCTTTACACGGCAGGGAAAAACTAAGGTAAATAAAAAACGTGTGTTGAGTTCATGTTATCAATGATATACAAGTTAAAAGTTTAATAATTAAAAAAAATTAACACATCAAAGGATTAACTTTAAATGTCATTTCTTTGTTTGCCGGTAGGTTTTGGGTAAATAGTGTTAGTAGAACGTATAACTAATGAAATAAAATCTTTGTTTACAGAGCAATACAACAAAGTTTGTTCGATTTGTCAATCCTGATCAAGAATTAATAATTAAACTTATATACATACATCTAATAACATGAAAATAAAGACATTTAAAGAAAATTGGCATAGTCAATGGTCTATAGATTAAATAGTTTATACTTTTTTTGACAGCTCCTTTCTTGCTCGCTCCACCACTCTCTGGAATGATCTTCCTCTCAATATCCGTCACGTTTCATCCCTACGTACTTTTAAAGCCCTCCTATTCCAACACCTTCTCGCCACCAGCCGACTCTCAATAATTGGAAAAGAATGAAAAACTGCTCAAAGAACAATTAAAGAATTATCTATTTTATTACTACCTATGTATATGGCCGGTGTACATAACAAGCTGGGTGAAATGTGAAGAAACTGTACGTGGAAATTACGAGAAAGCATTAAACGAAAATTTCAAATCATAAAGAAGTGAAGCAGCTCCGTTTCGATTTATGAAATTCCCCTCTTCCTCTTGTTACAAAAACGACTTTGGAGGTACAGAGCGTTAAATGCTGAGATTTTTTTCGAATCTCCAATGTGACCAGCTGAGAAGTCCAAATTATTATGAAATTCTAATAATCCACATATTTATGTTTACACATCTTAAAGTATGGGAATAGAGATATAAAAAAAAAAATGGGATAGTTACTAATCCGTTATACCTAGTTTTTCAAATAGACAAAAAAAAAGGTGACTTGGAACCTTCACACACGACTTACAAGATAAGAATTGAGCAGAAGGTTTGTGCAATTATACAGGCTACCAAACATAAACTGTAACCTCCCACTAGAAAACGAACTTCACATATTCAAACAGCTGGTAAAACTAATTTGGACTATGGGGGACAGCCGTCGAACATCACACTAATCCAGACGTTCCAATCCAAAGTCTTCAGAACTGCAGTCAACTCGTCCTTTTACATTACGAATTCACCACTTCACAGAGATCTCCATGTACTGCTCTTGATCTTATGCCCTCAAGATTTTCGAACTCCACAAAAACCTATCCGCTCATACAAATCATCTCAACTTCTTATGCATCGGCACTCGATCTTACGATCCTCCTCTTCACCTAAAACGTCGCTGGTATCGCGATCTATTGTCCATTGGCCACCATCCCCACTCATGCTCAGAGCGTCTGCGGCTCTCTCAGCCTCTTTCTGGTCTTCACCTCAAGGCGAAACAGTTGGAGAGGGAGGCTCCACTGCTTCCGACCCCTCTTCTATGTTACTGCTGGAATTGCCTTCGGAGTGGGGAGGGGCGCCCGGGGTGGGGTGGCAAAATGCATATGTATAAATGTTGTTATGAATGGAAATTGTACATAAGTGTGAATCGATTCTTACGTCCCAATTAATAATGCAGGAACAAGTAAATCGTATTTTTTTTCAAATAAACTAGTAAAGTTTTCAACTAGCAATAATTGCACCTCAGTAGAACTTCGTCGTTTACAATAATGCCAATGCGCTAGGTTGCAGGCAACTGTATGAATGAGCGAGTGAATGAAGCATTGTAAATATGGTATGAATGATAACATTGAACACAATTACTTATTCCCCAATAAGGCAGATTGTAATTTTATCACAATAAAGATTTGATTTGTATTTTGTATTTATAATAAACTGGTCACAACTAGTTTATAGGTTGTTTTTCCCTATATGTCTACATTTCTAAGGAATATTTTTTTGGGATTCAATAGCCTGAGATGTTCATTTCATGGATCTTATTCTGGATACGTATGGTACACATCTATTTATTATGACAATAAAGATATTTTTTTTAAAACTTCAGTTGAGTTCTGTTTCCGTTTGTTTTGTTAATATTTAGCGTTTTTTGTGTTAAAATTTAATAGTTCTAAGAAAATCAGCACAGTGAGAAAAACCGTACCGGTTGATAGCGAAGGCCTGTCGCTTGATCGGCGAAAGCTTACGCTTGAAACGGACTTTGTGGTGATCATCACCGCCATATTGCTATTAGCGGATTATTTGTGACAGTCCTGAGGATGGCTCTGCAGTGGTGGAAGGCACCAAGGGTTAATTCTATCACGGCAACTTTTGTCGAGGAGAAGTTTGTTCCGTGTGAGACGTACGTTTAGGAGGCTACCCTCCTCCGCTCCGTAACGATCCCCCATAAATCCAGAACTGCCGTCTCGGAATAGATCTACAGCCCGGCCTAGGAACGCTCCACGATTTAACTAATGCCTAATAATAAATAAATAGCGCATTTGGCAAATCCCGGGATGGCATGTTGAGCAGTGTCCGTAATTGCACTGGTGGTATCGAACCGAGGAGGCTTCTCGGTCCGTACCACCTCCCAGCAACCATCATATCATCACTTCTCGAATATATAACTAGAAATAGCTCATCCATGGATCAGACTCATATTTTTTTTAAAAATCATTATATACATTTTAGAAAGAAATGAAATTGAAAATAAACTTTCCACATGCATAAATTCACTACTCTCGATAATTCAATACCCAAAGGCGCATACAAAAATTTTCGAAATGTTGTGTTTGATTTTTTTTTTTTAAATTGCAAAATAAAGATTTATTCGTCTCAAACTGATGATATTTAAATATGTCCTCCGCTCTGCTGTACGGCGCCCCACAATATACTCACTTGACTGACAATACAGCTAATAGTCTTCAGAATGGTATCATAAGAAAAATGGTCTGACATACCTCTCGAGAGAGGTTAAAGTGCTGTCGGTGGGTGTGTTCATCCACCGGAGACACATCCAGTTTTTGACTCGTTGCGGCATCTAACAAACCCAGTGATTAACGTGAACCCACCATCCTTCCCGTATCGATGGCAACAGACTGTCGGGGAAAATTAGGTTAAGATTTAGATTCAGATTTTGTTTGTTAGATGTAAATTAGTTTTAATTTTTATGATTCATAAGATGAGTCCCATCACTTTTAAACCTGTATAGACAATGTATAGTATGTACATTATAGTTTTGTAGCAATCGCTACAGTAAGTGTAAAATTGTATAAAATGTAGCCAAGCTGCAGGATAATATTGGTCTATTGTAAATGTAGAATCATCATTTATACAGAAACTACATTGAATTCCATGATTATAAATGCAAGGGAATATGAAAAAAAAAAAAAGAAAAAAAGAAGTATGAATTACCTAGAGTACTTATTTTTCATTACATTAAATTACAATAGGGTAGGTAATAAACAATATAATTATTATATTCTGCCCTCTCCCTCTTTTTAACGAAAATGGCTTAGCATTACAGACTGTGAAATACAGAGTGTTTTTTTTGATTTAGCAACGTGACACACTGAGGAGTTCAAATTACCAAGATCCGGCTGTATATAGGGCCTGTACACATACATCATAATAACAGGTATATTTTAGAAAAACAAAAAATAAATGATTTTCAACCAGCAAACATTATAGGTTGTAGGCAAAATGCTATTGGATAACTCTCAGAATAATAAGATAGTGGGCGTATTGGGAGGAATGAAGAAATTTACAAAGAGAGGGGTTTTAAACCGAGAGGGAAGAATAATTACGGATGAATGGAGTTTTATACTTTCGAGAAAGGAGCGATCGAACAATTAACACTTTATTAATAAAAACAATTAATAATAATGGGATAGTTTACAGTAAACTCTTTATACAGGAAGGTTGACTGGGTGAGACTGATAGAGACAGGCATGACCTGTAGGTTTGAGGAATAACCCTCAGACAGTTCAGGGTTTAAATAGGACTGATTGACTCTACCTGAGGTGCGGTGGGTAAGGGGTTTGTTCCTTACTTTAGCGGACTCCCTATTAACAGGGGGTCTTATGTAAATGACCATTGTGGGATAAAGCTGTCAGTCTGATAACTAAGGATTTCTGAGAAGGGAGTAGAGGTTGCGTAAGCGAGATATTGTCTGGTGGGAATAGATGGAGCATTTGAGTATGAGGACATTATCTATGATAAGTTAAGCTGAGATAAGTTGATAACGTTTGGCAGAGGAAGGTCCCGAGAAAGTATTGCCGTATGGCCGAGGAAAATACCCATTCTCAATTAGACAAATTAAAGGAAATATTTAATAAGGCGTTTTAATTTTTCATAAACAGGGCGTTAGAGACCACCATGGACAAGGCTGTAGTAGGGGAAACGAGGGAGATGAAACAAGCGAGTTCGTTGAGGGATCTGTTAAATTTTTTTAGAGTAAATACGGATGATTTGGGAATCACGTTCATTGGATGTTAGGGATTGGTGAGACCGAGGTTTTTTTTTTTTTAAATAAGGGATATTCGATAGGAATGGACTAAATAATTGGTAGGATCAGATAAATAGGATAAATAGGAGTATATATGGGGTCTGGAACTTATGATATTTGGTTTCGAAGGTTTTCAATTAAATTTATTCACCCATTTCATCTCTGCATTTAAGGGAAGCTTCTACAACTGAGGAAAGGAAGTAGAGATATATTTGAGTGTCATTGGATCATACATGAACTGATTGTCTATTATAGACAGTAGTGATATCAGTTATAGATATTAGTGATAATGCGGTGTTGTGGCCACCTCTTGATTATAAATAATTATAAGTCACCCTCTTCTCGATCAAGACATATCTATCACTGTTTTCATATGTTTAATAAAGCTTATGACGTCAGTGAGAGTGGGGGTGGAAGTAGTGGGGGAGACAGCCGTTGGTGGGGACATACCCCCACCCTACTGGCTGGCCTCCTATATAAGCTTGGGCCTCCCAGAAATTTAGCACCAAGGAGAGGGATAGTACAACTAGCAAACTTATACAACTATTGTATAAGATTGCGGTACTTTCCTGATACATGGAAACAAGCCATCTTGTTCCCATTACTAAAGCCAGGCAAGAGCGGAGATCACCCAGCCCACTACCACCCGATCAGCCTGTTACCTCAGATGGGAAAAATTTTCGAGAAGATTCTTTTGAATTATCTCAAAGATTACTGCTTGGAAAACGACATCATTCCGCCAGAGCAGACTGGATTCCAATCCAGTATGAGCGCAGATCACCCCCTTCTGAAGGTGCAGTCAGAAGTTAGCCATAACATGAATAGAAACATAGCCACGGCTATGATTTCCATTGATTGCACCCAAACGTTTGACACGGTGTCTTACGGGACACTGTGTCAAATGCTCTGTGACCGGGAATGCCCGGAACAGCTGTATTCAATTCTTGCTAGCTTCCTGAAAACAGATCATTGCGGGTGCGGGTGGGTGATAGCTTCTCCGAAGCTGTGCCACTGACCTGTGGAGTACCCAAAGGAGCCGTCTTATCCCCTGTACTACTCAACGTATACATGTCTGAGATTGTCGGAGCCCGTTACAAAAATACCACAGTTACTGCTTTCGCTGATGACATAGTGGTGTACAGTAGCAGCATGAGCACCAAGGTAGCTCTTAGACAGGATGAAGTAGCCTGTAACCAGATTAGTGAGAGATTGGGGAGACTCAATATCTCTGTAAACGCGTGTAAGACTGACGGCGTAATTTTCTCTTTCCAAAAGGGAAAAAGCCCACTACCTACTAGTTACATCGTAGGAACAGAGGAATATTCACCAGCCAACCACCCCGTATATCTGGGAATTAAAACGGACAGACGCCTCCATTTCAGTAACCATTTTACGAAGAAGTTGAATCAAACACGCACGAAGTCCAACCGACTTACGCACTTATTGACTTCCCCCAATCTATCACTGCGTCTGAAGCTACTGATCTACAAGAGTATACTCAGGCCTATACTGCTGTATGGTGCACCGGTGTTTAACACGATAACCCCCGCTCATTTCCCCCACCGATGACAGGACGCTGTCGCGGCTGGAACGCTTTAGTCTTAGGTTTTAGGTTTAGGTTTTAGTGTTAGTGTTTTCCACGGTTGCAAGCTGAAGGTGAGCCTCATCACCTAGTGAGTGTATGTGTATTGGACTTATTAACAACAATCAGAAAGTATTATATTTTATGCACTCCTTCGAATGCATCTGCAAATGCAGCACGAGGAGACAGCTGTAATTCCAAATTTATTTTTGTAATTGTATATATATTATCAATAAAGAGGTTTTGAAAGAAAAAAAAAAAAAAAAAAAAATTAGCATAACTAATCGGACCTCCTCGCCACTTGGGGGATACCCAGGTATACTGAGCCCCCTAGTGACGACCCGACAAGCGGTATGTGTAATATAGATAATAATAATGAAGAACAGATTCTAGATAATAGATTACTTTTACAAAATTGCCAGAGACCTCCCAAATCCACATAGTTGTCACCTCACTAGCATGCAAAAGGGGAAACGGAGTCTTCACGGCGTCACTGGATACGAGCTAGTGAAGGCTGACCAAGAGCCCAAGAGCCACAGACGCACATGGCTTCAAAAAAATAACTCGCAAAAGCCACAGTTAGGCTACCGGCGTTTTTATTGTTAGGAAGGCGGTTGGTGACTCCGTTGGATTGTTTGAGATCTGACTAATATTGAACAAGTTGTAAACAGACTTTGCAGACAATGAATTTACCATGACCAACTCTGCGAACATAGAGATTTTTTTTACGAGGAAGTATGATTGAAAGAATCATCAAAAAATTGAGAGTGCAATATTTTGATCAGAGCATGTAGCGGAAGCACAGTGATCGGAAAGGTGCTGTTGACCGTTAAAGATGCTGATATAAAAAGTTACATGTTCAACCTTGGAAATGCTAAAGATACAATAAGTACGAGAATAAATTACATTTTTACATATTTTTTAGATCACACGATCTATATATGCGTTCTCCTTTTATGACACTCTTAAGTAGCTAAGCTTTTATGCACTGCTGTTTTACGAGGTGGTCTGAAAAGTTTCCGACCTAACAAAGCTTTTATTTCACTAGCTTTTATTTATTTTATTATCATCTTCATGTTGAGGTTGGAAACTTTTCAGACCACCTATGTACATCTGCATTCAATTAAGGACGAGCCAGTATTTTTAAAAAACACTTTTAATACTCCTACATATAATCTAAGTCATGAGCTCTATGGAACCATGAAAACATAAATAAGATATCAGTCACCCTCTTTGAGAGAGATTCCAACAGGCGGTTGATGTTTAAGAGTTCAAGGTACGCACGCCCGTCTCTTGCGGAGTGGAAACTTCTTCGGCAGGCTCGGTCTTGATTGAGAAGTCCTCCATGGCAGTCCAGTTTGAGTTGGGCACACACATCTACACTCTACCGCACAGACAATCCATCCCGCTCCCACACACAACAAAGGACAGATAAGAAAATTGATAGCGTTACGCCCAATATACACAACTATTGAGCAGATAAGAAAATGGGGATTCCATTACGCAAAAGATTTATGACACATGAATACAACTAAATCAAAAACCTGTACACACGAGAAATCGTGTATCGGCCATACGATGCAGCAGCCGTGGTGACTTGGAGGACGGGGGACTGAAGGGATTAGTTTCTTTCGTTAATGATGAAGTTAATGTGCTCGGAAATTTGAATTAGCGGATAGGGAACCTCACAAGTTGTGTTTGATTGAAAAGGACCCTTAGAGTAAAAATAATAAATTATAAGTTTAATTTATTTTCCTTTCATTAGTAAATAAAGGACATATTACAAAATAGCACCAAGGAGGCCCCTCATTTTTTTAAACGGCTATAAGAAAATATTGCAACATTTTCGTTAAAGTTTGTACACGTCCTCGTTACCAACAATAACTAAAATCAGGTTTTAAAAACCTTGTTTTGTTATTGGATAATATGGGTAGTTATCACCCACTGGTGTGGGTTATGGTTGCAGATATTCCCACCATAATTGTTAAGGGATGTGATGATAAGTTATGGAATGTGGTGTGTAAACTATAAACGGTATAAAGGAACCGTAAATGATATTACTGATAAACAAAATGAACACAAACTTGTTTTTTTTTATAAAACCTTTTTTCACTTACTTTACTTGAAGATTCTTCTGGTTTTTGTAACTTTTCAATAAGTTATGCTTATTTTATACAATACACCATTTGTTTTTCACATTCCACGTGTGATAGGAATTAGTGTGATGTATGATACCCTTATTTCACTAGCAGAACAAAGACACAACTAATGATTAATAAAAAAAGGGTTTTCAAACTTATGATATTTTTTTCTTAGCTTTTAGGGTGCTTTGGCAAGAACATTCGAATACGAGTACATTTAAAATATTTTTTAACCTAGAATCACCTAAAAGGTTTCATTGAAATAGGTGGTCCACCCATGACTCCACTTGTTAGTGTGATACTGATATTGAAATGAAATCACTAATTTATCATCCGAATGAACACATTTGTTTCCTTATTATGCCATGGTAATTATTAAAACGACTTGAGGCTTTAAAAACATCGTAAGCAGTGACAATAGTCGATAAAATAGTGGTTTCTTCTCGTACCGATGATAGAGGCAGGGAAGAATGTTGTCCTACTGATTGCTACAACTTACGAAGAAGATTCAAGCACTTGCCGTGCAACACAGGACAAACCAAAATATCAGCGCGCCTTATTGTTGAAAGTAAGCCCTGAAAAGCTTGCCATACATATTCATATTATGATAGATTTTTATAATATATATGTTTATGGCCCATAAACTCCCCCATATGGGTCAAATAAGGGTACAAACACTGTGAGTTTATTAGTTAATTTTCCTATTGGTTCTGAGCAGATTTTAAAGTGTGTTGAATACAAACCAGCTTCCTCCATGTGTCGTCTTCCAGTTGCAGACTCCTAGGATACCCTGGATATCTGCCACCAGACCATCCTTCCATTCGCTTTCCTTAGTCGTCTAGTCCTCTACAGTGGCTGTCGGGCACGTCATTAACTCATATCCTTCCAACGTGTGTGGACAAATTTCAAGATTTGGATCAAGTTCTGCATATATTTCGTGGTTAATCCGCCTCCACCACTCAGGACCTCATGGACCTCCAAGCATTTTAAGCAGTCTCCCCTTGAACGCTCGTACTGAAGCTCATTTTGGTATATATTCGGTTATATAAAATTGCCAATGATTTGGAAAACCGGATAGGAGAATTGTTTAGTGTTTTGTTAAGCGATCATTGACTCTAAGGCCGAAACACTTGGTGAGCAGCTAGGCTCCTTATTTGGACTAAGTAAACATTAGCATTAACTTAATAAGTATTGGGTGATCGAAAATTCTAAGTAGGTAATCTGAAAAACATTTTCAAATTCTAGACTACAGTTTCACCCGTTCTTAGGCTTCAAAAGGTCCGTAAATAAATAGCCTGTGTAAAGTAAAATTAATACTTATTTACCATCGACGCTACTATTTATTTTAAAGATTGCTGCTACCATAAAAGTTTACTTTAGTTATGGAATTGATTTAATTTTTTGGATATATTTTTCTGAATTCAAAAACTTGATTATTTTGTAAAATTACAATCTTGCTTATTGGGCAGTAAGTAATGGTGATGAATGTTCTCATTCATACGATATTTACAATTTTCATTCACTCACTCATTCATACAGTATTTACAAATAGCCCAGTAACCTCCCAAATCCACATTGTAAAATTGTAAATATGATATGAATGAGAACATTTATCACCATTACTTACTGCCCAATAAGCCACCATAAACCATAAAAGTTAACCTCACTCGCATAGGAAAGAGGAAGTGGACTCTTGGGAAGTCCCCACACTCCTCCGTCAGCCGCGTCACCAGATACGAGCCAGTGGAAACTGACCAAGAGCGCGAGAGCCATAGACTCTCAGGGGATGATTGGAGAAACTGGCCACTGCCAGTACTCAGTCACGAGGCCACTGCCGCTTTAGTCTCCGATGAGGGTTATAGGGATGAGTGTTGCAGTGTAATGACTGTGCTACGGGATTAGGGTGCTTGGATAGGCTACTATGGAACTTCATGAACTTTGATATAATTAAACTAAATAAAGGATTCTGTGTCTATTCCTTTATTACTTACAAAATAATAAATAATAAAAAAATAAAAATAAAGCAGTCATGATCAAAAATCCTTGATCTTATTTGCTTAATTGAATGTGCTCTTCATAAAATATATATAAAAAAATTATAAAAAGCTAAAATGTTACTAAAACTTATATTAAAATTGGCTTGAATAACATTAGATATTCAATTTCTATCGTTGGCTTCGAAACTATATATATACAGCTGGGAAATATCGTTTGTACAAAACAAAAAAGAGATTCGTGTTTTTTATTATTGTTAAAATTACAAGTGCTTTGAGTGACTTGAACCTTCATCTTTATGTTATACAATATGAAAAAAAAAAAATAGACACATACATATCAATCATTAACTTATGAAAACTTGACAGATTAAAAGACTAAAATAGATTGTCATTCACAATTCAAACAGGTCAAATGATTAAAATTAAAAACTTAAATTAAAGGTTAAAGTATAAAAGTAATTAGAACCAAGTAAATCATAAAATCATTGGTTTGATCGCCACGACCGTCTTCACCGGTCAATTAATCACTCTGAGATATTTACTATTGTTTTATTATTTATTGTTTTGTCATCCATAAAACCGATTAATCTTCGCATGAGAAGCTAAGGTTAAACTTGGAGGGCAAATGAGATGCGGAGAATGTCTTAAGGAGTCTTAATATCGCCCACGCGAATTCCAGTTCAGGAACAAAACATGACAGGTTCTCGCAGGCAACCAGTTTTGGAATAGTGACGATACATTAACTTCAATCTCATTTAAATGATTCAAATAAAAAAATGATAGTTATAGATGGCAAAACAAAGTTGGAAAAGTATACATCGGTTCGTTTCTTAGATGCAAACGGTAACATTACAAAAACATCAGTAATAAAATCATGTAAAATCTATTGAAACATGTTATTAATAATCGCCTGATAATTTTCAATACTTCATTTATTATTTTATTTATTTTTTCCAAAACTTATGAAATATGTAATCTGAATTTCCATTTTTTATCAGGAAGGCATAAAATCAATTAAGTCTTATCTATAAAACATGATCGTGAATTATCTAATTATTACTTGGTCTTAAAAAAATAATACTTGAAGGCTATCCCAAAATATCTTTTATTATTGATATTACATCAACAGCCAACAGTTTATTCTTTTGATTATTGCTAGCCATATTACTTATTAATTTAAGTGTTTGGTATTTAACTGTCGCCTATGAACGTGAATTTATGTTGTTTTATGAATTGCAGTGCTAATGAAGCCTGGATAGGCAAAACGTCGACTGTTGATGTAACCAAGGATTAAACACTTTTTATGAAAGACTATTTTAAATTAATTTTTTAAGCTTTTTTTTAACTAATCAATATAATAATATTATGTATATTTATCTTTAGTTTTGAGTAGGGTATCAAAGATCTTGACGTCAATTAATTTAAGTAATCCTTGAAAAGTATAAACTTCTAATATAATATTTTGTAGAACACCTGTCATCATATTATACATGTCTAAGGTTCTATGTTAAGCTAATAAGAACCACCTAAATTTTTCAATATTGATATATATTCAGTATATATAAAGTATATAAAAATATGTACATATATTTTTGTATATTACATGTTAATATCTTCTACAAAAAAAATAATTTCGTTCTCTGTGGACTGTTTTCATAATTAATAATGAAAAGTAGAATTATTGCTGGAGATAGAGGGGGAATCTTGGGTACTCCTGAAATTTTAAGTTTGACAAAATCCAAAACAAAAATCATTTTCCCTCCACAGACGTAATTCTGCTTCCTGCATTTTAATTAACCATATTTTATCTAAACTCTCGTAATGGTTTATATTTGAGAGAATTAGTCAGCATACGATGTTATCTTTACATAAGGGTTTGAGCTTGAATCGATTTGAGAAAAAAAAAAATATATTATTTGTAATAAGTCAATATCCTTACAGCTCTGTACATGTAGACGTGTTTATGAATATGTAAACACCTACAATTTAGTTAATAATTGATATAACTAGATTTGTGTCAGTAAAAAAATTGAACGGAGCCTTTCGTAAAAACAAAAAATTACGGAATCCGATCTACTTGCATACAAATTTTGTGCAATGCATTACATCGGTCCACACCTCATAAATTGAAAAATAATTTTTTATGAATAAATCGAGTAATGTATGGACATGGTCCTACATCGCCTAGCCTGAAATTTATTTAAATACAGTCCATTACTTTTATTATGACTGGTAGGTCAATGCATAATTCATCAAAAGCTTCACGTTTGTGCCACACTGAAAGGGGAAATTTGAGTCGGAGAAATAAATGTAAGGAGGAGATAGGAGTCCGTATTTAGAGAGCTGTTACTGGAACAGTTTCCTTTCATAAATATGCTAATTATCACATATCTCTGCTAACTTACTTAACAAATGTAATATACTAGAGAGTATTCTGCCTTGAGACTACCTTAATATTGCATATTTGCTAATCACTGCCTATCACTGTTAACTTACTTAACAAATGTAATATACTAGAGAGTATTCTGCCTTGAGACTACCTTAATATTGCATATTTGCTAATCACTGCCTATCACTGTTAACTTACTTAACAAATGTAATATACTAGAGAGTATTCTGCCTTGAGACTACCTTAATATTGCATATTTGCTAATCACTGCCTATTAATGCTAACTTACTTAACAAATGTAATATACTAGAGAGTATTCTGCCTTGAGACTACCTTAATATTGCATATTTGCTAATCACTGCCTATTAATGCTAACTTACTTAACAAATGTAATATACTAGAGAGTATTCTGCCTTGAGACTACCTTAATATTCCATATTTGCTAATCACTGCTAACTTACTCGACAATATAATATACTATCCAGTGTTTTACCTTGACACTGCCACATGACAAGACCTTTGTTTATATCATTATTTATTTATTTTTATTTTTTTGGGAACATTTATCACAATTGCTCAATAAGGCATAATTTTCTGTCAATCGTTTTTATTGAAACGTATAAACTAGAATAAAAGGCGTAGACAATTGTAATAGATGAGATATTTACAGAAAAACTTTGGTTGTAACGTATGAAATTCGCGATTTCTGTGGCACTCAAACGTTTATAACTAATTAATTATAATTAACCAGGCTTCCGTCCATCTAACCACACTAATCCCCTAACACAGTCATTACACTGCGCTACTCATCCCTATAATCCTCCTCGGAGACCTAAGCGGCAGTGGCCTCGTAACCTGCTATAAATAAGTGACAGTGGGAGTCTTGACAATGGCCAGTTTCTCCAATTATATCATGGGTGTCTGTGGCTCTCGCGCTCTTGGTCAGCCTCCACTAGCTCGTAATCAGTGACGCGGCTGACGGAGGAGCGTGGTGGATTTCCCAAGACTCCGCTTCCTCTTTCGCATGCGAGGAAGGGGATAACCATGTGCATTTAGGAGGTCCCTGGGCTGTTTGTAAATACTGTATGAATGAGTGAGTGAATGAACATTGTAAATATGGTATGAATGAGAACATTTATCACAATTGCTTATTGCGCAATAAGGCATTATAAGGCATAATAAGTTTCAATTATTATAAACTATATCTAAACCTTTGAGAGCCAACATAGAAAACACATTTAAAACCTTCAAAGCTGTAAATATCTTAGCTAATTATTACAATTCCCCACGCCTTTTATTCCGATGTGTATATTCCAATAGGAACAAATCAATCGATGGGAAATAATTTTAGTTTCGACTAAAAAAAATATTTTTACACAATGGTAAGATAACTGATCTAGGGATCAAATAGTTCATTTTTTTACTTTCAGAACGGACGATCGAATTTTTCACAATTGGTTGAACAGAAGACCCATACGCGGCGAGACACCTTTGTCTGGACGATGACATACCTGTTATAAATTATCGAATATCTACAACCCCTTTCAAAAAGTACATATTTTTTGTTTTTTCCCCACCGATAAACATTCCCAGGAGATATATTTTCATCCACAGCATGTTCCCCGTTGCCCCCAAAGCATCCCGTACATTCCCAGACATCTCCCGGCGCCGTGTTCCAACATCCTTCAGCCGGTTCAGAGAAGGCCCAATGAAGAAAAGCCGAAGAGGAGCTTGTGTAAGGAAAGAATTTTAATCAAACCTTTGCGAGGGTGGTCGCCAGACCTATGTAGACCTAGGCGAGTGGTTCTCCCGAGACAGTCACCGCCAAGGGTTCGGGTGTTAATTGCTCGCGCAAACAGGGCCGACGCCCAAGTAGGCTCCAGTGCTTACGCTGTCAGGCTCAAAACCCGCAAAAGAACCCTTTGCAGTCTCAAGAATTATTCAAAATTATTTTTACGTCAGTCGAAGTTTTCAGGTATCTCCATCAACAATTAAACACATTAAATGCAAAACAACTTAATTATGTTATTTACTGTTCGTATTCTGCATTTATGACATACCTCCTCAAAGAAATAATCAAACAATCTTAAATACGTTTTTAATATTTGTATATTTTTTCTACATTTAATGAGTATTTTTAGTCCTGGAGATGTATGAATAGACGAAATACCTACAACCTGAACAGGCTGACAGATATAAAAATTAATAATAAACAATTCGAGAGACTGTAAAGCCTTCTTTGAAAAATTGGTTTTCTCACACAGCTCTGTTTTTCTAATATTAAATAGAACCTTCTAAAATTTTGTTATACTTAATCTTTGTGCCAGGAAAATAAACGGGTGAAAATACAAGAATCAACAAATCAATATGGTTATTATTTTCAATATAATTAACTTTTTTTTTCCGGGTGAAACTTTGATATATCAAGTAATATGAAATATTTTGTATATTTATTCCGAATAAAATCACGTTGAAAAAACAATCTTACAAATTAAATAGCAAACATTTCAACTAGTAAGATGATCTAATTGCATTCAAATTGTAAAAAAAATTTCAGTTAGTTAGTCCAGTGTATTTCCACTGACAAACATACTTGTAACTTGTTACCAATGATTCAGTTTTCAAACAATTTTATTAAGATAAAATTACAATCTGCCTTTTATTAGGCAATGAGTAATTGAGATAAATGTCATCATTCATACTATATTTACAATTCATCATTCACTCGCTCATTCATACAATATTTACAAACAGCCCAGAGGCCCCCCAAGTCCACAAGGGTCACCTCCCTCGCATGCGAAGGAGGAAGCGGAGTCTTGGGAAGTCCCCCACGCTCCTACGTCAGCCGCGTCACTGGATAAGCCAGCGGAGGCTGACCAAGAGCGCGAGAGCCACAGACGCTCAGGACATGATTAGAGGAACTGGCCATTGCCAGAACTCCCACTATCACTTAGTTATAGCAGGTCACGAGGCCACTGCCGTTTTAATCTCCGAAGAGGATTATAGGGGTGAGTGGTGCAGTGCAACGACTGTGCTAGGGAATTAGGGTGGTTGGATAGGTTACTATGGAATTTTATGAACTTGGAAGGGATGAGTTCAAGAATATAGGGTATATTCAGATCATTGTGAAGGGTTTTGGTGCTGACGTAATAAGGGGCATTTACTATTGTTCTTAGGACTTTTGATTGAAAGGATTGGATGCGCTTGATGTTCGACTTTTTTGCTGTCCCCCATAGC
Source organism: Acanthosoma haemorrhoidale (assembly GCA_930367205.1). Classification (NCBI taxonomy): domain Eukaryota; kingdom Metazoa; phylum Arthropoda; class Insecta; order Hemiptera; family Acanthosomatidae; genus Acanthosoma; species Acanthosoma haemorrhoidale. Next base: position 59,779,841 of record OV884009.1, on the reverse strand, counting down.
TCTATTCCGTATGTCCAGATTGGCTTAAGTATAACCTTGTAAATAAGTAGTTTGTTTTCTATTGAGAGGTGGGATGTCCTTCGAAGTAGTCTGTACAGTTGTCCAAAGCGTCTGTTTAGTTCTTGTCTTTTTAGCCTCGTGTGTGGGTTCCATGTCAGTCTTTTGTCGAGATGGAAGCCTAAATACCGTACTGTCTCAGACACAGGGAGAGGAATTGAATTTAAAAAGACTGGTGGACAGGACTTGCGGCAGAGGGTAAAGGTTATGTGGGAACATTTTCCTTCATTGACCTTGATTCGCCATTGGTTGCACCAATACTCGATCTCGTCGAGGTGTTTTTGAAGGTTTTGGGATGCTATATTAGGGTCTGGATGGGTTGACAGGACTGCAGTGTCGTCTGCGAATGTTGCCAAGAAGGTATTGGTGGTAGAGGGGACATCAGCGGTGTATAGATTATAGAGGGTGGGACCCAGGACGCTGCCCTGTGGAACTCCTGCTTTAATGGGATAGTAGTTAGAATATTCTAAACCACAGCGGACTTGGAAGAAACGGTTTGAAAGGTAGGATTGTAGAATTAGGAATAGGGTTTGCGGTAAATATCCTTTGAGCTTGTAAAGCAAGCCTGCGTGCCAGACCCTGTCAAAAGCTTGAGCTATGTCCAGAAAGGCAGCAGTTACCAATGATTCGAAGGTTCAAATTGTCCTTACTATAAAAAATGCAATGGTTGCTATTAAAAATAAACAACGTTACAGAACTGTACCTTATAAAATTCATCGATAGTCGGAAATATTATTACAATGAAGAGTAAAATGTTTGTTTTAGAAAATTTCCATTAGAACAAGAGGTTCCAATCTTACTCGAGCTATCGAACCTGAACAATTTGAGTTAGAAGACTAGCATTAGAGAATTAAAGAACCGATTGAAATTGAATTTAAAATAAAATCAGATACCATTTTACGTTTTTGATGTTAGTGCCCCAGCAAAAGATTCGTACGGGACTAATCTGAAGAAGACGGGTCTAAAAGAGTTATGGAAAATTTGAAGGGCTTCTTGACTCAATGTTTTAGTCAATTAATGGTCATAATGAAGAAAGCTTTAAACTACAAATGTTCTGCGTTTAACGTATGACTCCGAAAGCACAAGATGCAGAAAAAACTTCACATTTATCACGAAATATAGAAATATCATCTTCAAGAATATTATTGAATATTATCTAAAGAACTAATTTAGAGAACTTTGTTATCAATTATATTGATGATGTTTTGATGCGAACAATTTTCGAAAGCTTCCAACGCTGAATATTTCAAGATAAAACTTGTTAATTGACTACTGGCAGCTAAATCTGTCAAGTTTCTGAGACAAACAATTTCAAATAAGAAGGTCTCGCCAGCCGAAGGAAATTTAGTATCGATCCAAGAACTATACGATCCCAAATTTGAATGGTCTGCCGATCGAGAACGAACGTTTAATATGGTCAAAGATTATTTATGCTCTTCGCGTTTTTTAGCCATTTACGACATAGAGAAGCCCGTTGTCATGGAGACAGAATCCAGCAACCAAGGTATTGGGGCAACGGTCAAAAGAAGACGGAATACTGGAACCTGTGGGATATTACTCAAGAAAGCTCTGAGAAAGAAAAAAGCGCTTTAAAATTATTCACTTAGAATGTAAAGCCATCAAAGACCCGATAAAGTTTTGGCAGTATTATCTGATTCGACGCCGCTTCACGGTCTGCAGTGATCATAAAGTATTGGAAAATTAAAAAAAAAAAAAAAAAGCCAGATCTGACGAAGTCCTTGGAAGCTTAATTCATTATCTGTCTCAATCCGACTTGAATATTATATAGAAAAAAGGCAAAGAAAATATTCTTGCTGATTTATTGTCCAGATATCCAGTCCTTGAATATTTTTAGAATGGAAATGCGATCCAGATTGTGAATCCCTTAGATTTATCTTCTATGTTGAAAAACCAGGCTGAAAATCTTTCTGACTTGCAAGTGGCTAAACAGGAAAAATCAAGAATATTTGTTTCTCCAAAATTTGGAAAAAAAACTGGTACACGAACAGTATGGTCACAGCGGTCGAGCACGTATCATGGATGTACTGCAACAAGTGATCAAGTCAAAAAACGCAGTGTGCGTCAAATTTTAAAGTTCCAATTAGTAGGAAAAATCAGGGTTTAGTATGTTCTTCATATTGCAAATTTACATCTCGACATGGGAATTTTTTTTTATGAACAGTTGGGCCCCATGATTGGACTTGGGCTCTTCAACTCATTTTTCTTTATCTTTGACTTGTTCACTTTTTGCAGAACAACCACGATACGATCGCGGTACAATCATGCCACATTTTTACTTCAAGGGTCTTGACAAAGAAATTCATACCTTCTGTAAAAGTTGTAAGATTTGTATAGAAAACAAGGTTTGTCGTAGCCACCCCATTGGCCTACTCTCACAATTGGGCCCTGCTACAGAGCTGTGCCAAATATGTCACTCGATGTTTTCTAGGCAACCGATCCTCCGTTATATGCATATCTTGGTAGACGATTTCACCAAATGTGCATGGATGGCGCCATATTTAAAGGGTCACAGTGCTCAAGAATTTAGAATCAAGAATCAAACTAATCCAGTTGATATAAAATTTCAATTTTATTAGCTGACCTAACTACATTGGTTAATTCAACTGATTTTCAAAACTTTTTAAGAGAACAATGGAATACAGGTAGTTTTAAATTCAGTGAACACCCGGAATCTAATGGTCTTAATGAAGGATTAAATCAAACGTTAGTGAATGTGTCAACGAGTATAATGCAATTCCACGAAATTCGCACTATCATGTCTACTTATTGGTAAGAAGTATAAGATATCTCGACGAAGGCAATACATCTTCCCGAAGAAGACCGCAAAATAGCTATCCATTATTCTATGAAGTTTCCAAATGAATTCGAACCGCCAGCACACATTCAACGTTGGAGATTTGGATTATATAGAATATGGAAATAAGCTAGATACCCCTTTTTGAATCATCATACAGAAGACTTTCGACGAAAGCCAGTGAAAAGAAAAGAGAGCAATTTCCAATTTCTTTCATTCCAGTGCTTTCTTTTCCCCCGCCAGAAGCGGTCTTCAGGGGCGGAATGTGATGACAATTCAAGTGTCATTTGTTGAAATGACAATATAATATTGTCATTTCACAAACGACAAACGAAAGATATCGCATAGAGGCTCCAAAAGGTTATGGTGACAACCTTAAGGTACTACCTTACTGGAACTGCCCGCGGTAGCGACTGCAGTTGTCTACTGATTTGAAATTAATCAATGTTTCGTTGGAACTGCCCGGCAGTCAGCAGTCGGGACGTCATCCATTAGGTCACCCACTGCTTAGCTACCAGCAGACACTGCCAACCGCTACCGCGGTTAGTTTCAGTGAAATAGTACCTTAAGGTTGCCACCATAACCAGTTTGCCAATGTCATTTGTTAAATGACAATATAACGTTTGTACATTTTACTTTTGTGTATAGATATAGGAAAAGAAAGTGGAATTAATTCAGGTAATAACATTATATCTATGTATTATTATGTATTTATTTGTATATATTCCCTGCTGTTTGTAATAAGCATGTTGTCTTTATTCACAATAAAATCACGTAGGAAAAACAATATTAGATATAAATACATTTTATCTTAAAGGTATGAATAAATCTGCTTAAGAAAAAAAAAAAAAATAATATGTTAAGATATTATGTACCACTAGATGTAGAACCATGTGCAACTAGATTTTATTAAATAAAAAAAACATACTATAGATTCAGATAATGATCCCAACAGCACTTGAGAATATGTAATATAGATTTATTCATTATTTACTACCAAGAGAGAATATTAAAATGAAAATATTGTTATTATACTAAACAAAATGTCACTAGTGGATGATATACATAAAATTGTTATAATCACTTGGTCTTGACTAGTTAATTTCCTTCATAAGTATATTTAACAGAACTACATTAATAAATAATAACACACTGTGGTTTTCAATGACCAACACCAACATTGCGCTCCTAGGCAGGATCCTGGCCAGCTTCTAACATCAATAGTACTCAGCTATTCACATTCGTCCAAGAGGTGACATCTAACTACAACCCTGTCTAATGTAACCCTAACAGATTCGACAAGAACCCTGCGTTTAATCGTCACTCGGAAATGCCGACTTATCGCCACACAAACGCATCATGCTGCACTAATATAATCCACAAGACAGCCCAACCAATCAACTGCCTCAATTCATGAATTGACTTTATTAAAAATGCCATCAGAAACGCTTATATTATAAATCTGAACAGAAAAAAACTCACCGAAAGAATAAACATTAGGGCTCAACAAGGCATTGGGTGGTTTGAGCCTGGAAACCACCCTTTGCCTTTTGGGGCAACGAGTCCACGGTTGAGCCTCTTAGGCGGACATGGAAACCGACTGTACAAAAAGACTTTCATAAATTCTTGAATCAGTTTTACATTTTATTTAAGCAAAGTGTAAGACTGTCCATGATATGCTTTTATTTTTTTAAAACAATGTTGTGGTTTCTTTCAATGTTAGTAAGTAGCAGACCCTAAGCAAAGGCAGGATCAAGATGATGTCGTATATCTGCCGAAAATTCTTAAACAACAATAATACATTCAGGTCTTATTTGTTATCCATACTTAAATATAAATTTTGTTTATCTATCTAACGGGTCAGACAAACTTAAACCCCTATAACATTCAAGGATTCTCCTTCGCGAATCAGCACGGACCTATAGCTGTAACAAAATGTGCATATTTTTTTTTTCATCAGGGAGTGGTAAGGTTTGAGTAAGATACTTCAGAACCAACGCATCGAAGGCCGTTATGACGCTTGTATATAGCCACCAGTGACAGAACACATTCAGCCCTTTTAATAATTTTATTACTTTGAAAATGAATAAAAATAAAAATATGTTTAATGGGGATCGATAATTTAGTCCACCTTTTGTTCACACAAATTTACTAACAAAACAAAAACATCTCCGCTCCTGGATATAAATAAAATCGTTGTTAAATTTAAACTAGGAATGGTGATAAAACATTTCTTCATAGTATATTATGCCCTAAGCTCTCAAGTTTAGGTAATTTATCTATGTTGGCAATATTTTGAAATGATGGAGTCTCACTTTGTTTACATTTATTTATAAATTTTGTGTTATTAAAATATCTAGAATATTATCAGTTTTGGGTACGTCGTGAATCTCAAGTAGTGTAATGTACTTTGGTCTGTCAAATATTATTTTTAGAAACGAATTTTGGATTATTTCACGTTTCCTGATATTGTTATGACTGACTAAGTGACAAGTTCTGATATAGGCTTTACTAACAAATTATAAATTTATTCTGGGTAATAACCTAATAATTTCTATTTTGCCAATACGGAAAAAGCGTAGAGGTGATTTTTGGTTGAGGATATGTGAAAGTTATTCAACGGTCTAGATAAACCCCCACAATGCACTTCACAACAGACTGACAGTCTAATTAATTATTCCTAATCACCATTTTACTAACAATTTTAGGTCATCTTTTGCCGAAGGGGCTCACCTCAGGGCTGAGGATATTACACTTTGTCGCATTTCTCTCTCATTATTTGTTTTATTATTAATATTTATTATGTTGAAGCTATGTAAATTATTCTGCATTAGTTTATAATTATAATTGCACCAAATTTATGTTTGTGTTAACAAGAACAAAACACAATGAACCAGTTTTCTGTTAAATGTACATATTTATATTTTTTCATTAAAAATTATATTAATACGTTATTGGGTAGTTTTTTTAACAAACTTTCGTTACAATACTTATAAAATTATAAAAAATCAAAGGACTTTCAAAAGAAAGAGGAATAATTCAACTTTGAAAAGATGGTTACTTCTTAAAATATAAGGGCTGCAAGAACAAACCAACGACAAAATATTATCACTAAGGGTTGAAAATTATACGCCTAGTAGCACCACTAACAATTAGGAGATCAAATGGAGGTTTCTGTTAGACAATTATAAATGAATTAGGTAAAATTTTGTTCAATTATGTAACTGCTGACTTTTTGTTAAATATTCATTACAATATGTTTTGTAAATCAGGTACAAAATAATATTATTTGAAAAACTATATACAATGACAGTAACAGTGTGACAATACAAAGGGCAAAGTCACAAATAAACTTTATCCTATTATTTTACATTTGTTGTAATAATAAAATCTTATTTGTAATTATGTAACTTCAAATCTTGTACCTGAGAAATAAAGTATATAATTAATGTTTTAAAAATTTATATAGCCCCAGTTGAATTACTGCCAATAAGGTAATTTTCACTTTATAAAAAATCATTGACTCTTATAAGTGGAATGCCAACATCCCCGTGTACTGACTGATTGTGTCCCCTTGGTATACCGAGGGGAATCAGTTAGTAATATTAACAGCTAGTTTTCAATTATCTGAGTTTGGAATAGTTCGTACGGCAAGTTGAACTCTAAGCAGCGCAAAAAAATGTAAGAAACGGAAGAAGAGCAAAGATTGATCTGGAAATGATAAGGAAGATTGCCGGCATAAGAGTGCAGAAAGTAATTTTACGGAGAGTCTCCCCTTGTCAACCAGAAACTTGACATGCGTGGTGAATGTCAGCTTTATGTCTGAATAAATTCCCAGGTATCTACTGGAAGGACAAGTTTATTATTTACAATAATATAATTTTTTATAATTAGTCTTAGTAATAACATTATAGCATCAAATTTATCAATGTTTGCCTCTTACTTCCACTTAATGAAAAATATTATTGATTGTTATATTTGCAGTATTATTGCCTCACATGAGTAATGGTGGCTTACAAGGGTCCAATCAAATTTTCTAAAACATGAGGGTTTTTTAGTGTTCGTTTTTAAGCTTTATAAATTATTCAATTATTATTCAAGCCTTAAAGAAGCGCGAAATGTAACACAATATGTTTTGTAGATTTCTTATTATTGTGTCAATCCTAAATGAGTTTGTAGCAGAGGGGGTGTCGTCGGCTTTTAGTTTTTTTGGGGGTGGACATATCATTAACAAACAAGGTGAAACTTGTAGGACTCGGGCACGAGCCTTGAGGCAGCCCCGCGACTATTTCCCCGATTAATAAGCAACAATTTTGACTAGATAATGTGAATGTTTGTTACTCGATAAACGATGGTACGATATTGATATTGGGATCCATATCAACCAACCTTGAAGAATAATCTTTCTCTCTCGTTCATTGATAGCAAATAGCACAAGTCCAGCACAATTAAATTTATCATTAACTAATTTTACTCAACGTTGTTTCCAGGTGTACCTTAAAGTGAAAAAAACAGTGATGAGTAGAAAATTCAAGAAAATAAATATTATATTGTACAAAATCACCATTTAGAATTAAAAAAAAAATATAAGTCAAAAACATAGTTGGCAGCAATTCTTTGGTGACATTTTATTATTATCGCCATGTTTCTAATTTTTATTTAACTTTTTTCTTACTAGACTTCTATATTAGACTTATAGACCCACTTTAATTATTTTCTGTTCTCATCAAATCAGTTTCAACAATTATCATTTTTCCTACACAAGTGGTTTTTTAATTAAACTTAAAGAACTCTGCCCTGCACCCGTTGCTTGGTGTGCCATCGGGGGGTAAGTTATCCACCGGATACACATCAAGGTTTTTGCCTCGTTGCAGCACCTCACAAATCCAGTGTTTAACACTATGACCCCACCACCCTTCCCACATCGATGGCAACAGACTGTCGGGGAAAATTAGGTTAAGATTTAGTTTAAGTTTTTATTATTAGATGTAAGTTAGTTTTAAGTTTATGATAAATAAGGTGAGCCCCATCACTTTTAATAAATTTAGTCCATTAATTTATAATGTACATCATTATACTTTTGTACAATCCAGATCACTATTAGTAGAAAACAGAAAATTTAAGTGGCTTACAGACTTGCGAAATCAGGAACAAGATCCAAAGTCATGACTCACATGGGGCATGGGAACTTGTTCAGAAGAATTGATGAGGACGAGGTGCTGTCAATGCACTCTGACCTACAAGTTAAGAAACACACAGATGTCTTATACTGTGCGGTAAACACAAAGACCAAACCACATAAACTGTGTAATGGGATTAATTGCTATACAGACGGCTCACTAACAGAAAACGGATCAGGGGCCGGCATATGGAGGAAAGATAAACCAGAATCTGGGATTTCTATTCCTTTAGGTAGACACACCTCGGTCTTTCAGGCCGAAGTGATGGCGATCAATGTCTGTACCCAAACCTTAATTGGGGAGGGTGTAAGAAACAGACTGATCACAATTTTCACGGATAGCCAGGCTGCAATTGGCGCCCTGAGAAGCTATACGACCAGATCTTATTTGGTTGAGGAGTGCAAAAACAACCTAAACACACTCTCGCTAGCCAATAAGGTTAGAATCGACTGGGTGCCAGGACACACAGGCATCACAGGCAATGAGAAGGCAGATGGCCTTGCAAGGGTGGGCTCAGAACAGACACCTCTTGCACCTGAACCCATATGTGGTATCAGCCTCAGCTACGCTAAAAGGCGTATAAAATTAGCTTTAGAGGACAGGGCAAGACTCTCTTGGAGAGAAACTAAGAAACAGGAACACTCGAAACTGTTTCTTGATGGACCCTGTAAGAGAAGAAGCTCAGCACTTCTATCAATGGACAGGTGGACACTCAAAAGTGTGACAGGACTCTATACAGGTCACTGTCGGTTAAATAAACACCTCTTTAATTTGGGGATAGTTGGATCACCAATCTGCAGATTCTGCAAGAAAGAGGGAGAAACGGCACGTCATATAATATGTGACTGTGATAACCTAGCTAGAAGGCGATACCTTCACTTTGGCAGTGATCGCATTGTAGACCCCAAACTATGTGAACTGATCGATCCATTCGGTATCCTCAGATTTGCAAGGGCCGTGGGCCTGTCACATATATAGGACAGGGACATGGACGGCGCACAATAGGTCTCACTGAGGCCGCGGTGCACAAATGCCGGTACAAAATAATAATAATAAGTATAAAAGGATAAAATTAATTTATGTTCCTCCTAGTAGAACTATTATTCACAAGACCTTTTTCTAAATTAAGAATAATTTAGTGCTACTCTTACAATTTTCAAGAAACCTTTGAGTGCTTCCTTTTACTACTTTATAAACAAATTCAGTGTCAGTGGAATGGTGTAGTCGGGGGATGGTCGTCCGTATGCCTACACAGGTGGTCTGAAAAGTTTCCGACCTCAACATGAAGATGATAATAAAATAAATAAAAGCTAGTAAAATAAAAGCTTTGTTAGGTCGGAAACTTTTCAGACCATCGTACATGCGAATAGAAGCAGTACATAAAAGCAAAAAGAATTCATTTTTTTTTTTTGTAAATGGATTTGTTATTATTCTTGGGAATGTATTCTGTGTTATGTGCCGTTTACTCTATGATAGCGATGCATAACTTAACTGAAATCTGACAAGCATTTTATATTGCTTTATGTTCTATCGGCAGTTTAGATGGCTCGGAAAGGATTGGGAATCATCAATGAGGTGGCAGCCTTCACTTGTACTCTAATAGAATTCATGTAATGTGTAAAGGTTACTAAGCCTTTATCGAGAAATATGGCAAAGAATCAAGCTGACTTTTTCTATTGCATGTGATTTTTCTATGGCAAACCCCAAATTTCACTACCATATACAAATATTCCCGAAACCACTTAATTAAATAGTTTAATTTACGATTCCCAAAAATCTTATTTTCTTTTTTAAGTATAATCAGGATTTCAGAGATTTCTAAGCAAATTTCTGGATCTCCAGCATAGCAAAACTTAGGAGACTTTGAAAAATTTACTATTAAGCACAAAATAGGTAAATTTTTTTTGGTTTTGTGAATAAAGTTCTTTTTGCTTAACTTACCATTTTTGAAAGGAAGGAACGACAGTTTTGATGTTCATCTTCAGACGCAATCTTTGTAGTATTGCTTCAGTACATTTAGCATCGTCAATCGATGTACCAAATATACGTGAATCATGGTTGTAGATGAAAAGTAGTGTGGCCACCGTGATCAAGATAGGTTCTGAATGGGTTTATTCATATTCTTCAATTTTGAAGTCACAGCAAAAAGAATAGGACAATATTTTACAAACTTTTTTATTTGTTAAAAAACGGCTTTCGGTGATCAAGATGGTTTAAGAAATAAAATTAAGTATTATTGATTCATTAAACTTTTAAGTAACGTTAGGTGCAGTATCTTTCGATATGTTTCTTCACCTTCTAAGTCATTTCAAAATATACAATTTAGTTAATTCATGTTCAACAACTACAATCGGTAAAAATCTAAATCTGAATTAGAGAGACTCCTTGGATCAACTTGTTAATAATAGTGTATCGTGTAATCATTCCGTGACCATCTGAATCAGTGGACAATCCGCAAGACAAGTTCAAGGAGGACCGCATTTAGCACTGCACTGACACCGCATTACCGAGCAAACGTCTGAAAATGATCGTTCATGTACTTGGGGATGCTCATTTTGCGTCTAAGTAAACGGTCTTTCATTAAGCGCTTCCTATGTTTGAATTTAAATGAAACAAAGTGTGTGTGAGATATCATCAAAATTTTTTATTCGTTTGAAAGCCTATCGATGTTATTATGTATGGAATATAACATCGTGCAAATGTCCCACGGCTTCGCTGGGTGGCGCGCATCCGAAATGTCCAATTTTCCATGACTCTGGCACATAAATCAGGCTGAATTTGACCGAAGGCATGGGTTATGTTGGCTTTGAGGACCGCTGTGATTAGTTGCTTATTCGCATAGACCTGCGACTTAAGAAAACCCCTTAAGAAAACCCCTCAAGAAAAAGTCTAACGGGGTCAAATCGCACGATCTGTGTGGCCAGTTCACATCACCTCCACGTGAGATGACCATGCCCTCAAATCGCTCGTGCAGTATGTCCAATGTGACATGCGCTGTGTGGCACATAGCGCTGTCCTGTTGAAACCACATGTCGTTGGTGTCCTTATCATCCAATTCAGTCAAATCATTCCAAAAATCAACGTCGTTCTCAAAGAAATATGGACCGATGACGCCGCCAGCCCAAATCCGCACTAAACAGTGACTTTTGGGGGTTGCATTGGACGCTCTTGGAACTCATGTGGATTTTCATCGTCCCAAACTTGACAATTTTATTTTTTGACGTACCCATTCATCCAGAAACGGGCCTCACCACTGAAGATGATTTTTCAATGAAAATTAGGGTCAGTTTCAGCCAATAAGGGCCCATTCAGCGAACACACGTCGTTGTCTATGGCCGTTTACCTTCAGCTCCTGCTTCAGTTGATGTACGGGTGCAGGGCCAAGTCACGGCAAGTTGTGGTCTGCTGAAGTTCTTGTGAGCGAAGCGAAAGCGACTGCCTCGGATTCTCCTGCACACTCTCACGGACAGCAGCGATGTTTTCGGCAGATATTGCGTTTCGTCGACGTACGGGTGTTGGTTGATTGTTTACTGAACCAGTGGACTCAAATTTATCCACCATACTGCGAATAGTCCTCTCGGTAGGACGGTTATGGCGACCGTAAAATGGGCGAAGTGCGCGGAACGTTGCCCGAACAGAACAACCATATTGATTAAACAATTTTATCCTTTGCACGTGTTGTTGAACGCTATATCGGTCCATGGTGATTTGGCAAAACAGACTGAATAAATGACAGCCAATTTGACAGATGCAGCTAAAAGTCCCTATTGGAAGACGCTTCATCTTTACGTTTTATCATGATTTTTTTGAGCGTCGTTGTTTAGTCTTCAAATATGATAAGGTGGTTACAAATTCATTTCATCCCTTTATGAAGATGAGTGTTAGTGACTCATTCCTATATATAGATGGAATAGTATAGAAGAAAACCTATTCCGGGACCAAGTCCCCAATGAATAAAAATAACGAATTAAAAAAATATATTACATCGTGAAGAAAAATTAAAATAAAATGTAAACCCCTGTAAGAAAAAAAATAAAACATTATTTAATTACATTTAGTAAATAAAGTTATTGATGGATCGACGTATAAAAAAAAAAGTAAAATAGAACACAACATCAAATGGGAACCTTTAAATTAATTCTTACAGGGACCTACAAGATTAAAAACGAAGGAAGGTGCCAGACAAACATACTTATTAAAATTTATAAATTATAATTAATAAATCATTTCCAAACTAGTAAACCAGGGGTCACCGGTGGGAGGAGGGGGGCATTCTCCTTCAGTATCTCCTTTTATTACAAAATTTCATATCCACTTAGATTTTTTTTCAAAACCCACACCACTTGTTGATGCATCCACTTTTCCTCTTCCCACTTCATATGAACTTCATCTGAATAACCTTTCATTCACTCCAGTAATGAAGTAGGCTTTATTTGGTCACTTCGTTTTATTGCGCACTAAAACACCGGGTAGATTATTTGTAGATCTAACTTCGTGACTTCGTAATTTGTTGTGCCAGTGTTTCCGTAACTCAGTTATATTGTCAGCTATTCAAATGGAGAAAGATGTTAGCGGATTGTTGTTAAATTATCCAACCACCTCAAACTATTCCCTACATACGAGGGTGTTCTGAAAAGTTTCCGACCTAACAAAGCTTTTATTTATTTTATTATCATCTTCATGTTGAGGTCGGAAACTTTTCAGCCACCTGTGTATACATACATGGTATGTTTAAACGTCCGCTACTAACATTGATGAAAGTATAGAAAGATATTAATTTTTTCCAAACAATCTGAACCAATATCCCAAAGAACAATCCGCTCATACCTGAATTCTCATCAAAAAATGAACTCCCAGTTATATGATCTGCTATCTTTGAACTCATAGGTTCTGCAGTTCAGAGTAAGGGTGTTGCACTGTGGAGACCAAAGCACTACCCCAAGTTTTGAAGATGTTCTACTTCTACCCCCTATTTCATGACGATAATTTACAATTTATACTGTTAATTTCTGATTACAAGTATTCCAACCATCTGCGTATGATTGCGTTCTATTTTCTAATGCATCTTCCTTCTCCATAGCGGGAAAGTGACATTACTGCGGGTGAATATCCCTGGGATATGTATATAAGCATATTTTTTATGTATGTGTATTGTAAATAAGGTATGAATGAGGGAGTATACAAATTCATAAATATAATAAATGCGATATTTTATTACAATTATCTAGGGAATCTTGTAATATTGTTTAAAAAAAGATCTGTAAAACAAAAAATGATCAGCATATTAGTTGTGTGGCCGATGGCAGAACAAGTGTGTTGTACTGTGGATACCAAAGCATTGCCTCAAGTTTTGAAGATGTTTTGGACAGGCCCGGCAGGACTGCTTCTACCCTCTATTTCATGACGATACTTCACAATTTATACTGTTAATTTCTGATTAAAAGCATTCCAATCGTCTTCGTTTGATTGCGTTATATTTCCTAATAAATCCTCGTTCTCCATAGCCGAGAAGGTGACTGCGGGTGAATAGAGGAATCCCTGGGATATGTACTTTATATAGGCATATTTTGTATGTAAATATGGTATAAATGTGATCCTTTATCACAATTATCTATTCCCCTTCAAGGGAAGATTTTAATTTTCTTTGAAACAAAAAAATGACCTGGATATTATTTGTGTGACCGATGGTATCTCTCGAGGACCACCCTTGACCGAACTGGAAGATTGGTCTACTATACCTTTGGGTTGCACTATAATAACAGCAGATAATGGCCTCTAAGAGAGCATATATGATTTAATAAGGAACAGAGAGGATTGGGATCTGGTTGACAATAGGGCTGTAAGGAGATGCGGACCACCCATGCCGCAACAAAGGGTGAACTGGGGGGGGGATCTGTAACAGTGGAAGAGAGCAGAGGAAAAGGGCCAAGCCTTGCCCTGTAAGTGAGAGGACGGGACGCAATATAATTCTACCGTGGACCGGAGGCGCTAAGAGCCGGGAGGGGGCCCACCCCGGGGCGGCGCCATTAGGCCACAGATTTATGTAGCCGTGGCTCCATTGAAGCCGCCATTGACTCGGCCCAGCTCATTATTTATTAATGACCCCTTCGCCGGAAACAACACTTCATCTTGTCCGACGCCCGAACCAAGAAAAAAGCCAGTGACTATCTTTTATTTTGCCCGTTGGGCGATATGTCCCAGCGAACCGGTTGCAACACCGCCCCCCAACCTTCACTAGCGCTTGCCAGCCTTCAGACTCTTCCTATGGTGACAGCCTGCCCGGGTATGTACTACCAAGGATTAACGGCCCTGACGTCCGAACACCCGCTCGACCACAGTCAGGCTCAGGTCTACAAACCTAATTTATGTTTTTTAAATATTGCCAATGCTTCCTTTAAACGAAAAAAAAAAATCCTCTTCAGACTATGGAGGACCAAATTCACTTCTATTAGATTAAGAGATGTGATTTGGTTAGTATCATCATTACCCCTATCTATTTTACTTGATTCACACTAGAGGTGAAGTAAGAACGAGGATTTCAATCGCTATCGACTTAATCAGAGCATTCTTTCTGTTCGGTGCAGTCAGGGTAGGGCAGGTCGAACCAAAAATCTAGACAAAACCCATCAACACCGGCCAAATACCGGAACACTCCTTGATTTGACCGTACCGGTTGTGTGAACGTTCCGCAGTCAAGTCAAATCAACTCTGACGACGAAAGTTAATTCTATGATCTTATTTATAAAAATATTGCAATCCATCTCACAAAACTACACCATGGATAGAGATCGCAACAAAAAAACTCCAACAAGGTAAGCAAATACTTTATTACTTAAAGCCAAATTGCCAAGAACCGTCGTATTTTCTTGACCGTTATTCTCTTCATCTAAAATCAACGAGGTTTCAATTAAAGTTAGCGTGGACGGCATTGTTCATTAAAGAGTGAGCTACTGAGATGAATGGTGTTGTCTATGACTTGCGCTCGAGTGTCCTTGAGTGTGAACCTGCATTTTGAGCTGATCGGACCTCTCTCTAAGGCCTTACGTGTAGATCTCAAGAATGGAGCTAAACAAAGGTCTGTCTCTTTCAGTATATGCTTGTGATATAAATATTTCCACGTGTAAGTTACGGAATGACACGAACAGATGTTCTTATCATCAACCATTCCAAGCGCCAGCCAGAACCTTTCCAAACAGAATATACTCTAGGTATTAGTATTTCCAAGCACAAGTAATGTCCTTATCAGGCTATTGTAGTTTCAAGAACCTTTCCAAAAATTGATGCTCCAAATTAGTATTTCTACGCGCAGTTTAATAACAGTCCAGAGCAGGGCTTCCTTTTGGTGTAGCTCTTTTAAGTGCAGGTCTAGAACCATGCTAAATAGAATGTGCTCGTATTATTATTGTTTCCATGGGCAGTCCAAAGAACGTCCCAAACAGGATATGCTTCTCTAATAGTATATTCAAGAGCAGGTTATTGAACGTCCAAATGAGGATCTCTTGGTGTTAGGATTTCCAATCGCAGGTAAAGGACCGTCCCGCTTAGACTATGCATTTGGCACTAGGGTTTCCTTGCACATATAGAGGACAGTACCAAACAGTCTGTCTATGGTTATTAAGTGCGAGTTTAAGAACGCCTATTCTCTAGGTAGTCGGATTCACAAGCTAAACAGAAAATGGTTATGTTTATAGTAAAAGAACGTCCCCAATGCACCATGAAATAATGTTGCATGATTACTCTTTTGGACACAAATAACCCGTGACCCGTGATGGGGGAGTGAAGGCTCAAATTTTCTTTTAATCAAACGCATCCATCAAAAAATAAATATTGTGCACAGTTTTAAACCTTTTTTTTTTTTGTAATGCATTTGTGATTCTTTTTTATTCTTTATCGATAAAAATTAGTTTTATTCGTTGAATTGTATATTCAATAAATATCTAGGCAGTCATAAGAGTATGTGACTGGTTCTTTTATAGGATTTGAAGACAGAATTCCTCAAATTTTCGATTAAACATAAGGATTTCGATGCAACCACCTCTGTTCATTAGTTTACAGTCCTGGGGTTGTGACTAATTCTAAGTACACTTTCCTTTCCTCTATTCCCTTAATGGAATCTAGCCCCTACAACTGCCACTCTAGACTAATTGATCACGCGCTTTCATAATAAAGTATATACCGGACGCATCAAAGCACTTGACCCGTACAATCTTATTTATTTTTTAATGACGGATCGATAATCAATTCACAAGTGCGATAGAAGGAGGAATGTATGTGCCTATGGTGCCTGTGGGCAGGTTAATACCAGTGCGTGTCGCACGACACGCGTATTAGCATCAACTTGAGTCCTACCACCGTTTCCTCGCTTTAAAAATAAACAGCTTGATGTAAGGGTAGTCCTTTCGAAGCTATTTGATCTCCTATAGATATTTGTTGTCGTTCAATGATATAATGCTAAGGGTCCGTGATTTAATGAATAATTGACTATCAGTGAATAACCAGCCTAAATTACATAGCATTTTATACGACACTTGCTTTATTTATTGCAATAATTATTCACACACACAGTGGTTGAAA
Source organism: Acanthosoma haemorrhoidale (assembly GCA_930367205.1). Taxonomy (NCBI): domain Eukaryota; kingdom Metazoa; phylum Arthropoda; class Insecta; order Hemiptera; family Acanthosomatidae; genus Acanthosoma; species Acanthosoma haemorrhoidale. The sequence continues at coordinate 59,763,215 of OV884009.1, read as the reverse complement.
ATCAAAAAAAGTGAAAATTATAATTCATCAAAAATCACCGTTTTTTAATGTTCTTATTTCATTAGGTAACCGTGTTTAAACATTTTCTTTTTCGCATAACTAATTGATATGAAATTTCTAAACTTAATAAAACTGAAATTTTATTAGTATAATATAAAATAAAATATAGGAATATAATAATTTAAATATTATCTAATAACCTACTTAAATACTTCTATATATAAAATATAAAAAGTCTTTTTGTGATCCGTCACACTATTAAGAATTTCGTGTTAAGAAAACTATTTTATTTAAATTTTTTTGAGCAGGCTTAAAGCTTCTCTCTAGAGGGAGAGACAGATTAGTAATGATTCTTTTTAAGGGGGAGTTCCACCGGGCAGCGTCCTGGGTCCCATTCTCTATAACCTATACACCGCCGATGTCCCCTCCACCCCCAATACCTTCTTGGCAACATTTACAGATGACACTGCAGTATTGTCATCCCACTCAGACCTCGATACAGCATCCCAAAACCTTCAAAAACACCTTGATGAGATCGAGCATTGGTGCAACCAATGGCGGATTAAAGTTAATGAAGCAAAATGTGCCGACATTACCTTCACCCTCTGCCGCAAGTCTTGTCCAATAGTTTATTTTAATTGTATTCCTCTCCCTGTATCCGAGACAGTACGGTACTTAGGCTTCCAACTCGACAAACGACTGACCTGGAACCCACATACGAGGCTAAAAGGACTAGAACTAAACAGACGCTTTGGACAACTGTACAGACTACTTCAAAGGACATCCCACCTCTCAATAGAAAATAAATTACTAATCTACAATGTTATACGTAAGCCGACCTGGAAATACGAAATAGAGCTATGGAGGACAGCAAAAAAGTCGAGCATCAAGCGTATCCAATCCTTTTAATCAGATTTTTTTTACATATTATCGTTAATTTGATACCCTGCATAATGTGAACGGAAAATATTAATTTTTTAATTACAAGTAATCTATCAAACTAAATAACATCTCTCTATATGAAACCGGAATTGCAAAAACATTGCGAAAAAAACTTTTGATGACCAGTATTTATAGTTCATCTTAGCTACAATACATATTAGTTCATATTATTAATTATAACGTCGAGATCTTTGATTTGACATCCTTCTAAATGTGATAAGATGAATTTTAATGTCTTATTGATTGATTTACTAAACGTTCTTTGGGATATGAAAAATTTGTATAATAATAAAGAAAAAAAAGTTGACTCTCAGTGTATTATATGCTAATGCAATTGTTAATTTAAAACATTAATTGTACAGAAAAAAATACTGTAAAAGCCATTAACATCCTGACAATTAAAAAAAATAAAACATTAGCTAACGAATTATTTTAAATTTATATAGGAAGACTGATAACAAAATGATTTTTTCAATACTTCGAAAAAGTACACTAGTACAATGCCATTATTTCCTCTTGCTGCCGTACCGCGTGAAGCAGCACTTGCTTAGCGGCTTGTCAACCGGCCCAGTATCAAGTTTAAGATTAATAAATTCAAATTAAATTATTTGATATACTTTGGGTATTTTCTAATCCATGCAATAGTATCATCTATGAATGCCGGCAAAGTTCATTTTACAGACACGCCGTTAACAACGATTAACGCAATCAAATTGAGGATTGGACTTAAAATGGCATACTATAACCAATATTGTAAATTTTTATAATGCAAATGAATAAGAATATATGTACGGATTAATGGAGTTCCTGATGTAAGTAATAACTTATATGGACGTAAAAGTTTGTATGGCTACTACTTTTTTTAAGCGGTAAGACCTTTTTTTCCAAAAATGAGTTTAGTTTCAGCATTCGTTTATTGTGAAGATAATAGTTATATAATGTTATATAACTATAATTATATTTATAGTAATATTGTACCTGTTTACTCGCCATGCGATTCTTACCTGTTAACTATACTGTTTAATGAGTTCAATATCCATTTCATAGATGGTGTCGGAATTTAACTGTTCTTGGTTTAAGTCCACAAACTTCTTATTAACGGACTTTTTTCCGAGTCCATTCTGTCTGCTTGTTCGGGGTCATAACTTTCAAATCTGTCTGTTGAGTCCAGTATCAAAACCATTTTATATTTTTCATGGATGCACTGTGACGTCAGTGAACCGGAATGGGAGTTCGGACTGCAGGCTTGAGGCTTCTCTATGATCGCTTTCTTCGTACTAAGGTGCAAGCGAAGAAATAAGAGGATGGCACCGTTAGATAATTAATAATACTGCAACGAGCTATTTGGGAGCTTATCCAGAAGGATTATGTTCGTACCTGACAGAAATAATTAATTACTAGCTATTAGTTAAATTATGGCATATCAAAATATTTGCTTCAGTCTGGTAAAACATTCTATAGCAGGTCATGAGGCCACTGCCGCTTTAGTCTCTGACGAGGGATGAGTTGCGCAGTGTAATGACTGTGCTAGGGGATTAGGGTGGTTAGACAGGTTACTATGGAATTTCATGAACTTGGAAGGGATGATTTTAAGAATGTAGGGTATATTAAGATGGTTATGAAGGGCTTTGTTGGTGACGTAATATTGCAACAACTCTCCGTCGCCTTAAGTGTGAGGGATTAACAGTTACCTCAACAACCTCGATGGCACAACGACTCAAGAAGTCCTAGAGAAAGCAATAAAGAAGAGATAGGTTAAGATCGCTCCAATAGGGAACCGTTGAGAGAAGATGAAACTGCCCTCAAAAATTCCATCTGATTCGCCATTGGTGGAGTGGCGGAGAACAATTGCCACATAGAAATAATACGTGAATAAAGAATTTCACACACGTTAGTGATCTATCTCAGGGTCATAGAGAAACTTCAGAGTTACTAAGTTATCCCTAATAGGACTCTCTCTTTCCCTGGCTAGTGTCCGCCTGCAAAAACCACCCTACCACACACAGTCAAAATAAGCCGACTATCTTTTTCATTTTACCCTGCCTCTGTCATTCTCTGGTATATAGAACTGTGTACTAGCCTTCGAAGAAGAACAATCAACAATAAAGCAACCAGTCATGTTGAAGTCTTTACCAGTTCACAGCAACATTTGTAAGGTTAGATAAGGTAATGTGCATATTTACTAAATATTCACTGCAGCTGAATCTATTGCTCTAAGAATAATTATTATAAATAATCCCTTCACAAGATTGCATATTAACTAAAAACATTTTATAATTATATATATATTAAGATGTCCTGGATTTTTGATTTTCCAAATTTGCCACTCGTAATTTTAATTTAAAAATTTCGAACACGTGACCTCTCTTTCGGCCAATGAGAGTGAGCCTGGTGGCGTTGAAGAGGTTAGTTCACGCCTATTATTGCCTAAAGGACGTATGAACAGGAGTTCATAGTGATCGGCTATTTTAAAATTATTGAAGAAAATTATACTACGAAATAAGGAAAATTTCCACTATTAACATAGTGGTGGGGGCCGCTTCAAGAAACAGCAGTGTGGCTGAAGAATCATTAGGCATACCGGCGACCAGAAGGAATATAGGAAACGAGGTATGTTACAATATATATACTAAATATTGTATATACGCAAGGGTTGGCCAAATATATATATATATAATATTATGCATGGGTACTCATGATTCGAGTAATTTTACAGAATAGTCCCTAATTCCGGGGGATGTGGCGTACTGCCCTTCCCTATTTGAGTATTTTCAATCTATTATCAAAAATTATATGAATCTTTTATATTTATTTACCTAGAGGGGATATTTGGGTTATTTTATTGTCAACCAAAATAAATTATATGTAATCTTGTTCATAAACTAGATTTTGATTAACTGATTACATATAATGCAAACTGCAAATTAATTGTCCTCATAAACTCATCTAACCATGGGGTTAGATAATTCTTCATTCACGCGGTCATTCATACAGCTAAGAAACCTCCCAAATCCACATGGTTGAAAGAATTATTATTACTGGAAAGAGACAAATCACTAATTAATATCTAATAAATATTTAATCAAGCGTGACTACGATAATTATTTAGAATTAGCCATCGCTCAAGTTGTTCTACCTAAAGCTCATTGAGGAGGTACTTAATAATATAAAACGGACAGGCATTACTCGGAAAGGAACGTTAAGGAGTAAGGATATACACGGAAGGTGAAACAGTGACAGCTTGGGGAGTATATTTCAAACATGAAATCCAAGGCGATGGTTGAACATGTGGTCACGCCAAGCAATTTGAAAAATTAAATACCACAAGTATATTCAACCTTACTCTTTCTGTTCAGCTTTATTACTGATCTGCCCTGCTGAATTAATAAAATTGTATTAGTGCATATAAGTTAAGGTTCGGACCTCGTAGGTAGGTGGCAGCCTAATCCCCAAGTCATCGGGATATAAACATCCACAATGATATAGAGAGGCTTTAAAAGGCTCAATAAACAGTCTTGTGACAACTTTCGATCTGTGATTTCATTCAACCTCTTTTCTTTCTCTTCAAGTTTTTCGCTGACGATCATTAACTTATAATAATAGTAATACTAATACTTTATAAGTTTATAGATCGACAATGTCGGAAATTGGTGTGGCCCCCAGGGGAGGACGCCCGTCGCGGGCTAGGGTCAAATTGGGTGGACCTGTAGTCTTTGAACTTTGCTGGCGGCCTAGTCGGCGGGCAGCTTTATTCGTGTTGATCTGACTCTATAAGATCTTAGAAGATGCGCCCCGACAAAGCCCTATGTTCAGGAGAAGAGGAACGCGGTAGGTATTATAGGTAAGTTAAGGTTCGGACATCGTAGGTAGCCAGCCTGATCCCCAAGTCATCGGGATGTAAACATCCACAATGATATAGAGAGGCTTTAAAAGGTTCAATAAACAGCCTTGTTATAACTTTCGATCTGTGATTTCATTCAACCTCTTTTCTTTCTCTTCAAGTTTTTCGCTGACGATCATTAACTTATAATAATAGTAATACTAATACTTTATAAGTTTATAGATCGACAATGTCGGAAATTGGTGTGGCCCCCAGGGGAGGACGCCCGTCGCGGGCTAGGGTCAAATTGGGTGGACCTGTAGTCTTTGACCTTTGCTGGCGGCCTAGTCGGCGGGCAGCTTTATTCGTGTTGATCTGACTCTATAAGATCATAGAAGATGCGCCCCGACAAAGCCCTATGTTCAGGAGAAGAGGAACGCGGTAGGTATTATAGGGAAGTTAAGGTTCGGACATCGTAGGTAGCCAGCCTGATCCCCAAGTCATCGGGATATAAACATCCACAATGATATAGAGAGGCTTTAAAAGGCTCAATAAACAGTCTTGTGACAACTTTCGATCTGTGATTTCATTCAACCTCTTTTCTTTCTCTTCAAGTTTTTCGCTGACGATCATTAACTTATAATAATAGTAATACTAATACTTTATAAGTTTATAGATCGACAATGTCGTAAATTGGTGTGGCCCCCAGGGGAGGACGCCCGTCGCGGGCTAGGGTCAAATTGGGTGGACCTGTAGTCTTTGACCTGTGCTGGCGGCCTAGTCGGCGGGCAGCTTTATTCGTGTTGATCTGACTCTATAAGATCTTAGAAGATGCGCCCCGACAAAGCCCTATGTTCAGGAGAAGAGGAACGCGGTAGGTATTATAGGTAAGTTAAGGTTCGGACATCGTAGGTAGCCAGCCTGATCCCCAAGTCATCGGGATGTAAACATCCCGAATGTATTTAGAGAGGCTTTAAAAGGCTCAATAAACAGTCTTGTGACAACTTTCGATCTGTGATTTCATTCAACCTCTTTTCTTTTTCTTCAAGTTTTTCGTTGACGATCATTAACTGGTGCCGAAACCCGGGAGCGGAGTGGGTTCGAGTCATTAACGTGCGAGTTGGCTTTTGTTTTTTTTTTCCCCTTCCATTCGCTTTCGTGTGATTTAATTAAAGTAGGTAATGGTGGAGTTGTGGCCGGCAGCGTTTGAAGTTCCGCAGTTACCTCACGAAACCATGGCTAAAGCCCATGCGAACTCGCTGGCATGGGTGAAGGTGCGGCAGTGACGTCGCAGGACATGAGGAAAATGATCTCAGACCTCGAAAATTTTTCTGGGGAACTGGGTGAGTTGAATCATTTTCTCAAAGGTGGTGATAGAATTATGGAGAGGATAAAATCCATGGTGGACGAAGCCCTACTCGACCCAGGCGACGCTAACCCATTAAGACCTGGTGTGCATGGTAAAAAGGGAGGTGCTGAACCTGATACAGGCGGACGAGGAAACCCCATGGGAGATAGTAAAGACAAGACTGAAGAAAACGTATAGGGGGGGGGGGACGATGGACCCCAGAGGAGGATATCTTCTAAATGTTTCGAGAAATGAAATCTCCGAGACAGAATAGTGGACAGTATGCTGCAGTCCTGGTAGTCCGCTACAATAAAATAAATGAGAAAATGAGAGAGACTACTAGCGCCGAGGAAGTGGAGGGAAGGATGGGAAGGATGCCTACGATCTTAAAGGTCCAATTGGCGAAGGAGACAGGAAGGAAGGAAGGGTTCCCTAATGAGCGATCGTTCCTCGAATGCGCCCAGGCGATTATTGATGCTAGCGCAAGAGAGGAAGAAGTGAAAATGCACAAAGAAAACAACTATTGGAGCCTATATCTAATATAGGAGAAACAGGACCCCGGAAGCGGTGTGGAAGAGACAGGAAACGCCGTTTGCCGGTGGAGATAGGGGAGCGACGGGAGAGAGGAGATTGGGAGGGACGAGGCCGAGGTACGCACATAGAAGATAGGAAATGTCATGGCTGTGAAGAGACGGACCATCTGGTAGCTCAGTGCCATCGCACTAAGTGCTTAGAGTGTAGGGAAGAAGGACACATAGCAAGACAATATCCATACGTGTTTCGTCGAAAGGAATTTTACAAAGCAGAACCAATGGAGGTGAATAACCAGGGAATCCGGGAGAGGCGGAGCGTGACACTTAGAGAAAATGGATCATCGGGCGACGAGTCATCAGGGACATCGGAGACAGACGGGGATGAGTCGAAGCGCAGCGGGTGCAGTAGACGAGAGTGACAGAAGAATCCATCGCGCAGATGGGAGCGGCGTACGGAGGCCTGATGAGAGTGGCAGCAGAGAGGCGACCGCATCCTAAGGTGCAATACAGTGCGGTAAAGGATGTGCGGGTTGCCAATTGTTGAGTTTGGGAAGGGAGAGAGGTGCCTGATTGATACTGGCAGCACCAATACAATAATATATCGTGGTGCGTTAGAGAGGTTGCGTGGAGGAGAAAAGGCACACCAGATCGAGGTATGTAAGTGTAAATTACTTACTCTGGGGGGACCCTGGGAAGTAATGGGAGAAGCGGTCGTGGGGCTGGACGAATGGGTGACGTAAAGGTATACGTCGTGGAAGATATGCCGCGGGAATACCAGATAATAGTGGGGTGTGATTTACTGGGAAAAGTAGGCACGTGCATAGAAAACGAGGGTGAAAACTGGAGGATCAAACTAGGGAAGCGAACCTATCGAAGCCCGGGGGGGGGGCATAAGGGGTGAAACGGTGCAAATAGGAGTGGTTAAGAGAGTGGGGGATTGGAGGGAGAGTCTGCGGAGCTAGTTTAGGGATATTTTTATCGCTGAAGGGGACACGCTAGGAGCAACGGGGAAAACGCTACATGAGATTCCGTTAAAAGTAGAGTGGGTGACGTATGTGAAGGAGAGGCGGTATACGCAAGCTCTCAGACAACACATTAGAAAGGAGATCGAGGATCTCAAGCGCCAAGGTATCATCAGAGATAGCACGTCTCCGTATAATAGTGAAAAAGAAAAATCGACCAGGAGAAAGGGAGGAAAAGTACCGAATCGTGGTGGATTTTTGGAATCATAACGACAATACCCTGGACGAAAAATATCCAAACCGCGGTTCGAAGACATCCTAGACTGACTCAACGGTGCGAACATTTTTAGCACATTAGACCTAAAACCAGGGTACCATCAGATCAAGCTAGCTGCGCATGACCAACATAAAACGACGTTCTCGTTTGAAAGGGGGCATTTTGAATTCACGAGAATGCCGTTTGGTCTCAAAAATGCCTCAATAACCTCCCAGCGTCTCATGGACGATCTTCTGAGAGGATATGTGCCAAACTTACATGGATGACCTGCTGATGTTCAGTCGAACGGAATCGGAACACATTCAACACCCCCGGAACGTATTTAGGAGATTAACAGATTTTGGGTTGAAACTTTCAATAGACAAATCGTCACTGGGGCAGGAGCAGATTAATTTTTTAGGGCATACAATCTCTCAGGAAGGGGTTCAACCAGACTCGGTGAAAGTAGAAGTGATCCAGAAAATGGAGGTGCCATAAGACGTAAAAGGTATTCGGAGATTACTGGGCACGATCAATTACTACCGCCGGTTTGTGCCGGACATGGCAAAATACATGGTACCCATTAACAACTTATTACGGAAAGGAGCACGGATAATGGTCACGCCGCTGATAGAGCAGAATATCCGCAAAAACTTGGCGCGTTTGCACGAGGCGCCGATTTTGGCTTTCTCCAACTTCGAGAAGGAGTTCACAATCACAGCCGACGCAAGCGACTATCGCAAGCGAAGGTGGGGACGGGGGAAGACCGGTGGCTTACGCGAGCAGACGCCTGACGGACACGGAGGCGCGGTACAGCGCTCTGGAATGAGAACTCCTCGGGATAGTATGGGCTATTGGGCACTTCCGTCCGGCAGAAGGTTTCGAATAAATACGGACTACCGACCTCTTCAATGGGTTGAAAAACTTAAAGAATTATCCGCGAGGGTGACGAGGTGGAAAGAATTCTTAGCGCAATACAATCTGGATATTGTATATAAGCCAGGGAAAGACAACGTCGTGGCAGATTGGCTGTCGCGCGCTATTATGGCGAACGCTATTGAGAAAGGGGAATCATCAAGCGGCATGAGGCAATTTATTGAGGAATGGACGCCTGGAGAAGCGGGCAGGAGCAGCACGCGGGAAGATAGTGACAGGAGTGCGGGCCCACCATCAGACGAGTCTATAGGGGAGAGACCGCGTGATATGAAGACGATGGATGAAATCATCAATGATAAGCGAAGGCAGATCGTTTGAAAAACTCAAACATCGGGTACTCTGAAAATACTCCATAGTACGTTCGGTAGGAGTCAGATCGCGACGATTTGGTCACCACCGGGAGTTCGGGGAGATCAAATTTGTCAGGCTCTGAAGGAGGCGTCAAAACCTGACAAAACGCACCATTTATTCGTGGGCAACACGACCGTGTGGGACAAAATTAAAAAGCTGTGGCGGTGGGGGACAAGTCATCAGATGGTATATTACAAGCCCTCAACACATGGTTTCAATTCTATGGGATTCCGGAGAGGATCTCGTCGAACGGGGGACGGGAGTTTGACAATGCAACCGTGAGAGCCGAAATGCAAAAACGTGATGTGGCATTGCATTTTAATAACCCCGGGCATACCAAGAGCAGGGGAACCATCGAAAGGTCACACAGCAATCTCAGCGACCTCTTACGCGTGTATCATGTGGATAAAGGCCTGTCGGCGAACGTAGCGATACCCATGGTGGTGGCGGCATACAACCACTTGATACTCGCCACGACGGGGTTCGCACCCTTTGAAATTTTGTTCGGATTACGAGTAAGACCGAGGAACTGGCCAGAGACGGTTGAGGGGATGGCGGCACAGCTCCAAAACGCCCACATACAGCTCGGGAAGACGTGGCACAAGGTACGTGATAGGATTATGCGCGAGAGATCCAGGCGCGTGACGCGGGCGAATTTGAAGTTGCGGGATCGCATGGGGGCAATATTGATTGGGACTGTTGTGTACAGAAAAGTCGTGTCAAATCGTAGTAAGGAACTGGTTCGGTATGAGGGGTCCTTTAAGGTCATCGTAATTCTGGAACATAATCTCGTGACCATCGAGAGTATGACCACCCCAAAGAAGAGGCGAACCCTTCACATTGAACAGTTGAAACTCCCACCACAGGGGGGAGGGTGCTGAATGTGCGTAAGATGGTGTGCCCTCGATCCGATACGGAGCAACTAATCTTGAGTCATATACTTCACATGTGAAGCTCAGAGGGAGCTTTTATTTTATTTCCTTTATATTGTGGATAAGTTGTTTTGTTTTCACCTGACAGCCACCGGGTCACGGTTTTCTAAAGATACATTTCTAAAGATATGTATAACCTTCCTTTTTAAGGCAATCGAGCAAAGAGAGCGGAATGACTTCGCATGTCTCTAATTTTTAGTTCTTAGTCCAATCCTTGGATCGTTTTGACAGTCATAAACCGTTTTCAAACTATGATTTATGGGTGTTGGAACAGATGTCTGCTAGCTTGAGCTTTAATTTCAGGCTTGGGAGCTTGGAACAGCACAACTATAACACACATGCTTCCACCAGTTTGATGATAGTTTGGATACAAGCACATAGAACTAACCTACAGTATTGGAAAGAATTATTGGCTTCTCTAAATTTGTTGAATACAGGAATAACGCTTTATTTGACATTTTGTTTACATACACCTATAGTTTCCTCCTTACACACATTATAAGCCTGAGGTCCCAAACCTCTTTGTATCCAAGAGTACATTCTAGAAGAGCGGTCACAAATTATTTTTCGGGTAGGTCCGTTTCGATACATTGTCCAACTTTCGCGTTCCAGAAAATGTACGCTTCCCCACCTCTAGCAAACAACATATTCCAACTCCCTCCATTTAGAAATAACGGATTATTTCTAACTCCAGGGAGCTTCGTTGCTCTATAAAATATCTGACGCTTCACTGGTCCTTACACAATTAGACATAAGTGAAAAATTGCTGTTGACGTTCTCACTTAAATCAGTAAGTAAATTTTTCTAGGAATTTAGATTTAAGTTTTTCCAAAAACTCTTGAGACTAACTGACACCCTTTTTACTGTCACAAACTGACTTGAGTTGCGGTGTAAACGTTCTGCACTCTGCATCCTTGAAGAAAAGGTCAATATTTTTTGAAAAACTTTTGTATTCTGAGAGTAGTTCACACTTTTGCCTTGTTTTCAGGTTTAAGAGATTCAGGGGCCTAAATACACTGTCCAACAAAAAAAGTGATGGACTTACGAAAATTCAAATATTTGCTTTCTAATAGAATTATTTTGACTTTTAATTATTTTTTAATTAATTAAAAATAAATTGACTAACGTTATTATTATTATAAATTAAATTAACGTTTTCAGTGATAAGAGGCTATAAATATATAGGATAACCCCGATCAATATTCAAACAATTTATTTTGACAAAATTATACATAAATTTCCATTTTGATTGCTTGTGTAACTAATCTATAAAAATTTAGCAAAAAGTGTTTTTTTTATTTTAAAAAATTGATAACACAGTCAATAAGTTGTCCGTGTTGTTGCTTTAGTGGAAGACGGTCGAAGCCAAAGATATGCAGTCCGTGCATCAGGTTTAACTGAAACTACTGTTCGGATAGCTATCACACGTTACCGTGGGACAGGTTTGTGCAGCCGGAGACCTCGTTTGCGGCCGCGAGTGACAGAGCCAAGAGATGACCGGCTTGTTTTATTACACACGCTTTGGAATCGGTTGTCAACTGCTATTTAGACTGCTCAATTTCTCTATACGACTCGGGGATCTGGGGTGCAGAATCTGTTAGAAGAAGACTTGCTGAAGTATATTTAAACTCCCAGGAATGGCATCATGGCAATTTACCTGCCAACAACCTAGTATATCTGGGAATTAAAATGGACAGACACCTCCATTTTAGTAACCATTTTGCGAAGAAGTTGAAGCATACACGCATGCGTGACTTACCGGCTTTGGCACTTATTGACTTCCCCCAATCTATCACTGCGTCTCAACCTACTGATTTACAAGAGTATACGACAGCGAAGAAACTCCAACGATTCCAAAATGGTACACTGATGAAAGTGGTCAGAGGTACTTCATTCGAGCTGCGGAGCAACAGTGAGTGAGCTTCACGGTATCTTTGAGCTGCCTACGGTGGATGAATTCATCCATTGTAGACATATCAAATTTTCGACTCACTGCAATACTTGACAAACCCGGTGTTTAACACGATAACCCCCGCTCCGTTCTCCCATCGATGGCAGGGTTTTTTTTTAACAGTTTTTAAACTGAAGGTGATCCCCATCACCTAGATTTGTATTCACTTTATTGTATTTTTAACCACAACCTGTATTGTTGAGTAACCCGACCTCCTTCAAATGCATCTGCCCATAGCAGAATTAGGAGAAAATTGCAAATTATCTTATTGATATTTTTCATTGTATAAATTCAAGGGTTTAGGAAAAAAAAAAAAAAAAAAAATCAGGGCAATTTTTTACCAGAGGACGTTGCGCTCTTTTTTTCGCCGTTGAAGAGAATCCACCCCCCTCCAACCTTCCCAGGGACACTCAGCGTAGCGCTCACCAGCCCTACAGTCAACTCTCATCCAGCCATCTTGGTATATAAAGAGAGAATCGTGACTCGTAGTTGCTCCATTCGTTTTCAGTCCGCACAAGTTGTTCCCGAGGAAATTCCAAAAGCTCTACGATGTCCTCTGGTCAACAATGTCCCAGATGCTGGTCTCTGAAGGTTTAAATTCACATTAGCAAGTCTTCTTCTAACGGTTTTTGCACATATTGATACTCCCCCAGTTGCACAAAGAAGTTGAGCACTATCAGTAACAGTTGAAACCCGAGTCCAAAGCGTTTGGAGTACAACAAACCGGTCATCTCATGGCTCTATCACTCGCGGGTCTGCGATTGCACAAACCTGTCTCACGGTAACGTGTAATTGCTCTCCAAACAGTAGTTTCAGGTAAACCCAATCCACTGACTGCATATCCTTTATTCCTTAAATTAAAATTAAACTTTTGCTAATTTTTTAGAGATCAGTTACACAAGAAATCCCAATGGAAATTTCTGTATAATCATTATAAAATAAATTTGTTGAATTATTTGTTAGGGTTTTCATTTCTATTAATAGCCCCTTATCTTTGAAAACGTTTAATATTAATTAAAAAAGAGCTTCATGGCTTCAACACATAAAAAAATTTCCATACATTAATTAATTACTAGGTAACATTGAGTAGTTGACACAATACTTACTGAAGTTGTCGTGATCCCGATTAATTAATTTTTGAACTGTAACTACACCAACTCATTAAAATCGTGTTCGCGACTGTAATTCAATCCATATTTTACACAGAGAGCTGTCATTTCGCATGTCAGTTTCATTTAATGCCACATGGCGCTAAAAATAATATCACCCCTTCAGCGATTTACAACCTGTTATAATTAATTACTTTTTAAAAAACCTATAATCCAACGATCTCATTGACCTGGTTAATTATATGTAATGTTTGTTTTTTTGAACTGTAATCAAGCCAAGTCATTAAAACTGAAATTTTAAGCGCGTCTGTAGACAGTTTACAAGTTTCTTGTGCCACAATTTAGAAAGTGTCAATCCTTTGAATAATTTAGTTGGTATTCTTTCAACATATATATACCAATTGAGATTTTGGTCTAGTGTTTTAAAACTAGAGTACTTGTTTTAAAATTTGTCCTTTTGTAGGATTTTGACTTTTTTTTAAAAAAGAATATATATGTAGATGTCTATTGGTTAAATGAATTAATTACTGACTGGTTAATTAATTAACTTTAGTTTGTGTTCTTCTGACTACTTATGACTGGTATTCGAGTCAGTAAGTCATTTGATTTGATTATTAGCATCATCGCTGCATTAGTTGTAACTACCAAGCAAAATATTTTGCATCTAAAAAAATTACTAGTTAAGTGAAAGTGTGGAAAACAATTTTAATGAATGTTTTAATGAGTTTTTTTGTTATTATACCTTGAAAATCAAAAGTCAAATTACATATTATTACTCAGGGTGATGAGATCTTTTATTTCAAAATTATTCACATTTTTATATTGATATCAACTAATTGATCAATAGATGGCTACATATTTGGGCCGGCATATAGGACATGGCTCAAGGGTGATTTCTGGTTTTTTTTTTTCAATATAATTTGTATTGTTATTTTACATATGCTAATGATACTAATATAAATGTCTTTTTAAGAAGAAAAACTATATTCATGTTTTAATTTATTGCTTGTAATGAATTAGATGATACGGTAATCCTTTTCATGTTATTGTATATGGCTATAACTTAATAACACATTTGTAACATAACATAACATATTTGTAAATACAAATAAAATTTAAAGAGTAGTAGGATAAATAAATAAAAACCTACTCAATACAAAAAAAAAGCCAAATCAAATAAAAATGTTTACAAGTTAGATAAAAATATTTACTAAGTAAATAAAAATAATCTTTAAGATCATAATCAATATTTTTATCAACACATGATCTGAACTGTTTTGGGTACAAAACGACAATCTCAGACGTGTATACGTTGAATAGTACAGGGGATAAGACGGCTTCTTGGGGTACTCCACAGGTCAGTGGCACAGCTTCGGAGAAGCTATTACCCACCCGCACCCGCAACGATCTGTTTTTCAGGAAGCTAGCCAGAATTGAATATAGTTGTTCCGGGCATTCCCGGTCGTAGAGCATTTGGCACAATGTCCCATGAGACACCGAATCGAACGCTTGGGTGCAATCAATGGAAATCATAGCCGTGGCTGTGTTTCTATTCATATTATGGCTAGCTTCTGACTGTACCTTCAGAAGGGGGTGCTCTGTGCTCATACTGGATTGGAATCCAGTCTGCTCTGGCGGTATGATGTCGTTTTCTGAACAATAATCTTTGAGATAATTCAAAAGAATCTTCTCAAAAATTTTTCCCATCTGAGGTAAAAGGCTGATCGGGCGGTAGTGGGCTAGGTGATCTCCGCTCTTGGCTGGCTTTAGTAATGGGAACAAGATGGCTTGTTTCCATGTATCAGGAAAGTACCGCAATCTTATACAAGAGTTGTATAAGTTTGCTAGTTGTACTATCCCTCTCCTCGGCATTTGTTTGAGCAGCACTGTTTGTATCCCGTCGTGCCCTGGTGCTCGGTTTCCCTGACACCGGCGAAGAATCGCTTTGAGCTGCTTCGGTGATACAAACATGTGGTTCTGTTCAGCATCTACCGGAGGAGGCATGTGGTAGTATCCCGTCCTAGCCGTAATGTCCCTAGCGTAATGGTCGGCCAGTTTTGTTGCCTGTTGCTCAGCAGTCAGAACATTGTCACCTTCGTGAAGACGGACAGTGGCTGTCTTGCCTTTTGTAGTCTTCAACAGCTTCCAAAACTTTCTGTGATCTCCGTGAGTGCTACAAATTCTCTCATGCCACTGCGCTGTTTTCCAGAGTTTCATCAAGCCCCGGATCTGCGTTGTGAGAGAATTCACAACGACCTTGGCTTGCTGATCTCTCTTCCTTTACCATCTATTCTACCAATTATGGCGCAAGGCAATAATTTTAAGAATGTGGTCTGGAGGTGGTCGCAGAGACGGTGGCAGTGTTGGCTGCGTCTATGATCACATCAGTTATGAAAGTTAGTTGAAGATCTACTTCTTCTTTCGTGCGAAGATTTGGCACCGTATGCAGGTTATGGTAAATTTGCGACCGATACAGATCCCAGTCGGCACGACGGTATTCGTATCTCGTGGGGTGAGGGGTCGCCACTTTACCATCCACTGCATACAGTACTGGCCTGTGGTCAGAGGTAATGAAGTCAAGGGCGGTGCAACTAGTGATACGGTGGGGTTGTTTTGTCAGTAGTAAGTCAATCGTCGAGGTAGCCTGCGGGTTACCTCTATGTCGAAAAGTAAAAGTCTGGGGGTCTGAGCTCTGACTCAGGGGCTGGGGCTTATATAGAAGGCCAGCCAGTAGGGTGGGGATAACTCCCCACCTACGACTGTCTCCCCCACTACTTATCCCCCCACTCTCCGACTTGCGTCATAAGCTTATTTTTTTTATTTATTTTTTTTTTCCCCATAGCTCTCAAACTTATAAAAAATAGGATGTGGGAAAAATAAAAGGAAAATTATTTTGGATTGATGGGTGCCTTTCGCCAAGGGAAGTCTTATTTGAAGGATGTATGAGAAGGATATGGGGTGTGGGATGCCTAAAGGAGGCTGGTGGGTTCGGGAAGGTAGTGAGAGAGTACCTATGGTGGAGCCTAGGGGACTAGGCATTGGTTTGTAGTCGGCCAGGTCATACCTGGCCCGCTCCGGCAGGGGCCTGCACTAAGTCGGCCTGTCGGCCGGGAGATCGACCTACCCTTAATAGGTAGAAGGGGTCATGTGGCTTCGGTTGAGTCGGCCAGGAAATCGACCTCAATTTCTCGGCTGGGTGTGGATCGTTCAGTCCACGTCAGGGGGCTCGGGTTCGATCAGGTCCATTTGTCTCCAGGCTTCGGCCGTCCAGCAGTGCTTCCATCGGACGGGTATTGGTGGTGGTTGAAGGTCGGAGAATAGTGGGTTGTGGCTGTGTCGAAGTGAATCCACTATTCTTAATTTATTAAACATATGGAAAAACTGATACATATGATATGATATGATCGAGAAGAGAGTGACTTATAATTATTTGTAATTAAGAGGTGGCCACAACATAGCTCCCCCAAGTTACACTCTTCTCGATGATCTGAAACAATCCGATCCGGATGTACTCGTTCGCAGGGTTGTTAGGTCGGGTGTCGATTTGTCTTGAGACGTCTTTCGCATCTTGTTGTTGCATCATCTCCCGGGTGTCACGGGTCGTCTCTATGCAATGAGTAGTTCCCCCGGAGTTCCGTGTGTCCTGTCGTAGTCGATTAGCAGGCGTCCGGGCAGGTTCGAGCTAGTGGATGAACTCGAGGCACTTCGAAGAGATGATGGTCGTTTTAAGGTCGTTAACCAGCCATTTTTAGAATGCGACAGCTACGGTTGTAGCTTCTATGTCGCCGAGGTTCGACGGCTCTGGCCATCTGAAGTTCGGTTGATCTTAGTGAGTTCGTATCACATCCTCTTAGGCGGTGGCAACGGTCCCATGAAGTCCAAGTGGATGTATTGTCTCTTCCTGCGTTGGCGAATTGTTCTTGAGGAGTCATCGGATGTGTTGCTTCGTGAAGTGGTTAAGATTATATTTACTCGGATTTTTTAAATAAACATATGGAAAAAATGATAGATATGATATGATCTGATCGAGAAGAGAGTGACTTATAATTATTTGTAATTAAGAGGAGACTACAACACTGGCAAAGAAAAAGAAATATAACATAAAGGAAAATGGCAAAGTAAAATAAATTAAATCAGTAAATAATGAATATATTCAGGTTTTTCATATATTCATAATGAATATATATTCAGATGTTTGGCTGGAACCTTCCTAGGTTTTTACTATTGTTTATTTAGCTTATATGTTATTTTGTATTACAAATTTATTGGTTTTCATTTAGTGTAGTATTGTAATCTGCCATCTTCATATTTTTAAATGATATTATATATATACAAAATAGCATATAAGCTAAATAAACAATAGTGAAAACCAAGGAAGGTGGCAGCCAGACATCTGAATATATATTGTTAGCAATAAAATAGATAGAAATGCAAAGAAGTATGAAAATATAGAATAATGAATAAATCGTCCAAAATGCGTCTGTCTGGATGTTGGAATAGGAGATTTTTGTTTTTTTATTGGGGTCGGGTACTTGTTCAATTTTGGTTTTCTACGCTCACTGTTATTTTATGTTCACAAAAAACTAATTTTTTAAGAGTCTTTCGAGGTGTTGAGAAATATACCTTCAAAATTTCAGCTCGATCAAATCATTTTTACAGCCGCTGCAGTATAAGATGTGAATGAAAGTTCTGCGGGACTAAGGTCAGGTGGACTGTAGAGAAGAGGACCGTGGGAGTAAGCTGGAGACCTGAGGAGCACCTGTCCTGACCACATAACGGCGACCCGCTACACTCGCTCATCTTTGACAATCGGGGATAGCCAATGCTTTTCTACACTCTCTTTGCGGCTAAACTCCCCTTTCACAAAGACTGCCAATATAATAGAAACGGTTAACCTGCTGACCTGTTAACTACAGTCCCTTGTTGTTGGCAGAAAGTAATGTTCAGTACCCTACCCCTTAGAGAGACCCTTCTGCACATCCTTGGATCCCTCCTGCCTCTTCCCAAATCATCTGCTGATCCATTTCCACCTTCTAACTGCTCTATCCGGTCATATCCTACCATTGCCAACACGTTTACACGTAAGGTTTTCTCTCTTACACCATTTCGACTACTGTTGTGAGTTTTGGCCTCTCTGAGGACCACGAGGCTCGGTTAAATTGACTGATAAAAAGTTTCCTTAGATTCTCGCGCTCTTGGTCAGCTTCCTCTGGCTCGTATCCGGTGACGTGGCTGATGAAGGAGCCTAGGGGACAACCATGTGGATTTGGGAGGTCCCTGGGATGTTTTTAAATACTGTATGAATGAGAGAGTGAATAAAAGTTGTAAATATGGTATGAATGGGAACATTTATCACAATTACGTATTGCCCAATAAGGTAGATTGTATTTTTATCACAATAAAGAAGTTTCAATAATAATAATTAAAAAAAAATGTAATTCGTGTTTTGCAATTTTAACCACAATTTAAAAGATTTATTAACATCGTGATCTTGTTTTAGACTCAACACGTACTGGATACCGTAGAGGTATCGTATTTTGCATCGTGTTTTTATTCGATGACACCCCGCACAGTCGAAAATAAAAAAAAATGTGTAAACACATTATGAAATTAAAAAATGAACGATTTGTACGATGTGTTGGAAGTTTATTAACTACAATAACAGAACGTCATTAAAACGGTAGTCACAACTTTCTCGCATCAGAAACACATGATTTGATTGTTCTCAGCGTCTTATCCGCTCTTATCATTTATTACGCCATCGCATAGGGCTTTCTCGTAGGGAGGAAAAAAAGAAAGGGAAGTAAAACAAAAATAAAAAAATTGCGGCCACACAGGGCGAGATCCGGCGAGCACGGACAAGCGCTTTTCTTTCCGAGTATACCAACCGGTTACACATCTTTGATGGATTCACCTCCCACATCGAGTATCATCTCAGTCCAAAGAATACATTTTTGGACTGTCCAGAGTCTTATCCTCTACTGTAGATCTCTTATCCTGGTGTGGATGCACAATACCTAAATTTCATACTACAATCCTGGGGACATGGCTATAAATCAATGCGTACATAAATAAATACAGATCTTGCGAACAAGAAAGAAACAATACATCACATAGAGGGAGAATATAAAACAATAATAAAAAACTAAAAGGTATAGCTCAAATCAAAATAAGTATAATACGCAATTAAATTAAAAATAATATTAGTGGTAAGTGTTTTAAAAGGTTACAGCAATGGGTTTATCATTGGAACAGTAGGAGAGAGAGGAAGAGGGGAAGAGAAGAGGGAGAGTATGGCGGAGCAAGCAAGAAAGAGCGGTCGAATGCTGTGGTTCCGTGGGAAAGGGTCAGGAAGACGGGATCTTGTGTTCCGGAACTAGACTAAGGATATTGTAAATATAACGAGAATGGATAGTTTGGAAAAGGTATGAACCAAGGAAGTATTCTCTACAGAGGGAGGAAGGAAAGGGCCACACTAACTCAGCTCCACGGAAACTACGTGGAGTTTCATAGAAAAATCTAAAAAACAGTTAATGACTCGCTTCAATTAATATAATTATACCCAAAAATTAGTTATGCAATACCAAGTTAAAATGGATCATTAAGTTAATTGATCAAATAATATGTATGGGCTCGCCAGTTGTTTTCTTCATTATATTAATGAATTTATATTTTCATTTTTAATGACTATTTTTTTTACTGTTGATACCACTACTTAAATATGTTGCATAAATATAATGAAAAAATGTAATTACTTTTTATTTTTTACTTTTTTTTCTTCAGGTACGACGGATACTTGTGTGTAAGACTTGCGTCATCCCCCATCTTGTTGATCATATAACTATTATTTTGTTTTTAATAATAATACACAGGCTTACAAGAAACTAAAATTTGTTGGTGCCTTGGATTTTAGCCATATTTGGTGAGCTGAATCTACATATAAAATCAGTTTTTATCGATCTGCTCTACTTTTTTAGATCAGAGTTTTTTTCAACGAGCAGTCCTACACGAAATATGCAGTTCTAACTCCATTTTGTGCAGTCATAGATCACATCACTTCCCCCTTCTTCTCTCAAGAAGATAATCTTTCATTTTGTCACGAAATAAGAGGACTCCAGGAAAAAATGGGTATGACTATTTTCCAGATGATTGGCGCCTATGTATTGACAGCTCAAAGCGAAGTGCGAAATGTGTCCTACTCAATGGGAATAAATATGGTTCAATACCAATAGCTCACTCGACGAAAATGAAAGAAGAATATAACACCAAAGCTTTGGTCTTGGAGAAGATAAAGTATCATGAATATCAATAGGTGATTTGTGTGGACTTAAAAATGGTAAACTTTCTTCTAGGACAGGAAAGTGGCCACACCAAATATCCTTGCTTCTTGTTCCTCTGGGATAGCAGAAACACGCCACTGGGTTAGGAAAGAGTGGCCTAAGAGACAAAACATGGACGATGGGGAAAATAATGTCATTAACGACCCCTTTTGTTTAACGATAGAAAATCAACTTTCCTCTGCTGCATATAAAGCTGAGCCTCAAGAAGTAGTTGAGTAAGGAAAAAATTAAAGCAGGGATATTTGACGTCCCACAAATAAGACAACTCATTAAGGATCCTGTCATCGTAAATTCGATGAATGAGGCTGAGCGAAAAGGACTTCATTTGTTGCAGTTATCGGAACTTGTCCGGGCAAACGCAAGGCGTAAAGCTATGTTGAACTGGTAAACAATATGCTTAAAAGTTTCAAATCCCTTGGGCGTAACATGAGTATTAATGCGCACTATTTACACAGCCACTTAGACCGTTTTCCTGAAAATTTAGAAGACACCAGTGAGGACAATTTGAAAGTTGAATTTGAAGTTGAAAGCATGATGGCAGATTACCACTGGAGTTTAAAAAGGGACTGTACCAAAATGCCATTCAAGAATGTCATTGAAAGTAAGCTTCCGAAGTGTTCAGTGACTAGTTGGTTTCGTCGATGACTTTTTCCTCTATCTTTGTATAATATAATAATAACAATTCCAAGTCTAGTTTTTTTTTATTTGATCCATGGATTTAACTTAAAATAGTGTAACGTATATTTTACTAAAATGTTATATCTTAATAATTCGAGCTCCTAGGCAAAAACTAAAGTCACATTTGAATTCAGGGCACCAATTCATATGGAATCAGCTCCAAATACTCCGGTACCAAAACACGTGTAAAATACAACTATATAATATAGTATAATATAATATAATAAGTATAAAATATAACTATAAAAAACAACTATAAAATATGTCATTCAATAAAATAAAATATTTTGTACATTTTGTTATGTAAATTTACCTAATTCAAAAGTTATTAACATTTTTTTAATGAAGGTAATAGACTGCCACGTATTTTACGATGTAAAAAATCGTAAACATATAGATACACGTGTACATCTATAAGCAAAATAGGGCACAGAAAGTAAAGAAACAATAACATTTTTTTTTCCTTCATAGCCTCTTTAAATTTACAGATAATTATAAACAATTATAGAACCTCGGGCGAATCTATTTACCAATTATTTTTGTATTTCCTGTAGCGTCGCTACATTATATACAGGTTTTGTTATTTTTATAAAAATTATATAATTGTATATATAAATTATATATTTATATAATACAATAACAAGAAATGGGGTGAGTATCTTAAATATTTATGGAATAATTGTGAATAAACAACTTGTTATTTTTCCCGACAATACTTTATTTTTTAAACTAGATAGGTTACTGAAAATCATCACTTATAAATAATGAATTAAATAACTATAATGTAAAAAAAGGCATTTAAAACGGCTCGATTGCCATTAAATACTTTATTTATATTAGTAGGTAAAAAAAAAATTTTCTAATTGAAATTTAATAATTGTAAACTTGGAAGTCCACCCGTACAGCAGGTACATGATTCTAATCCAAAATCTAGAGAGCATTCGTCAATACAATGTTTGAAGGATATTAACGGTCCCCTTGCTGGGCTTGATATACCCTAGAACAGATTCCCACAAAACTCCAACAGAAATTATCCGATAATTTAAATACCGTAGCAAGATATCCATCTTCCTGAAGGGAGCTCTGGTGGAGCCCAATTTTCTCCCTTCTGTCCTGAGTGTCTGTGGCTATCCCCCAGTCCCTGCTTTACTGTGATGTGGTTGGAGGAGTAGCATGAGGAATTTCCTTGAAAACTGCCTCCTTCTCCCTAGCCTGGCCATGTGTACATACACACTGTATAGGGGTTAATATCGTCGAAAGGTCCAAAGTGACATTTTTGAAACAAAGTTGTCTTATTAATTTTCTATGAAAATAGTTTTGGTGGTAGACTCAATACGAGATGCCAAAATGACGTTATAATTTTTTTTTCGGTCTAAGAACTAAATGGGAAATTGTGATGAGTTTCACTCAGAGAGAAGAAAGATTATGTCTTTTGAGGCCGAAGCCTGCCTCAGCTTGAAGAGATGCATAAAAAATTAAGATTTTCAAGCTGCCAACTGAAACACTCTTTAAACTCATACGTCTATAAAAATAAAAGGATAAACAGGTTCCCACAGCTTGTGGCTTGGTGAGCCTCGTCTGAAGTTTGTGGTACATCATACGCGCCGTGGGAACGTAAAAATACGTTATTGCCGAAATGATTCGGAGTGGCTCGTCCTTCCCCGTGAAATGTCGATAAATGTTTCGGACATAAAAGGCTTGTGCATTGACATATGACAACCCAGTACCAGATTTTGTAGAAGGAATTTCTAAGTAATCCGTAGAGGAATACAATAATCGAGTAATGCATTGAAAATGTTATTTGTGTTCTTTGAAACTTGAAATGAAGAAAGAACACATGTCTAATTTTAAGAAGTTCGCGATGAAAGAACTAGGGATGCCATGAACGAATTATAAGAGCCAGAATGGTTTGTGTTCGACAAAATGGCGTGATTTCTGCACTCAATCTACACACCAAGGCGACCTACCTGAGGTAAGTACTTCATTTATTTTATTAAATTACTTGAATTTCTTAAATACTATGATTTTTAGGGTTTCCTTGGTTTTTTCCACAAATGAAACTGAAGAAGGAACTCGGCCAATGGTGTGTTGACTTGAGATTTGCCAAACCACGCGCCGTGGGAAGGATTTGACAATGCAAATATATTGACTGGGCTGAAATATTTAAATATAATAGTAAATATAAATGACAGAATTCTCCTTTGAAAAATTGTCACTGGTGATTTTTGATTGGCTCAGTTGTCATCAGAATGCTTAGGACAGTAGTCACCAAATGGCAGTCTGCGGGCCGCAGGGAAGTTTTGTACGGACCATGACAAAATTGTAAATAGCACAAAATAATAATGTTTTTGTGGACAACGCGTACCGATGGTAGTTATGGACGCTGCCCGACGTGGTTAAATTCTCTCCTGGAAGGAAGTAACCTTCTAATTAATTGATGGCCGGAAACTCAATCAAAGCACTTGAATATCAGTTCTTTGCAGTTCAATTTTTTCAGCTCTTCCCGAGGCTTGGTTTTAAAAATCCATTTAACTGTTTGATCCAGTCATTGCTCGAGGACACCTTAGCGAAAGTATCCTTGATTTGACAGTCGCTAGGATATCATTCCTTTTTCGCTAACATTATGTTTTTGTAGCTGGGAAATGTTGGGTATCCAACGTTTTTGGCTGCATTTCTTATCACTTCATGCTGGTACTTGGTGAGTTTAACTTGACTAAAAATAGATAACGCTACATCGGTACTGAAAACTGTATGATGGTGATTAGAACTGGATGAGGACGCTGGAGGAAGAGAACTTCGCTACTCTGACTTCTTTGGCCACAATCTTCGTCGTCCGACTGTCCGGAAACTGAACACATATTAATTTTCCATACACTTGCAAAACTTTTTATGGAATAGATTTCGGTCCCTGTTTACTGATTTAAATTTTATATTACAATGAGGCACACAACTTTGTTTTAATGACTCAACCTTTTCTGAATTAAAATGCTCATTGCAACGATTCATTTTTCCATAAACATTCGCAAAGATTATTATATTTCATCGTGATGGATTCTATTTCATCAAACGACAAGAATTTAACTGACCTGTACTGCCAATGATAATCCTATGTATAAAGGTCCAGTTGAGTAAACAATCGTACATGTCAACAATGTCTTATTATTGTTGTTATTTATGTGCGTTCTTTAAAACGGTACTACGATCATATACATGACATTATGGAAAATATAAATAAACCATTCCGAAGGCGGAGGAAGCCGGAGCTTTTTTTGCAGATTTAAAAACGTGGGATAATTACGGAAAATAGTTTTTGCTCAAAACCCCACTTCAATACGATGTATTGTCCAACCAGTGCATATATTGGATACTCATGTACTTATTCAAAATCAATATTACGGCAAACAGTTTTAGAAACGAACCTCTGAGTTAAGCAAATTTTTGAAAAAATTATGTGATTTTAATAATTACATTTAATTTCATATTGGTGCTTACACATTTTTTTTTATCAGAAAATGATTATTATACCAAAATGTTATGGCTCATTAAGTGTCGAAAACAAGCACCAGAGTACCGAAAATTTCACTTTCAGAAAATGAAATATATTAACAGACATTCTAGTATATAAGCTGGCACACACAGTAAGCCATTCTAGTTAGCTAGTTATATTATATTGGTACATTTAGTGGTTTACAAAATAAAGTTATGTCAGAGTAGTGAGAATTATAATTGTCGTTAATCAATTGCTATTCAAAAATATTCATACGAACCTTTATTCCAAACCTTAATTACTCCAAACAGTAATTTTGTTTCATAACATACAAGAGTTTTCCTGAAACTGTTGAAAGGGGTCTTTTTGAATAAATTGAATAACTTCGTGGACCCCTGACCGAAACGGATCAATTACTGCTGTTATGCAGACAAGGGCAGGAGAACTCTCCACTTATTGCTGTAATTAGGCTTGTGGGGAAGGATATTTTTATTCGTCATGAAGATGGGAGAGAGGCAAGGCGCACGGCGGCTCCTTTGATACCCCCACTCCTCGCCCATCTCATAAATATTAAACTCGTTACTCTAACAATTGGGAGAGGGGGGGGAGAAAAATTATTTATTTGGCCGGTTGAAGGATTGCCCGCTTGTCTCCTGTTATTGGTTGGTCTCCCTTCAGTGTTATTGCCGTCCCTATCTCCCATTTACCACGGCTGCAGCTGGCTCCGCCGGTTTCTCAAAATCACACCAATCTTTTATCATTCCATTTAATAACAACACAATATTGTGGTCTCACAAAACGTTTATTTTTAGGAATATCTATGAAATTCATTGCGCGTTCTTCATTAATGTGCCCGTAACCTTAACCACCTTGCTCCCACGCCATGTGGTTTGGCAAATCACAAGTGGTCCCCTTCTCGTCTTCACGCCATTACTAGACGAACCTACTTCAGTTATATTTGTTTGGTTGTTACAGAAAAATGAAGTTTATGAATCGGACAAGGAAGTAGCAAGTGCCGTAGTGGCTTATTTACAATTGAGTGGCGAGTTTTCGAAAGAAAACGGTGAAACGCGAAAGGCGTTGGTTTAGGTCATTGAATACAATTCTGAGAAGTTAATACTAATATACCTAAATATATTACCGAAACTAATCAAATAAATCTAAAATTTAAATTAGACCGTTTAAACTAACTGCAGAAAAACTAATTATATGTACAAAGCCAAAAATTCCATTACTACTTCTACTTTAAAAATTAAACAGGTTGTGGGAACGGGCGAACGAGCCCTACTCCCTTGGCATCTGCCAATCCACAACCCTTCGATGTCCGAACAATCTACCGACATTTCACGTTGAATGATGAGCCAATAACCAACCATTACTTTCTAACGGCGCGAGGTATGACGTAATTCAGGCTCGCCAAGCCACACGCCGCGGGCCTCCCATGAAATAGTCTTTGAGCAATGACTTTATTTCTAATGCACATTCATTTAGGGCATCCCCTTCTAATAAGAAGTTATAAAAACTGGATCATCAATGCAGAACTATGTAAGAAACCAAAAACTCAATTCAAAGATATTAATATATATAATCAGCTTTATTATGATACAATTACAATCTGCCTCATTAGGCAATAAGTAATTGTGATAAATGTTTTCATTCATACCTTATTTACAATTTTCATTCACTCGCTCATTCATACAGTATTTACAAACAGCCCAGAGACCTCCCAAATCCACATGGTTGTCACTTCGCTCACATGTGAAAGAGAAAGTGGAGTCTTGGGAAGTCCCCCACGCTCCTCCGTCAGCCGCGTCACCGGATACGAGCCAGCGGAGGATGACCAAGAGCGCGAGGGCCACATACGCTCAGGACATGATTGGAGAAACTGCTCATTGCCAGGACTCCCACTGTTACGCATTTATAGCAGGCCACGCAAAGATATTAACAAAAAGTTTTGAATAGCAGAATATGCATGTCCGGGGAGATTTTAATAGAATTAACTATTTATAGTTCTTTTTGTAAATGCTATTTTCAGTAACCAAGACAGCTTGAAAAACGGCTTCGGCCATTATGGTCGATAATTATTTTTTTTAAATCTATAATTCGATCTGCCAGTTAGCTCACTATTCAAGAAATGGTTTCCAGCAGAGATTGTTACTTCTAAAGTTAATAATGATAGTTTGCGCTCCATTGTGTAACAGTACAATTCAGTTTCCCAGCTGACTCCTAAGATGCAGAGAGAGAGAGAGAGTGAGAGAGGAAAAAGTACAAAAACAAGACAGGTGGCCGTTTGGTTGGAGTGATGAAATGAGAGTTGAGTGATCAAAGGACAGCTGGGGAGGAAGGATTTAACAGTTCTAGGGAAAGTGATATTCCGGAAGCTGCTCTGGGTCACGCCAACATATGCCGACCTAACAGACAATGCTAGAACACAATGCCTTCTGTATTATGGCTCCTAGACAACGAGCTATTAATAAAGCATATTATCCACTGTTTTCACTCAAGTACATCTGTGTAGCAGCAATCCTTTTTCCCTCTTTTGTATATATAAAGGAGATAGCTGCTGCGCTGAAAGGTGATGTTTAGACGACATTGTGTAAACCATCCCTGATTCCCCCTTAATACTCTTCCGAAGAGGAAACGAAACAGGAAAAAAAAAGGATTAACCTGATGTTCCTTTTACAGTCTAGCAAATGAAAGGTATTTGGAGCTAATGTCGAGAAAGTAGTCGACCAGGTGGGAGGATATAGACGATTAAGGATCAGCGATCAGTTGGCCACCCACCCACCCCAAGCTCATGAGCTCCAAGTATCACATCACTGCTGTTTAGGATTTGGTTTTAACAGATAAAAGATATACAATTACTTACTGAAACTAATTTGGGCATATGGAGTACAGATAGTGTTTACCGTAAAGAATTAATATCCTCTAAGTCATAACTCTAACTCAAGTTGGGTTCTGAACAAATGATGATGAAAAAATGAACTGAACAAAACATTATAACGGATGTAAAACAAACAAATAAATAAACAGCAAACTCAAAGTTATTCCAAATCACAATACATTTTAGTCTCGTACAGCGGCAACTTTAACACTGTCTGGGCCAAAAGCCACTTAAGTCTCGTTCCCTAACGTCAAAAGTACCATATTTGGGTCCAGAGCGCACTCTACCTTATTTACTGCTCCAAATTTATAGTTTTTCAAAATATTTTTTCCTTATGTTGATGTAACCAAAAATACGATTGCTGTTAAGAAGTAATAAAATAAATACAGTTCATAACCTACATGTAAAGTTTTAATCTTAAATATATGTCCATTTATATAATATTTACTTAAGTTTTTTTCCCAAATTTAACCTTAACAGATGGACATGCGAAAAAATCCCAGCGCTTGATTATTTCGGATCTCCAAAAGAAACTGGTAACTGTAGCAGTGCCGATTACAGTTTCACACGAAGAAATTATACAGACCCTTTCATTACAAACTATCTGGCCATTCAGGACAACTGATGCAGGAATTGTCCACACTTCATAAAGCTCCACGAAGACTTAGAGCAGAATATGGATCTGAAATACAATTATGGGGAGGTATCACTGAATTCCCTTATGTCTTGCATATGTGTCATTGACCTTCGACGGTTATGATTATATTACAAAGTTGGGAATTCATTAATAAAGAAAAAAAAAAGCTTCGTTTCTGTCTAATGCTCGATATCCACCGAAATTCTTGTTCATCTGAGTTATTTAATGTCTCTTGAATACGACTGCAAGGAGCAGAACGGACAAAATCCAAAAGCTTCAAAACAACTAATTGATCCAAAGTTGAATTTCATGTTTTGTGATATACTAAAATAAAAAAAAGAGACAATTTTCTGAGACATTAACTGGATTACGCATCCATTTCACAAACACTTATTAGATCATAGAAAACTATTTGATTTTTTATTTGTTGTAATATTAAGAGCATATCGCTTAGGCTGTGTGAAGCTGTGTATATATTGCACACACAGATCCCGTCCATTAAGCTCGCAAAAAATGTTTTTTTTTTGTTGGCTGGCATTTTGGCTCTGAGAGATTTGGTGGACTAACTCTGATCCTTATTGATTGTACCTCTTGGGCATTAATTGATACAGTGGTGATATATGCGGGCATGCGTTCTTGTAAATATATATTTGTGTAATCAGTGTAGTTTTATGACTGATTTGTGATTTTTCAATTCATTGTTCATATTGTTTTTCTTCCGTGCAGTAACTGTTTTAATGTCACAGTAGTTTGAAGTTGTAATGACGTTTTTGTCTTTAGGATAATGTAAAAGACGCGAATAGCGCTATTTATTATGAAAATATTGTATTGTAATATATCTGTGTTGCAATTATTTTGATAAGTTATTAGCTAATGTAATCATGCAGAAGATCTATGCAGTATTCTCAGTACAGTTATTTGTACTCTGTTATTTATAAAGTTATATGAATGGAAAGGAATATATTGTAGTCATAACATCTTATTTGTTTATCATTGATTTCAGGCTCACTGCATAGGGATTTTGCCCTGTAAGCAAATTATATAATAAATAAGTTATTGGTGAGACATGAAATCTTCATATCGACTAACATCTGGTAGACTGTAAGCTGCATTCTAATGAGAGCAACAAAATAAATTATACCATAAAGTCAGACGTTTCCCCTTACAATTGTTGTTCTGTGGAATGGCAAATATTCCGACCGGAAGACTTCTTCATCACATCCTCTTCCCTGCATTCATTCACCCAATTCATTCTAATCAAATATGCAAATTGCACGAGACGAGTTATCAGTCACGTTTTTTTGTTCTATTCAGATCCATGGGAAGACTGAATCTGCTACTTTACCGTCAAAAATAATGTTTCTTATGGAAAAATACTGATTAGGTAGTAAATGCCCAGAAACCCTTATGTTTTGATGTTGAATTGTTCGTAAGCATCGATTCTTCGATGTCTTCTTCAGTTTTCTCGATCTCGTTTATTTTTATGCGAAGTTATTATTACGTTGAATCATTTACTTTTCAAAAGATACATATTTATGAAGAAATTAAATGATTTTTGAATTAAGCCATTAAATAGTAATCACAAAATGAATGTCTGATCCTTTATTATAATTTTTTTTGATTTATAATATAGAACAGGACGTGGATCTCTTAAATCAAGTTAATAAGCAATTTTTTTTTAAATACCAATTAGTTGATTAATGACCCTTCATTATTTTTAATGGGTTATTTTTAGCATCAATCGTATAATAGACTCGTCAAATGTAACTACCTAGCAAAATATTACCTCTCTATATGAGTCTGGGGCTGCTAAAAAAAAATGCGAATATAATTTTAATAATTTATTGTAACTATATTATACAAATACTTGCTCGAGATCTTTTTTATATGATATTCTATTCAGTGTTGTAGAAAAAATTTTTTTTTTAAACTAATAATTAGTCTTTTAATGACCCTTATTGTGCCAACTTCACCATGGACAATTAGAAGTTGCCCTCTTCAGAAACCAGAAAACCACCTACGTTTTACTATTTTTATATATTAATAAACTTATGGCGTCAGTATAGAGATGGTACTTGTTCACGATCCACCAGTACTCATTAAGGGTGCTGTCGTAGTCGACTGATTGGTCAGAATAACAGCCTTCCTGAATGGTTGGATAAAGCCAGCCTCTCGTTGGCTACCAGCCTATTTAAGGTAGAAATGTTTTTATTTAGTCGGAATCAGACACTTGCAGTGAAGACTACTCTCTCTGCACTGCTTTACTCGAACCATGGTATTGTTATTTAATTACCTCTGCACCTTCTTGGAGCTGTCAGTCTGGCTTCTGCCCGCTAAACTAGGAAGGAACCCCTTCCATGCAGATGAAGGCTTCCGAGTCCCTGCAAAGTGTGCCTAGTAGCGACTCCCCCAGTGGTCCTGTATGCCTCTTTCCGGTCCACCTTTCATTCCACAGATTTCTTTCTTTCTGACGTCCCCCAGGCAGTGTCTAGGTCGACGAGACCTCCCTCGACGAGCGTGCCCAACAATCCTTGATTATTTTTCGAGGCACTGCACTTATATCTACTACATTTTCTTTTCCACTTTCGTTCTATTACCAATCATCTTTAAGACCTACATCCTATTCTTGTTATCAGGACCTGATGCAGACATACACAGTAAGTCGAAACGTGGTCAACTCTCTTTCATCGAACTTAGCAGATCTTCCACCAAATACTTCTATCTTACCCAACAACTTTCATTCTTCTCCATATTTAACACCAAAGCAGACATTTATTTACGCCATACCTCCTGCCAACAATCCACCGTATGTTCCTCCTTAAACCCATAGAACAACAATACTACAGTGTTCCTTCGTCATGTTTGCAATATGCTTTTGGAACTCCCTTCCGCCTTCAAATCGTCGCGCTCCTTCATTAAATATATCCAAAACAAAGTTATTTAGTTATTTTCTATCATAAAATAATGATTAGTTGCATAAAGTGCTAACTAATTTTAAAATATTGTATTTTATTATATTCGTTTTATATTACGTAAAGAACTGTTATTATTATTATTATTATTATTTGTTCCGGCATTTGTGCACCGCGGCCTCACTGAGACCTATTGTGCGCCGTCCATGTCCCTGTCCTATATATGTGACAGGCCCACGGCCTTTGCAAATCTGAGGATACTGAATGGATCGATCAGTTCACATAGTTTGGGGTCTACAATGCGATCACTACCAAAGTGAAGGTATCGCCTTCTAGCTAAGTTATCACAGTCACATATTATATGACGTGCCGTTTCTCCCTCTTTCTTGCAGAATCTGCAGATTGGTGATCCCACTATCCCCAAATTAAAGAGGTGTTTATTTAACCGACAGTGACCTGTATATAGTCCTGTCACACTTTTGAGTGTCCACCTGTCCATTGATAGAAGTGCTGAGCTTCTTCTCTTACAGGGTCCATTAAGAAACAGTTTCGAGTGTTCCTGTTTCTTAGTTTCTCTCCAAGAAAGTCTTGCCTTGTCCTCTAAAGCTAATTTTATACGCCTTTTAGCGTAGCTGAGAACTGTTACGCATTAGGTTATTAGTAGTAATTTTTTTTTTTTTATGTGAACACCAAATTATTGTGTGCGTGCATTTCTACAGATATTTTATTTTTCAAGCAAGTTCTTGTTTTATTTTCTCGTTTTGTTTTTTGTTCACATTTATTTCATTTTCATTACTGAATAATATGTTTCGTTTAGGTCTATATATACATTTTTATTTTTATCTTTTATTATTAAATTTTTTTTTGTATACATTTTTCTCATTGTAAGTTTTAGTGGGGACTGAAATGTCAATGAAACAACTTTTTATTAAATAAATGATTTTTTTCTTGGTCCCAGGATAATAAATATTTTAATTTTTTTTCAAAGGTCGTGTTTGGGTGTAATAAATAAATAAAACCAAAACGGAATCAGTGACTATGTTTGCTGCAAACAGAAGGGCAGAGACAAAGGAGGGGGGTGCGACTGTTGTTGGCTGCCAATGAGACCTGCTAATAGCCATCTGGCGCCAACCCTTCAGGTAAATAATCTGTTTAGTTACCTGGATAATCTACAACTGCTGTCATCGCTTTGTGCTTTTGTCCTTCTTCTTGCTTCGTCTTGCTTCTCTCTGCTTCTTCTGCCCAGCGAGGACAATAGTCGTCGGTCACCGATGTCATCCGCTTCGCTCAGCAAAAACGGAATTCTAACAAAAGTGCCGATGCTCTAATGTCCATGAACTTAGCCAAAGATCCACCGACTGAATTTTTTTTTTTTTTACATCTATTATGAACTAATGCTTATTATTGAACTTTATTCTTCTTCTGAGTGTAATAAAGTTTTTCCCAATATATCTTTTTTATTGATATCCCATCCTCAGTTGACGTTTTGCATATTCAGGCATCAATTGTAGTCCCAATTTAGAACAAGATACATGCACTTACATATTTAAAAGAACACAATAGAAAAACAATTAATTTAATAAGTACAGTTTTGGAAACAACAAAACTTGTATGACAACACACATGTAAATGTTATTTTCCCTTCAATTTTTATTAATCTATTGATATATTCACCGAATAGGTAACCGAACTGCAAAAATAAATTAAAATTTTAAGAAAATAAATTACTTCATTAAAAAGTAACTTTGTTAAAACAAAAGCGATTTAACAAATCCAATGTTTATAAAAACCTATTTGAATGATAAAAAATCAAACAATAATAAAAGTCGCAATAGCAAAAAACATAAATCATCAAGAAATAGCTTCTAGAAACGGCTTCTTTTAAATCTTTAAAAAAAAATGCACCGTACATTAAAAAGACCAGAATTCGAACAAAAACTTTCACTTTGTCCAAATTTATTTATCTATTTACTAACATGAACTTTTAATAACAAGTAATTCAAGAAATAAAGCTTTTACAACTTACAAAGATTAATTTTATTCTTGTCTTAAATTGAGCACAGAATATTAAAATTATGAAAAAAAGAGGGAAGAAAAACTCAGAAGACAATTATCAATATCAAGAAACTTATGATACCAATTACAAAAGTTCATATTAAATGATTTAGTATTTTAAACTTGTACTTCTTTTAAGGAAAGGATTCAAAAAAATGTTCAATAATATACTCTATTAAAGGATCAGACCTTCCTTTTTGTGATTACTATTTAATGGGTGGATTTATTTAATTACAAATACATTGTCTAACTCAATAAAAACCTGTTTTATGAAAATGTAATGATTCGACGTCATACCTTTACATACAAATAAACGAGATCAAGAAAACTGAAGAAATCATCGTAAAAACGAGTATCGTCTGTCGTCTGCCTGTCTGTCTGAATAATCTACATTAATAATCATCAAAATTCAACTCAAGTGTGTGATGTCGCAAACAATTATGGGCTTCGTTAGGGCCACGAAAATGGTTTTAATGTTGTTGTATAACATATATTATCGATACATACCAAAATCTTTAATTTAGTGCCTCCCTCTTTTCTCTTTAATTACCAATTAGATTAGTTAATGAACGTTTATTAATTTTCATTGGCTATTTATTATTTGAAGCATTATTGCTTGTCAAATGGGAGGAACTACCATGCAAGATTCATTGAAGTACGTTTGGGAAAAAGTGGAGAACTCAATTTGGATGATAGCATAGTGAGCTTTGGTCCATTGAAGTCCCAACCAATGATACATACCTACTATTGACCAAGACACCAATCTCTTTAATTTGATATACTGACCAATTTAAAAAGCAAATATTTATTTTTGTATTGCCCATTAATAGATTAAATATCGATCGTTATCGAGAAATCAATTAATTACTAGTAGCTTTATACTGTTATATGGAGATACAGTATTTTTCGTCCCCCCGATACGAAATGGGATTTCCATCTGGAAATTATTTCTCAAGTCGAATAAGGGAATGATACCTGGAATAGACATGGGTGAATTATTGATAGTGAGGTTATCGATAGGTTTCCAACCTATTTTGCTGCCTAATCCTTTTAAGAAGTAATATCATAGTCGGTCATACAAGCATCAGCAAACTTCAAATAATCCAGAATAACTATGAATAATATTTACAAAGCAAAGGACATATGTTACATGGCAACAGTTGAGTTGCACGAAGTATCTGATACTCTTGATAATTTCAAAGCCATAACCACAAAACGAATGAACGAGAACTAATCACTTCAAAATAACGCTATCATAGATAAATTAGCCAAACATAAGGGGTTAGGGTGTAATTTATTATGAAGAAATTACTCAACCATAAGGGCATAGTGATTGATGCTAGTTTTTTGTTGTTTTTTTTGTTTAGACTAGAATCATTTGATATAGTCCCTGCTCATCTTTCAATTCTTCCTTGATAACTTTCATTATTGCGGTTTCTGAACAATATTTCCCCTTCCGACCTGTATTTCCCTTCTCACAAATCTGCTTCCTTTGACCGTTATTTTCTTACCCAGGCCGCCTTTGGAAATTCCCGTCTATATTCGACAATTCCCAATTAGTATCAATGAATTCTTACATCCCAATTAATAATGCTGTTCAAGCAGATTGTAATTTTTTAAACAAAGATGTCATAATTATGTAAATATTCTAAATTAATTTATTACAGTAATTTAACTTCCAAAAAAGTCAATTTAAGTAGCTTCCCCACAATTACACAATTACAGTAGACGTAGAGTCTTGAACGTCCCAAGACGTGAATGACTACTGGCTCACATGCGGAGGATGACAAAGAAACATGAGCAGGCGTGCATCCGCCTGACGTGCATGTGTGAGCAGCCCATGTGAAAATGCCCTACTAATGTTGATATATAATTAGTGATGGCCTAGGTGGAAATGGCCCGCCCCGGCGCCAGGGACTCCCCTTGGTAATTACCAGCTGCCTTTAAATAAATCAGATACATTTGACTGTCTCACTGGCGCACACAGGCTCACGGGCCATAAATACACCGCGGCTTAGCCTTCCTCCTCAATCCTCCTCTCCTCCTCATCATCGTCCTCATCCTGCCTCCTCGGTTAGACAAATGGAGCGGATCATCGACGCCACTGTCGCTGCCTTCATCCACCATTAACGGCATATTTCACGGTTAACCAACATCCTCCGCTTGTGTCCCCTTCTACGTGACAAGGGATATCTCTGACACTGAAAATACTTCGACTTATCAATGGTGCACCTAATTAGGTCTGAAATACTGTCACACACATACTTACGTATTCCACACATATATACCTCTTTACAAACAATTCCATTAAAAACCAAAAGGATATTGGACTGCGACACAAGACATACCAGGGATTAATATGAATACTGCCATCAACATAATCCTTCATATCTGAGGCATCACTACAGATCACTGGGATGTTCTTTCCCAGATACCATTCATGCCTATTTGTTACTATCGCCCTCTCACCATCTCATTCGCTGATTGTATCATTTATTTCCTGGATACAGTTGTGAATAAATAAATATGACAAAAAAAAATTAAAAAAAGCCCAAAAAAGATTTCAAACCGCGGGAACAAAACTGAAGTCAAGGTTCAAAAATAATTATTTTATAATTATAATTTATAATTACGTTTAAAGAACGTTATTTGATATATATATATATTTAAAAATACCCTAATATTACAACGTGTTATTGTAATTAATGTTCTCATTTATAAAGTATGAACAACGTACACAACTGAAATTCCTAAAATTCTATCAGAAATTATCTGACTGTATCAACCGTCCCTAAAACCCTCCTCGAAAATTGAAGCGGAAGTGACCCCGTGATCTATTGTATTTAGTCACTGCTCAGTTTTCTCCCCTCATGTCCTGAGCGTCTGTGGATCTCGCGCTCTCCTTAGGCGTAGCACTGGAGCTAAGTAGTGTAGATGCGGCTGCAGGAGATGCATGGGGGACCTCTTAAATCCTTGCTTCCTTCTCCGTAGCGGGGATGGTGGATCTGTGGGTGTATTGGAGGATCCTTGGGCTGTGTATATATGCCTATTTTGTATAAGTGTATACTGTAAATATCGTATGTGTGAGAAAGTAAATGTTTATAGGAATTGTCCATTGCCCCCTCAGGGCAGATTGTATCATATATCAGACAATATCTTTAAATTGACGCTCCATATGATATATTTTGAACATGTTTATTCTTTAATGACATGGCAAGTGATTTAGTGACCATTCATTAATTTTCATATATGTTTTTT
Source organism: Acanthosoma haemorrhoidale (assembly GCA_930367205.1). Classification (NCBI taxonomy): domain Eukaryota; kingdom Metazoa; phylum Arthropoda; class Insecta; order Hemiptera; family Acanthosomatidae; genus Acanthosoma; species Acanthosoma haemorrhoidale. The sequence continues at coordinate 59,726,824 of OV884009.1, read as the reverse complement.
TTAATTTTAAACATATTTTGTGCATCAAGTAATACTTCCGTGCAAAATATCTTTACGTGAAAGTAGGGGTAACCCACGTAACCACGACACATGAGGGAATATAGTTATTTTCGTAGATGTAATCACTTTGTTATAGTAATAACAAATATGATTTCAGGTCTTCATGTCATGATTGATCAACAAATAATAGTAACATAATGTTAGCAAATGAAATATTACTGTGGGGGGGGGGCATCCGAACTTTCTTTGAACAAATTTATTAATTAGGTAACGCAAGATTATAAGAAAGCTGCAGAAAAAAATTGGTTTAATATCAAGCCTAAAATTAACCTTATTTAATTAAGTACATCTCAGGTAGAGATTTAACGTATATATTTCTGCCCTAGTTGGAAGTACTCACTGATGCTCTAGGGTGGTAAATGCTTGTTTATTTCTTCGCAAAGTTTAATTAGATTTTTGAAGGCCACATTCGATATTATGTCCAAATAGGTTCTCATTTCCTCTGAAGATGGTATGGGGCTCACCAGCCCATCCCCCATGAAAAATAAAAACACCTTAGTGGAACTGGGAAATGGAACCCGGGGCCCAGAGTCAATAACAATTAAGCTCAAATAACGACCGATTATCAAAGAAAGAAATCGTCACTAAGGATTTTCATAATCCAGCATCATCGACTGGGCAAATGCATGTATATTTCAATAGCGTTATAAAAACATCAATTTGCCAGTTAAAGCTAAATCCTGTTTAATTAATTTGTTTTGAGTTAAATCTTTTTTCATACTATATACACTTTATTGGGCTATAATTACAATCTGCCTTTTATAAGGCAATCAGTAATTGCGATAAACGCTCTCATTCATACCATATTTACAATTCATCATTCACTCACTCATTCAAGTTAAATCTTTAAGAAAATTTAAGAAACTAAGCTAGAGGAAGGCTGATATATATTTTTATTTTTTTTCATAGTAATAAATACGTAATGCTAGTTAATTCAGTGATTCGATTTCAATTTTATGGTTACAGTAACCATTTTTAAGTTTTCTCAGAATCATCAATTCTGTTGATTACATCATTATATCGTTTATTTTTTAGACTGTGAAACCCTTCATAACGATCTTAATATACCTTAGTATTCTTGAACTCATCCCTTCCAAGTTCATGTAATTCCATAATAACTTATCCAACCACCCTAATCCCCTAGCAAAGTCATTACACTGCGCCACACATTCCTATATTCCTCCTCGGAGACTAAAATGGCAGTGGCCTCGTGACCTGCTATAAATATGTAACAGTGTGAGTCGTGGCATTGACCAGTTTCTCCAATCATGTCCTGAGCGTATGTGGCTCTCGCGCTCTTGGTCAGCCTCCACTGGCTCGTAACCGCGGCTGACGGAGGAGCGTGGGGGACTTCCAAAGGCTCCGCTTCCTATTTCGTATGGGAGGGACGAGACAATCATGTGGATTGGGGAGGTCTCTGGGCTGTTTTTGAATGCTGTACTTTTTAGACAGACTATTAAATTATAATCTAGACAAAATGCCAACCCAGAATATGCACCACCTTGGGCTGAGCGCTTCCATCGCTACTGGATGGAACTTTACGCTACTGACAACAAACTTTAAATGGATTCGTTTCACCCGACATGAGTTTTAGATATATTATTACCTGAACCTATTTGAGCTGGATTCGAAGCCGAAGTATATTAATAAAGTTTTCAATACGGGCAAATTGGGCAATATTTTGTTTTTATTGCTAGAATAATATTGTGTTTTCTCCGGGTGGATATTTGAGACATTTGTTAGAAAAATGTCAAGTTTAAATTTCAAGTCCGACGTCGGAAAGACATAGACAGGTCCGCAAAACGAAAAAGTGTGTCCGTTTTTGAAAAAAGTAAAATCAAAAACAATTTTGATCGGGCAAGGGACCACACAGGATGGGAAACTGGCTAAATTAAAGCGCTTAATATTATCGACGGAGCATAGCCGGCGAAGAATGGGGAGCTCCTGTAAGATTTATTAGTTGTCATCTGAAAGGGGGAGACTGGATATTGGATAGGTGCCTTCCTCACCATTGGCAGTCTTTTTTTATTTATTTTTACTTCCAATGGATTCAAGTAATTCTTAATTTTTTTTTTTTTACTTAATATTGGTTGCTTGCACACATGGCTTGGAGCTTTCAATAGGTGGCAACTTTATCTCTTTCCGAGAAGGGGTGAAGTCAGGGAGGGGGTAAGAATAGTAGATAGATTTTCCCCGCTCGAAAATATCTATTAGAAATGGCATTTTTTTTTTAGGAATTTTATTACTAGTCTTTCGAAATTCCCAGCTGTTCGGGATTTATACTAGTTCCAAATATCAATACTTTCAATCAAAAAACGGTACCACGCAGTGGAGCAAGAAAAGGTCTGAGGTAAAATCATTTCACAGGGGGGGGGGGGGGGTATTACAGTTTTTTCTTAATCGGCGATAAGTAGAGCAGGGTTCATTTTAGAGCAAAAAAATACAAAGAAAACAAAAGTTGTAGAGAACTATATTTCCTCAATTTTCAATAATAATTTAAAAAACATAAAAAAGAATACCAGCTTGAATGCAGGTATAGAATCCCTCCGGATGCATAATTTGAGCTGACCGTTCCTGCATGAAACCATTTTGCCAAATCAAGTTTAACAATACATCTTTCATCCTTTTCATTTTTGATTTCATAAAATGGCGATCTGTTGATCTTTTTTACACAGGCATGATTTGTATAGAATTTGCTACAATAATTAATGAGACCCAAAAAACTTTGCAGTTCTTTGATATTGAAAGGTGTTTGAAATTGGAACTTACTTAGTAAGGTGTTCATTCCTTATTTGCTCAGATGTTAATATATAACCCAGAAATGGTATCTCGCTTCTGAAGAATTAAAATTTTAAAAAGGTAAACGAACAGTGATCTCGCCATTTTTTCTGATTATATCAAGGTATTTAATTTTTAGCACCTAAAATTTATTTTTTACTTAATTTACTAAAAACCCTTAATTTTATTTTTTAATTCAATACTTAACCACTTATGATCCCATTTTCAAATATTTAAATTAATTTTAATGTGTATCGGCACATATGATTTTCAGTAAGAAAACTTATGTAATTCTACAGATCAATTACAATTTTAGACAATGACTATAATAAGCATTATACTATGTACTAATCTAGTTAATTTATTAACATGCACTCTAAGACACAATCAATTATTTTCAAATAATGATAAAGAACAAATAAAAAAAGTCTCATGGAAAAGAATGATAAATTATTTGTGCTAAGTGTGAAAATCATTAGCAATATTGTAGCATCAGATAAGTATTGGCAGATCAGATAATGGTAAATAGGAATTAAGATTGCGAAGCTCTCCCTTAACAAAAATCGTGCAGATTCAAATGTTTGTATTTTAATACAAAAAAAACCTGATGAAAACATCGTGGAATACATGATATCTATTATCAATTCCCTTGGACTATACTTAAATTTGTATAACCCTTCTTTTGGCTGTTGGTTCATAAGGGGATCTCACCTACTTGCAATGAAATACATCTACTGCTCTCTTCCGTATCATACTCCTTGCTCCTTTGTATTCCATTTTGATGTTCTCAAGTGGGGTATGTAATCTCTTCTAATTATTAAAAAAGAAGAGCAATGCTCTTTCCTTTCAAAAGCGGGCGGTTGGATTCCTCTGGCACTTCTGACTCGCATTAGTCAGAGTAACAACTCATGGTACAACTGGAGAGCGCAACAAGCCCTGAGTTCTTTAATGATTGGGTTGGATTGAGTCTAAGCAGCTTGCTACGGAATCCCCCATACCCTGTGCTAGAACTCGCGAGCTCTAATTCTTGGCTGAAGGGATATACTTGCGGAGGGTACTCTCCTTGAGTCCATCTTGAGTACGCCTCCAAAGACCAATCTTGTGGATGGCCCTTCCGCTTCTGTGGTTCCTCTTCTAATTTTCTCTACATCGGAAATGGTGGTTTCTGCTTTGCAGTTGTCCTTTGCTCTGAGGGGCTGTTCGGTCATGACCTGATCTGTTGGAGTCGCCGCACAGACGGGTATTTGACTGGTCTAGCCGGCCAAAAATCAGTTTTGCAAAATGCAGCGGAGGTCGGAAAACCCTATCGAATGTTCAATTGGAATAGTGGGGGATTCAAGTTATGGGCAGATATCGTTTCTCTAGTTGATCGGATTAGAAGAAAAACCAGTTAAAACTTGTCTGTTGAACTGCTTCTATTTTGTTTCATATCAAAAGTAACTTAGTGAGTGCATAGTTCAGTGCTACCTGTAACCGATCAGATTTTTATTACACCTACTCATTATGGATTGTGAGAGACCAGGTATGTATCTATGTTATAGCATAATATTATTAATTAAAATACAGAATAAGGCATTAAAAAAAAATATGAAAGATGCTCTTTATTTTTTGCTGCTTGTTACTGTGAATTTCAACATTCGATAAGGATTTAGTTATACTTCCCGATGAGTCCCGATAACTTTTTTAACATGATTGGTTGTCCAAATTATATAGTAAAGAAATATTAAATCAATAGCCGCCAGGAATCACCGGTTTAGATATTAATTTAATTTTCCGTTTTAAGGTGATTTTAGAGGCAATTTCAAGTGGACATAGCATAGACACCATGAAATTTGGTGAATACGCGATGGAAACGGCCAAACTATATGTGGAGTTGTATTCATGGCACCCTATGACTCCTACTGTTCATAAAATTTTAATTCATGGTGCGACAATAATAGAAAGTGCACTCCTTCCAATTGGACAGCTTTCTGAAGAAGCTGCAGAGGCTCGGAACAAGCATTTCAGGCTATACCGAACAGATTTCGCTCGTAAATTTTCAAGAGAATCTTGTAACATAGATATCTTGAATAGATTGCTTCTAAGTTCCGATCCACTTCTATCTGGTATGAGGCCAGTACCGAGGAAAAGAAGCAAGCCATTTTTTAGCGACACGTTAGCCCTACTTCTTTCTGCTGAGATATTCAATCAAATAGCTCACCAGAGACTCCAGGAATCGGAGAGTGATGAAAGTTGTGAATCATCAGATGATTAATCAAGAAATGCGTTATACTAGTTTGCCCAATATTTTATTGTATATCGTAAATAAATTATTTATAAGATGAATCATTGTATCTCTTTTTATTTATTTTTATTTTTAAACCCAAAATATAAATAAAACAAAATGGTTTCAATATAAATGTTGATTAAAAGCTGTTAGAAACTTAATGTTTGGTAAAGTAATTAAATTAACTCATTTGCGCTGCAAAACCCAGACCAAGTTAATGGGATTGATTATTATTTGCATGATTCATACCATATTTCAAAAACTAGAGGTCCTAGATTTTTTAGAATATTTTTTTCAAAATCAGCAGTCTAAAATTAGTAGAATATGGTGATAAAATATTTTTGGCCGGCTAGACATGTCAAATACCCGTCTGTGCGCCGTAGCCAATACTTATGTGCCAGCCTGGTGGAGTATCGCTTATTTATACGCAATGACCAGGAATGTGCCGTGTGCCATATCATGCCTTTATAAGATGGAATACACCTATCGAAATCACATACGAAAGTACAGACGGACAGACAAATAAGGATTCTCACTTTGGGACCCAATGAACTGTAATTGTGTGAGATGGGGTCACTTTTCCAATTTACACGGATGGTAGCGGACAAGAACGCTGCAAGTATGGGGGAGGCCGAATTACCCCAACTATTAGAACAATTACCCAATAAACATGAGGCAAAAGTTTGCCCACCCTACGGCTACGTTAACTCTTCTAATTCATCCAATAAATGTTAGATGCTGGTATCATTACTTTTATTCAATACATTGTTATAAAGTTAACTTAACCAATTACGACTTAATCAAATAAACACCAAGTAATTAACGTTCAGTAGAGCACAATATATGTACGCGTTTTACAATTTATAACATGAAGGAGCTTAGTAAATTATTTCGGGATGATATGATTTAAAATATTTTTTTTTTATTATAAGTCAACATCTATACTAAGGCAACATAGATATATTGCCAATAAAATGTGACTTGACGAGATCGAGTATTGGTGCAACCAATGGTCGATCAAAGTTAATGAAGCAAAATGTTCCCACATAACCTTCACCCTTTGTCGCAAGTCTTGTCCACTAGTTTATTTTAATTCTATTCCTCTCCCTGTATCCATGACATTACGGTACTTAGGCTTCCATCTCGACAAACGACTGACCTGGAACCCACATACGAGACTAAAAAGAAAAGACCTAAACAGACGCTTTGGACAACTGTACAGACTACTTCAAAGGACATCCCATCTCTCAATAGAAAACAAACTACTAATCTACAAAGTTATACTTCAACCAATCTGGACATACGGAATAGAACTATGGGGGTCAGCAAAGTCGAACATCAAGCGTATCCAATCCTTTCAATCAAAAGTCCTGAGAACAATAGTAAATGCCCCTTATTATGTCAGCAACAAAACCCTTCATAACGACCTTAATATACCCTACATTCTAGAACTCATCCCTTCCAAGTTTATGAAATTCCACAGTAACCTTTCCAACCACCCTAATCCTGTAGCACAGTCATTGCACTGCGCCACTCATCCCTATAATCCTCCTCGGAGACTGAAACGGACTGAACGGAGACCTTCTATAATCGCGTGACAGTGGGAGTTCTGGCAATGGCCAGTTTCTCCAATCATGTCCTGAGCGTCTGTGGCTCTTGCGCTTTTGGTCAGTCTCCACTGGCTAGTATCCGGTGATGCGGCTGACGGAGGAGCGTGGGGGACTTCCCAAGACTCCGCTTTCTCTTCGCATGTGGACTTGGGAGGCCTCTGGGCTGTCTGTAAATATTGTATGAATGAGCTAGTGAATGATGAATTGTAAATATGGTATGAATGATAGTATATGATAATTACTTATTGCCTAGCAAGGCAGAATGTAATTTTAGCACAATAAAGGAATTATACAATATTAATATTAAATAAAATGTGAAATATATTGCTCTAATTATATTGTGTGATATTCTGTATTTTTTTGTCGGAGGAATAAAAGACAATGTCGTAAAAAATTTGTTCCCCCGAGGATTTCGTGTAATAAAAAAATGTTGATCACCACAAAAGTTCGGCTTATAGGTTTTTAGGGGGGATATGAGCTTGATTGTTCAAAAACGTTTCGTCTTACTTACTTTACTTGAAGCATATCCTGTTTTTCCTAACTCTTCAGTAAGCTACGCTCGTTTCAAGCAATCTATTATGTTTTTTTTATATTATGTGTAAAATAACAAATAGGTTGATGTAAGATAACCTTAACTTACACGCAGTTCCTAGGGTGCTGTGGCAAGAACAATCAGCCCCCTGTCAAATATTTTTCAAACTAGTTTCATTTAAATCGGTGTCCCCACAACCGTATCCTCTAGATCAGATGGCCCCGTGTTTGAATCCTGGCTATGCCACTATTTTTTTATCATTAGTGGATAATTATTAAAATTTAGAACATTGGCATTACATACCACAACTAATAATTATTAACGTAAATGGTTATTCATATCTGTTAATAATTACCAGTCGAAATTTCTTGCTAGGTCAGGAATCCAACCTTCCACATACGAATCCTCTTTTCTCAAACCCTCACAAACACTTCATACAATACTGAAACAAAAACGCAACTTTTTCGCTGAGCTGCAGTGATTTGAGAAGGGAATAAGTTTTGGAATTCCTTGATCTTTTTGAGTCATTCAGAAACATTACACTAACTGGTAATTTTGTATCATTAATCTAATTTTGTTTCATTAATTTATAATGTTTGTTTTTAATTTATTACTATTTTTATGTAAGGATTTGGGGGCCCATACAGTTTTTGGTGGAATTTCCTGTACAGAGTCTTGATGTAGGTATGTAGTGTATCTGTAGGATAAAAATAAAAAATATATTCCAGGCAAAGTCTCCTATGATCCACACATGAAAATATGGAATTGGTAAGTCTACGTGAAGTTCGTATTTTTGACATACTGATGTGCGCCAGTGATAAGTCGAAGTAGTTTTGATCGAATTTTTTATATTGTCACTAGGTTTGATCATTTTGGTTGTCCCATAAATCCGGGCTCCAAATCCCCAAATGAGGTATACGTAAGGAAGTTTGGGTTCATTCCTTTTAAAAAACCATCAGTTCTCATCACCCTCCTTACATTTACAATTTCCTACAGTTTAAATCCTCAGTCTCCCGGAACACAAGATCCTTCCTGATCTTTATACCCCTCAACCACAGCATTCGACCGTTCCTTTCTTGCTTGCTCTACCACATTCTGGAATCCCCTCTCCAACAATATCCGTCATGCTTTATTTTTACGTAGTTTTGAAGCCCTCATTTCCCTACGCCTCTTTACCACTCAGACACATGCTTGCTAATCTAAGATCTTTGTATTCTATCTTACTGTAATTATTAACATATTTTATTATTTTTTTAAACTATATACGAACTAAGATTTACTTGCAATAGCTGAGAACTAGTAACCACTAATATTTATTACTATTATTTTCCCTCCTTTATTTTACTCTTAATTTAGTTTTGTATTATACTTGTTTTTATTATTTTGTATTTTATCAGTCTTGAATGATATTTTTTAATTTGAAGTATACCTTTTAATTTTTTTATTATGATTTTATATGTCTTGTTTCTTTTTTGTTTGTTATTCAGTTTTTGTTTTAGAGTTAGTCGTGATCGACTGTTTAGCATGTGGTATAGCAATTTCAACCTTTGGTCAAAGTTTGTCTTTTTAATCGAGACAATCGGGTTCGACCACTGACCGGAATTAGTGATGTACTAGGGGGTCTCCTAACCTCTTGTAGTGTAAATCGCGCACGCGGGCTGAATCAAGTCCGGGAACAGCTAAAAAGTTGCAAAGGTAGAGCGCCCGGACGATGGGATAGACAGATAGTGGCCCTCATTCATTATGCCACTCTAGCGAGGAGCCTGTGCGGCGCTGATTGTGCTAGCATTGAGATCACGTTTCAAGGGGCTGGGCTATAATTGTTAAGTCAACAAACGGATCCGTTCCCTTAACACAAAGCTGTTTACGCTGGATTTGTCATTGATGCTACATCTGTCCCTCCCAGCGAGCCCGGCCCCTCTGTCACCGCCAGCCCTCGCTTCTAGCCGCTCACTACCCTTCGTGCCCTTTCCAATGGCCCGCTCAAAGCTGTAGGCGACTTGCCTTTTTGGTACAACTCCACCACTCCTAAATGAAAACGTATGAATAAATATGAGACAATTCAAGGGTTCCGTCTTCCCCGTTACAAGTTACAACTAGATTATCCTAGGATCAATGAGTGAACTTCTCATCAAATAAAAAATAATAATAATACCGGTAAATGTAGGGTGGTGTATAAGAACATACATGAATATGATTCCAGTAATGCAGAAAATAAAGAGCATAAAACTGCTTTAGAACAACATTTCAAAATTCAATGTACACATTTAAAAAAAAAAAAATCTAGAAAAATATCAATAAAAGCGCTGAAAATTACAACAAATTTGACTTTGTCAGCTAACTACAAGTCTCATTTTGGAAACTAAACATTTTCTATGCTGTAAATTTAACAAGTTGAAAGTTTTTGCTTTGGAATAAAGTTTAGGATGTATAAGAAGATTGTCAGGGTTTTTGTTTTTTTTTTATAAAAAAATATTTGGAAGAATTTGGTGATTATTCGTTACTATTTGGTAATATTTTTTTATAAGTTGTATAAGTTTTTACATACCTCAGATTTGTAAAATTATTTTGTTATAAAACATGAAATAAAATACAACAATTGAAACTTCTTTATTGTGTTAAAATTTGCTCTGCCTTATTGAGCAATAAGACGTAATTATGATAAATTTTCTCATTCATACCATATATACAATTATATATACAACAATAGATTAATAAAAAAGTAAATCATTCACAGGTGTGTTGTTACACTCTTTTTATTGTTGCCAATCTTATTTATTAAATTAAGTGTTTTTGTACGTAATTGCTCCTCTAAATATGTTAATTTATGTTTCTTGTTCTGAGTAAGCCAAGTCTGTTTTTTTTGTAAATTTTAGTCCTGAGGATGGTATATCAATAAAAAAGGGTATATTGGGAGATTTTTTATATTATAATATTTTTCATAGCATAAATATGAACATAAAAATGTCTATGTTTGAGTACTACTACTCCAAATAATAATACATTTTCTATCCTATGTTACTATGACCCTTAAGACAAATATTTATTTTACATTTTTGTTTTTTCCTTCATAGACCCTTTAAATTTACAGATAATTACATATATAATTATAGATCCTCAGGCGAATCTATTTTTATCCATTTATTTTACTTTTTTTTCTCTGTTTTCTGCGTTTTTAGAGTGTTAGGAGTTAGATACTTGAACAGTGGGGTCCCGTACATTAAAGCAGGTCTCAGGACGCTCTGGTAAATCAGCAGCTTGAGGCGTACTGATAAGGCCGGGCTGCAAAGTAGGTGTCCTAGGCTGTAGAACTTTTTCCTAACACTTCTTGCTGAGATGTGTCGTGAACGACAAGTGTCTACCGAGGGTAATCCCAGTGTAGCATAGCTTGTTGCCCACGGTGCACTCTTTGCCGTCTAAGACGAAGGATTTTGGTAGTTTCTTATGTCCTGATTTGTAACTAAATATAATTCCTTGCGTCTTGGCCGGGTTGACTTTGATGTTGACGGCGTTGAGTTTCACAGCAATGTGCTAACTGGCGCTCTCAGCAAATTGTCCCATACATAAAATGAGTTCTTCATTAGTAGCACTTGAATAATAATAGATAAACGAGCAAACTGATAAAAGAATATAAAAATTAAAAATAATGCTGTTTTTAAATATGCCATACATGTTGTTTTAAAACACAAGCCGAGTATAGTTTTTTAATTCTGTTTCTTCAGTTAAAACCAAAGTAAATATATTGTGTGCGTTCATTGTTAGCCCTGAGCATACAAATAAGATAAAGGGTTCCTTAGGTAGTTAGGTCATCATCGAGTATATTAATGGCCAACGTTTGTCTTGTATGTCTGCACCTGGGGTCCCGGTAACAAGAAAATTATGTAGGTGTGTTAAAATGTATTAGTAATGCTTAGTAACAAACATTTTAGGTACAGTGTGAGTAGATGGACACAACAAAATATATGATACAATGAAATGTTTACACAAAATAAAGGGTTCAATATCAGCCAATGGGGTAATCAATACCGATGCTAGAAAAATTAAAGATAATTACCAATTACGCAGTTGGTTAATTAATTTATTTTTCATCGAGTTTATCATGCCTTTTTTGTTTTTTTTGTGGCGTCAAATTCAAATATATCCTAAAAAATAAATCGTTGGGTACGAAAATAGGATTCGAGTATCAATTACATGTTTTGTTTTTTATATATTTACATTTTAGTATGTTCTTTATTTTTTGGAAGGGTATTTTAACGACCTTGATGTTTTAAAATACAAAGTTAAATGTTTTGATAAAAAAAACAGCTATTAGTTTGTTAAGAGCCCCCAGTGTATCCTTCCAAATTGTTTTTTTTTTTTCACTTTTTACAACTATAATTAATTAATCCATATTTCCTAAATACAATTTCTATGAGCTAAGACAGAACTTTAGGATGAGAAAAGAAATGAAAAGTGTACTGATTTCATTAAGTGCCGCGTCATTTCAGAATTTTCTATCCAGTCAAACTTTGTATAGTAAACCTTCAAACAGAACTTGTTAGTTGATACATCGTTGAAAATTTAATCGAAACCGGAATTCTATCAAAATTGTGTCCCCTCGCGCGGGGAAAAGGCATCAAAAATGTAAATGAAAATAGGCCAATGTTCACTTAACTGAGAAACCTTGTTAAATCTTTTAGAAGTGGTATTGTTTTTCTTTTTAAAAGTCAGCTACGCGTTTAAGTTTCCCTCTCCCCCTTAACAGTTTAGCCATTATTATTAACGAAGCTCATTATTACTCGGGATTTTTTACGAAAGGTGTCTCTTTACAGTTTAATGAATTAAAATTCGACCTCGAGTAATGTGAACCGAATCGGTGTGAGGTCCTAACAATAAGACGTTGTTTTTTTTTTTCTTATTTTTATTGTTGTTTTACAGTTTGGAGTAAGCCCTAAAACGCATGTATTTATTGATTATAACATGTTTCACAGTTAAAACTACGTACAAAAGTACATACGATATTAATAGTGTTCCATTGAATTTAACCCACACAATCGATTATAAAGACAAACTTGGGACTAAAAATGCTATACCACTTGCTTTATATAAATTTATGGGACAACCAAAAAACCAAACCTAGCGACAATGACAATTCCAATCAAAACTTCGACTTAAAAATGGACAACGGTATGTCAGAAATATATACAATACACCCTGTACACAGCAGTACAAACCTACATCAAGACTTCGTACAGACAATTCCATCAAGAACTATACAGACGCCCGAATCCTCAAATACTTGCACTTACCTGACACGCCACCATGTAACTGGAGTAGAGATTTGTTAATTTAAAGAAACTGCCATGAAAACAATCCTTCATTAGGAGAGGCATCACTGGATGTTCTTTCCAGCATGTCATTCATGCCTATTTGGTACTATTCAATCACAATCTCATTCACTTGTTGTATCATTTATTTTCTGTATACAGTAGTCAATTAATCAATATGGCAAAAAAAAAAACATGTACGGAGGAATCGCCTTTCATCTGCCCAAATCTAATCAATTTATTTCCAATATTTACATAATAAAAATAATTTTTTGCTATCATGAAAATGAAATGAAAAAAAACAACTCTATTCTAGGATATTTCTAAGGAAATCAATGAATTATAATTTGCACTGAAGTGAGCTATTATACAATAGTGGGTCTAAGTGCATATACAATAGTAACTAGGAGCTTAAAGAAAATATAGTAATTATTTCCAGGGGAAAAAGAGCGTTGCTGTGAACTATTAAAACAGGGGATGAGTACAATTAATAAAAAAAAATATAATATTAATGATAAATTATGAATTGTAAGATTGATGGGAGATAAAGAACTGATAAAGTCTTGTTTTAATGATAGGGATAGTTGGGAGCTAAGTATGTCGATAGGAATAGAGTTCCGACGGTTTGCGGCACGTATGAGAATAGAACGGCTAATTGAAGCAGATTTGTTGGATGAGAAATACAGTTCGGATGGGTGGGATCTAGTATTGCGGGGTTCGTTAGCTAATTTGAATTGAACCATGATTCAGAAACAGCTATAAAAATAGCAAAGAAGAATTGAAGGAATTCGCTGTGATGAGCAAGAAGTATATTCTGTGGATCCAGTCTAAGCCCTTATGTTTGGGAAATTTCTATATCAGTAATATTTTTAAGGAATGGATTCTCACTGCGTTGTCATTCATCCATAAATGTTGTGGGGTTTTTTTTTTTTAATCTATAATATAATCGGCTTACGGATAGGCCATGCAACTCAACGATTGTAGTAGACAACTTCAGGAAGAACTACAAAAACACCTCAACAGCACCTTCACGTAATTTGCTAACCGACAGACTCCTACTGACCACAAACCAAAAGAGTTTTATCACTATCCAACACTCTTCATCCCCACCAACATGGCAGTAGCTCATGGGCAAATACCGATGAACAGAATGGTTCTGCCTTTGATCTTCATCTGTCAAACTTGTTTCATCTACACGATACCATCATACCCCGCACACTGTTTTCCTTTGTAGCTAACACCCCTGCCTCTCTCTTCTCCACCCCCCGCTTTCCATCCTAGAGAAGTAGCCTCAGTAATTTACAAATAGTCCTACCCGAAAAGCTCCTGGTTTCGATCGTATCGCTCGAATTATCCTCAAACATTTTTCAAAGAATTCTATTTTATTCCTGACCTTCATCTACAACTCGGTCCTCAGAACCACTTCTTTTCCTCTCTTCTGGAAATTATCCTCAATCAAAATGACCCATAAAAACTAAAACCTCTCCACTCTCCTGTATCACACAGACCCATTTCTACTAGCTATCATGGAAAAATCATTGAAAAACTTCTCAAACGTTTAACAGTTTTCCTTGACCCTGTTATACCCCCTCCCCATTAGTTTGGATTTCCCTCCTTGCACTCCACTATCCACCACAATGCCATCTCATAGTCGACTCCATTCCCTCCTCATTTGAGAGGAAGGAGTATTGCCCAGGTGTAAAGCTTGACGTTTCTCAGTCATTTGGGTATGGCACCAAGGCTTGCTCTGTAAACTCTAAGACAACCTTATCATCCTGTCATACCTAATATATCTCAGCGTATCCTACGCCTCTTCCACATCCGCCTCGTTTCTACAAACAGCCGGTGTCCCCTAGGGTAGAGTTCTCAGTCCCATCCTGTTCCTTCTATACTCGTTTGATATGGCTAATCATCCGTCAACGTTCCTCTATGATTTTGCTGACGACACAGCCACCCTCTCTTCCAATCCTGACCACAGCCTCGCTCCCCAAGCTTTGCAGGAACACATATCCCTTACTCTCTAAATGAAGATAAAAGTAAATGCTGACAAGTCCTCTCATGCCACTTTCACTCTCCGCCACTCGTCCCTGTCCTCCAGTATTTCTGTTAAACCAAACCATTCCTGTCAAATCCCAGACCACCTTTCTGGGACTTATATAAGACAAGCGACTGACTTGGGGCCCTCACATCAAATCCTAACGACAAGAAACTTTAGAATACTTAAAACGGACGATTCAAACTACTCACCGCATCATGGACAATCGTTCAAAAATAACCATAGTCTGGGGACTAGATAATCCCCAAGGTTCTTTACAATAAGCTGTAACTTTAATTGTTTATTCCTAAGTCTCCCCCAGCGGTCCAGTATGCCTCTCTCCGGTTCACACTCGCCATTGGGATCCGGACGGTTTTCGCCTACCCTTAGATAACGATTGAGAACTTGTGTTGTCATTATAAGACCACGTAAGCTACCTATAATACCTACCCTGTACCTCTTCTCCTGAACATATTGCACTGTCGGGGCACACCTTCTAAGACCTTATGGAATCAAATTAATAAACAAATACGACAAAAGTGACAAATGTCAGTCTTGTTTTTTTTTTATCAAATTTTTAATATTTCTCGCAGGCTATTCAAGGTTTGTGGTAACGCAGAAATAATTACAGAGATGGGTAAAAAATAATTTACCAGAGATAAAAATATAAATAAGATATCTAACACCGTCCCAGCCGATTGTAGTTTTTTTTTTGGCCATTACTTATTTTTATCAATACATATTTTTCTTTTAAAAAAAAACTAAAATTATATCGATCTGTAGTTTTGAATGTATACTTATATTCTTCAAAATTCCGGATTAAGCTTTATAGTTCGGTTAAGATATAATACGTGGTGTAAGCGAAAATAAATTCATCGTGAAAAAAGTCAGGCTCGTTTCTCTTCATCTTAAGAATTCTAATTTCACAGTTCAGGACCTCATAAAGATTTAACATTCTGATTTTTTCCTCCATGGTAAACAACAAAAATAAATTTAAGGATTAAAAAGACAAAATTTAGCAAGTCAACAGTAAACTTATTTAATACTTTCCGCATTTATGTTGTGTTGATATTAGTTATTAAAAATGAATTATTTCTCAAAATATCTTTTTTTATTGATATGACCGCAATCGTCAGGACTTCAATGTATACAATAAACATGAATTTACATACATAAAAGACAATTACATAGAAAACATTTAATCTATTAAACAATAAGATTGGAAATAATAAAAAGTAAAAAACACCACATCGGTATATGATATTATCTTATAAAAAAAATTTCATATAAAGGTATCTTTTGTGGTTTTGATGAATTGGTATTGCAAAAAGTCGTCAAAACTGTCAATTATATCGTTTCCGCATCAGTATCGAAACCCTTAATTGTATCGGGAGAAAACAGCGAGAACACCAATCCTTCGAGCATGAAATTAAAGGCTTACAATTGTGTCAATTGTTTGGCAGCGGACAATTATTAATCTCATTGACCTGATAGAAAGATGGAGATACTTCAGAGTTCTAATTGTGGGCCGATTGGGATCAAGGATAATGGTCCTAAGTCGATTTTCATTAGTAAGCTTATCTATTTCATTAGTCGAACTAATCAAAATCGTCAATCCACTCATCCGGATCCCAGTTGCAAGATCAATTAGTTTAAATGTTTAAAACGCCAATTGAAAATACAACTGTCCGATCAGCTAATTTTAAAAACACAAATGAAATCGACTGAATAGATAGTTTCTAAATAGCGCTGAACTGGACAAATGGCCGGTTGTGACTTGCTACAACTGTTTTTGAGTCGCCTTTTAAAAGGCAGGACAAGAGTTGGTCCATGGATCGGTGAGCTCTTCAATTTTTTACCTAGAGATAGCGAAACCTCCACTTCAGTCACTTAAATACTCATTTATCGTGGAAAAATAACTAATTACATTTTTTTTGAAATCGCTACTATTAAATTGTTCGTATCAAAGAAAAAAAAAATTTCATGGGCACATTTAAAATTTTAAATTACCTCCTGGCTAGAAGTTAACTTATAATATTTTTATGGTATGAATGAGAGCATTTATCTTAATTACTTATTGCCTTATAAAAGGCAGATTGTAATTATAGCACAATAAAGGAATATAATAATAAAAAAAAAAAAAATAATATAAAAAGAGGAGTTTTTATGTCAATTCGAGAGAACGACTCCGGCCAAGACATATTCCCCCACCGACAGTTCTTATTATATTCTCCCACCATCATTTCGCTATCACTTCTGATTATGAAATGTTAATATTTTATTTATTTTTTTAAATACATTTTTGCAAGTTGAATTCGAAAATAATAAGGAACCAACAGGGAATTAAAAAAATATTGAAAATATTTCTGAATTGTGCGTTAAGAACATGCCAAGGCAGCTAGAAGCTAACATCAAGGCGAAGGGAGGTAGAACTAGGAATTATCAGTGATGGATATTGTAAGAATAAATTACTTAAAATAATTTAAAAAATCAGTAAACAATAACGTTTTTATGTAGTTTCATTGTTGTTTTTTTAAATTGATTCCTATCGTTTATTTTCTTTTTTAACTTCAATTAGCTTTAAAAAGTCTAAAATAATTAAAAACATTAACTGGATTGTTTAATGAACTGAGAATAAATGGTTGACGTGCCCTAAAATAAAAAAGTAATTTTATTAATGCCAAAAAAAAAAAAAAATTTGCCTGAATAAAATAAATATGCCCTAGGAATACTGATTATATCCCTATAATTACTGATCTACAATAAAGTGGTTTCAACACAATAGACAATTTTATGTTTGACCGAACGGCGAAAAATCAAATTGTATGCGGATATTCACTGGAGTCCCCCAGGGATCAATGTTAAGTCCAGTCTTTTTTTTTTATAATTTAAGACAAAACGCAGTATTGCGCTATTTCCAAATTGCAGGCCTTCATATCCTCACACACAAGTAGATACCATTCCCAACCACCAAACCATTTCATTTAAAAAATGCTTCAAACATTTGAATAGATGGAAAATAAAGCCAAACAAACCCGGAGTTGTTCTATTTAGCAAAAGAAGACCTGATATGAGCAACTAAGTCAAAATAAGAAACCAACCTATAATATAATGGAAACGAAAAGTTAAATATCATAGCGCTTGCTTAGACTTAAAATTAATTTTTACTAAGTACATACATAATTATTGCGATAAAACAATAGGCTTATAACAAACATTGTTTTTGGTTATGAAGAGGAAGGAACTTACGAAATAAAAAGTTGGTTTATTATTGTTATTGGTTTATTATATCCTTGTACAATATGGTCTAATACAAGTGCTACTAACTAAACAAAACTGCAAATTTTATAGAATAAATACACGAAATTCATTAGTTTGGTTTTAAATATTCCTAAATTCTAAGAACATCCATTAAGACTAGTTATTTTTTCGAATCCTGTCATAAAAGTCTTTATGAACACTTAAATGCAATAGTAAATTACTACCGAGATAGTTTGTAATAGAAATTACAAGCATAAAAGACTGAAGCAATTAATATTTTTACTTTTGTAACTACTATCATAAGTTTCTTTTTATTTATAATTGTCTTCTGAGCTAGGAATGTTTCCCCTTTTTTTTTTTAATTATAATATTCGGTATACAATTTAATATCAGAAGAACTAGCCGTTCTAAGTAGTACTTATACTAGAATTACTTATTACTGTTATTCTTACTTTAAGTTTGTTAATAGATGTGAAAACATTGATTTTTTCAATTCAATTCAACAATAAAGTAAGAGCATAGGAAATAACAACACCTTAATTTTACTCAACATAACATCATGGGATGATTTTTTTTGGATCAGATTCTCCAATCATGTCCTGAGCGTCTGTGGCTCTCGCGCCCTTAGTCAGCCTCCACTTGCTCGTATCCAGTGACACGGCTGGTGGAGGAGCGTGGGGGACTTTCCAAGACTCCGCTTCCTCTTTTGCATACGAGGGAGGGGACAATCATGTGGGTTTTGGAGGTCTCTGGACTATTTGTAAATACTCTATGAATGAGTGAGTAAATGAAAATTGTAAATATGGTATGAATGAGAACATTCATCACAATTACTTATTGCCCAATAAAGCAGACTGTAATTTTATCACAATAAATATGTTCATCATATCAGAAAAATAATAAAGTAAAATAAGTGCAAACCTCAATTAAGGATTTTCAAAAATATATCGGACTTGTTTCATTTAAGAAAAAATAGAAAATAGGAAATGAACTTATAGAAATTGAAGTCAATCCAAACATTATTAGCCTTTTCATTTTCTTTTTAGAAAATTAGAATGATATTTTTTACCAAGTACACATATTTAAAATATTAAGAAATAAAACACCTTTTGTCTCTAAACAGCTTCATTTATTTTTACCCGAATGTTTACCGAATGTCATTCTCAAGGGTTCGTGCAATAACATTTTGCCGAGTTTTGGTATAATTGGTGACTTTACTTACTCATTTATTTATTTACTATTACTAATTATTTATTCCTGTATTTTAAATTGATACCAGGATGATTTAAGCCAATATTTTAATGATATTTATATAGATTTTAAACTATTCTAACCATTTTGACTTTAGTAATGTCATTTTATTGACATAGTAATGTCTCAAGATTGAAAGTATAATACAACGTAAAAATCATTTCTGTGGCTACAGAAATACAAGTAAAAATAAAATAACATAAAACAGCCTGAAAATCATATATATATATTATATAATATTCTTTTAAAAGCAATCCAAAGCAGCTATTTCAAGCGGTGCGCACTTTCATACTTTATCAGCGGGGATAAACGGATGTAATCGCTAATAAATACTTTACGGAACTGAGTACGGCCACTGATCTCCTGATCCGGTTGTAAATATAGGATGAGTTGAAGGGAAGGACGATGCAGCGAGGAGTGGAGAGCAGTGGGGGGTGGGTTTCCGGAGCATCCCCCAAGGTGCCCCAGCATATCGACCACAATATCCGACCATCCCACCAGCTCCGATCCGCCACGCTGTCCCCCGCAACACCATCAATAACGTGATATAAGCCCCGCGTCTCTCCCCTCATTCATCCCCGATAGTTTTCTTCCATAAATCCCCGCGGATCAAATAAAAGAATCCTGCTCCTAAACTGGACTGTTCAGGTCATTCATTAGGACACCGTGAAATGGCCCGACAAGGGACCGGTCGAACGACGTCCCCCCAAGCACTTGAGTCATTCAGGCGACACTTATTGAAATAAGCCTTTAAGGGACACACAGATCAATGGCAACAACCATTTGCACACAAATGAAATGAAAAAAAAACTCTATTTTGGAACATTTTCCCCTAAGAATAACAAACAGCAGTAAACAAGAATGTCTAGCTGAAAAAAATCTATATTACACCGATGTGCTAACAATTGTAACTAGAAACATAAGAAAAACTTATGAATCATTACCGTGGAAAAATATCGTTGGTGATTATGATTGGGAATGGTTACAATTAATGAAAAATTATTAAAAATGTTACTCATGAATTATGTTTTGATTGTATGGAGATAATGGCCTGGTAAAGTCAACATTTAAACATTGGAAGAGTTGCCAAGGGACGACAATTGATAAGAACTGAGTTCAAAAGGTTTGCGGTACGGATAAGAATGAATGGACAAAGGAAGGAAAAATATAATTGTGGTATGTGGCAAAAATTGAAATTAAAGGTGACAAAAATATATATATATAACTGATATGATTAGCTAATAATTAATAAAGGCCCTATGTTGACAAGTGAAGGAAAAATGTAGTGACAAAGCAGGGATTCGACCAGGGAACCTCCTGATTTCATCCTCTTTCATATGCGGGGGGGGGGGGGGTGACAACAACCTGGATATGGGAGGTCTCTGGGCAGTTTGTAAATACTGTATAAACGAGTGAGTGAATGAAAATCGTAAATATGGTATGAATGAGAGCATTGAACACAATTACTTATTGCCTCATAAGACAGATTGTAATTTTACCACAACAAAGATTTTTTACATACAGAATTTGGATATAATAAACATTTTCTCTGGATAATAATTGAGGTTAAATTAGCCAATTAAAGGGGCTTATGGATGAAAATCAGATGGTCCCATGTTTGAATTTATCCTCTTACAATATTTATTTGTACTTAACCAATAGTTATTAATTTGAAACATCAGCATTACTTGTCATAGCTAATAATCACTTATGTAAATGTTTATTCATGACTGTTTATAATTATCAGCCTAAACTGGTTAGTTCGGGTACCTCGAACTCATGACTTTTCCAGTATCCATTTGCTCTACCAACTGAGCTAACCTGCACGAATGGACGAAGTTTCCAATATGAACTCTCTTTGACCACACTCTCAAAAATATTAATGTAATTTGACACTTAAGTTTTACTAACCGGCTACTGTTTTATGCAAATATAAACTATTTTAGTATATCGTATCGACACAGTCAAATTTAGTTGGTTTAAAGACCCAACTATTACTGATAATTAATAGTCCCCATAAAAATACATTGTCAATGTCAGGACTTGAATCGTGAGCCTCTCCATATCGAATTGAAAATAAAAAAATTATGTAGAAATAATTTGAATAAATAAAGTGTTTTTCTTCAGTTTATACGTCCCTGGTTTAAAAATCCATCAAATTCCTAAGAGGATTGAAATGTATCATATCGAGTGGTAACATTGTCCCGGGTATAACAAGGTATAGCTATAATAAATTATTTGCTTAGAGGTTAGCGGGTGTAATAAGAGCGGTGTGAAATTCTCACGCGACTCCGTCTATTGGGCGAGTGTCAATGTTTGCTCGCTATCGGTGGCGGAGCTTAGTACCGTCACATATTATTTATCAATAGCTGTTTGCTCATGTATGTATACTTGTACGGTTAATCAGTGGATGTTACGCTCTCAGATGTGTGCGAGTTCTCAGCCTTCATTCATTCACATTCTATACAATACAGAGCTCATTTCCACTTTGTTGCTAAGACGGTTAACCAATATCAATATGTATATGATGACAATACATGCTGACTTATTAACACGTGCTAGATGATCTATGAATTTCGTTTTTTAAATGTAAAAGATTTTATTTTATAAGTTTACCCACAAAAGTGTATGTTTTTTTTAATTTTATTTCCTCGTAAAACCCTTAGATTATCAATCCCGTTGTTCGTATGTTTAAACATATTTGGAACGCCCATCGATGTGAGCTTAAGATAGTAGGACGAGAACACCATTTAATGTAACCGGTGTGTAGAGGCCAGACAGCTGGCGAGATACCCCAGTCCAAAATGTCAGGTGGTGCGTCGTGGGCTCCCGCCAAGGGAAGTCTCGTCGACCCAGCCACTGCCCGGTGGGCGTCAGAAAGAGATATGAAAAATGGTCTTTGACCAGTTTTGAAATGCCAACGCCAGCCTGCTAGCACTGCAGGCGTCCTGGATACCCCCTTGATAAATGAGGCAATCCTCATTACCAAGCCTTGTTTTCTAAACAAATAAACTGCCTTCCAGCTGACTGCTTGGCCCGGATGACGACCGCCCGTGTGAGGCAATCTTCACCTATTTCCCCACGCTAGCTGAGAAGGCATGATCCATTTCTCCTCTATATATACCTTCCCAAAATTCTTCTCCCTCTCACTCAGTCAGACTCGCTTCACGCAGTAACACTCTCTCTTCCCGACTAGACGTAAGACAGTAGTTAGTAAAACCGTTACCTTGTTGTACTTGTGAATAAACCCTTCTTGTAAAAAGTCTATCTGTGTAAAAACTTCTTTAACTGGCGCCCGAACAGGGACTTGGCAGCGTAGAGTAACATCGGTAGAATCTCCCCAATTCGCGATCCCGCAAGACCAGAGACATCCTCTACTCGTTCCAGGAACAGTATAACGCTGGTATATTTTAATATTCATCTCCAAGGCATACTGAACCAAAAAATTGTTGAAGGAAGACCAGGGCATCAAGAAGAAGGAAGACAACGTTGTGATTGATAATTATAACTAACATTTTTTTTGTACACATTTTTGACTTATGACTGAGAGGAGCATACTAAGGGAAGACATACTTAACATACCGACTATACACCCACCAATACAAGAAATACAAAATTCTTTACTCGAACACAACTCACAAACATTAAAAATGAACAAACACATAATCAAAGCCACTGATTTCCAACAAATTCCGGAATTCAACGGAAATCCTAGTGACTTAGTTAAATTTCTAAACCAATTATTATATGTTGCCTCTACGGTAGGAGCATCAGACAACCCACATAGGGAATATAATTTAAGACAGTTACTCAGTTACACAAAATCGAAAAAAATTAACAGAACAAGCTAAATTTTGCGGAAAACGAAATTACGACACAATCGAATAATTCATAGCCGAATTAAAAAGATACTTTCGGGACAACAAAACAATAGAACGATCAATTACAGAAATACTAGGAATAACAATACACAAAAATGAACATCCTACGAATAGACTAATAACACTACGAGACGAACCCGAAGGTAGAATCATTACAGACGACTCAAAAGAACAAATACAAAAAACATATGAAATGAAAGCGTACGACAAATTGATAACACACCATTGCATAAACGATTCGTACCAGAACTAAGAAACTTTGTACGGTGTGGTATTACAAATAATCTTCGTGACTTACAAAGAACACTGACTACTTCCGCTATCGAAATAACGGAAGAAAGTTATGACAAAACTGACAAACAAAGGCCCAGACAACAATATAGCAGCACACAACAAAGAAACCCCAACTATTTAGGAAAACATTAACTAACGGAAAGACTACAACGATTAGAAACTAGACAAGATAATTTTTTAGAGCTAGGTCCGAACGGTTGCGATCCGCCAGACCCGTAAACGAACTAAACCACACAGACAATCAAATACAATTACTTACTGAACGTTTAAATTACTTAGAAGCTAAACAAAATGATTTTTTTAAACTACATCATGAACGACTACAATCCGCCTCTTCTAAACCACAATATTATTTAAATTGCACGGACAACTTACCTAAACTCAAAGACAAAACGGGAAGACTATGGCTATTCGACACCGGATCAACAAAAAATTATATTACCCCAACTTTAACCCCCAAACTATTACCCGCAGGAAGTCAAATTATTTCGGAAAGTTTTGTTATGAAAACTCCTACAGGGAAAGCCGAGGGCACACAAAGTGCAATAATAGATCTCGAACCTTTACTAGGAGTCCATACAAAAATAAAATTTTTAATATTCCCCTTTAGCGAAAAATGTAATATCCTACTCGGATATGAAACTATGAAACAACTAAACGTGGAAATAAAGTGCAATACCAACGAATATTACATAGATGGTATTGAAATAAAAGAAAAAAGAGACCAAACTTACTCGGAAAATAAATTTAAAAAAAAAATAAAAGAAAAAAAAGACCAAATATACTCGGAAAATAAATTAGAAAATAAAATTAAACAAAAAAGAGACCAAACATACTCGGAAAATAAATTAAAAAATAAAATAAAAGAAAAAAAAGACCAAACTAAGTATTTTGATGACAGACAAACTATAAAAACATTAATCAGAACTGAACACATATCAGGAAAAACAAACTTTGTAGCGGACTTACTATCAAGACAACATGAACATTTAAATCAGATAAATCATGTTGACAGTGACATAGAAGATTCCGGAAACAGAAACTATACAAACAGAAAACAATCCGGACTACGACGCAGTAATAACTGAACTAGAAGCAATGACACCACAAACAACACAATCACAAAATACTGACGAACAAATGGAATTCACTCCAACAGAAAATGACCATACAAGTACTTGCGGAGCCACAATACATTCTCAAAAATCTTCGAATTAGCAAATATGTATTGTAGACAGAAATGTTTTTTTTTATTTGTTAAAACAATTTATAAAGGTAAAATTACAATCTGCCTTATTAGGCAATAAGTAATTGAGATAAATGTTATCATTCATACCATATTTACAATTCATCATTCACTCGCTCATTCATATAATATTTACAAACAGCCCCGTGGCCCCCTAAGTCCACATGGTTGTCACCTCCCTCGCGTGCGAAGGAAAAAGCGGAGTCTTGGGAAGTCCCCCACGCTTCTACGTCAGTCGCGTCACTGGATAAGAGCCAGCGGAGGCTGACCAAGACCGTGAGAGCCACAGACGCTCAGGGCATGATTAGAGAAACTGGCCATTGCCAGGACTACCACTAACACTTAACTATAGCAGGTCACGAGGCCACTGCCGTTTTAATCTCCGAGGAGGATTATAGGGATGAGTGGTGCAGTGCAATGACTGTGCTAGGGGATTAAGGTGATTGGATAGGTTTCGACGGAATGGGGGAGTTTAATTAAATGAAATTTGAACCGTTCACACGATTTGGCGTTTCATACGAATTTCAAAGACAAAATTAATTTTAATGTAATTGGTTTCCTTAATCCGTGTATTGAGTGTATCAAATAGTACTGAAGGGTTTTGTTGCTGACGTAATAAGGGGCATTTACTATTGTTCTCAGGACTTTTGATTGAAAGGATTGGATGCGCTTGATGTTCGACTTTTTTGCTGTCCCCCATAGCTCTATTCCGTATGTCCAGATTGGCTTCAGTATAACTTTGTAAATAAGTAGTTTATTTTCTATTGAGAGATGGGATGTCCTTCGAAGTAGTCTGTACAGTTGTCCAAAGCGTCTGTTTAGTTCTTGTCTTTTTAGCCTCGTGTGTGGGTTCCATGTCAGTCTTTTGTCGAGATAAAAGCCTAAATACCTTACTGTCTCAGACACAGGGAGAGGAATCGAATTTTAAAAAAACTAGCGGACAGGACTGCACTGTCATCTGCAAATGTTGCCAAGAAGGTATAGGTGGTAGACGGGACATCAGCGGTGTATAGATTATAGAGGATGGGACCCCGGACGCTGCCCTGTGGAAATCCTGAATTTATGGGATAGTAGTTAGAATATTCTAAACCACAGCGGACTTGAAAGAAACGGTTTGAAAGGTAGGACTGTAGGATTAGGAATAGAGTCTGCGGTAAATATCCTCTGAGCTTGTAAAGCAAACCTGTACGCCAAACCCTGTCAAAAGCTTGAGCTATATCAAGAAAGGCAGCAGTGCAATACTGTTTGGATTCAAGGGCTAAGGAGATGTGATCGACAACGCAAAGGCCTTGTTGAGCAGTGGAATGTCGTTGGAGGAAACCAAACTGGTGAGTAGGATAAAGGTTTTTGGATTCAATAATTGGAAGTAGGCGTTTTAATAGAAGTTTTTCAAGTATTTTTGAGAGTATAGGGAGTAGGCTAATTGTACGGTAAGATGAGGCGTCATAGGGTGTGTCGGGTTGCCACTAGGGGAGTGCCTAATCACTCTAGCCCTGGTGACAAGTGCGGATTGTTGTAGTTTATAACATGGACCATTGTTCCATGTCGGCGTTAATATCTGACTCCATTTATGATATGTAGGTATGTGTCCCGACAATACACTATGTTCAAGAGAAGAGGTACAGAGGTTTCATAAAGAATAAGACCAGTTTTCAGAGTTCAGGCGGGAGACCGGCAGCATCACATGTACAAGTCGGCAGAGGGTCTGCAAGGAGGCTGAAAGGCAAGGTTCCAGACGCAGAGATGCTGAGGAGAGAGTGGGTGACGAGGAGTCTAATAGACTGACTTCTAGGCCCAAGTGGCCCTGGCGTAAAGCGACACCGAGTAACTGCGGATGAAGAGAGATAAAGAGTAGAAGACTGAGTTCCCGGGCCAGTGGCCCGGGCGTAAAGCATCACCGAGTGGAAGCGGGTGAGGAGACTACGAGAGTAGTAGACTGAGTGGGCAATGAGGAGACTGAGTTCGTAAAGCGTCCGAGTGGAAGCGGAAAGACTGAGTGGGGTTTTGGGCTAGAAGCCCCTGGATTAAATAGTATTTTCCCCTTCCTGATGGAAGGTGTAGTCGGTCTGAAAGGGGTATGTTTATGATGGCACACCTGCACCTCTGTCACAAGGCGCGTGACCGGAGACAAGGGTTTCTTAGTTTACAACTGTTTATGGCATGGCTTTTAGGTTTATGACCGCCAGGAGGTGACCCTAGGTCTACAGGGTCTGTTTTATGACGGCCAGGTGGCTTTTAGGCCGGTAGGTACTTGGCTGTTTTATGGCTACCCTCTGCCGACCCTTTTAGTTTTATGACTGCCGGTCCCGAGCATGATTTATTGCTTAAAACTTTTACCATGATTTACATCTAATTAGAATACATTATATATGCACTAGAGTATAGGGTGATTTAACACTTGTGTAGTTAGCGGTCGCTACAGGGTAGTTTACCGGGTTTGGCGAATAGGACTATAATGTAGTGTTTCCAGAGGAGAGGAAAATGCGTCGTTCGGATAATGCAGTTATAAATGTAGCTGAGTAAGATGTTGGAGAATTCGAGGAGTAAGGAGATCATATCCTGGAGATTTTCGGTAAGGTAATTTTTTCAGAAGATATTTGACCTCAGTGGGGTTAACGGCTTTTGATGGTAGTGAGAGAGGGATAGGTGAAGTGAGGAAATCTTCAACAGTTGAGCGATGAGTATTGTTTTGAGGAGTAAGGTGAGGAGTGAAAGTACGGGAAAGATGCAGAGCGAATCCTTCCGCCCTCTCGCCATCCGAAGCAGCCCAGGACCCGTCATCACGACGGAGTGGGTGTGAGACAGGATGATATTTGAGGATTTTCTTAGTTAGATTCCGCAAGGAGTTGTCCCTGGTAGAAAGAGAGGAGAGATAGGAATTAAAAGAATCGGAACGGAAGGATGCCAATTGCCGCTTTACCGACTTGAAGTACTGATTGTATGAGCGGCGATCAGCAGGATGTCGGGATCTTTGCCACACTGTTCTCGAGTGGCGTTTGGATTGGATTAGGTCTATGAGAAACTGAGGTAAAGGATTTTGATTGTGATTTTTTAGATGACGGTGGGGTGACGATGCCTCCCAGGCCGACCTCTGGATCAGAGTAGTGAAGGAATGCACTGCATCATCTAGGTTTCTAGATGTCTAGATTCGAAAATCAGGACTATAGTCAATTAGAAAACAATTATGTATGCATGCATATGTACTAAACATTTTTTTATACGTAGTATTATAGGAATATTAAAATTATTATATTATGTAAAAAAAAACGAAAATCTGTAATCCCAAAATAACTTATATTCCACCCCCTATTATCACCTATAACCCTACTTTAGCTTCCTCACCAGCTTCCACCACACAAATCCCTCCACCAGTGGACTTTACCAGACTCAACCTGAACATAAATGCTCCATATGTGCCTACTTCTTGGATGAAACAAGAAGCTTAAAGATGGGAGGAGTTATGGAATGCAAACTTCAGCCTGCTAGCACTGCAGGCGTCCTGGATACCACCTAGCCAAATGAGGCAATCCTCATTTAGCAAGCCTTGTTTTCTAAACAAATAAACTGCCTTCCTGCTGACTGCTTGGCACCGATGACGACCGCCCGTGTGAGGCAATCTTCACCTATTTCCCCACGCTAGCTGAGAAGGCATGATCCATTTCTCCTCTATATATTTACCTTCCCAAAATTCTCCTCTCCCTCACTCGGTCAGACTCACTTCACGCAGTAACACTCTCTCTTCCCGACTAGACGTAAGACAGTAGTTAGTAAAACCGTTACCTCGTTGTACTTGTGCATAAACTCTCCTTGTAAAAAGTCTATCTGTGTAAAAAATTCTTTAACTGACCTTTGCTAGCTGGCGGCCTAGTCGGCGTGCAGCTTAATTCGTACTTGTTTATTGACTTGACTCCATAAGACATTCTAAGATGTACGATATGTTCAGGAGAAGATGGACAGGCTAGGTATTGTAGGTAGGTTTATACATGGTCTTGGGAAAAAAAAGGCGAGTGTGAACCGGGAAGAGACAAACTAGACCCCTGGGGGGGGGGACTACTAGGTATATTTTTTTGGACACAAGAGACCATCGTCTGCATGGAAGGGATCCCGTCCAAGGATGTGCTTGTTTTAACGATACGAAGGCAGAGAATCCCACTAGGATGGTGTGGAGTCGGACAACGCCGGACTAGAGTTAGCCAGGATAGGAAAGAGAGGCGCAGAAGAAATTAAGTAAGAATGCCATGGTTCGAGCCAAGCAACAAGCACCAGAGCAGAGAGATTGAGAGCAGTGTTCAATTGGGCACTTCCTACAGCGAATGAGAGAGCCTTCTATTTCGGCCAATCATATGACAATTTACTTTGGCCAATCACGGGGCTACTACGCCCGCGCCCTTAGTGAGCTGTTGCCGTGTTGTGATCGTTAGCTCGTCCTCTCTGTCTATACCGACGCAATAATTTATTGATAAAATATGGAAAGGTAGGTGGGTGTTTTCTGGTCTAAGAAGAGGGTAACTTCTATTTATTCGTAGTGAAGAAGTGCTACGTTGAACACAAATATAGATTTACAATAACTAAGTGAAAGAAAGGATAAACTAACGTCACATTAATAAATACTCGAATATTGAATCATATTATAACAATAAAGTTTTACTCAATTTGTATTTGTATTACATTTCTTATGTTTACCTTAAGTACTGTCCGATGTAACGTTACGCGTCATCAAAGTGGTCCGTCAAACCATTTGGATTGGCCAGGCCTGGGCTTAAGTTGACCGAAAACAGAAGGGTAATACGTACTACCCAAACAAAAATATTGTATAAAAATCATGTAACAGGGCCGCAGCACCCATTTTTCACAGACAGAAAAAACAAAAAAATACAGACTTGAACAGCCAAAAACATAGACCCAAGACCTATTTGCTTCGAGTTCTCCTTAAAAAATCTTGGGAACAAGATAAGAAGATGTAAAAGACATTCTTTGATCTTTAGACTACTTTTGACTGGGTTCCAAGGGATGATTGCTCTAACCATAAATCAAGAGGTATTGTTAGAATTAACGGAATGTCATGTCATGCAATGCGGTGATAGCCAAAGCGCTTAGCTCTTTATTGTTTTTTCAACAGAAACATAAAAGAGTAGACTCAATTGTGATTGTAAGATGAAACATGAGGTATGTCCAAGTACAATCTCGTATTTATGCTCTAACCGACTCACAAAAAATATTCCAGACCGTGTACAAAAACGATAACATTCATACATAAATGACTGTTGCGAAAATATTATGTTGAGATTAAATTAATAAAAACAGTTCTTTATAAAATATGTGGTTATAGATTTAATTTAATGCGTTGTAGCTCCTGTTGAAGTGATGTGGAGGTGAGAGCTGAAAGATGTTGATGATTATTGATGATTATTAGAAAATGCTTGGTGGGACGAGGGTCCGAGCTAAATTTGGGTGGCTGTCCCTTGATATATGGGCAGCGTAATGAAAGGACTTCCAATTTATAACCTCCCTTCTCCTTATTGCAGCCGGCATCCCAGTGCCCCCTCCCACCCATCTCGGGCACCATTGAAGGTACCACTCGGAGTAACTCACTGTGAGTACCAGGTTTTACCTTCAGGGAAATAC
This sequence comes from Acanthosoma haemorrhoidale, assembly GCA_930367205.1. NCBI lineage: Eukaryota > Metazoa > Arthropoda > Insecta > Hemiptera > Acanthosomatidae > Acanthosoma > Acanthosoma haemorrhoidale. Next base: position 59,696,679 of record OV884009.1, on the reverse strand, counting down.
GGGAGAATTATCCTATGATTCCGCTTTAGTATAGGAGGTAGAGAACGCATTAGCTTGAGTAGATCACTTGTCCCTAAACTGGGTTCATCCTCACAGAGATCATGTAGAATACCGATGAATCGTTTTTTTTTTTTGAGGTCCGGTTTTTAAACGTACGGTATCGCTGCGTAGCAATTCAATACACTTATGACCGTGAATTTAATTCTAGTACGCATTTGGATGCCAACAATGGATTGTTATTGTAGACAGCGTGTTGCATTTGCTTACTTACCTACTCCATATAAGATAATATATATAAAAAAAAAATTGTTGAAATGATTTTTAAAAAACAACCGCAAATGGACGTCGGCACCGCGATTTTGCTAGAGCTATTTGTACACAATTAACGATCACGCAACAGTTGAGACTTTTTTAAAAAGCTTTATTTATAAAATCAGTGGTCTAATGGAAATAGATAAGGATGTTGTTGTGGCCACCTCTTAATCACAAATAATTATAAGTCACCCTCTCCTCGTATCAGACCTTGTATCTATATCATCAAATAATATCAGAAAATATGTATCTATTTTTCATTATAATAATAAAGATTATGACGTCAGTGAGAGTAGGGGGAGGAGTCAGTAGAGTGGGGCCCATCCCCACTTCCCCTCTAGCCACCTGGTGGGGGGCAATCCCCTCCAGGCGAGCCGGCTATATAAGCCTGAGCCCCTGAGTAAGGCCTCAGACATGCACTGCATGTCCCATTTTTAAACCGAAGGTGAGCCCCATCACCTAGATTTGTATTCATAGTATTTACCTATTAACCGCAATCTGTATTGTTGAGTAACACGAACTCCTTCAAATGCATCTGTACATAGCAGGATAAGGAGAAAGTTGCAAAGTTTCTTTCAATATTTTCATTATATAACTTCATGGGGTTTAAAGAAAACAACCAGAACCTTGAACACTTCTCTCTCTCTCTGCACTGGCGCCTGCTGCTCTACTCAAAACCATGGACTTCTCATTCAACTACCTCTGCATCTCTTTTTCCTAACCTCGCTATGGTTTAGTCCGGCGTCGGCAGACCCCGCACCATCCTAGTGGAAATCTCTGCCTTCGTCTCGCTAAAACTAGCCCCTCCTTGGGAGAGACCTCTCCCTCGCGGACGACGGTTGCCGTGGCCCTGCAAATTTTACCAGCAGTGTCTCCCATGGCAATTCACTCTGTCTCTCTCCGGTTCACACTCGCTTGATTCACACTTTGGGATCCGGACGGTTTCGCCTACCCTTAGATACCGAGTGTGAATTCGTTGGTCATTCCAAGACCACATAAACTACCTATAAACCTACCCTGTACCTCTTCTCCTGAACATAGTGCATTGTCGGGGCACACACGCCTTCTAGAGATCTTATGGAGTCAGATCAAAGCGAATTAAAGCTGCCCGCCGACTAGGTCGGCAGCCAGGGCGAAAGACCACAGATCCGCCCGCCTTATCTCTTTCTGGGCGCTCGCCGGACGGTGGTTAAGAGGTTGTAGCGACCCTAGCCCGCGGTGGGCGTCTCCTCCCCACTTTGGGGATACTCAGGTATAAACCCGAGCACGACAGATGCGAATTGCGTTCGTAGCCACTCACGGAAAAAAAAAGTTCAATCGATTTGGCATTTCACACGAATTGTAAAGACAAAATTATTTTTAATGTAATTTATTATGCCCTATAACTCTTCCTTCCTTTAAGCGTGAAGTCCCCTCAACGCAGCTAATTTGGTAAATTATTTGTTTGCTGGATTTTGTTATACCACGCTTGAGCTTTGGCCATCAAAGCCTGCGCGAAACTCGGGTTCTGGGGCACAGGAATGAGTTGGTTGTAATGGAGTTGTGGATTTTTGGCTCAGATTACTTTTTGATTTGCATATATATACCAGAGATTGATAGTGTTTATAAACATGTACAAACAAGAGATATATTACAATAAGGGTTATTATGTACTTACATATATCTTTGTGTTCAATATTATAATAGAGATTGGAGATAGAGGTTAGGATTGTATAGCAGCAGAAAGGAGATATTCGTCTTCCACGGGACGTGAATCACGAAAGTGAGGTACGCTAGCTCGCGTTTGTCCGAACAAAAAAAAAAAAGTAGTATAACTTACATACTACAACACTACTTCCTTACATTCTATGTACTTCAAGCCGTAATTATGGCTCCGCGCGTTTAAAAACCGAAGGTATGCACCTACCTAATTGTTTTATTTTGTAAATTAAAGTTCACATTGACAGTCCTCAATAGTGGTGAAGGCGATGGTCCACGTACCATTTTCAATCTGAACTCCCTCCGTTGAAGGTTGGAAACTAAACAAATTCATTGCAAACCAATTAGTTCCTGTACTCTCTGGTATTCTAAGTTATTAGTAGTTAAAACGGTTTCATAATGACTTCCTTTTATGTCATAAAATTCCCAATGAAATAAATATCTGCCCATTTAATGGTAATTAATTATACCCATGATCATTTGAGACGGTCAATTACTCTTGGCAGGAACTTGGCTTGTTTACCTAAGGAGCATCTAAACCCACCATTATTTTTTTTTCCATTATGTCAAGGATTTTTTTTTCATTTCATTTTACTGAATGGAATCTCGTTACGTCAATTATGGAGGAAGAGGATAGATGGAAAGATTCTGAAATAATATATTTGTTAATTATTTTATATTTTAATACTTCCCAACAATTTTTCAAGCTCTTTTCCCATTTTTAATAAATCTTATCTTTTTAATTTTCTTAGCTGGATTGACATTCACCTCCACTCATTTATGTATTTTGTTTCAATCTCATGCTGTTGGTTCATTGTAGTCATTACGTATGCACATAGCTTTATTATTTATTAACTAATAACATCAGTGTAAGGTTATATATCATTTTATTTTTTATTACCTTTATCTCCCATCCCACTAGCCGGCTCCCTTTGACCGTTCTTTTACTATGCCGGGTTCCCACGGGATAACTAAAGTATTATTGATATACTTAGTACGGATTAGGGAAATTAATCTTTTTTTTAATTAAACAATATTTATTACGATACAAATACAATCTGCCTTTTATTGGGCAATAAGTAACTGTGATCAATATTCTCATTCATACCATATTTACAGTTCTTCATTCACTCGCTCATTCACACAGTATTTACAAACAGCCCAGAGACCTCCCAAATCCACATCGTTGTCACCTCCCTCGCATGCGAAAGAGGAAGCGGTGTCTTGGGAAGTCCCCCACGCTCCTCCATCAGCCGCGTCGCCGGATACGAATCAGTGGAAGCTGGCCAACAGCGAGGAGCCACAGACGCTCAGGACATGATTGGACTGCCCATTGCCAGGACTCCCACTGTCACCTATTTATAGCATGTCACAAGGCCTCTGCCACTTTAGTCACCAAGAGGGTTATAGGGATGTGTGGCGCAGTGTACTGACTATGCTAGGGGATTAAGGTGATTGGATAGGTTTCGACGGAATGAGGGAGTTTAATTAAATTAAATTTGAACCGTTCGCACGATTTGGCGTTTCACATGAATTTCAAAGACAAAATTAATTTTAATGTAATTGGTTTCCTTAATCCGTGTATTAAGTGTATCAAATAGTACTCACTTTGGTTATTCACGCCCCGTAGAAATCCGGCAATATCCTTGCAACAAACCTTTGGAACTTAATTCCCAAAAATGTTTGTCACTCACCAACTAGCCCGATCTTTAGATCTTTAAACTTTACTTAATATAACAATGCTATTATTATTTTATTTTTTAATTGTATTAATTCCCTATTTTAATGTATCCCACCGAAGCTCTTCTCTCCCTGGTAGTAATTCATATATTTTTCGCCCATATTCATTTCTGTTTTTTTATTTCAATACTCTTTCCTTTGTTCATTTAAGTATACGCATGCGAGTAATTTATGTTATATATTTTTTTTGTCAGCAAGACATACTTATTTGTACTTTATTGTTATTATTAGGGGACAATATCCCAGAATAAAGATTTTTTTTTCGTTTCATTATTGGGAATAGACAGGCGATAACCAGTACCTAAATGAAAGTACAGCCTCTCCCTTCGGGCTGGGCAAATATTAACAAGCGATGCACAGAACGCTTAGCTGAGGGAGGTGAATGCTTATTTCTACCAGTAATGTTCGCATAAAGAATTTATTTTACGTTTTGATTATAAGACCTATCGCATTATGAGCTGGTGTTTTCTCGGGGTGGATGTATTGGTAGCATGCAACGCGAGCACTGTACGGGTCCGGGGGTGAGGAAATTGTGCAGGGACGCCGGCGCAGAGATGGAGCTTAGAGGGAGTTATGCTAAAACATGACAATTGTCAATAGCAGACATGTTTGCCCGGTCATGTTATCATTCGGCCCCGATGCGGCCAATGGAAAGTAAATAATAGAGACGTTATGGGGATCCGTAACAACATTGTGTTATTTGTTTGCTTATAATTATCCACGCTGGAATAAACCCAAATTATTGGACACTGCTCCTCGGCCTAGTTTGAGCTATGGAGCCGGTTTCCGATCATGGACGCTCCATTCCCTTCTATATATTCCCTAGTATCTGGCGCCGCGCATACATTCTAGGATGATTAACTTTTTTTTTCTATAGTTGAACTGCTCGTTTTAGATGAGTGGTAGTCGACCTGATCCTAACGCCCACTAGTTCCAGCTTTCATGGTGGGTGGTGTAGGTTTTAAAAACATTTTCATTAGCTTTCCGTAAAATTTTGACTATTTAAATTTGAGTAAATATACTATTTGTATCGCCCCCGCATAAGTTTAGTACAGGTATACTATATACACTGTAGTGCAACATAATACAACTTGCCAACTGTCAGAAATTAGATATGATGAAGAAAGTAAACATAAATTCGATAGTGATGGAATAGTCTGTCAAATATAGAAATATTTGGAAAATGGTATTCAGTTTATTGATACCTTCCCTACCTCATATCTTGTGTAATCAGTGCTTTTAATCATATTATTACCAACGAAAGAAACCACCTGAATATTTCCAAATGATGAGACCTTTGTTTGTTCCTTACAAAAATTTTGCCGGATATCCAGTATTTAGTTTCACAGTATCAGCCTCAGGGATCTCATTAATATTGTAATTAATTAAATTTAATTTCATCAGACTTCATGCTTCTATGTATGGAAAGCATAAATAAAAAAACTACAGTAAGTTGTTTTATAAAGATTTATTCTTCCAAACTGAGTGAAAGTCCGACATAAAGTATATGGTTAGTGATTATTAATTATATGCTTCAAGTTTTTTTTCTAAGCTCTCTAGTTAGAATTTTAGGATGAGGGATAAATATAAAATGTTTAGGGTGATCGGATCCTTGTACTAGGAGGACCTGCTTGAAGGTGGTGTGAGAGGAGTAAGGAGTGTGGGAATCATCGGTGGAGGTTGGTTGTTACGGTACAGTGGTGAGAGTCCACTGGTGGCTGGGTGCTCCCATTTTTTTTTTTCTGATGCTTCAAGTAGCTGTAACTCTCCTTTATAAAGTAAAGTTACTTAACTATTTCAAAGATCGTCATTGCTGTGGAACCGAAGGGCGGTTAGAAATTTGACTACTAACAGAGACACAAAAGTACGAGGTAGGTATGAAAAGATTGACTACCCCTACTGTATATTAAGTTAATAACGACCTATTTTGTCTTCCTTGTTTTTTCTACACTAGTGCTGTCAGGAGTCTATTAGATGCCATTCTCGAGTACGCTGAGTAGCAAGTTGATAACAGCATTCTGCGCACTTGAGAATGGCAGTACAAGCTTCTGTACGCGCTTATAATAAGAAATAAAAAAAAACTTGTGGCATGACAAAATAGGAAGTTATTTATGGATCAACTTTCGGTTATGTACAATAACAAAAAAAACAAAAAAAAACTCCCCCCGTTTCACTGACATTTTTGCTTTTTCGATTCACAGCTCAGAAAATATTCAATATTAAAATATTTTTATCCACGGTTAATAAAGATGGGGATGAAAAAAAATATATTAATTAAAAAATTAAAGTTTTTAGGGAGGACAATCCTTGTTTTGTATTGCGTCCTCCCTGGAAAAGTTTACTCCTAGAGGTCCTACTTTTCGATTTTTGATCACTAATTTATAAATCACCGTTTTCCATCGATTCTGAGCCTTTCCGTCATGTGGGATGTGACGAATTTGTATTTGACTTGGTAACAGTGTGGTGAGACGTTGGAAAAGTATTTTCAATATTAAATAAAATTCAATATGAAGGTTATTTCTCGTTCACATATTCCCAGTATATTGTTAGAACATGATGCATTGAAAAAAAATATTCATTCGATAGATTAAATAAATATTTTTTTTATCACATCAAGTTTTTTGACTCGTTGCAGCACCTTACCAACCCAGTGTTTAACACTATGGCCCCACCACCCCTCCCGCATCGATGGCAACAGACTGTCAGGGAAAAATTAGGTTAAGAATCAGTATGTAAGTTAGTTTTAGTTTTATCAAAAAGGTGAGCCCCATATCCTTTATTAGTCAGTTTAGCCACGTATAATGTATATCATTATACTTGTTTATTCATTATATAATTTTTATAAAATAACAAAACCTGTATATAATGTAGCGATGCTACAGGAAATACAAAAATAATTTGTAAATAGATTCGCCTGAGGATTTATAAATATATATATATCTGTAAATTTAAAGGGGCTATGAAAGAAAAAAAATAGATTAAATAATAATTAATTAAAGCTTAATTACGAGTATAATGTAAAATGTTACAAATTTTTTTGTTATTGTAGCAATGAATAAAATGCTTCTTTTATTAAAAATTTTTTTTTTTGTTCAATTAATTTGTTTCCTCTTTTTCATTGTAAAAAACTTGATAACTTAATATAAGACCTCGTTGGTCTAAACCGAATTTAATCGCTTGTTTAATTAACTAAAATTCAATTTTGTTTATTTAACTGCGAGTTTATTTCAAAGGGAGTATTAATAAATCATTGTGTTTTTTTTTATTAATAACAAGTCTTACCAGTTCAATGATAATATATTATCATTATAAATACTATCGCCGTGTTCCTGAATTAAAGTAAGACCTCTCCCTTTTGGCCCCACCTATACTACTTACAATACCTACCCTGTACCTCTTCTCCTGAATATAGTGCACTGTCGGGGCACATACTATTCATATATGTAGTCAGATAGTACAGTAGTAAGACCCGTCATGAAGCAATTGTCCAGGTCATAGCCTAATCAACCCTCACTTCGTCACTAGGGCTAGGGTAACTAGGCACCCCCTCGTGCCGACCCGACAATATTTATCAGATAAAACCTATTAAAATCGGTACTATGTTGGTTGTTGGTTTTAATAAAGGTATAAGTAATATAGGGTATAAATAACGTAGGGTATAACTTTTCGTTTTCTTGTAACCTAACCTACTCCTGTCCTTAAACTTGTTTCAGCCTCGGCTCTATTGTATTAGCGTAATGATCACATATATATGGTGGAATTTTCTTGTATTATTGTATTATTTTATGACAAAGCTTGTTTAATATCTCATTATATGATAGATGAGTTCCCCAATATATCCTATAAAATATGGGTATTAAAAAACATTCAATCTTAAATAACTTTTTATCCCAGTGACTTGACGTTTTACAACGCTATAAAAGTTGTTGTTTTTTTGCAACATAATTCCTGTTGTCTTAACTAAAACATATGGAGTATAGGGCTTATCTGAATATAACTTTGGGATTGCAAAATAACCACAAGAAAAGAACACCATTTTTCGAAATCTAGTAACAATGAAAGTGAAAGGAAATGTTTTCTTCTTAGTTCGTTCTGTAAAAGAAAAGTTTTACACATATTTGATAGCAGAATAGTAGTGATTCGGTATATGGCAGTAGAATAATGCGAAAGATTACCGATAAAATTTTTTACATCATACACAATCCTGAGGATGCCTATATAGGTGAAGCGTAGACAAATCTTGAAAAACAAAAATAAAACAATTTCAGATACTGTAAAGCCTTTCTGTGAAAAAAATTTGTTTTTTTCATACAGTTTTTATTTCGAAAAACAATCGTCTCTTAAAAGAATATCAACTCGTAAGAATATTAAAGTTTGTTTGGATGATCATTAATATCGTCACTATTGTAGAACGCACGAGAAAGACGTTCACCGAGTACCTGTTTAAAAGTAAAGCTTGTTGGGCTTGGAAACCAGAAATCACGGGTTATAATTCGTGATTCCTTCACTGGCAGGTAGCGTTAATGAGCCTGCTGGAGTAGCCTGAGTGATCTCCTTGTCTCATTCACCAAAGCCGGAAAGGTGAATATACTGAAAGCAAATTTGATCCCTGGGTTATGTATATATGCCTTGTATGTATGAATGTATATGCTAAGTACGGTATGCATGAAAGAGTAAATTTAAATTTGTAAATGGTACGGATGTGATATTTTATCACAATTATCCATCACCTTTCTAGAGCAGATTTTAATTTTCTTCAAATAAAGATTTATTATTGAAAAAATAAAGAAGTGTTCTTCTTCAGTTCTAAAGTTCAATACATATGTAATTGTGAAGTGACATTGTGCAATAAACTAAAATATTTAACTATTTTATGGAATTTTACTTCTGAGATAACTACCTAGAATATTTTATTCGAAATTAATCATTATTAATTTTATTATAACTAAAATTCGGATCAAGATTTACAAATTAATTTCCAATCCGTATCTTATAGTATTATAATTAAAACTATAATCCAAACAATTTTCTTACATTTGACAAATGAATGGTTTGTTTATATAATGAACCAAACGAATAGATAATTTGTAACCAATCATTCCATATTTTAAAAAGGCAACATTATCTGTTTTGACGGGTTTCGTTATTCTAATTGTAAATACGGTATGAAAGAGTAAATTTGTAAACATGGTGTGGATGCGATATTTTATCACAATTATCTATCGCCTTTCTAGAGCAGATTGTAATTTTCTTCAAATAAAGATTTATTACTCAAAAAATTAAGAAATTTTATAATTATTTCGTATCCATGCCTAAAATGAAGCCTCTTTTAAGTAGCTATAGTAATTATTTAAGTTTTTGTTTTTTGTGGCTCGGCAGATCTCCCTCCCAATGACTAAGCGGAACAGGACAGTGTTGCAAGAAGGGAGGCGCTGGTAAAGAACTCGTTAGATATCTATACAAGTATAGGGTAGGAGGCGAGGGGATGGTGTACAAATTTGTTCGGCCGAGATTAGTAATGGTAATGGGGTGCTGGGGGCAATTTGCGGACGCCGGCCGCTCGGAAGGTGTCCGTCACAGGGCGCATCTCCGGGGGTGGGAGGGGGTGGCTAAAAATCGGAGGGGGACCCTACGCGGACAGTAAATCACCGCTTTTTTCCTTCCTCAGGAAACCGCCAGCGAGCTAGGACACGTTTCCATTCTTTCTGCCGACTCCCTAATACTTCCTAACCACATATAGCCGCGGGGATATCGATCCCCAACGCCGGATGAAGCGGAGACCCCCCTCTTTGTCCGACACGCTTAATCCGCCAACAAAAAGCCAGTCTCAGGGATTCCTCTTGGATGGTAGGATAAGCGCAGATTGAGGCATCAGTGGAAATGATCAGTGATATCAACTTCCGTTCATTATAGGATGCGAAGTAAAGGTTGATCCAAGGATCAGTAGCTCACTACTGAATTTGTTTGTCGCATTGATTTATTCACATCTCTATACAGAAAATAAATGATACAACAAGTGAATGAGTTGGTGAGTGAATAATAGTAACAAATAGGCATGAATGACGTGCGGGAAAGAACATCCAGTGATGCCTCTCCAACTGGCAGTTTATTTAAATTAACAAATCCCTACTCCAGTTCCTCCGGAGTTGTCATGGCGGGTCAGGTAGCTCTTTTGTTGCTAGTTCAAGAGAGGATTCGGTTGTCACATGGAAATATGTAACAGTGAGGAAATGTAGAATTCGCAAGTCTATGTGAAGGTTCGTAATTTTGATATACTGATGTGCACCAGTGGTGAGTCAAAGTTACTTATATTTATTATATTTTTCTATTGTCACTAAGTTCGATATTTTAGTTATTCCATAAATCTGAGTCTAAGTAGGTTAGTGTTTCATTCCTTTTCCAAACTATCAATTCGCAATTTCTTCTCCGTGTGGTGTGTTGTATTTCAGACATTCTGAGGTGCACCAATGATAACTTGAAATAGTTTTGATTGGAATATTTCTATTCTTGCTAGGTTTGATTGTTTATTTGTTCCACAAATCTATGCTTAACTTGCTCAAATTGGTCATATTATTAGGTAAATGTAATAGAGCATTTGGTTCTTTTTTAATAGAGTGTGTGTGTGGGGCAGAAAAAATCATACATTTTACATCACTATGATAATGAAATATATTTCTACAATATATTTTGGTTTTGCATTTAACCCAATGCCGAATTGACACCAACCAGAAGATTTGATGAAATGTTTTAATTTATCATATTAAAGTATAAATTTATTTTCCTTTGTTCATGTCCCACGTAACTCCCCCCCCCCCCCCCTAAGCGCTTTCTTGCATACCAAGTAAGTGCTCTCCGAACTCTTAGCACAGAGGATATTTAAGATGAAATTTTTAAATGTATTCCCCAATGCCATGAACAAATCAAAGACAGCCAAAAGAACTTCCAAAAAGTTTTGAGAGCTAACAATAGACATCTGTAACATTGTTGAGTCGGGGCAGATTTGAATAGGGTTTTATTTAATGTTCACTGGCACAGAAGTTATTGAAAAATATAATTTAGAGTTATTCAAAAATATTCTGTTGTTTTTGACAGTTTTTTAATTAAAATTTAATACAGGTATAAGAACAATCAAAGGAGCCTGTTAGGTACATTTGTATTATTTTTCAAATCAAGTTTTACTTTCTTTTTTTATACGGGAAAAATATTCTGTTGAATTTGGAAATATTCTGTGATAAAACTCGTGAAGAAACATTTTCTCACTTATATCATAATATTGCGCCCCGCTCATGATACAAATGTCGCTTCCCACGCGTTATTATATTTATGACTTTTAGTTTAAATAAGGGCTATAAAGATACATCAACAACATTTTATTGTTTTTAGTATTTTTTAACTATTTATTGAGAAGAAAATTATAAATATTCTAGGAATATTTAATTTTATCATAGACATTGATACTGCTATTTCTAACTACTAGTAATTACGTGTAGTAAATAGAAATCTAAATTCCTGTGAATTTGTATGGATAGGTGCAGTCTTTCTGGGGTTAACCTTTTGTATGGTTTTCAAACAAACAATGAAGGAAATGGGATAAAACCATTTTAAGCCTTAAAATTTTAATTTTGTTAAGGTTTCCCAGAATTAACGCAAGATTTGAATTTGCTGCCATTTGTGTAGTAAAGTGCTGGCAACCCTAAAAAAAAATAATTTGACAGCTGACAGTTTAGGGTTAGTAAAAATGGAGCATTACACGATAGAACAACGTGTCTTTATTGTTAAACATTATCTCGAAAATAATAAAAGTTTGGCGGCCGCAGTTCGAAAATGTCATACAAAATATGGTCGGAATAGTGTTTTGACTTCATCAACTGTAAAGAGATTAATTGAAAAATTAGGGAGACTGGATCAGTTGGAGACACTAAACACACTGGTCGTTCAAAAACAAGCCGTTCAAATATCAACAAAGCAGTGCGTGAGAGTGTTGTTGAAAATCCAGGAACATCCATTCTACTGGAATTAGCAAGTAGCAAGAATTGCAAATTTCAAGAAGCTCTCTGCAGCGTATACTCACTAAAAGGGTCTCAATGCTTAAAAAATTCAGTAAACACAACAATTGAAGCCTAATGACCATGCACAGCGAAGAGAGTTCGTTGAATGGATTATTGAACATCAACAAGTGGATGCTGATTTTTCGAGCAAAATTATCCTAAGCGATGAAGCACATTTTCATCTTGATGGCTTTGTTAATCGACAGAGAGAGAACCTTCGGAGAACCCACATGTGATTGTCGAAAAACATGTGCATTCACAACGTGTCACTGTTTGGTGTGGATTTTGGGTTGGAGGCATCATTGGACCATATTTTTTTTGAAAATGAGGCTGGTCAAGCAGTGACTGTTACTTGATATCAAGACATGATAACACAGTTATTTGTGCCGAAATTGGATGATATTGATGTGGCCAATATGTGGTTTCAACAAGATGGTGACATACAGTCCATGAAACAATTCAAATACTGCATGAGACATTTCCAGGTCATGAACTCTCTCGTTTCGGTGACCAGAATTGGCCCCCTAGATCGTGTGATTTAACACCATTAGATTAATTTTTATGGGGTTATTTGAAGTCAAAGGTGTATGTCAACAAGCCCACATCCACCCGTGCATTAAAAGAGGAAATTCAGCGCTGCATCAACAAAATTCAACCACATTTATGCCAAATGGTCATGGAAAATTTCGACAAAAGAGTGCGTATGTGCCAGCAAAGTCGTGGAGGCCATTTGCCCGATGTGTTATTCCATAAATAACCCTATCCTATTTACATTATAATTCAATAAAATAATAACAAAAATACTCAAAACTGTGTTTTCTATTTAAATCAAAACTTGCGTTAATTCTGGGACACCCTTTATGTTCTCCGAAATTTGTATTCAGGTGTTTTTTTGAGGATAAATCTGTAGGCATTTTACTAAAAAGGAAGCATCCAAAGACATACATATTAAATTAGTAAACAGAAAAATAAAAATCAATACTTTGCTTCCTACAAGCTTCAAGCTTGTGACGAGCATTAATGTCGTTACTCGAACTACTGACACACAGAGGAAAATAAATAAATCCTAAAAGAGCACTCCGGGTACTAAACCACAAAATCATAATTCTATTCTACCGTTACAAAACGGATTTTAACTCCCGGTATTACAAACAGTATCTGAAAATACTGACTGAAAAATCGACATGACACAACCAACGGGCAAGTGTGAACAAGTCTTTCTCAGTTCTGAAGTTAAATAGATATGTAATTGTGAAGTGACATTGTGTAATAAACTAAAATATTTAACCATTTTATTAAATTTTACTTCTGAGATAACTACCAACACTTTTTTTTACAAATTAATTTTCCAATCAGTATGTTACTTAGTCTTAGAATGACTAAGAAAACTATAAATGTAAACAATTTTCTTACATTTGATGAATGAATGATGATTGGTTTGTTTATAGAATGAACTAAATGATAATTAATTTGTGACCGATAATTGCATATTTTAAAGATCTACATTATCTGTATTGACCTGTTTATTATTCTTGTTGTAATGAGGAATTTCGCACTTCCTCGGAATAGTCCGGGAACATTTAGCTACTCAGACTGATTTTAGCCAAGGGTTATGCTCCCGTTAAAAAATAATTTTATAAAATAAAATATTAAAAAAATCAACTTTATTGCTTGCTTAAAAAATAGTTTCTCCCACTTAGCTTTATTGGCCCATTATTTATTCATATGTAATCATTATATGTGTACATATGTTTTACATATGCAATTTAGTTCATAATAGTCTAATTATGTACGTATTATCATTATAATAGAAATATTTTCAATATTGTGTCAAAAAAGTAGTATTTACTAACCCATTCAAACAACATGGACAAATTTATCAACATTTTAGTAAAAATTTTAATACCAGTCCCCTTTATGTGCTTATCTCTTTAAACTGAAGATAGTCTTATTAAATTGTTCATGTGAACAGTTTGTTGAGTGAAGATTCTATTGCTGATTTTTGGTCAGTTTCAAAATTCACCACAAATCTTACATTTTTTTATTATCTTTTTCACTTTTTATTAGTGTCGATTCAAAAGGGGAAAAAATAAGATATTTACAACGTACATAAATTGTTCAGAACTAGATGATTATTTTAATAAATAATGTATAAATCTTAATTAATATTTTTTTATGTTTTAATAATATTTAGACTACATTAAACATTGAGAAAAAAACTGGCATTATTTTTCTCCTGGTCCTAGTTCTTGATATAAATTAATAAAACGCATAAATTGTAAGAGCGAATTCGTGAGTGACATATAATGTACATTGTGCATATTATAAGCATTTATTCAATTACTCGAAGCGCCTTACACCGCTGGTAGTTGAGCAGTCTACCGCTAGGTCGTGCCACACACCGGAGTGGTAGCTTTCTATAATTTCATAATAAATTCAAAATCCCGACCTACCGCACCTTTGGATATTGTACCTCAATCATACTTATCTTTCAATCCTCAGTATAGATAATTTAAACTTATTTAGAGTTTAGAGTTCGCAATGAACTTTTCCGAGTTCGGAGTGGATCAAATCGTTGGAATCAGCTGAACTATACGTAAAAAGGATAGTACATTTTCGTTACACTTATCGGTGATACGAAAAAAAATTTGACACAGTAATAAAATCAGTATATCAGTATATAACAGTAGAATCTACGATCGAAAAACAACTGCTTGTTATTTTTGATCGAAAATTAGCCAGTAAAAAAAATTTCTGTAACCGAAAATCTCCATTTTGACAGTTAAAAAATTATAAATAATAGTAAACGGATTATCATTGAAATTATTTTTGTCTTAAACTTCTTAACGTGTGCTTAACTATATGTGATAAATTTGAACTTAAAAATGTTTTATAGTTTCTGAGCTGAAACTTAAATCTTAAAAGTTGGCGAAACGGCAACTAGTTTAGTTTCTTTTCCATACTTGCCGCTATTGTAATTTGACCACAACCAAATATTTTGAGGTGCCGTGTTATTATACCTTTAATGTTTCAGATCGATCTAATAATTTTTACAACCGTAATCTTAGAACAGACAGACAAAATTCAATCGCCCCGTACTCGATTAAAGTAGAACATCTACCCTCGTGCTCGGCAAAGACATCAAATAGGGAAATTTATCTCTTTTAAAATGGTAGGGGAAAAAATTGGATTATATTCACGTTGCAGGGTCTATTCTAGCACTTCCCGAACTCCCTTTACTGACCTCTCAATCTTGATTTCGCTTTTCTTAACTGGCTCAGCTACTCCTTTATCCAAGTAGATGCTCTGTTATCCTAACGAGGGTGAGTGTTTCCCGCAAAGAAACATCCTCTGGGGCAAGGTAGAAATCGAACCCGGGTCTCCGCAGTTCTCCACCATGACTATACATATGTATATATATATGCATATATGCAGACATGCAGAACATGCAGACAGACTAAATCCAATCGCCCCGTACTCGATTAAAGTAGAACCTCTCCCCTCGTGCTCGGCAAACCCATCAAATTGGGAAATTTATCTCTTTTAAAATGATAGGGGAAAAAATTATACTCTGAGTGTACATACATGTGTACATGGACGTAGTACATGTGTACATAAATATCTGTAATATATGTAATGCAATCTGTAATGTGATCAAATGCATTTAGGGGAAAAAGTTTATTTTTTGTAAAGAAACTTTTAATTGATGTTTGTTTTGATTTAATTAACATTATTTTGAATGCTTTTTCTTGGAGTTGCCAGAGAATAAGAACCCGCTGCTAAGTACATCGTTCCCCACAGAACTTTCGAAGCAATGGTTGAAATTTCCCGTAAACTTCTTCATGTTTCATTGTAGTGGGAGACGATGGTTGCTTGTTTTGTTTTTCTTCTTCTTCATTTGATTTTTTTAAAAACGCCTTGTACGATTTCCTCACCTGTTTTGAAAGTGAACTCGTTTTCTTTATTTTCTTCAATCCACATCATCATACTTCATTCAATATCCCTCTTTTTTATACCAATAAAAAAAAAAAAAATTAATTCATATTAAAACAGCTAATAAAATAGATACAGTTTGGCAGTTCGGATGTGTTGTTTTTGGATTACCGAAGTTCGGATTTGTAGCTGTTAAGAATTTTTTTTTAAAGGGATATTCTAATAATAATAATGCACTCATCGTCCATAAAAAAAAATGTAAATCTAAGTCCAATCCAACAATCCAGATTTTCTTGTTTCGTTTCTTTTCGATTTTATATTAGACAAAAAACGAATACGTGTCTTCTCAAACTGACCTTAGACCACAGACATTTTATTCACCTCATAATTTAATTATAGTAATCATAAATACATATTCATGTCTATTAAACGGTGCTCACACTTGTCCACCGCAGCTGTAGAATTTTCATTAGTAAATGAACTCCCGTAGAAAGATAAGATAAAATGAAATGAATTTGTAAACCATACTCAAGTCATAACCTCCACAATTAGAGTCGTTATAATTAATAAATTATTGCAGGGCCCCGATGGGAGAGTCGCTACTTTTCAAATTAGATAAAAAAAATTATACAAGTTTAATCACAGATCAAAATTTAAACGGTACATTCCAAAAAATGTTGATAGTTTATACGTAAAAAAACACAAAAAAAACATGAAAAAACTGAGTCTCTTTTTATCTTGCTCAGAACCAATTTAAGATCAGAGTTCAATAGTTAACATTAAGACATAGGGCCAAAAATTCACAATAAAGGCCAATGTTTATCTTTACGTGTTTAAATATTTTTAAAAAATATACGTTATTTAGCTTAGATATAACAAAAACTGAAATTTTAAATATCTAAAAATAGAATAATAAAGAGAATCAATCATTAACCTGATGGTAATAAAAAAACTGTAAGGCCAGTGATGCTTGGATCTAGTAATTATTTGTAACCCCCCCCCCCTATATCCCCTTGTTACAAAGTTAAATATGTTAGAAAATATATATTCTATAAACGAATCTATTTATCATACAATTGCTTTATTATATTTCCTGTAGCTTGGCTACATTTTATACAAATTCTGTTTTCTGCTAATATGTATAATTTCACTAATAGTAAGTTATAAGTATCTTTAGACTCCAGAACAAGGTTCGAGACAGGACGTGGAAAAAAAGTAGCTTCCTTTTCTGAATAACTAAAAAATCGACTTAATATTTATCAAATAACATGTTTGATGACATGATATAATGTATGTAGAATAATAATATGAATAATATTTAACTATTCGAAAAACTTTGTTTATTACTTTTTCGTGCTATTATGAATAGCTTGCTATGAAATGTAACCACCACAAGTTAATTTTTAAAGTTAATATTTGTCTTCTATGTGGAATTGTACCGAAGCTATTCAATCTTTCATATATCAGATTTTTAATTGCTATTTTTTACTTAAAGAATACAATTGAACATATTGATAATATCCCGGCCGTGTTGGTTTTAGTAAAATATGAATTTTTATTAAATGAAATAAAACAATTCTCCCTCTCGCTTGAAAAAAACAGTTGTAAGTGTTTTTGTTTTTGTGAGAAAAAATCTTTAGTTACAAAATTGTAACAAACAATCCCTTTAATCGGGAAATAGGAAATTATGGCAAACTTCAATGAGCTTTAAACTACTATTTTTGACACTTGTACCACTTAATTTTTAAGGGTTTGCAACATATCTTGCATATGAGTTATAAATAATGTTTTATTTTCTAAACATATTTATTTAGTTTATAAACAAGATTATTTATTTTGTAATTAAGTAGAATATTTGTTTTTCATTCTATTAGAAAATGTTTGTAAATATACTATGTCAAAGCTACACAAAATATAACATGTGAAGAATTACTAAACCGTGTATTTAAATTTTTTAATCACAAGAAAATTTAGCATAAAACTGACAAAAGTGATGGGCCAAGTAAATGAATGACACAGACCCTTTAAGCCCTCAAGCCTCAAGAGATGAAGATGGTTCTTTTAAAAGAAAAACAGAACCTGCTTGGCCGGAGAACAAGGGATGCTAGTTAAGATGAGAATGGAGTAGCTAGGGAATGAAGGATATTTTTGCCGATATTTGCGAAAGATAGAAATAGTTAAACAGACAATAATGTGCCCAATTCATATGAAATGCCTTTGCCTGCAGCAATCATTGTGGCATCTCCCTTCTTCCAAGTGTATACAAGATCATGCCAATAATCCTGTTTCAGGGACTCCTCCCTCATACAGAGCTGGAGATCGGGAAGTAGTAGAGAAGAGAGAGGATTCTGCAGTAGCTCAACTAATAATCAGATTTTTACCCTCCGAATGGTACTAAATAAAACAAAAGAATATCAAATTTCCACAAATCACCCCTTCAATGACTTCAACCGGCTTAAGACTGTTAACAGAGAAGGGTTGTATAAGGCAATGAGGGAAAGAGACTTCACTCAAAACATCTCCCTCTCATTAGATCGAAGGTACCCTCTGCCTGTCGAGAGGGTTTAAGGCAGAGACAGGTAAGGTAGCGCAGTCCGTATGATATTTAATTTGGGGTTGAAAAAAACAGAAATCTATTCAGAATTATATGCAATAGAGACGAATCTGGACAGAATGATCCAAATTTTGTAATTAACAGACGACAAAGATATCCTAGGAAGGTAGCTTACTGCATTTAAAGAAGGCTCATTAAACATGAGCGAGCAGCAGTAAAAATGGGACTAGGAAGTATATGTGCACCTCTTGTCTCTCAAATGATTATTGGAAAGCATAACTTTGAAAAAATGCTCCAATGTACTGTTCACTCTCTTCAGAAGTATTTTCAGAGCTGTTGTCTCCTTAAAATGATTAACATCAGGGACCCTCATGAGTTTTTAAAAGTCTTGGTTTGCCAATTATGTAGACAGTTATGGGTGAACATTTTTATCCAGGGATGCTTTAAATTATTATCATAGACTATCAGAGGTCTGGTTGAGAACAAATTAAAAACTAAGTAGATGGGAATTGTTTCAAAACATACAAATATTTGTGAGAGTCTCCGAGTTTATATATTTGTAATGTCTTCACAAATGATAATATAAGTAATGAAACAAAGCTATAAGAAATTAATAGTAAGTAATAATAAGTTTTATTAGACAAAATGCACATTTCAATAACAAAAACAATCCTCTTTTACTATACCAAATATTAATATCCCACAATCTCCCCCTCCCTCTAATTTGGAAAATATCCACACATAACACAAACACATAAATTTTTCACTCACATTACACATAATTGTATATAAAATTTATTTCTTCTATATTTTTCAGAATCACTAAGTCAGGACATACACTACCATCGATCCCATTCGTCAGAATATGTCAATATTGGGTAGAATCTTGGCCGAAAATAAAGACACATGGACTAATCCTAGCTAGAAACAAACTACGCTAAATATTGAAAAGCAGCAACAAACGAATAAAACTGACGGTCATTACTGGAGCAGGCCACTCACTGGGTTGGTTGTGACGATTATATATCTGTACCTCGGAGGGATACAACACTATGTCCATTTTCATAACTTTACAGGAGAGGAGTTTTAAACTTTTTTTCAACAAAAAGTGTTATTGGCACAGCTATTGGTGTTGTTTTAAAACATGCTATATCCGGTTCTAACTGGTTTTGGACATAGTGCTCTATAAAGAAATAGATATATGAGAAAAGCTGATTTTAACTCTGTAATAAAGTCAATATGGAAAAAAATGGACATAGTGTTGTATCCCTCCGAGGTACAGATATGATGATGATGGATTGATCGTAACTAATTGATATACAGCTCCGATGAAAACAATATGATATAAAAACATTCTTTAATAAATTCTAACCTTAGTCTACTTTATAGCTTTTATGTGACAGCTGAATATTGGCTATAAATAAAATTTAGCCTAACTATTATAATTGCGCTTTAAATTTATTTTTTATAAATGGAATGTTATAAAATTTATAATGATGATATTTTCGATTTATTATTCTTTTCAAATATTGGAAAGGCAATCAAAATAGTTTAACAAATAAAATGTCTAAACTATAAGAGGATTGTGGGAATTAAAACATTTTCTTTGCAAATTAAAAATATGAATAAATTTAATAATATGCCGACCACAATATATAATTTTATTTTAGATGTTTTTAGTCTTTCGTCTTTTTTTTTCAATATCATAAACCCTTGTTTCCACCGGACTTTTTGTATGTTTATCTGTCCTGGTCTTTGTGTGATATCCCCGTTCAACGAAAAAACATGAAAAATTTGACTACCTTTTCATATAAGGATATAAGTAAAATACACCATCTCCATAAAGATTATCAAATGTCATTAACTAATTCCTTAGTTGATATTAACAAAAAAATATTTTTCTACAATTTTGAGTGGGATAAAAAATTAAAGATCCTCAATCACATCGTATTGGTAACTTCAACTAAAACAGTTTTTTTTTCTTTTTTAAAAGAGTGAAATTTGGCATGCGGGTTCCATTTGATGACCCCACCCACAATAATGAACGGTCATATACAAATTAATTAGTATGAATATTATTATTAGCTATCATAAAGTCATTAATACTGTCATCAAAAGTGTAATTGTCAACTTTTTCACACAGAGGGTGGCTTGGAAGTTTTACTTGATGGCCCAAAAATGCTAAAAAGAATAAAGGATCGTTAATTATATATATGCGTGTTTGTGTTAGGACTTCAGTGGACTATAATTACAAGAAGTTATTAAGTTTTAAAAAATTCAAAATCGTTATCGCAGCCGTGATGAAAACGGTTAAATTAAAGTAATCTCGGTTAAACAACCAATGGCCTGCATTCGGTTCATCTCTCGAAATTCTTCATTCATTCATAATTTATTTTGTTAATTCATATTTCAAAAAATAGACATTTATAGTTTATAATTGACACAACCGAATTTCTTTTACACAGATACGGAGCAATTAATTGATTGTCGGCCTATCTTTATGTTCTTAGGATAGCGGCGGTAAATTGGCCATTAAGCCCTACAGGATTAATTTTATTACACCCCCGCCAGCATATGTTTCGGTTAAGATATAAAAATAAGAATTAAATTTCAGGTAAGATAGTATTTATTTTCAGTCTATTATTCTTTTCAAATGTTGGAAAGGTGGCCAAGATGTTTTAACAAATAAAATGTCTTAGCTATAAGACGATTGTATGAATTAAAGCATTTTCTACGGAAACATTTTTACAAATTGAAAATTTTTGCTTGAATCCTTGTATTTAAGGTTTTGGAGGCTTGGGGAAATTTTTTTAGGGTTTTGTTGTTTTTCATAAAAAATATTCGAAGAAATTTCTTGGTGATTTATTATTTTTACTATAATGATTTTTATGATTTGTCGTGTAATTTGAATTAGATCGGAGTTGATATATCTTCCTAAGCTATACAACCTCCCAAAACGCAGTAAAGGTTGTTTTACATGTAAAATATGGACAGTATGTTTTCTACTTTGAATTACTCAAATCAGTTTTTTTAAAGGGTTTATGTTTTAACAGAGTTACTTTTGAATGCTGATTTACTACTTTTAAATTTTAATTCAATTTTTCAGTTCCAATTTCAGTATAAATACCAATGGAATAATATAATCCTCTTTTAATTGTTTTCCAATCTTATTATTAATTAAATTAAGTTTTTTTTATTTAATAATTTTTCTAAATATGTACATATACGTTTCTTCGTCTTAATTGCAGCACTGAGGATGCCTGAATAGGTGAAACGTCGACCAAAAATGATAAATTAAAAATATATATATATTGGAAGAGATTTCAAAATGTCTTTCTAATAAAAATAAAATGAAAATATTTTTTGTAAAAAAAAACTGACTAGTTTTTCAAAATTTGATAAGTTAAAAAAAATCCCTTAAATATCTCCCGACATTATTTTTCACCTTTTAAGTATATTACTATCGTTCATGTGCTATATTTATATCTAGTGCATACTAAATACAAAATAAAAAATTTAAAAATATCTTTTAAATAAGGTCGGGTCACTGATCCTTGTACTTCATATACTATGACCAAAATCTCCCTTCTCGGGAAAACCTCTAACAAACAAAATAAAAGGCTACAGGAAAAAGATACATTAAAACGATATATTCAAAAAATATCAAAACATATATTCTTGTAAATGTAATATCTTGCTTCATGTAAATATTAATTACAACCTAACGCTCCCTACAGATTGTGCTATTGGAGAAGATGAAGCCTGTAAAAAGTAGTATTTAATTGTATATTATCATTATGATAGATGTTTTTTATTCTTCGTCTGAATTTATAGTATCTTATTATCTTTCTATTGTAAAAGCTAATTAGATAATAATATGTTCTTATCATTGTACATAAACGTATGTAATGAAATTGAAATATTTCTCTCTATATACATATACTATGGGGGGTTGTTGTTGATGAATATATGATTAACCCACAAACCAAAAAAATCCCAAAGTTCTTATACTTGTCACTTTCTCAAATAAATGTTTGAATTTCCGTCCCCCCTACTCCATTTACCATACTGGGGTAGTGGTTACTTAAGAAGAAGGTCACCTCTGATACAGATCTTTTGCCTCGGGGAGATCTACCTCCTTGCCCCAAACGAAGTCGGGCCACTTACAAGGCGACTAACAAGGCCGATAAAAGTCGTGAATAAAGTTGGCATTACTGATGAAAAGAGACGCAGGGGTAGGGGGGGGGGGAGGGGGTAAAAAATCGCGACCTCCCTTGGGGGCCACACACCAGGCACGGCCCCATTATATGGAGATCGCCGGCCACCCAAGCCGCCCCCTCCCACCGCCTTCCCTCCACCAACGGCTACTTACTCTTCACCACGATAAACCCAAACTTCTTTTCCTCGGACCATCCAGGCCAATTATTGGGGGAGAGGCTATACTTTCAAATGAGTAACGAATAGTGCATTGTCCTTAATACTTAACATCCGTGAAAATGACCCATCTTTTTAATTGACAAAAACGAAACCTGAAAAAAGTCACTGATCAGAAGCTATTATAGATTGTTTTCTCACATTAATTTATTCACATCTCTTTACAGAAAATAAATGGTACAACAAGTGAATGAGATGGTGAGTGAATAATAGTAACAAATAGGCATGAATGACATGCGGGAAAGAACATCCAGTGATGCCTCTCCAAATGAAAGATTATGTTGATGGCAGTTTATTTAAATTAACAAATCTCTACTCCATGCGGTGTGTCAAGTCTTGTGTTGCCAATCCAGGTATATGAGGATTCGGCTGTCTGTATAATTTGTAATGGAGTACAGTCTTGATGTAGATATGTACATGTAGAATTCGTAAGTTCTGACCTACTGAGGTACCTAATGAGGACAATTATGAGTTTTCCCTCATTTTCAAGGACACAGTAGATATAGATAGAAAAACAAAAAGAGTTTTAGGTGCCAGTAATATAAATCGTTTTTTTTTTGTCAATGTTATACGTATTTACAATTAGTTTTATACTAACTTGGCCCACTCCCAGACCACCTCTCGGTTAGCGTTCCTTCACATTTCACGTTCTTGACTAAGTTTGATCATAGTATCATCACCACCCATCAGCGCAACGACCCACTGGCTGGCCTTGGCCTGCTCTAATAACGACCGCCAGTTTTCTCCCTTGGTTGCTCCCTTCCAATAACTTGATTCGATTAACGTTCTGGAATCAGTTGCTTCACTGCCTTCCTGTCTTAATTTGGGCCTATTAACTCTTCCGTATCCGTACAGCTTATCTGTCAGGATTTTCCATTAGTAATCCCCTCGTCCACATGACCAGTCCACCGGAGCTTTGCAGAATTGATAAATAGGCAGAAATCCATGGTGAAAAAATTTCATTAGCCACTTAACTTATAGATTGATGAGATCACTTTAATACGCAATGACTGTAGGAGGTCACTTGGCCACTTCCTTAGGCGTCACTATGAATTCTCGGGGATGAGTTGGGGGGAATAGGGTATTCACTTAGGCACTGGGGCCACCATGAAGGTGGGAATGGAAATTCTAGTCACAGAGGATGGCTACTATCTTTGAGAAAATGTATGTTGATGTCCGAGTGACAGCTACGATTGTGAACGGAGCACTGTCTCTCGGGGAATTCTGGATTACAGGGACTAGATGTGAAAGATATTGGAAGGAACACTACCTCAAACTATCATTCTGTAGGACTAGGTAGGTTTACTTCTGTAAATCAGTCGCTTTTTTTCCATTGTTACTTTGGATCATTTGTCTAGGTGAAGAAGTAGTTTGTGCATCGTCTGTTAGTTTCTTGTCGTTTGGTGATGATGTGGGGACCCATGTGAGACCCTTTTCCAATGTAAGTACTATTTAGGTAGGGATTTAGTAGGGATGGATTGGTTGAACAGGAAACCTGCAGGACAGAAACAACGACGGAAAGTGCATGTGACCTGAGATGACTTGTCGCCATTCACTTTTGAATCACCATTTGGAAGTGAAGGTTCCTGACCGGCAAAGTATTCCTGTAGTGATTGGGAAGTAGGTTAGGGTCATAATTGGATGAGAGGATGGCTGTGTCAACTAATTCGTAGAGGGAGTTTGAAGAATGGGTACGCATGTCAGCTATGTACAAAGGATATAGAATGGAACTGAGAACACCACCATGGGAAATAACCAGCAAGTTGTAGATAGGAAAGAAGCAGATGCGGTAGAAATTAGGGTTATGCTGAATTATCTTTCAGGTAGTTATGATACGATGAAAGTATCTATTTATTTTTTGAGTATATACAGCAAGCCCTGGTGCCACATTCGATCAGAAGCCTGCATATCATCAAGAAATACCCAGAGCAACTCTCTTTATCCTTGGTTTAGGAAGAAATTGATTCGACAATGGGATAGCACTAATGGGTAGTGAAGTGAGAGGAGGGAAAACCAAACTGAAGGTGGAGTGTAAGAGAGTTGAGGAAAGTTTATAAACGTTTGAAAAAAACCATTACAAGGAGTTTTCTCTTCATGCGCAGGAGGTAAAAATGTCTTTAATATGAAGGAGAATTGACAGGTTTATGTTTCTGGTAAATCAAAGATTGAAGAATATTTCTTCTATATATAGAGGCAGATAGGTGGTCCTTCGGACCAAGTTACCTATAAAGGTGAAGATCATAAATAAAATAGATTTCTGTGAAAAAAGGTTTAGGACAGTTGGAATGGTGAGATCAGCACAAGGAGCACAAGGAGGAAGTCACTCACACAGTAGAGTCACTTGTTTAGTAAAATCTGAAAAAGTCTTGTTAAAAGGGTTTTGTAGTTCTTCCTGGAGTTTTCTTGTAAGTTAGTAGTCGTGTTTTATGCGATGTTTTGCGTGATAGTTTCCAATACTTTATTACTCCTCTTTTATGTATCATTAACTGTTGATTCTGTTGTAACAAGGTTTTACTATTAAGCAGGGCACAGTTTAGTTGATTGAGCAGCAGTTGTTAGACAGATTCGTCAACGTCTTCCAGGCTTTGAGAGGGGAGTGAAAGTCACTGACGGAATCAAGTACATAAAAGTTAATTAACTGAACATTTATTAATAAGAGATTTCATTGCAGAAGTGGGGATTTTTATCAGTATTTACTGTGATGATAGGATAGATCGAATAGATTTTATAAGTTTTACGAAACATGATTTAAACAGGAAGTTATGGGTGTCGATTATATCAGAAAGTTTTCGGCGAGACGTAAGCCAAGTTTAGGAAGAGGAGGAAGAACTTTCCCCCGAGAGCTCAAGGTTCTACGGCCAAATGCAGGAATCTGCAGCTGAATCCTTGTTCACAACAATTATTGACCACCCAGTTTTCCTTTTATTCCACCCAAACCATGATACGGCATCACATAACCTCCAAAGTTAGCTATCACTATCACTCGATAGAGAATAAGTTAAAACAGAGAAATGCAACCAAATTACTTTCACCAAACGACAAAGATCCTCCTCTACACCAGCCATATTCAATGCTTCATAGTAGGTACATCAAGCATAGTGCAATACCTTGAAAAAAGATTAACTTGGGACCTTTATACGAGACTTGTTAGACAAGAATTCAACAGACAACTATGTGGACTACTTAACAAAGAAATCCCAAACCTTTTTCCTTCCCCCACCCCTTCCTGAGGACGAACCCTATATGGGGTTTAAAAAATCACAAACCAGACTAGAAAACAAAATTCTATTTTGCAAAGCGATACTAAAACCAATCTGGACTTGAGAAAGCTTCCTCTGGTCAGTTTTCTTCTCTCGTGTCCTGAGCGTCTGACGTCTACATAGCAGTAATACGACTGTAGGAGTCGTATGGAGAAACCCTCCGATCCCTGCCTCCTTCTACATACCCAGGAAGGATAAAATTCGGGAGATTCCTGAGGTGGATATATTGTATATAGTATGTATGTATGTTTTGAATATTGTGCCCATATGAGAGTGAATATGATATTTCAAATATGCTATGATTGAGATCAGTTATTACAATTACCCATTACCTTATTAAGGAAGATTGTAATTTGAACAAACTATTTTATATATATTATTGGCAGAATATTTAGTTTTCTTGTTTATCCAAGACCTATCATGCAAAAAACATTCAGAACTTTCTCTTATTTCAAAAGTTTGTAATTTGTAACTAATTGAAGTCAGTTATTTTAATTGTATCCCCTTTATTGGCCAGACGGTGGCCCTATATTTGTTATTCTTAGGGGAGTTACGTTCCTGCATAAAATGTATTTGTCATTACATTTCATCATATTCGTAGTAGTTGAAAGGAAAAAAAGTTTTTTTTACTAATCTTTTCTTCCATAGTAGTTTGTATGGATCACTTAAGAGAAGTGTCAATTGATTGATTTACGAGTATCTGTTGTTAGCACATAAAAGACCTGAATATATTCTATGTTTATCTGACATTCTTTTTTTCTCTTCAGTAACATTCTTTGATGGTAATTAGTTATAGCTAGAGGTACTAATCAATTGTACATCAAACAAACCCATTAGTTACAAATTTGCAAAAAACATAACAGTATCACCTTAGTGACGTCCAGCTAACTTTGAATTAACCTACCTCTAGTTCGTTACAAACCTCCCACCTCTCTGAGACGATTATAGTAATCGATATTTCTTATGTGTCATTTATACTGTTATCATTAATCGTTTACGAACGATAAATAAGTTGACTAGTAGTTTTAAAACTCAGTTATTTCCTAATTTCCTAAATCCATCTCTTTGTCTCTTGCCATTCCTTATGGCTGCATATCCTTCTAATAAAAATGTGTTTTTAGACGATGAAGAAGATATTGATGACGAAGCATTCCTAAATAGTAATAATCGTTATGTATTTGGAGGCAATCATAATGCAACCGAATTTTCATCAAACTCTTTACAATCGACTATGGAAGAAAAAAGACAAGAAATCTTACAAAAGAGAAGAGATGTTGAACAAAGGACTATCAAGTCAACTGAGAGATCCTTAAGTTACTTGAGGAATTCCGAAGAAGTTGGAACAGCTACTGCAGAAGTAAGTCTATCTTATGGCTCAATGGAAACATCCATACTAATATAAACTTGATATGAAGCGAAGCTGAACTTTACATTGCGTTGTACTTGCAAGGTTGTCATTAGTCTTTAATGCTTTGGTTAAGGTCGACTTGTGTAACACACTCACACTTGCATCTACATCTATGGAAATTATTATTTACATTATATCAGTAATTCCCAAAAGTTAACTTTATTTTTGTCTTCAAATTGATTATGAATTGACTGTTAAACTTAATTACTTGCAGATTACTATTATATTTTGAATATTTTCTTAGTTAAAATTGAACAATTAGAATAAATTGTTCCATCAAATAATAACAATTTAGTATAATACTCTATGCTATATGATATTATGATACGATTATTATAAATTAACACTAAGAAATAATATTAAATTGATAATTGGTTCTTTTCTAATACATCACATACATTTTTTAGTTCATATGTTCTAAACAACTACAAAAATAATTTACATAACTCAATGATTATTTTAAATACCCCCAATTATCCTTATTGTGATTAACTGACAACAAATTAATTTAAAAAAATCTAATGAACGAATAAAAATATCCATGGGAACCAAGTGAAGGAGAATGTGTTACTGGTGATCATGTTTCATGTTTTACTAGGTGATACTGGTTTATTATTTTAGTAAAATTGTGAAGAAAAAAATACTAAATGTAATTGTTTAGGATTTTAATAATTTTACAGTATTAGTTTTGTAAACAAAAAAAAAAATTTATTTTGAGATAAACTTTAAGTTGTTAAAATAAAGCTTCTTCCTACCTGAATAATAAATTTTTATATGTTTCGTTTGTGACCTTACTTTGCCAATCCCTTGGTACAGGATTCTTTCCAACCTCAACGAGCCATCCTCTTGTGTTCTAACCTTGAGGAGGTCCCTTTCTAGGTTTTGACATGTGGATCATTGTCGATTTTATGAAAGCTATAACCGAATTTCCACCATGTTCATTTTAATTCTTTCTACAGACCCCTGATTAGTACGGCTTCACCTGTACCTATTCCAATGTTTCAAGCTGTCAAATATGCAGTGTGTTACAAAAGCAGTTGTAGCCAAACCAAATCATATTTAGTTGTTTGGCACATTTCACAACCATGCAATTACCCTGATTTAACATTGCTGTTGAATAGTTCAAGTTTTGTCCTAACTCTTTATATAAGAGTAGGGAATTGGCTTAGTTTGATGAAAATCAACCTAAGCTGATTGCAAATTCAAATAACCGCCTACCCACAACATGCTTTTTAATTATAATTATCAATGTTTTTATTATACTAATTTACTTTAATATATATAATTACTATTATAAATATAGATACAGTGCTTGTTACATTTTTTTAAACACATGCCAACCTTAGATTATTCTGTCATTTGGTGCTGGGCAAACTGATGGTTGTTTCATTTGTTCTGGTACCACAGAGGGTGTCTTTCCTCTTGTCAAGGGCTGAACAAGTCATTTGTAGTCATATCTTCATTGGTATGGCATAACAAACATGGTGGGAAATCTCTGATTCCATTTTTATATAGGTGCTTAACCTTACTTATTATATAGAAGCAAGAAAAATCTATAGTACTGGATGGGTTTCATAATTTTAACACAGAACAAGTATATAGGTCAGTGTGACTTTTTGAAAACTGTCATATAAAACACATGCCGCCCAATTCTTCCCCACCTCACTCAGTATTTCACCCTTGTAAATGGGCTACTCTCTTAAGATCCTCAGCTGCTTTCAGATCACCGTCCTATGGCCACAGCTCTAAAACCAAGGGTAGGCATTACATAGTCAATCAATGACATTGCTGGGGTCTAGGAAAATCTAAAAGTTTTACTTCTTATTTTTCCTCATATATTGCCATAAAGAAACTATGTTCATAAGATAATGAAAGGAGCTGCACTTATTCCACTGGCTGCAGTCTCAGTCTTTTGTAAAAAGTATCATATTATTTTAATTATAGGAACTATATCGTCAAAGGGAGCAGCTGGAAAGAACTGAAAAACGTCTAGATGATATAAATACAACTCTACGTTTCAGTCAAAGACATATACAAGGGATAAAGGTAAGTAACTAAAGTGTTTAACCATTTATAGTATTTAATTAATTGTGTGGAAAAAATCCACTTTAAATTTCTAATTCGCACTCAAATCATATTAGCTGTTGGAGGCTAGCTTTATTTTTTACCATCAGAATCAAGGTTTTTTTTTAATTTATTGAAAGTTAAAATAAAAACAGGAATATTAAATATGTTTATGAGACAGTAGGCATGTGCCTATAGTGAAAATTGGTAAGAAGAGCTACATTGGAAATCCGCCTTACTAAAATGCTTACCATATTGAGTCACTTTTTCTTGAAGTATCGGGCCATTTATCGGATTATTTTTCCAACGTTTAATTTTGAAACAGGAGACCCTGATCTACATCTTGATGTTGGCTAGTTACCCTCTTGTTAAATGTTATTTACATTTCAAAAAGGTTTCTTATTTGGAACTTTCATTTCCATAAAGTGGCAGGGTCAATTGTTTTTTTTTTCAGCTCCTTCCAGAGATCTTTATAGGAAACGCCACTTTCTAAACATTAAATTATTTTCATTTTTTAAGCATAGAAAAATAGCGCTGCTAATTATTCAACAAAAACAAGATGACAACTGAAACAGAGCAAAAATGGAATAATACTTAACCATTTCCGGGCTAGTAATCCTTGTACAGGATTCTATGAATTCGACTTATAAAGCTAACTGAGTTAATGTAAAATCGTTAATCTTTATCTTTACTTACAAAATTGAAAAGAAAGAGAAAATTGTTTTAGGCGAATGAAAATAACATTTTTTGTTTCAAAATGATATCACTATTTTGGGAGTATTGTTGTATCCGAACAAAATAATTATGTATGATATAGGAAATCAACCAAAGACACTGCTCAGAATCGTTATATCTGAAATATCTTATATTGCTTTATCCAGCACTGTAAGTGGAGTCCACAATACTATTATAGTTATTTATTTGCATTTTAATAATAAATTATGATGTCAGTAACCACAGAAAAATATTGCATCAAAACATCTTGGATATCATATATGATATCTTGTCTATTTATGAATTTTTACACAATCCCTCAGTATTTTATGTATCTAATTTGATTGTTATGACCTAAAGTTATTTTTTTATTCAAATTTGTTTGATTCTTATGGTTTGTGTGTTTTTAGAGTGTATTTGGGGGTTTAAAAAACCTTATAAGTGGAAAAACTGGGAATTTGCCTCCTTCATCAAAAACTATAAATCCTGTATCTGACCCACCAGCCTCATCATCCTCAAGTAACCTTTGTGAGGTTATTGACAGAAAGAAAAATGAAACCGCTCCAGGTACCTTATGTTATTACATTTTATATTAGTAGAAAATATAATTTTATTATTCTCCCTTTCATGTTTAAGTATTTATTTTGTATTTTTTTAGGTTTAAGAATCAGGGGATTGTATGATAATGAAGAAAATACTGTTCTTGAATCCAAGGCTCAAGATGTAATTGACAAAAATTTGGACCAAATGTTGAGCAGTATACACAAACTCAAAGGTACAATGTTATTTTACTCAATTATGCATACTAATAGAGTAATATAAACATTTATGAATAATTAATTCGAATATGTAGTATTTATATGGCTTTATTATATCTGCTGCATGACATTTCTGCAAGAGACCTACCAAAGCTGTTGACATATTTTAAAATGACATTGAGATCTAGCAGAGTTTGTGCTCGGTAATCCTCAGAACCTTTATTTCAATCTTTAACACCAGGTTTGCTACTCTGTTTTGTGTCTATTAAATACTCATTTTCCTCTCTTGAGTGTGAGTAAGCCCCATCCAATGTGAATGAATACTCTAGTGTAGAGGAAAAAGAAAGTCTAACTAGAAATAAAAAGTTTTGCCATTAACAAAGATAAAAAAAACTGTGAAGGAAATGCAAAAAGCCTAAATTAAATTTTTTTTTTCTTGCCAACAAAATCAAAATAAACAGTGAATATTAAATTGAATTAAATCTGTGGCAAAACATACCTGGGTTACTTAGACACCACTAATTTCAAGCCTGATGTGGTAATGTTATGTGGGTAGGTAATGTTCTCACAATATTTATTTTTCTTTCTAGACTGGATTCCCCGAAGGGAGTAGCTGTTTTGTGCAGCTACTGGGGCTTTATAAACCTCCAGGCTCTCAGATATAATACACCGCACATACACACCCTAGGGTGTAGTCTTCCTTTTGAATAGCACAAGTAATTCATCTTTGCTAAGATAAATCTGTTCCTTCTCATTGTTTTGCAAATTATTAGCATTTCGATGACAGATATATGTGATCAATATTTAGAAAATTAACGTTTCCTTATTCATGTCACGACAAAACATGCAGCAATAAAAATAAAAAGTTCCTTTGGTGTGAGGTCATTCCAATCTTTGGTAATTCTCTTAGGTAAATTTCAGTTCTGAGTAAAATACTTATTAATTTCCAAACATATTAGCGACTATATATTTCTACAGTATAAAGTAGTCTAAATCACTAGTTACATCACCCAATTCATTTATTATTATACCTTATGCATCAAATTTGTGCTTCTTCGGCTTTCTTGTTTTCTACTTCTTACTCCTTATGGTTGACTCTCCTTCTTTAACCTCTGGCAGACAAGTGAAGGGCCCAGAGTCTCTTTATCACTGGAATGAGAATGATCGAGTGATTCCTCAAAATTTTTGGAGATGGCCTCTTCCTTCTTTTCTGCCATTGTAGAGTTCTACTTATAATGAGTAGAAGAGTTTGTTGGAAGATCGGTTAAGGTTGATAGAAAAAATTTTGTTAAATTTTTATCAAGTTAAATAATGGAAAACTTGAACATTATTTATATTACCTAAATTAATGGTAATCGTTCGCTGTTACTGTCATGTATATGTTATTACATTCTATTATTTTTTTTGCTTTAGGTTTCTATGAGATAGATATGCTAGCACAGTTATGAATAGTACTTTTGAAAATAATTCTAAAATTTATTTATTTTTGCAGATTTAAGTTATAACTTGGGTGATGAAATTACATCACAGAATGACCTTATTGATAAAGTGATTGATAAATCAGAAAAAGCAGATGGCTCATTAAAGAAGCAGTCCAAAGATATTACTAAATTGCTCAAATAAAAAGTTGAAAAATAATTTCTACTTTGTATACATTATTCAAATATTTATAAATATATAATACATATGTGACTCATTGGTGTATACTTAATGTTAATTAATTCTATTAAAGCTAATAGAAATTATTTTAAATGTAATAAATAATTGTCCTGTTTCATGTATCTCTGGCTGTTATGAATAATATATATTTTGATTTGTTCTTTATATTATATATGCTAGAGTTAAATTATAATTTAAAAAACTATATGAGTATGAAATATCTTTTTATTATATTTATATGAAATACATCAACTGTTAATAAAAAATGTATTTCTATTACCATTGTAGGCCCCATACTTATATTATAACTAAACAATCACAATCATTCCAGTACTACTGCAATCGGCAGCAGGTAAGGTAATGTTTTCCCCCCAAAAAAGTTAACATTTAATATAACTTGGTATGTAGTTAGCTGCTTAGTCCATAAATTTATGAAAGGAAGCATCCAACATCTATTCCATTTTTTTGCTGATCATTTTTATGAAGGTCGATCAAAAGAGCATGTTTTGAATTTTTACTTTTAGAGTGTGCAATTAAGTATTTTGAATAAGATATTCAAATTATGCTCGCCTCATACTCCTCTTCATAAGTGAAGGCTATCAAGAATTTTCATGTTGCAGAAACAAAATTCAAATTGAGATTGAAACAAGGAGGTATGAGATAGCATCTACCTCTGAATATCTTAGAATCCCCTGATCTATTCCCACCAGTGACATGAGCTTGTACACAGAAGCATTTTATCCTCAAGGCTTGTTATATTATTGATCTTGAGTCTAATGTTTATGTGGTGGGGAGAATAGCAATAAAAATGAAAGTAAATAACATTGCCATAAAATATGTATTTATTTGGGAGCACCCTACATAATTTTGTATTAAATGACGAATAATTATTAAATCTTAATTATATTTGCATATACATATGTTATGTGATGATCTCTATCTTTGCTTAAATATTACTTGCTTATTCATAAGGGTAAAAGAATATTATATAAAGTTTATAAGGAATAATGGTTTATTTTATAAGTTTCAAATAATATATCAGGGTATTGGTTATAGTGTATATTTTTGGTTATTTAAATAGTAGTTAACTAGATAGTATTACAAATATGATATATTATTGATTCTTGCAGGATGAATCTCTTTACTCCTGGCTTGTAACTCCCATTAACTCTTGCTTCTAATGCGTGGGCTTGCCTAGGACAAACTATCCTTTGTCCATCCAGGTCGATACATCCCTTTATACATAAGTTTTTAACTGTGGTCTTAACCATACATATCCCAGCTTTTCTTTCTAACTAGTTATTCATTTTAAAATAAAAATTAATTGATCATAAAAATATCATTACATCATATTAATGTCAATGTCAATGTAGCATAGACTTATTCTGTCTACTGAGGTGGCTGTATAAATAAAAAATAGTATAAAGTACACTAAACTTAAAAGCTGCTCCATAAATGAAATAATATACCATAATGAACATGTGTTATTTGTCAATAATTCAACTCAAAACTAAAATGCTCCTTACATTTTCCTGCAAACACTGATACTATTTATTTTTTTAATAAAGAATAATAAGATATCATTAACTGACAGTTAGTGATCTGTCATATAAAATGCAAACCTGTATACTTCTTAATATAAAAATTATATACTTGAAAAGAAAAAATATATAATATATTTGTATATTGTTTATAATGTTTATAACTAAATAGGCGCTGAGTTTGGTTTCAGAATATGTTGCTTTCTATGGTATCATTTTTTTTTTATTACTAACCATCTTTTTTGGTGGGTTTCCTCTTGCCTATATATAAATTCTATATTGACACCTATTTTGAAATAAGGATTGAACATAAAAATATAGCTAGAGTATCAAAAATAAGGTTTTATCACATAGCTGTGCCAGTAAGATTACCGCACACTTTAGACATGTTTTAAGGTTTTAATTTTTTAATTGATTTTAATTTTCAAAATTAGAAACCCTTATATTTTCCCTAAATTGTCTGTCAGTACTGGTATTTATTAGTCCTGTGTTCAATCTATAGTAATAGTACATTTCACACAGAGGTCCTATTTGATATTGAGCAGAGTTTAAAAATATCTTACCTGATTTTTATATCAATCTTTGATTTTCAGAGTAAACAAATATGTATATAAATATTGTTGTTTTTGTGAACATCCCTCTACATGTAAATTATCGTATTTAAAAAAAAGTTTTTAATGGAAAAATTAAATTATGGTAAGCATTACTACTCTTGGTTACGTCTCTAGTTGCTACTGCTACAGTATTGTGACTGTCATAGTACCAGCAGCGTTCTAGACTGTGAAGCAGGTGGCAACTGCTACGGACCAAGACTAGGTGACGCGTCACCGCTACACCAGTTCCGTCTCACATCCCTAGCTTACATCAAATTTAATAAATTTTCCAGCCAAAAATGCCGCAGCGTCCAGTTTTTTTGGTTGCCGAATTAGTAAAATGAGGGATGGGGAACAACTCTATCTACCCGAACAAGCACGCCATTGCAAGGGTTCTGTCCCTGGATCCATTACTCGGACTCAACCAACTCCTACCCCAACCGGTGGACTACGAGACAGCCTTCGTAGATTCCCTCAAATAATTTTAAACCCCTCATAGACATGGTGCAGAAAGACTTTGAAACTAGCGAGCGGTCAAAGTACATACGAAACAGGCACTACCATAATCCATGTACGTGATGACTGTAACGCTTTTCATTGATAAAACAAAACCACCTTTCTTACACTAATATTAGACAAACGACACACATGGGGGAAATATCACATTCAAATGATAAAAAACTAGCATACAGTAAAGATTATTCCTTCCCCTCCTTGACAAACGTTCCAAGCTAACTATGAAAAAGAAGATACTGATCAACACAATTATACATCAACCTATCTCCTATGGAATAGGAGTGTAAAATTCTTTCTTGAAACGTGATTTTATTATGTATAAAAGAATTAAATTACACGTCCTTTCAATCTAACATGTAACATTTATGGAATGAAAAACACCCAAAAAAAATGGTTTGAGCAATGCAGCCAACTTTACACAAGTTTGGGGGAATAACACGCCATCCATTAAATTACAAGTGAGCAATCATCATCTCCTTAAGCCCACATGACTTTTAATATTAAAATGTTCAATGGGGCCAAGTTAAGAATGTACAAAGTTGTTGAGCTGTATACACGCAATGGGAACCTTTGGAAAAATGAAGAAAGAAAAAAATACCATCTGTAATTTAATTTTAGAAAAAATATAGTTTTAACATGTGTACATGGCTGATTCTAGAAGAAACCAAAATAATCTACAGTATAGAGTTCATAATCTTTAAATATATTTATAATGAGGTCAAAAGTCTACTACGGTAACGGATTATAATTAATAAAAAAAAATTAAAATTAATAGTGACTTTACTTAATAAACTAACAAAATATTGGCCACATAGCCTTAATTACATTGAGATAAAAATAAAGTTCCAAATGTTCCATCAAAATTTCATTAAAAAGATCGCGTAGTAATCGACGATACATATTGATATATAGCAAATGAACCAAAAACCTCAGAGGTTTACAAAACAAATATTGAGTAATCCTAAGTTTCCTCCAAAATGAGCTACAATTTTTAACTAATTAGTTGGCCTATACATAAATTTGAGTAGGTTATTAAATAGGGCCTAATATCAATCAACCTGCAATATCAATACCCTTTGAGGATTCACCATATTTCATGGCCACAACCATGTTTGGCCACAACATAACTTTATTTATTAATCAAAATAGCACCCACGCCTGAGAGGGGTACAAAAAAAACACGTATTTTTAATGAAAAATTCTCATTGATTGTTTTCAAAACAAAGGCAAGAAGATATTTGATATTACAGCTATTTCCATTATTTGTTAAGCCAATTTTTAGTGAGGGGGATGGTTTAACGAATTATATTCGGTCAGACACCTAGAACCTTTTTTTTTTTTTGCTAAGTTTCATATGAAATTAAATTTTAAATAAATAAATAAAACGTACTCTTTGATATTATAAAAATAATGAGGCCATTGATCCATGGTTAACTATAACTAGTAATATATCTTTCGTTGCAATTGCTCTGATATTAGCTCTTAGTATTAATAAGCGCTGAAGCGGTCCATTCTCGGTTATTTAATATGTTGTTCAAAATTGATATTTGGCGATCTTACTTTTTTGTTATTTACTAAGACTTTATTTAAGTTTGAATCGTTTAACAGAGAAGTTAGAAATGTGGGTAATGTCCGTATTGAGTTTGCTAGGAATACTTGTCCAAGTATTGTTTATATTGGTAGCAATTGGTAGGTCTAATATATGTTTTAATTAAGTTTATAAAATAAAATATACAAATTTTAATATAGTTTTGAATGTCTTAGTATATGCTATTTTCTCTGATAGTACACTT
This sequence comes from Acanthosoma haemorrhoidale, assembly GCA_930367205.1. Classification (NCBI taxonomy): domain Eukaryota; kingdom Metazoa; phylum Arthropoda; class Insecta; order Hemiptera; family Acanthosomatidae; genus Acanthosoma; species Acanthosoma haemorrhoidale. Next base: position 59,659,654 of record OV884009.1, on the reverse strand, counting down.
CAGAGGGTCAGTTTACTGAATTCACTGTTGAACTTAATGAAGTTATGTCACAAAACTTAATTAATTATAAACTGTATTGAAGTTATTTATTTTAAGTTTCTTTGTTTCACATCGAAGAATTTTAATTTATTAGGCTTATGTATATGAAAGTCGGTTGTTAGCTAAGTTCAATGACAAGCTTGTGCTAATTAAATTTTTATGTTGTTCTCTGTGCTTATGTCATTCACATTAACTCAAGTAGTGGGTGGACAGTCGGTATCAATTGATTCAATAAAGGTGAGCATGTAAACCTAGTTTCAGACGGCCTCTTAGGTTTGAGCTCAGCCAACTTATTGGCGGCTTTATTCCAAGTTGATAACTATTGTTAGTACTACAATTATATAACAAATATACTGGATTTCCATGAAAAGTTAGTTTTATATTGTTAACTCATACAAACATTTAAAATACATACACAGTAAATGTTATGAACTCATAAGGGTTAAAGCTAGACAAAACTAACATTTGATTCAAACCGTGAGGTAAAATATTGGCTATTTAAAAAAAAAATGGATGCCTCCTTCCCAGAAGATTTTCATCCAGATAACATTTACAATAATTTATAAAATTAATAGTTGGCACAAACAAGCTCCAATAAATCGGGCTGAAAACTAAAAGTTCCTCAACCCATTTAACCTGTCAGACATTGACAAACCTCTTTGCTACACAAATGACACTAATTCAAAAGGTAGGCAAGAGGAAATCAAAATAGGCAATGGTGTGAAGTGAGCGTTTTCCCTCAATCAAGTGAAGTTCTTCCAGGAAGAAGAAAGAGGTTCAATTACTTTGATATTTGTTAAATATCGTTACCCTGCGGGAAATCTGCTTTTGGTGCTCGTCATCTAGACTTCACTGTATTTCGAGGCCTATAATAACTTGTAACTAGATGTGAAACATTGTACGGTGACATAGGAAAACAGATCAGATTTATTTAGAGAACTTGGAAGAGATAGTTCATGCAGACATGCTTCAAAATCATTAATGCCGAGAAAAGTGAAAAGCTAGCCAAACCTTAACAAGAACGTAGCTGTGTGATAATGTTAAACTGCACACAGGCTTTCACATAGCGCCCCATGATACACTATATCAATAACTATGTAACTTGAAATGCCTTGAATAGCTCAACACCATGCTGGATCCCATCCTGACAAAACAAGCAGTGAAGGTATGGGTACAGAAGAGCTCTGACACTTTCCCTCTCATAAGTGGAATTCCTTAAAGGGCTGTGCTGCCCCTAGTGCTTTTCAACATATAAACTGTTATTACAAAAACATGAGAGGAGCTACCTTTACATATTCTAGTAATTTAAAGGAGCAGTCTCAACACCAACAGAGCTCTCAATCCCATTATTCGCTTGGTTTCCCTGATCATGCAAAGAATTCCCTTATATTGTTTCAGTGATATGGACAAGTAGTTTTGTTCCATTTCCAGCTGCTAAGGTGCGTTATGGTCACCTTTCCTAGAATGATACTAAGCTCTTATCCAAATTACTATTTTATAATTAAAAGTTCACCTATTTTAGGCAAGAATAAATTTTTATACAATTTTGGTTAATTAGAGTTTTAAACTAGGCAGTGAAACACAACCATTTAACATTATATATATTTCAGTTTTTATGGTATTTTTTTTTTTTAATAGGAATGTGAGTTATGTGATTTTAGATTATTTATGAATTGTTTCCAGTTATATAGTCTAAAGTTATAAATTGACTGGTAACATAATTTATTTTTTCTAGCATCTGGGCTTTATTACGTTGCGGAGCTTGTAGAAGAAAATACAGAAGCTGCTAAGAAATATATAAGATGGTTGTCACTGGTAATTTATATTTTAATAAAATTAAAATTTTTTATAATCATTTAACTTGAATTGTCAGCTCTATTCTCAAATATAGTCCTTAAATTGGACCAACAATGCAGGGTTAAGTAGAAAATTGTAATTGATAATATATTTCTAATATAAAATCTTTTATGATTAATTTCTCACTAACCACTTTTTTGTGATTGCTTTATATTTTTTTTATAAATAATCCCTATTTGCTAAATATGTGATTTTATAAATCATTTAGTAGTGATTGACTGAATGGATGTCCTTGTACTGATTGCTTTATGTGTTATTGCTTACATTATTATTGTTTGATTTATGACAAATCTTGTTAAGTTCTTCAAGTAGAGCGAGCACAGAATTGCTAATTGCAGGCATTGTCCCAAACTGTTCTATACAAAGAGATCTCGCAGAATACCATGTGGAGCATTAAAGATGACATTTGTACAATAACAATGATGAAGTCAAGTCAAACTTAAAATGGTTGTGAAGTCATGATCAGGCCAATTAATTAACTAACCATGACAAGGGCGAAGGTTTTAATAAACAAAGTTGTAAATCGCTTGAAGGTATCAGTGGCAATACAAAACATTTGTTAGATGACAAGTTGCACCAAGATTTCAAGGTATTGCAACCTCATAGACCACCACCAGAAGATTTACCAACTCTGACAAAATTAAATACTCTTTGAACACTTGTGGGTTCACCCATCTTATATATAATTAAACTTGTTATTCATCAAGATATCAATAATTAAACCACTTCAGGAAACTTTAATTACTGTTATATAAATCACACTTATTTATAGCTATCAGTTATAATGGATATCCATTAATTGAGGATTGTTTTTTTTTTTTTTTTTCAGGTAGTCCTTACAATATACTTTGGATTAGCGATTTTTGAAGACATTCCTATGAACCTAATTCTGTGTGGTGTTTTGAGTCATGTGATGCACTTGGTTATTCTGAACGACTTCCCGTACATATCTGTTGGTTCATTGTCTTTTGTTGGAGTCCTGATATTGTTTGTTTTGAATCATTACCTGGCTTTCTATCATTTTGGGAACAACTTTGTTCAATTTTATGAGGTGAACTATATTTTTTCACTATAATTTTACCTGTATTGTTTTAGATAGATCTATAAAAGCATTTATTTAAACATATAATTTTTTTTATTAATTAAACTTTCTTTATTGAAAAAAATTACAATTTGCCTTTTCCAGCATTAATAATTGTGCTGAGAGATCATTCATACCTTATATACAATTCCATTCATACCTATAAACATATAATTAATGATTCATTTAGACACTTTATCAATCTGTTGAGCTGTCTTTTTATAAAATATTACTGAATTCGCCAGTAAATTTTAAATAAAGTAATAACATATAAAACTATAATGTTCAATTAATAAAGAAAAAATACATATTTATCTTAAATATTTATTTTAAAAAATAATATGAACCAGCTCATATCAAAGCTTGAATTCTGAACATGACATACTGAAAAAAAAAAAACTCCTGTTGTTTTGCAGTATGTATTATGCTCTAAATAATAATTTAGAGCCATAGAAATAGTTCAAAACAACCATTTATTCATATTCATATATTGTTACCCCTGTTCATGTTTCATTTCTTTATTGCTATTATTTAGCTTTCACGCAAAATTATAAATTTTGATTGATTAATAAACTACTATTTTTGTTAATTTCTTAAGTTTTTTAAGGGTCTTGAAGAACTTTTAAATGGCATGTTTCATATTTTTAAATCTCTTTTATGTTGATTTGTATTTTATTTACTCCTGGTCACAAAATTTTAAAAAGGAATATGTATTTAAATGTGTATGCATAATGAATCTGGTGATACTTACAATATCCGCTAATAATAAGTGCCTAAACATTACTTGTCAGAGAGCGCTCTTAACCCTACTAACGTGTTAGGGTTTTATTTATTGTTTTCAATTGAAAGTTTGTAACTTGTTTTATAGATCATGGAAAGCAGTTTCACCATCGTTGATGGAAGGCGATTTCCATTTTTATCGCTTCCCGATTCATATAATAATAATGATAATATGATTCAGTTTCGCTTTACTTGGAAGTTGACTTCATGTTAACAGCGCTTTGAACTGATTAGTTCCTGAGAGCACATATCTTAGTATTTATTCTCTCTATTTTTTAATATTAAAGCCATTTGTCATTACAAGCATTATTATGAACTGCATTTAATTATATCTCATGTTTGATTATGGGTAAAACCCTTAACATGTATGTATGTATGTAAAACTGTATATTAGTTAATAGTTATAAAAATTTCTACGAAAAACCTTTAAACCATTTATGTATTTTTATTTATTTTCTAAATGTGGGTATAATTACTTTATTACTTAATTTAATAAGCTTAGATCGTAACAACAAAAAAGTTCCATCATTGAGTAATATTTTTGTTCTAATTATATAATAATTATTATTATATAAATATAATATGTATTTTTTTTTTCATCCTAAAATTATAATTCCTTCAAGTTTTGTTTATTTATTTTTTCTAGTTGCTTGGATTTTTCACAGTATGTATCTGGCTAGTCCCATTTGCATTATTCATATCATTATCAGCCAATGATAATGTGTTGCCAGCATTTTCGGGACCAGAATCAGATCCTCGATTTCCAGGTTTGTATATTTAAGGTCTTTATAGTTCCTCCCAATTAAAAAATATTTTATTTAATGATAATAATTTAATGTTTTGTGGTCGGTTGGTTGGTCTATTATTTCCATTATTATTTTACACTTCATGATTTACAAGAACCATTATTTTAGTGAACAGTATAATTAATTTGATCATTTCGTTTTTAACAAATAAGTAAAGAAAAGTTAAAATATTTAATCTATTTACTTTAGAATTTTTTTTCCAGTTTATAATGTCCCTCAGTGCCAAAAATGTTGCATCTGGTGTGACCCTCTTAAAATGTTTGCTATTTCATCAAATATGAAGATCATATTCATCAGGGCTCCTCATAGAACCCTAAGAAGATGGCCTGTGATGGTTTGAAAATGCTTATGAAATTAGTTCCCATAAGATTGCCTGTATTTGGCAGATCTATTGAAACCACGTTTGCAAATTATACTGGGCAATAGTTGAAAATTTCATGTATGACATTGCTCCTCCACAAATTTTTTGTAGTTGAACTTTTCTTGAAAAGTACAATGTTAGCGTACTAAACTTGCTCTCCAGACTAAAATCTTATCGAGTACAAACATGTAGCTATGATTGGTTATCCTTCCTACGTTATTTTGAGACCTTAAGTAGCCTCACATCACCCGACATGGAATTTTGTGGATAATACTAAACATGTCAAGCAACCTGGAAGCTGTTGTCTAGTCTAGGGGATGCAATTCTCAATATTAAATTTTGCATTGGTTCTGTTTTATTCTTTTCATTCCAATTCATCAAAGAAAATTTGAAAACACAAAAATAGTTATTAATATCAGGTCGAGTCATAAGTAACTTCCGATGCAGCTAAGTAGAATCTATTGTTTGTATCTACCCGCTATGAGTTACCATGACAACAAGTTTTTGTTTTCACTATATAGACAAGGCTTCAGTTAGTCTTTTGTCAACTGTTTAGTGTGATACACCTTACGTTAAACTGTTTTTTTTTAACCTCTGAAATGGAGAGTCAAAAAGTACATATTCGTCATGTAATGCTTTGGGAATTTAAACAAGGCAATAGTGCTAGGGCTACAGCTGAAAAAATATGCAGTGTATACGGTGAAGGACTAATAACTGATCGGGCAGTTAGAAATTAGTTTATAAAATTCTGTTCTGGAGTTACGACCTTAAAAGACGAACCGAGGGCGGGACGTCTTCCGACTTTGACAACAACCTTTTAAAGGCAATATTGGAGCAAAATCAACAAGAGGTATACCACATTTTACAAGGAAGGAATTGATAAACTGCCAGGAAGATGGGAGAAGGTTATAGATAATAGTGGTGAATACATAATAAATTAATATAATTTTCTTATTTAATGAGAGAAAAATAAATGTCTGATAAAAAAATGGAAGTTACTTATTACTCGACCTAAATAAAAATAGTGCTATTAAAGTATTGACTCAACTAAGTTTATTCAAGTGATTTTAATTTTTTTTTTTCTGCAAGTTTAACAATTATACCTATTATTTATAATAATAATGTGATTGTGGATATGTAGTGCTTTCAGTATATTTACTAATTCATGTTGACCTCTACCTGTTTGCTTTGTTGTTTTTGCGAAAGATATCATAATGTCAACCCAGTGTGTCATTGTGGATTGGCTATTATTCTTATTATACATTGTCTTAGATACACAATGAGGTTCTTTTATATTTTTCAGAAATGAATACAGATGCTCTTGGGAACTATTTATCTAAAAAGAAAAATAGAAATGGCCTTTTATCATTTATGGACAAAGTTAAAGAAAGATTATTTCCTCGAAATAAAAAAATGTTCTAAATATTGAGGCACAGTGTCAAGCATTGTGAATTTTGTGTAAAAAGGGCACTAGTCTCCAAATTTGTATTTTTTATATATCGCCAAAAACTGCCTACCTCCTTGCATTTCCAAGGTCATAAAAAATGTACTATATCCAGTTTTACAATAATAAAGTACAATTTGCATGCTAAAGAGTGTTACTTTTTATTGATGTTGTTAATTAATTAGTTTGCAATATAATTGCTATTTTTTCCTGAAGCATTGGAATTTTATTACATACTTATAAAGGGAAATCTATATTGTTTGAGATAATTAAACTGTTTTGGTTGGCAGTTACTGTAATTTATTTTATATTCTTGAAGTTACTTATTCGAGTTATTTATAAAAATAAATATGTTTTTATTATAAGTAACTTATTTTTTTAATTAAACTGATTTTATTAGAGTTGATATTATTAGTTAAGAGTGTAACTGGTATTTTATTTAACTTGACGATTGCATAAAGTCAATTTGATGTAGTTAAGTATTTAATTGTGTATTGTATTTTAAAAGAGTAATAATTATGCACTTAATTTGATTATTACTATTAAAAATTGTAGATATATGATTCCATGGCTGTGTCTTACATTTTTATGTTAGAAGCAAAAATATATTGTACATTGCTTAAAGTATTTATTTGTTTGAACTTAACTTCTTTGTGACTGACATTAAAAAAATTCTTTAGCTAATTATGGTTTTTGTACCTGAATTCATACTCATTTGTATATTCATAAACATTTGTTGTATCTTATTCCTCTAATTCTTGGTATTATGGTGTTTCTCCACCCTAAGAAATGTAGAGGAGCAACATTAACTTTTTTTTGTTTGGTAAAATATTTCGCATTTGAAATAAAGTTAATTTTTATTGTGAAATTGTTTTGACGCCAATATAATTTCTGCTACATTATTCAGTCAATTGTTGTTTTAACAGTTTTTAATTAATCTTGAAACTTGTTGCTGTTACAGGATGTTGGGTTAGGGGGAGATACCAGTTCATATATATATAAGTATTGTAACATGTAAACAGTTGTTGTTTATTCATTATTTTGTTGATTTCTCAAGACAAATGGAGAAATAAAAAAAAAATTAGAATCGTAGTGAATATATCTATAAAAAATGTAGTATTTAGGAACATTTTGAGCTTAGAGAAATACAGAAAATCAGGATTCATTTGAAAACATTGTTCCTAGTTTTATGCCAGTCCAATATTTGATTCTGATATCAAACCTATCTCTCAGAAAGTAACGGATACCCTGATCACTGGAGGATAACTAGCTCACATGGTGCAAGAAATACCTTTGAGGCTTTGGCTTATTTTGTTATACGACCCCTTCCATTCCCCCCTCCCTTCCTCTCTTTAGATTTTATCCCCAGGGTTGATACCTTTTAAAAAACAAATTCTGTTCTAATCCCTGCTCAAAGTAACTTTTCCTTTAAGAGTTGAGGTATGTATGGCTATGGCTTTCCAATAGTTTGGAACCAAGTTCTGGTAATCAAAAATTACTATATATTTGAGGCAAGAGAAAACACTTTTGTAATGATCACTCCGTATGTATCAATCTTGTGAATGTGAATATGAAATGAAACAATTTAATTTATAAAAATAATTTTCATGATATAGGATGTCTACTTGAGAAAATGTAAGTTCAGTATAAAAAAAAAGCAAATCTAATTTAATTATTTGAACACACAGTGCTCTAATCATATATTTTTATTTACGACATTCGGAAACAGTTCTTATTCTATATTCTACTTCTTAACAAAAGTTTGAATAATATTTAAATAATACAATAACATAACTATCCATTATGATATAATTACATGATAAACCTTATGTGGATTCTACTAAGAAAATTTACTTAAATAAGTTAATCTTATGAGTAATAAAAAAACATTAAATCATAGTAGTGAACAGCTTTAATTCAACAGGAATGATAATACTTGACAAGATAAAATTTTAATAGGAATGAAATATAATTATCAACAATATATCTATTTTTTTTATAACAATTAACTGCACATAAAAACTTATATAAATGTGTGTACAATAATGACTAAAAGAAACTTATTGAATCCTATCTTTGATATTCTAATTTGTAAAGACAGTAGATAGCTTTAGAACTTCTTAAGAAAAAGGATCACTTTTGGCAAGTTGATATCATAACTAATCTGAAGCAAACGTTGACAACACTTGACTTCACATCACCTAAAAACAAATAACAATTCAAGTAACAATCAAAACAAATAGTGAATCACATAAATATAAAAAGAACATTATTTTACAATTGAAATATATAAAACATCAATACCAACCACAAGCGCTGTAATTATTGGAATATTGTTACAGCTGGATAGATAAAAAGTAGTAAATATGAAACTATGAATATGAAACCGGTCTGGTCGGGACCAAGACCCCGGCTGGTTGATCCGAGATTCCCATGAAAAATTGATTTTTGTTCAAAAAGAACCTAGATATTTTATCAGGTATCATGAATAAACAAGCAAAAAGGACATTATTGAAACTCATTTTATTGTACATACATACATAAACGAACACAAAAAATTTAACATTACAAACTTACATAAACTTTGAAAAATGAATGTAACATTGTTTAAAAAAATCAGTTATTTTTTTCTGTTTTTTACCTTTCAAAGATTTTTTGAAAGCCAAGTCTCTCCATTTTCATAGGTTCATCACGCCCAATGCTGTTGAATCTTGTTGCTGCTCAACTGAGCAGCACATCTGCCTGCTTTTTAGCCATCGTCTTGGCTTAAACCGGCTTTTACCGGTGATAGTAATTATTTCCTTGTCCGTAAACAATTTCTTTTCAAGATCATCATCATTTTTTGATCCATTCTTTTACGTCCTCAAATGCCATTCTTCAAACTGCATTTGGTTCCCACCAGATAACGCAGATCATGTAAAAGGCTCAATTTTCAATTTCTTCATTCTCTGAATTGTTGATACTCTCGACCAGATTTTCTATATCAGGCCAAACTTTTCTCCATGATTTCACGAAGGTATTTCCTCAAAAGCACTGAGGAACATAAAGATTACATCCTTGATGTTTATCTTCTTCACAGTTTTCATCCTCACACCCAATTTTTCATCCTCACTAAGAAACTTATATTGGTACTGTCTTTTATCACTCCTTGGTCCATAGGCTGTACCAACTTGGTAACATTTGAAGGCAAAAACATTAATTTTATGCCATCCACGTCACTTAAGTGGGGGTTAGTTGGAGCATTGTTGAGAAGGACTGCTTTCTAAATAAATGTTTACCTTCAAGTGTGCCTTCACTTTTGGGACAAATTCGAAGTTGGACCATTCCTCAAAAAAATTGGGAGTTCATCCAAGGCCAAAGGCGAGAACAAAACAAGAGAAGAAATTTGTTCCCAAAAAATTCAGAGAAAGGGCCCAACAAAGGAACAGGTGAAGAAAAAAACACAGAAGCCCAATATGTTAATTTATTCATAGAAAAATAGACTCGGAAGCAAGAGGGGGATCAAACTCGCGCTCTCCCTCCCCTGTTCTGCATTCACATTTTCAACATTTCACACCTAACGTCGCATCAAACAATCAATGTTTGAGTCACCTGCCAGCTATTATGTGCTGTAAGAAGGAAAAAAAACTCTGATCCTTGGGATAAGCCGGCTAATCCAAGAACCGGTTGATCTGAGGCCAGTTAAGAGGGGCTCTACTGTATACCAAATAGGTGGACAATGTAAAAATATTTGTTCCAGATGTTAAGAAACTATACACAAGGTTTTTGAGTACCTTTTTTTCATAATTTTTAGTGAGAACTTTTTTCAAAATTTGGTGGAGAAAAGTCCATCGGTGAGAATAATAAAGACTCGGAGAATATGAGATTGTATTGATTTTTTCCAACATGACGGGAACCTGCAAAAGTCAACTCTTGGTTATACAAAAGTCCAAGAAGCCTAGGTGCTTCAAGAACATCAAAAACGTACTGGTAAAATTCGAAGCTAACAAGAACGCCTGGATAACAAACAGCAGATATTCACGATGAATGAATGGATCTCAGACAATGGAACAATGAACTCATAAAGAATTCTTCTGATCGACAACTGCACGGCTCAGCCCACGATCAATTTGACGATAGCAGCAGATGGATCAAGGAGTGATCTGGTCATTCAAGTCCAACTTCTAGAAGAAAATGAGCAAGTGAAGAAAAGTAGCAACTTCAGTCTATTAACAAAGGAGAAGGGGTAAAACAAATTTAATGTTCTGGACGCCATCTAAATTTCTATAATGCAAGGAATTTTTAATTCCTGAATATAATATAATGCAAGGAGTCTGAAGACACAGTAAAAATTTCATTCAGATAAACAGGGCTTGGGTCGAATGCTGACGTTTGTTTAGAAGATGGTTGTAAAGACGGGGAAGAAGAAAGCCTGAGGAATTACATTCTCGTAGACTCAGATTTTGCAGTAAGTGAAATCTCGAATGGTAGTAACATGGTTCAGAATATCCTGTCAACAAACAACAACAATGATGACGATGGGGATGAACTTGAGGAAGAGGAGCTGATACTAAAACCAGTTAGCGACAGGGGATGCTGCTGTCGCCTTAAAATTCTGAGGAATCTGTTGTTGATTAACAGTCTTCCAGAAGAATTTTTCCAAAATACTCATGAACTAGAAGATATTTCCCACTAAATGCAAGAGAAGAAAAAGTTTCAATAAAAAATGACATGCTTTTTAAAATAAATAAATTCATATGTAAATATATTTGTGAACATATCATATGTTGAATATAATAAATACAGTTGTTTCAATTTTATATTTAAACCTCTAATTATGTACTATGTATGAATTTATTATCCCAACATCGAGGAGGGGGGGGGTCTACTCGGTTATAAGAATACGTAAATATTAGAAACAAATTCACTCAGTCCCCTCATGTTTCTTATAAGCGAGTTACACTGTACTTTAAAGAAACAATGATTTCATAATTAGGTTAGCTAAAAAAAAAATGAGGTCGAAGTAAACTAAGTTCGCAGAATATTTTTAGTTTTTTCCAACATTACTGTGAAACTGAATCGGTCGGAGGGGGGTTCGGTGTTGAAAAGGGGTCCTCTTTAAAAGTGCATGCATAAACCATCAATTGTTAAAAAAAATAATCGACAGACAATCGGTCAGCCCTAGTCCAGGGGGCAAAGTCTCCTTAGTTAACAAAGCCTCGTTCAACATATACAGACTATAAATATATATTTTATATACAACAAATATTTTCCCAAATAATTAAGAGGGGAAGGTATCCTTTTGGAAAATTAGAGTAGATTGTAATTTTAATAAGTAATAAAACATAATTAAAACAAAAAATAATATCACTTGCATTACTGCTGAATAAATCAATAATGATGTAAAATTTACTTCTGCTACTTCATTTATTTATTTTAAAAATAGACGGTCTTAGATTAAATTCCTAGCTTTGGGCACTATTTCCTTATTTGCTAATAATTAATAAACATTATGTATATTTTACCTGTAATATCTGGCTTGCTTCAAAAGCAGTGCCAGGTAGAAGAAGTACGGGATTGATGACATGGCCAGATTTTAAACATATCATGTTGGGATATTCTTCAGATCCGAAATCCACAATATTCTTGGCCTCATCTGACCACGGATTCCAAACGACTGAAAATATAAATAAAAATTAGTAACTTTCTTAACTAAAAAGTCAGTAAATAACCACATAATGAATCATTGTTGGTTCTTCTAGTTTATTTCTAGATGCATTGTCTCCCCATAATTAATTTTGTCTTCTATACTTCCATTTATAATTAGTTCACACAATCACTGAGAAAATGAATTTCTGCAGGTAAAATATATTGAAATTATGATTTTCCTAGTAGCAACTGCACTAGAAATATCCACAGTCTCGCCTAGATCTTTAAATAACTCAAAAAAAAATTTTTTTGCATCATCTTTGCTTTCTATATTACCTTCCTGAATATTCTCTATTGTGATTCAGTGATCATTAGAAATCTATCTAGATCTATCAGAAGAGTTGAGGAATATATGGTGTAAAACCATATTGCAAATGAATGTAATTAACAAATGTTCAAAAAAACCATTCACTGTTAACCTATTTTAATGTTTAGGAGAATATTAGTGAAATAGAAAAGAAACCTAGTCTCAACAGTTTCTGGGTTTCTAGCAAACAACAAATACCAAATTATAAATAATGTAAGAGTTTATTATATGGTTATATAGAAAAACATTTTTAAAAAATTGTTATAATTAAGGACCAACACTGAATAATATGCAGATACCTGTGTCTGGGAAGTTATACTTCTGTATCCTCATTTTTCTGCCAGAAACTACATTTGCTATAATATGTTCTTGGTTAGTATTCTGATAAATTCTATCAGTTGGTCCAGTGATTGTTACAGATTCCCTTCCTTCTTGAAACATACTTGTTGATTTCTGAAACAAAAGAACTACTTATGATACACTGAATATGATGATGTAATATTGTTTGTTAGATAATTCAAAAGTTATGGAAATAGTTTATTTTGGTCTTCCTAGCCTCAAGCTAAAATTGTTGGTACTAAATAATACACAGACATTATTATTCACAAAAGAAAATGTTTTTCAAATTATTATAAAACTAATTACACTTAAAGCAAATACCTGTAATTAAAGGTGTCTGATTTTATACATGTATTATTATAACATAATTAGGCATATTTAAATATGTTAGTAACAACATTTATTCAAATATTTTCTCAAAACTATTTAAAGATCCCAAAAAGATTAATATTAAATTACATCTGTCGAACAATAAATTACTCACATATGAGGGGTTGAGAAATATAGTAGCGTAAGTGAGTGTAGAAGAATTTTGAGTAAAAGACACTTCCACATTGGGGCCCATAAAAAACTCAAATTTCCTAGTAGTTTTTCTCTCTTATTGTTTTAGTACTGTAATGAAACTAATCTATCTCCATTACCACTATCCATCTGTTTCACTATTTTTGAAGGCCGCAACTTGACTTACACCACTATTTTCCTAAACAGATGCATGATATTCATGTACCCTCCACATGGTAACATTGTAAAAAACATAGGTAATGTAAAATGAAAAAGGACACAACTTTAAAAATTAATTTGTATTTCAAATGCTATTCATACATTAATCAGTGAGAAAAACAACAATGAAGAGAAAAAGTATACAACTGTATAAAATAAGTTTTATTTAAATAGCTTTCCATACACCTTCGTTAAGAAAAAGAGAAAAAATAAAAACTATTATAGTTACATTTATTGTCCAGGACGAATTAAAAATATATTGACAAAATCAAAGTTAAAAAATACTGATAACAAAAAAAAAAAACTACAAGTCCTCATCATCAGAGAGAGAGGCCTAATCTTGAGGAGTATTTTGAAAACTTTTCATAATTCTAAAAAGCTGTGATGGACTGGAGGGATATAAAGGGTGTCCCAGAATTAATGCAAGATTTGAATTTGCCGCCATTTGTGCAGTAAAGTGCTGGCAACCCTAAAAAAAACAATTTGATAGCTGACAGTTTAGGGTTAGTAAAAATGGAGCGTTACACGATAGAACAACCTGTCTTTATTGTTGAACATTATCTCAAAATTAATGAAAGTTGGGCGGCCGCAGTTCGAAAATTTCATACAAAATATGGTCAAAATAGGGTTTTGACTTCATCAACTGGGAAGAGATTAATTGAAAAATTTAGGGAGACTGGATCAGTTGGAGACACTAAACACACTGGTCGTTCACCAAAAAAAAGCCATTCAAATGTCAATATTGAAGCAGTGCGTGAGAGTGTTGTTGAAAATCCAGGAACATCAATTCGGCGTCGTAAACACAGTTCTTTGTGCCGAAATTGGATGATATTGATGTGCCCAATATGTGGTTTCAACAAGATGGTGCCACATGCCATACAGCCCATGAAACAATTCAAATACTGCATGGGACATTTCCAGGTCGTGTACTCTCTCGTTTCGGTGATCAGAATTGGCCCCCTAGATCGTGTGATTTCACATTTAGATTTTTTTTAAAGGGGTTATTTGAAGTCAAAGGTGCATGTTAACAAGCCCACACACACCTGTGCATTAAGAGGAAATTCAACGCTGTATCAACCAAATTCAACCACATTTATGCCAAATGGTCATGGAAAATTTTGACAAAAGAGTGCGTATGTGCCAGCAAAGTCGTGGAGGCCATTTGCCTGATGTGTTATTCCATAAATAACCCTATCCTATTTACTTTATGATTCAATAAAAAAATAACAACAAAAATACTAAAAACTGTGTTTTATATTTAAATCAAATCTTGCGTTAATTCTGGGACACCCTTTACAAAGGCGTACTCAAAAGAAACCAAATTATTTTTGTACTAGGTGATTTATTTAATTTAATTTTTTTACGAAAAACTTTAATCTCCTTTAAAGTAGTCTCCATTGGAGTCAATACACTTGTCCAATCTTTTATTCCACTGTTTGAAATTCCTCTTTTGTGATGCCAGATAGCGGCTCCGTCGTTTTGGTCTTCACTTCTTCAACATCTGCAAAACGCCTTCCTTCCATTCGGGGGTAAGTAGCAGGGGGCTAGATCAGGTGAATAGGGTGCAATGGTCATACCATTTTTGCTCAAAATTGGCGCACAGAGAGGGCTGTGTGAGCAGGAGATTTAGCAGCAACCCTTTCCATCCCCAAATCTTTACTTCAAATTCGTTGTACTGAAGTCCAAGTCCAGATTTCTCCACAACTTCTTTGATAGTCCGTAGTCAATCATCCAGGATGTTTCACAAATTTGTTTGAGATTCTTGTGGTTCGGGTCGTCAAAGGACATCCTGAGTGAGGTTTGCACCATTCCCTGTATAGGTTGTACATTTTTCAGAGATTTAATTCAGGACTTAGATATTTTCTGTGGTGGTTGCCGCATCTTGATAAATGGCTCTGGAATGCAGGAAACATTTCCCTGCACTTAAGTTTTTTATATTTTGGCAACATTGTGTGTTTAACATGAAGTTCTTTGTCTGGAGACTGGCCCTTTCGCTGTTTGGGCCAGTCTCAATAAGGGCTCTATGCTCTATTGACCCTCCCCTGTAATACCAGAAATATCTCAAGGAAAAACTTTTTTATACATCAATAGTAGAATTTGTTTTTTGCAGGTGATATAAATTTGTAGCCTGTCTGAATCTGGCCCTACTCCCATCAACAGGATGCTTTTGTTTGATTGTAACCAGTAACCAACAGGATTGAAACCCTTCTTAGCAGTTTGTCATCAAATGTGGAATCATAGTGGCCTAACTCAGATCTACGCCATAGGAATGAAATGAAATCGTAGTCATTGACAACCTCTAGTAATACCTGCCATCTAGTAGAATTCGAACAACCTATGATTTAATTTATTATGAATCTAAACAAAATATGTTTTTCTAATGCTAAATTACGGCATAACTCACTTTTTCTGAATTACGCCACTATATTTCTCACCCTCTCATATAGCTTTGGTCAATCTGTAACATCTTAACTTTGTCTCTGAAACATCTGCTAGAGAGTTAACTTTTCTAAGAGCAAACCCAACCTATGACCTTAGTGAGTGGGGAACACACTTATGACAGTGGCATAAAACGACTCTGTGTGAAGCAAAAATCTAACAATCCGTTAATATATTACATTATTGTAATTATTATCTTTTTTTTATAGAAAAAATAACATAATGAAATGAAGAGAAAGTCAGGGACCATAAATATTGTATTAAAATTGGGACAGTCCCAGGGAAGCAGGCTTGTTGGTCGCCCTAACCCTTGTCATCATCAGTGTATTCTGTTTATTTAATTTCAATACAATGTAGTTATTTTGAAGATCAAAATTTAATGAGTTTGTTTAGTATGTTCAAGTAAAATTATTAATGGTGATTTAGTGCAGATAATTCGATTAAACAAAAAGTCTTTGAAATGGCCCCGTGCGAGAGCCATCCACAACCTATGATGTAGGGAGAACCGGGGTCATGACATAGATAGAATGGGCAAATAGGTATGAAGGATGATAAGAGCATGGAGGAAGTGGGAAATAACGATAAATTGAAGAGCAGGAGATGGACACGGTCTCCTTTGTTACCAGCTGCAGACGAGGAAGGAAGACATGCAGTCAGACATCCCTGATAGTGTGAATTCTAAGGTGTGAGATACCTTCGGATTTCACTCTTGAAGTATGTCAGGCATGTGCGTGTAAGAAGAGCGAAGAAATGAAACATAATGTGGATAAAGGACTTCTTTCATCGATGAGTTAATCAGGTACGTTAGGTATTTCAAGATGAAACTATAAATAATAGATTAAATAATATTTCCCGGCCTTAGAGATAGTTATAATTGCAATTCACGTTTTCCCAGTGTAGATTATTATTATAAGATTATTAAGTGTTTAATGTAAAAGATAGTTCAGGCTAAATTAAATTAAAGTGAGTGTTTGGTATGTCAGAGCCCAACCTGATAAAATTAGTAAAAAGAGTAAAAACATACATAAATCAATGATATATGATTTAAATTTTTTTATTATTATTAACATATTTAAACCTGATATAGTATTTGTTTGTAATGAAGCCATTACTTAGTCTCCTCACATGTAAACATAATTTTGAGGAATTGATATAGTTCGTGCCGCATAGTGTTGCCACGTGTTCATATATTAACTTACAACCATAAGAGGTCAAGAGGGTTGAATAAGAGTTTAAATATGGGGTTTTTCATATCAGGTAGTTTTATTATTAATATCCTAATTTTTAATAACACTATAACATGTAATATTAATATTGTAGATAATTCGTTGTAATTCCCCTCATTAGGGGATACACAAACTAAACAGACATGAAAAAAAATAAAAATGAGAGGTCCATTATAAATTATGTATGTACATTAGAACCTCCCTAATCCGACCCTCTGCCACCATCTCATGGCACCGAATGTGTACTCAATATTCTCAAAACCCCAGGCAACCAACCAGGTGAGCTTACAAAGAGAATTTCTTCAAAAATGTAAAATCATTTCCCCTCTCCTATTATTTCAGGCACTATTTTTTTCATTTCTACACACATATAAACTACAATATTATACATGTTATATAATATATAGTATAACATATTGTATACTATTGTATTTGTTTTTCTAATTACATTAGCTAATATCTAATCAAACATACTTTTTATGTAAAACTAATAAATAAAATAAAATGTTTAGCCGACTCCACCGATGTTCTCAAGACCATGTAGTAGTTTAAATTATATTTGATTAAATATAATTAGTTAGTTAAATATAAGTAGTTTTATTCAATTGTATATTATCTTGTAAAGAAAGAAGCTTGTAGCCAAGACTTTAAATAAATAAATGACCATCACAGTGACGAAGAAAAACTGGCGTTCTTACACAGAGGAAAAGGAAACCCCAAACATTAATATTTAAAAACTCAAGCAACCAAAAAAACAAGAAAATATCAGAAAGAGATAGAGAGACCAGCTGAAAATATTTAAGAAGAACTTCTTGGGATAATTTCTAAGGCAGCCTGGCGTTTGCGAGAAAAAGCACACAAGGTGGTGGAATAGAGTATATACAGATGGAAGTAAAGGAAAAGAAGAAAACATACCTCCTAACTCGGAGTATCGAAGGCTATGAGGAGTACAAGCCCAAAATAGAGCAGGTAGAGGCAAAACAGAAGGCTTGGTAAGAGTTCGACAGGAAGGAAGGAAGAGTTCTGGAAGAAAGTGCAAATGAAAATCAGAAACTTTTCTTTATAGAACTGAAGAACATGCGGCAGAAAAATATGACGAATCTAAAATTGATCAAACACAATAACGGAAAACTTCTCACTAAAGAAAAATAAATTATGAAAACGAAGTTTTTGGAAAATTTTGTTACCCTACAAGATGGAACAGACCTTATTATTATTTTTTGGAACTATTGAGAAGTGGTTTTTCAGTAGGACTTGATTTTGTACACAATGTGTAGCATCCTTCTTTCTTCAGCATAAATTTCCTTGATACATTGGGTTGATCTGTGCTGCCACACCTTGTCAATAAAACTCAATGACTAATCAAGTAAAAGGGACAAATTAACAGTACACATTAAAAATTGGTTTCTATTAATATTAAGGAAAGGAATTGATTAATCGATACTAAAACCCTGTACATACAATGTTATTTGCTCATAACAATCCCGGATACGATATTCCGGATATAATGATTCCTAGTAATGCCTTTGGTTGGTTTTCTATCTCATCTAAAGTAAATTCATTTGTATACAATGATCCCGGATATAACAATACTCCGGAATTAGTGATATTCTTTTTAAAAGAAAACCGGTCCTTTCATTCGCCTAAAACAATATTCTTAGATTTCCTCTACCTTTTAAACTTTCTGAGTATACATTATGAATAATGATGACTGAAGATGTGTTTACTTCATTTTCTTTCTATTAATTTGTGGAATCCACTTCCTTACTTACAAGCCCTTTAGTACTAACAGTAGTTCTCTTTTTATCTCAAGTTACTGCGTACAAGTTCCTGAGTGTGTTAAAAATGTCCAAAAAGCGACGTCTTTTTCTATTGCTGAAAAAGTGAAAATAATTAAACGTTTAGAAAGCAGTATTTCTAATAAGATTCTCTGCTGGGAACTGGAAATTAGCCAATCAACACTCTGTAGAACAGAGTGATGAAGATATTATTCAATCTATCACAAATATAAATAAAGACGAAAGTGCGATAGCTGATGGGGGTGCTGAAGAAATTATGTTTAAAGTACTATCAATTTCAGAAGTATTGATTTAATACTCACTTTTGTTGGGGTAACAGTAAAATAAATACACCAGAGTTATTGATAGCTTTAAAAAGTATTGAGAACTTTGTTAAAACATCGTATTCTTCCAATTAAAAGCAAACCACTACAACTGATTATTTTTCAAAAACATCAGCAAATTAATCATAATTATGTATGTAATAAAACTCACATTATACTTATAACATTAATCTTTATCTAATGATTAATAGTCATGCATTGATTTTATGCATAATGTTTTAATGACTTTTATCCAAACTTTTTTGATCCAAGTTGTTTTTTTTTGTAATCCAGATATAACAAAGTTCGAGTATGACAATCTGAATCCCTATGTCCCTAGAAGATCGTTACAAGTGAATTACATTGTATATACAGTAATTTACATAATGAAAATAATCTTACACAAATATGCAATGCATTTAGTTTAAAGCAACAAAAACATTATTGCTCTTGGTTAAGAATAAAACCTTCATTGAAGTAAGCATACATTTGAATTTAGGAGAAATTAAAACAAAAATAAATAAATATGAAACTAGATAGTAATAGAAAAATATTACTTCATAATATACTATACCCTAAGCCCTTGTTAGAATAATTTTCCAAGTTACCACTATTTTGAAGTAATGGATTCTCGCTTTGTTTACATTTAAATGAATCCATTTTTTTATTTCACAGATCAATCAACCCTGGAAAGCTTTTCTTGCTTGATTTTTAAATCTTACATTCCCTTTAGACTGTCTGGTAATTGTTTGTTTTTTTATGTGTGCTGTATTATGGAATGGATACACAAGCAAAATTTATTGAACTGGCCAAACATTCTATTGATGCTTCAATAAATGTACATTTTTCAATTCGATGTTTAAGTTGTATAATATTTTCAATATTAGTTCCAGTCAACTTTTTTATAATTGTAGATTTGTTGAACTTCAACCATGTATTTTTCATTCGTACAAAGAAACGTTGGATTCTGATCGCTACTCAATATGGGGGGGAGGGAAAGATAAAGTATTCCAATACATTTAAGAGCAAGATTAATATCAGAAAGAAAGAGCTTCTAACAATCCACTGCCTATTGGTGTAGGTAATATATACGTAAGTTTTTTTTTTAATTATTATTATATTTTTAATCTGCATTACAAAAAATTGGTCATGCTATGTGGGATATGACTGAAATTAAATACATACAAATTTACCCCACAACTCAAACGGACAACAAGAGGTTAAATTACTGTAGCCCTACTGTATATATTAATAATACATATATTATTATATCTATCAGTCTTTACCCTGCATAAGATTTATACCTTATCAATGTATGTACATCCATGAAGTCCATTAATTAGGCACCGCCTAACATCCGGAACTTTAAAGTAGGTATGAAGCAGTAAATTAAAGCGAAATGGTATGTCTTTGCTGGGGTTATATACACCAATTATGAAATGTAATTCCTTTTCCCTCAGTATTAATCTATATGTCACCCTGAAGCTGCAAAACATCAATATAATATATTAATGAATAATTGAAATATACAAGTTTACAATGATTATGTCTTGTAATGAATGTTTCAACATAACTTATTAATTCATCATTAGTGATATAAACAAAGCAAATAAAAATTGAATTAATTAAATTGATTTAAGAAAAATAAACTGATAAAACCTTAATTTAAATCTTCATATTTATTTTACAAAATAAGGATTAGAAATTTTGCTTACAGGCCAGAATTGAATACTTAAATATAATTCTAAGTTTATTGAGGCAAAAATAATTATTTGAAATTAAATTGAAAAATACTGAAAGTACCTCTAGAATTAATAAAATGACAACCTAATTTGTAAGAATGTTTTCTAGAAGAGAGAAAAAATATAACATTTAATAAATTAACTTAAAATTCTTACGCATAGTTCCAATAATTATTACGAATGAAATCAGTATCCCTGAGAGAAAATATTGCTTCCACATCACCTCCTATAAGAGGTTCAGGGTTTTTTTCAAGTTTCCAGCGATGTATTCTGGCAAAACCATGCTTAGGCATGTGATGATTAGGATCTGACCCATAATGAGCTGTAAAAGAGATAAAATATTTATTGGCATAATACAAAAGACTTGTTACGACAAATCATTAATTTAAAATTAAACAATATAGATAAAGTAAAAAAAAAAAGGAATCAATTACATAGGATCCATTATTAAAATACAGAGGAGGGGGGAATAAAACATTTAATGACTCAATAATTATCTTTATTAATGAATACATATAAAATCCTATGAACAAGTAAATCCATATGACAATAAATAAATGTCACATTAAAATCTAAAAACCTTTAAAACATTACAAATTATGGAGTTCATTAAACACAATAAAAACATGCTAAAATGGCCATACTGTATTGGGTCACAATAGGACATGGATATAACAATGCATAAACACATTAATGAGATGACATTCACGTGATTATACTTCCCACTTGTGCAGAATCAGACCTGATATTGACTAATGAACTGATTTGGTGAAACAGTGGGAGTGAGTACACTGAGAAGTGTATCTGAAATCTTCCCACTTATTCAGAGTTCGGACAGGCAGCATTTAACCTAATTCAGTATTTTTTAAAGTTATTAGTGTGACATTCATTTTTAATGCTTATAGAAGTTCTACTGTATCTGAGGCTTTCAGAATTGTTGATAAGTAAGAAAAATATATAATCTACACATCTTATGTTCTTGATATCTGGTTTTCTGTAAATTTCGCCGACATACGAGGGTGGTCTGAAAAGTTTCCGACCTCAACGTGAAGATAGCAGCAGTCGTAAACAAAAGCTAGTGAATTTCGTTGTTCATCTGTTGACAGTTACTCACCAAAGTTTCAGCCATTTTGGACGTGCAGTAGTTGTGTAACAGTCGTTTGAGTGTTTTTATGAAAATGGACAAAATCCAGTATCGAGCTGTCATTAAATATTTGTTTTTGAAAAGCAATATGCCTACGCAAATTAAAGATGAGTTGGATTCTGTGTATGGGGACTCTGCACCATCATTTACGGTTTAAACTGCTTGACCATCCGCCTTACTCACCAGATCTAGCCCCAAGCGACTTCGTTTTGTTCCCTCATCTAAAAATTGCGCTCGGAGGACAGAGATTTTCGTCAAATGAAGAGGCAATCATCTTTGTGAACGATTATTTCGCAGAGAAAAACGCTGAGTACTATTTGGACGGGTTACAGAGATGGGAGCATCGCTGGGAGAAGTGTGTAGAGTTAACAAGGAGACTATGTTGAAAAATAAAAAAAAAATTCTGAAAAATGTCTTGTATCTTTGTTAGGTCGGAAACTTTTCAGACCACCCTCGTATACTAGTACACACTTTCCATAACGCAGCTTAAAACCCTAAAACAGTATTTCAGGGGCACTTGGGGGTCTTTAGCCTTGGATATAATATTATATATTGCCATTATTACATAAGAACACTTTAACAGATCTGCTGAATATATTTACAATTTTAGTTGTCATTGGACCCGAATACGGTAGTGTTGCCCAGCCTACATATTATGCTCTTTGATGTATTGTTCCTTTTTTAATGGTGTGATGTTTACTCGGTTGTTAAGGTACCTAATAAGATGAAAGAACTTTTACTTAAGAACTTATAGATACATGTCAGTATTGGGTAATTTCCTGTATGTCATGCTGATATTTGATATTATTTCTGTTGATGGTCAAATCTAAATAATTTATGAAGCCATTATCTTCAAGAAAGTATGTGAATATAATTTGGATGTTAATATTATTAAGATAAGCGAGATCATTCAACTTTTCCCACCAAGGACACAAGCTAGTAAGTAGGTCATCAATGTACCTAACCCAATATATTATTTTGTTGAACAAGTGGTGACTGTTAATTGTTATAAGTCAGCGTTCCAAGTGCCCCATATCCATATCGGTCTGAAGCTTACTCATAGGGCTACCCATCGCTATTCCATCCTTATGATGGTATCACTTATCCTGGAAATGATAACAATTCTATTTAACCTGAGATGGGCCAGAATTAACAATTCCAAGTTAACCACTAAGTTATAGCACTTAAAACCTAATATCTATGCAAATATGTGCCATGAGATAATACACCTCTTTAGGGATATAGTACCTCCCTTATGAAAAGTCATATCATGTATCCATTACATAACTTCAAATGTATTGAGAACTGCGTACAATATACACTGTAAATGATTAAAATTTCTGAGTTATTTTAGGAAACAAATATTATGCATAGGGAATAGTGAAGGTATAAAGAAATGCAATCATTATGGACTGTAGTTCACTAAGAATGCGGAGCCATGGGTTTCTATAGATAAGGTGTTGTACCTATCAAGGCTCAAAAAGAGGGCCGATGTTGCCCCAAGCCTCTCAAATATTCATATTAAATTGACAGTAGGGTTGGAATGTAATAAACTGCCACCAAAATCTATTATCACCAACTAAGTGCCATTAATAATAAGGATTCTGCACTCTCAGTCTTACCAAAACAGATCTTTAGCTAGTCATAAGTCCAACATTGCCAAAGTAGGAAGTATAATCAGGTAAATGTCATCTCTTTAATGTGCTTATTGTGACCCAATATAACATGACATTTTTGGCATGTTTTATTGCATATATTAAACTATATTTTAATACATAGCTTATTTATTTACTGTCTAGGTTTTTGAATGTTCATATATTTTTAGGTTTTTAAAGGTGTTTGTGATATTTGTTCTGCCAGCTTCACCACGAACTAATAGAAGTCACCCTCTTCACGGATCAGAAAACACCCGCCTACTTTTCCATATTTTTATAAATCAATGATGTTATGGTGTCAGTATAGAGATGGGACCAGTTCATGATCCCAACACCCACCGCAAGCGCTCACTAGGGGCACTGGGTACCTGACTGGTCAGAATAACGGTTTTTTTGATTGGTTGGAATAAGCCGGCTTCCTCTCATTGACTACACACAGAAATCTACCTGCCTACATAACACAGAAATTCTGAGGTTTTTTATTCAGTCAGAATCAGCCACTTGAAGTGATCTCTCTCTCATGGGGGGGGGGATCCCTATTATAAGCAGTTCCTTTATAATTATATGAGTATACTTTATAATTCCTATTATAAGTAAGTCCTTTCTATTGCTATCAGTAAAAGAGCTCTGTGGGAGGGGGGGGGGTTACCATGGTTTGCATCTGAAGAGCTATCTTATGTGCTCCCTGGTTAATACTAAATGAACACATTAGACATGCTCCTTTATCACAGAGCCATAATATAAACTTTGCCTCCCTTGGCACCCCTCAAATCAACTATATTGCAATATAAAAATTGAACGGCAATCAAAGTGTTGTGATCCACACCATAAAATATAAAATTCAGGTGAAAAACATCGAATTTTACAAATAAATATGCCACTTAAAGAAATAATATAATGGTGTTGTTTGTGTTAATATTGGTTTAAACTTTACCAAAAAATGGGAATTCCTCCTTTAGGAGGGAAAAACGATTAAGATGCTAATTATTAATGTTCAAGACACGCATTAAATTTGCCTGATCAACAAGTTCATAAAATGCTAGACAAATTGTGCAGTGGCAAAGGATACTTATCATTGACCAGTTGCTTAATATGTTAATGGTTTTATAAATAAACTGTCGCTAACCAGTCGTTTACTGAATATGTACATTTATTTAAATCCATCAACAGGACTGATGTTTCTAATTCTGTAAAATAACCCACCCTTGATTGAGAACACATGGTGTTGTACCTCAATATATTCAATAGCCTATATTAGCCCGACTGTTACCATCTTGATTGTTTATTAAGTTGGGGACTTACTGGTAATAATCACGATTCACCAATAGCAGGAATACTCTCCTTGTAAATGAATACAAATAACACCAATCCATCCAAACCAATCAACTTAATTTACATGATCATCCAAACGACATAGAATATTAATATACATTATTTATATTACCCCTACACTACTAATGAGTAACGATTAGTGAGGATGCCCGCAGATTCGACAGAAATCAAACCTCCCTTGGATCATTCCTGATTTTTTGTCAATGAAGACATTTTCCCTGTTTGGGGTTTGTGATTCGTCACCGGCAAAACCAGCTAGCTCTGTTCATTGCCACTCAGTATCTGGCTTTAGGGGACAGGGGGGGAGTCACACAATAAAGTATGTTTTATTTCATTATATTAACTACAATGTAAATTTAGTTTCAGCTTAGCAGCCAGATTTATGATAATTTCATGAAATGATATAAAATACACAAGAACTTACGAAAAACAAATGGTATTCCTCCTCGAATAGGTCTTCTTCCATCAAATACAGATTGTTTGCTGCAATGAACAAATATTTATACATAATATAATTTATATATATAATATTTATCTATAAATAAAAACTGAATTAATTCATTACAAAATTCACCAAATTAAAAATAGTTCAAATATTATTTAGTTTTGTCATTACAGTACAAAAGCAAGAGCTCCCAATTCACCTCTACAGAGCATTCTAAGAACACTCATCTATCATGGTCTATTTGAAATCCCTCCGAGGACCATTGGATAAGCAGTGAGGTGTAGATGAAATGGATGAGCACTACTCCTTTTTGTATTATGATAATATCTTCCTGGCCGAAGTATATGCATTACCTATGGCAGAGATCCACCAAGCCACAAAGACAAATCAGATCAGTTATAGAAACCCTTAACTCCAAGAAACCCATTTAACCTTTGACATAGGAGTGCAAATTGGCCCTAAAACTACTGTCTAAATCAAGTAAGAAAGATTTGCTTGACTCCAGACTACACAGTTCATGGGAATGAAAAATCAAAAAAAGTTGCCTAAATTCAGAGCTGATTTCTTTCCGTTCCAAGGCCCTACACCCATGATTGGCCTTTCAAAGGCAACTTCTTCCTTTCTTACACATAAGTGGTTAGGACCTACAATGAACAGCTCATGATCTGACTACACAAAAAGCAAACAGACTAAGCCATTAATTAATAAGCCCTCGAAATCAAGGGTTCTGATTGCTATATACCAGTACAGGTATAGTTCATAACCACACATGTCAATACACCGTTACCACTGCCATCACTAAAATGGCAAAGTTATACAGATAGCAACAGGACCACTTGAATTGGTACAGACGAGCAAAGCGTTCTTCTTGGGGAGTTTTAATTATGTCATTCTGTTAATTGTATTAAAAAATAACAGATTAAATACATCCAGAACAAAATTTTTAATTACTACACAAGTCCTGATTTTTTTAATATGGTGAATTAATTTAAAGAAAACAAAAGGCTATATAATAATTTTACGCTTAATTCAAAATGTAATTAAGGTGTTTGTTTTGTTATTTTTGGATATCCTTTATAAATTAAGTGATTATTTAGTCCTGATTACCAAGCCATCTACTGAACAGTGATTTATCTTTAAAAAATAAATAAATCATAATATAATAACATGATTAGGATCTCAAATATTCACTTTTAGTGTTTGTTTTCTTAAAAACCGCAAATCTTAACAATTCCATCTTGAGTATCTATGTGTGTTATGATCATGTTAGTCCCATGTTCTCTAGATACATGAAATTATATGGAGCTGCCATTCGATTTTAGAAAGAAATGAAAACTACAGACATCTCTATAAAACATGATTAAATGTCATTCATCAATAAATTATGAGGTTAAAAAAAGACAACATAATTTTGAGTAGGGTATTAATTAAAGATCTCCATGCCCTGATTAACAATTGTAGTTTCTGTTTTGTTTCTTAAACAGTAATTATAAAGTATCATAAAAACTGTCATTGACCTCTTGACATACAAATAAAACAGAATTTGATAAGTCGGAAAAATAATAATTAATTTGGCTCAACTAAACAGTAATGGGGAAGCCTAGAAACAGATCTTTTTATTTTGAAATTTGCATTGCTACATAACATTTAATCAGGTAGATATATAATGTTAATGGAAAATAATTAAGTAACATTATAAAATAATTAATTAGTAGTTCAGTTAAGTATGAAACATTCTGGAATATATAGAGGAACTGGACAGTTTGTACACTGCCAAGTTGTTTCACTTCTTATATTATTTTTTTCACACACGTGGCATCTCTCTGCAGGATGTTCCTTTTTATTAGTCAAAGGTCACATTTTGTGACCCTCTGCCACGTATCAGATCATTATGAAGAGACAAATAACACAACATATCTTCTGCACTATACAATCAATTGCTTTGTTGCATTAGGTAATTTTGAATAGAGGACATTATGGCATTATGGATAGCTATATCAAGCATATAAAATAACATATTTTTTATATCTTTTGATACTTTCGCATAAGTGGGAAACATGCGAGAAACTAGTCTGTCTGTAGACACCTCCTATTCCGCGATTGTACTCAAGCCAGTACAGTACGCAGCTAGGTCTGAAAACATTTTCTTCCTTACCTCCATTTTTTTTTTCTTATTTTTTGAGTCAACTATTTCTGCCCTTGAATGTTTAGTGTTTATTAGATATACATCTTTCTTTTCGAACCAGTGTAAAGAAAGAATACCTCTACAAGATAACATTTTTACTTCTTTTTTTTTTACTTTGTACGATGCCTTCTTTGGCATATTTTTTCTAAACGTTCCTACAAGATTTGTATTATTTTCATTCAAAATTTGGAATAATTTTAGTGATGAATACCAATTGTCTAAAACAAAGTATATCCTTTCCCTAAAATTGGTTCGGCTAGTTTCATGACTACACTTAGCAAAAATGGTATAAGGCTAGGCTTCCTTCAATTTTACCTTGTCTTGAATCGAGAACAGTATTCAGAATTGGATTCACTTAATTTGTAAAATTTAAAAACAAATATCGCTCGGTTTGAGGCTGTTAATTATATGTAATTCAGCTACCCTCTGAATTTCATTAGGGGGACAACAGTTTGTTCTGAAATCTATACTTGTTGGAATCTGGTATTCTAGTAATTAACCATGTATCAAACCTATCATATTCTGTTTTCTTTAGAATTCATCTCATTATCCACAAAATGAAGAAAGTAGATTAGACTAAAGATGTCTACGATGCATCATAATTTGTAAAAAGACGGGTGTTACTTATATTTATCGTTTTGACCAATACCTGTCTATTTTAGATTTTATTACCAGGGACATAATAGTACATAATGCAAAATATACTCTTATTTTATCATTTGTTATTGGAAACCACTCTTCATTCATTTGAGCTGCATATCTATTTCTTTCTCTAACATCACAAAAAAATCGTCTCATTAAACTTGTTTTAAAGCACACAGGGTTGTTGCATTTGTTCTTTACCTTTGTAAAATGAAAGGATTGATTCTGGAAGTTTCAGTAGATTGTTTTATATTTACAATATATTCTTTTTATCTTCAATTCCATTCTGCTATGTCAGAATCATCAATGCTACAAACATTTTGTTGAACAGAGGTAGCGTCACTTGAATTAGAATTATCGCTAGAATAATCAATGGAATGAACATTTTGATGACTGTTTGCAAACTCATCGCTAGAATAACCCATTAGACTTTCATATAACACATTCAACTTAGACATGTGACAAGGATTATTTCTAATTTAAATATATAATATGATAGTCCCCTTGCAAGATCACTGCTATACTGAATTCTGCTTTCCATGTGCTTCTTTTTAATTTACTGGTTTCCTGATGCTATTTTGTCATCGGCACTGTTAAGAAAGGGAAGCTTGTTGAAAATCCCTAACAAAACAGAATCGACGCACGAGTGAAATAATTTAAGAATACACTACACGGCATCTGGAGGAGACAGTTCTTGACGTCTCAGAGACATTAAAGTCTACAATTGTGCATAAAATGAATGTCTCCCAGACGTCATATATCAAGCGGTTAACATCATGTTTGCTACTCTAATTCAATCAGTAATATGATTAATAATATGATTAATAATATGTACTATGTGTCGGATTTTAAATGGACTATAGTCGAAATCTTTTTCGCAACCATAACAAAAACCTGAATTGTGCGAAGCATTACATTTGACTTTTTTTTATATTTACTACTTTTTGTGTTTTTTAAGGGTTTTTTTTTTGGGAGGGAGTGAGGCAGCATGCTAACCAATAAGCTATGGTGATTGTTTTTTCATGTATTGTATGAAAAAAATCACAATGCAGCCTTCCTTAGATAACTGAGGTAAACATTTTTAATATCAATTTAGTTTATTTAAAAAATACATCTCCATAGATGCACTAGCTAAACTGGATGTGCTGGTACGAGGGGAGCCGGGAGCAATGGTTAGGAGCCTCGTCTTACCTGTCCTATCCTTACCAACATTCGGTAATAATGCTTTCGTTTAATTTTCCTTGATATATTTGGACCCATACCATACTACATGACACTTCTACATACCATCAATAAGATGTAAGGCTTAATTATGAAAAAGGTAATTAAAAATGAATAGTTTATATTGAAAACTAGTGTATCTTAACACAAAGCAAAGGAAAAACACATAGTATGTTAAGTATGTAATATAGTGAAAAAGAAATATAAAATTTACTCTTTCAATTGATGAATAGAAGGAAATAATATGAATAATACTATTTTGAATAAGGTTATATTTTTATAAATTAAAAACAGCAAATACTTGACATTTAATTCTAATGAAATTAGCTTACGTTTTTATCGGGGTTTACAATTTTTGTATCTTTGAAAAATACATCTAATATTCAAAACTTAATAATTAGGTACAATAATAATTTGAACCCATGGAAATCAGTTTTGCTTAATTTAAAATCTTCTTTGTTGTGTCTCATTTCATTTATTGTTCAATAAAAACTTTTATTTTAAATGTTCATAACTGACTACGCCACCAGGCTTATAACATTAATATATAATATATTAACATACATTTCTCAACAATTCTTACTTCTCAGTCTCCCTCACCACCAATTAATGTTTATTTTTTCTATTTTCTCCCCTCTACATAGAAGAAATGATTTTTCTATGACTTTACCTGAGGGAGAATTCCAAATAAGTGGAATGACCCAGTCAAAATACCAACTTTTTCTTTGCAGATTTATTTTAAATAGACTCAAAAAATGATTTCAACTCTGGATCCAAATTAAAATTTATAATTAAAACTGATTCCATTTCTTAATAATGATCCTATCCTATAAAGTATAATTACAGCATACATGTAAGGGTCAGTGCACTATCCATAATTATATTTTCAATCATTCCTAGGCACCTTCTCTAGTTAGGTATAAATTTAATCACTGTTTTTCAGAACTGTGTGAATGGTAGATAAATAATTCCTGGAGTTTCAACAGACTTTTGATGCCCCAATATTTCATAAACCTAAGTTCAGCACACAGCTCCCGCCAGACCACTTTTAATTGGAAGAATAAATAAAAGGTGCAGGACCAGGGACTGTCAAAAGCTAAGGTAGTTATAAATTATCTTACATCACAAAGCCTGTGAAACTGGAAGACACCAAAATGGCACAAGTGACTTTGCAACACGCACAGAAACCACCAAAAGTTCTGGAAGCTATTCAAGACCTCATAGATTCTTCACCGGTGCAAGGGAAACCAGGCACCAGGGCTCAGAGAATACTAACAGTTCTCCTGAAAAAGATGCCAAGAAGAGAAACAGTTCAACTCCCCAAAATATACAATGTTCTTATAGTATCTGCGAAGCTGTCCCTCATTGATATCTGAACAGTGGTTGAATTTATCTTACGTGAGCATATAAAATTTATTGATTTCTTGAACTCCCGAACCAATCCCCACCCTAACTGTGTTGGAAATGATATACCCACTTCCATTGCACCATCGATACTAAGAGGAGGTTGAAGAGGGTGCTCTTTGTGTTGACAGAAACAGCAAGCTAAATTTTAGGTTTTCCATAGAATAAACCGAGGGTGAGCCCTTCCACAATACACTATTTTTTTAAATGTAATTTTAACCACAACCAAATGTTAGTTTTGTCTTACCTCCTTAAAATGCAGCTATGATGCAGTACATGGCGCCGTTTCCTTTAATTCTACTTCTTTAGAATTAAGTTGAATAAAATTTACCAAGGGTTGAGGAAAAAAAAAACTTTTAATTTTTTTAACAAGAGCAAGTTTCTTTTTATATCAAACTTTCTGAGAACTTGCACCTCATTTGTATGCAGGAATCTACTTAACTATGGCTGTTCAACTTCAATTTGTTTATCATTTGAGATAAACAAGTGGTAAAGTGAACTAATGCATACTATTGAGACATTTGGTCTTGCGAAGATTGATGACAAAATTGCTTTAATTATAATTGTTAAAAATGAATACAATTCACAGGTTAAGTTAACCCAAATTTAAGGTGCCGATTTCCATTCATTAAAGTGAATGGCGAATGAACAAGTGGATCACTAAAATGACCCAAGGAGTATTGCCAATTACGAACCACAATAATGTGAAAAGAGAGATCAAAAGACAAAAATGGCCACATACAAACAAATAGTAATCATCATTAACCTACGAATCAGAATCTTGGCGACAAATAAAGAAGCAGGAATAAAGGATACAGGGAGTCTAACTAAAGTTTCTCAGAAGAGAAATTAGGAAGACGAGATTAGACAGAATAAGGAACACTAGCTTACGGGAGGTGGTAAATCAGGAACCCCTTAAGGAGACAATAAATACCTGAGCCCTTAAATGGTCTGTTCACATCCATAAAATGCCAGTGAATGTGAATCCCAAAGAATGTAATGAAGTTAGGTCTAAAGGTATGTGAACCAGAGAACACTCAAGCAAACAGTAGTTCGGTCATATGGATGGTCACATTTAAAATAAACTAGTTTGTCTCACATTTTTTTAAATTTGAAGCCATATCAATCCTGAAAGATCTAATAAGTTTACTCAGTCTACAGCTTATCTGTTTACTTAATAGAATTTTAAGTCAGTTCTAGTGGAATCACTTTAAAAAAAAAATTATGGAGCAATGTAAATTTGAAGGAATTGACAAGAATGGACCAAACTTCATAATTTAATTTCAATCATAATTCAATGTTGATGTGAGTAAAGATTTAACAACTTCACTCATTGCATCAAACATTAATTTAAAAAAAAAAAACTTAAATGATGTATTGAATAATCAAAATTTCGAATATTAAATACAAAATACCTGACAAATATTTGTTCTTGATTATTTACTCTCCAAGAAACAACTGTTGCACCTGTAATGAAATTTAATAAATTAAAATTAAACATGATTAACCGGCATATTCCGCACAAAGTAAAAAAAAGTACATTTGATACTTAAGTTTGAATTAAAAAAGAAAAGCCTTCAGCTAAACTATTACATGTTATGACAAATTTCTTGAAACATTACCATGTAAATTAACAGTACAAGTCGTATTATTCCCCCGGTCTAAAACAACAACACTTGTGAGAGCTGCCATTATACAATTTGTGGAATGAACAATTTTTTTTTTCAAGCCCCTAAGTTAGTAGAAAATGTAAAATAAATTCACGGAGTCCAAATACTTAAAGATTACAGTTCTAAAAGGCATACTAAGCTGTAACAGAAAAAATATTAAATTTAAGGAAAGCAAATTTAAGAGTAAAGTACGCCTTTAATAAGAATCGAGTTATAATGCCACTATTTATATCGACAAAAAAAATTGACACAATATTTCATTAAAACATACATTATGGCCAAAAATAATACGATAAAAATTCAGGTTTATTTTTGAGACTGATAAAAAGTTCTGTATTAACTAAATTTTGTTTATTCCTTAAAATCATAAATATCAGGTAAAAAGAAGAATATTACAATCAACGAGCAATTTTTATTGGTCCCAAAAAATAATATCTATACTTAGCAATACAAGATATTTTATATTTATATTTTGAGCCGAACATTGGTATATTTTACATCATATCACATGTTTTTTAGTATTTAAATTTTTTAAGAGCGTTTGTAACGTGATCTATTGGCTAATAGCATCAATTTGCTGTTACACACTAGTGTAAAAGTACCAATTTGCTATATCGTTTAAGTGTTAAGTTTTAAATAGATTAATAGTTTTTGATAATAATAATAATTTAAATTTTAAAAATCAATTTAAGCAACATGTCATATATGACCTTCTCTCCTACAAGACATAAGGTAAACATTGTTCCTGTTTCCAGCAGTGCCTACATTTTTCACAATAATATAAGCTTTGAGTAACTAGTATCACCCATATACAAATATAAAATAACTTATATCCAGGAAAGAATGGTTTATCTTCCTTATCGGCCCTCTATGCATCTCATGGTATCGAGGTAGTAGTCTCCAGTGTCCTATCCTCTTGAAACCAAATCTATACTAATAGGAAATTAATTACCGACAAACCAGATACATGATTTATCTAATCTTAAGATCAATTCAGTTGATTAGTAAATATATATAATATAAGTAGTATAATAATAATTAAGTCATTTAATAATATGAGTACCTACATAAAGCACCTTTTAAAGACTTAAGACATTTCTTAATCACCCGTTTGGAATGAACATACTGCAGCTATTTCAAACAAACTATTCTTCTTCTCAACCCAACTAATACAATATATGTTCTGCCTTCCTTCCTTTCATCAATTGGGTTCTCCCTCAGTTTTCCTTGCTTGGGATACTGGTCAATAGTTGGTATATAATAGACTTTTAGTAGCTTCAACAAAGTAAGGCTAATTGACCAGTTGATGCATGCATTAGATTCGCAGTTGGTTTCTCAGAAAAACCAGCATGACCACTTTCCATTCACAATTAAAGTGGATTATAATGTTTGTCTCAGCCATTTGTTTGATGGGTCACTCTAGGAAATTGCCCCTAGCCACTAACTTTCTTACTCCTTATATTTAATAACAAGGTTGTCGACCACTTTAACTCTCGTCAATCCTACCTTGTGACTTTTCCCTCCCACCTACGTTTTGCGATTCCTTGGTTAATAACGTGATACCCCGCGTCTATCCTCTATGTTTCTTCCTAAAAAAAACCAAAAGAAAAATCCAGCCATTTCTGGGCGTAAAAACGGGAAATCACTTTGGTGCGTCAATATTTTCATTGAATTACTAAAACAATGTCCCCAACAAATGTCAGAAGTTCTTAAATTTCTATTAACAAAAGGTGTTGGAACCTGATATGATTCCTAAAGACTGGAATACTAGTATCATAATTAAGATTCCGAAGAAATACCAAATCATAAACTGCAGCAAAAACTTGAAGGGGTGCTTGGTTCGAGCAAGATTTTTACCAGAGTTATCTAAAATAGGATACAGGCTAGGACTGAGGAAATGATCACAAATCAGCAGTGCAATGCATTGTGGTTTTTTTTTTTTTTTAAATTTCAAAACCTTAAACAAAAATACAATGTACAAAAAGAAAAATAACAAAATAATCGAACTTACAAATTTCTCCTCTTTTTGCATTTAAATGCATTTGGAGGAGTGCATAATACAATAAATTTTGATGTTGTTAAGAGTACTCAGTCTTATATTCACACTAGGTGATGAGGCTCACCTTCTGTATTGGGGAAGTATCCCTGCTCCCTGAAATCCTGATAAAAAATTATTAAAATATGAAAGAAATTACCGTTTAGTTAAGCCTTGTGCAGAGATTATCTATGTCGGTTCAAAGTTCTTGGATATCACTCTGATCCTTTTGCCTCAGAAACTTGGAAAACTGCGCCAACATGGAAAACACAACAATTGCGTTTATCACGTTTATTATTTGTACTTGTTCACAATCATGTGTTGGCAACCAGCTAGAGAAAGAGAAACAGAGAACTTCAATTGTTTTTAAACTAGAGGATGTGGACATGGTATTGACATTGGTAACTTGGCTTCTTTCTTTAACTTTAAAGATAAAATTATCTGTAAAAATTAATGGGGATAGCACGTTTAAAAGTAAGCTTAGGAGGTGGGAGAAAATTCCACTGTTCCAGCCAGACAGTCTATATATATATGGAACATAAATAGAGGAAGTGTGTAAGGGTATTTATTAACTTGAGTAGCATAGCGATCAAAGGGGTGGAGGGTATGACATATATGTGAACTCCCACACAAGGAAAGCCAGAGGTGCCAACGTATAGTTTTGGAAATGATGGTATTCCAATCATATCTCGTCTAAAACAAAGCTCAGAATATCCAATACTAATGATATCCTTCTGTACAGCTACGAGAATAAATGGCAACTTTGAACTCAGTACACGAATTAATAAATCTTTGTTTCCATCAAATACTATGAGTATTTGACGAAACGAACACGATCAACAATCCACAAGCTACTGCAAAGAACAAACCAGGGTAAGATTTATCTTCAAGTGTGGAGAAGGAAGATAAGGATAGGGCAGACACCAACTTTGCAAAGAAGAAATGCACTAGAACCCCCAGAGAAAGAAAAGACAAGGTCGGCCCAGGACGACCTAAAGGGCTGCCTTTGTGAAAGAGGATGAGCAAATCGGGAAGAGCTCACGGGAACTATGACACCTTACTTAGGAAATAATATTTATAATAAATATATATTTTAGTTTAGTTTTCCGTTATCATTCATAATAATCATAGTGCTATTATTTGTAAAATAGGACTAACTTCGCAGTTTTAAGGCAGATACAGTCACATATCTTCCGGCCGTTGGTGAGAGTTTGGAGATGGTTTTGAATATTAGGAAGGTTTTGGAGCTGAGGACATTCTTTCGGAGACTGTCAATTTGCACCATACATTGGAGATGAATTTTTGTTTATGCGTGATAAAGTACGACCCCATAAAGCAAGAATTTTTCCAAGATACCTGAAAAACTCTTCAATCCGATGATTAGAGTGGCCAGCTTGCAGTCCAGATCTAAACCCTATTGAACATCTATAAGGCGAGTTGTCAAGACGAATGAAGAGACGTCCAACTTCACTAGATTCGCTTCAAGAATTAAGGGTTCTCCTAACAAAAGAATGCGACAATATCCCTCAGGAATTAATTCAAAACCTTATTAGGTCAATGCCTCATCCCATGCAAGCTGTAATAGACGCAAGAGGCGGAGACGCATCTTATTAATTAAAAAAATTGTTCATTTTTTTTTAATACCACTGGTTTGTATTTAATTTATACTTTTCATATTCCTAATATGTTTCATGCCTGTTATTTTTCTAAAAGTATGTGGAGGCGTTAATAACAAATTGATTTGAAATTAGCACAAATGCTTCAGAGTGGCCTCTGTGTAGTATAATGCTTAAAAATAAAATTTATTTTTGTTTACGGTTGCAGATCCATTTCACAGCAAAGATGCAGGCAAACCTTTATTCAGAATAAAATAATAATCCTACGTCCAGTTGTCTTGAAATTTACTTAATTTTCTTTTTCATTTCATAACCCCTGAAACTGTCCTAAATTCTTAAACAATATCCAGAACATTCTTCTATACCGCAAGCCCTGAACAGGACACGCCAACGCAGGTACCTAACAAAGCACAATACCAATACAAGCACCAAAACAGACGCGCCGCAGAAAGAGAACTTTCTGGGTCCATCCCTTACCACCCTTTACTTTTAATTCCCCTTTGGACAAAAGAAAACAAGCTGTCATGATCATGTAAACCACAAATAGGCATCTCCTGCATACTTCTTTTGATCCGGCCCTAAGTTTTATCAGCTAAGTTCGTCGCTAACTATACTATACTAATAATCTCATGTCACACGCGCGCAAAACACACAATGTAAACAAGTTCTATTTCTGCGGCGCGTGTGTTTTGGCGCTTAAACGATTTTTTTTTATTAATGGGAACTATGAACATCGATCTAAACTGACTCCAATAAAGTTGGAAATATTTCGACCCTGGCACATTCACTCAGTAGTATCACACCACAACAGAGAGGTTAAGCAAACTGATGGACAGAAGATGAAAATAGTTGGTGATTTTCTGACTGGGAAATTTTCCTTGGCTCGCCGCAAGCTATCCCGTTCTTACTAGTACGTCCAGTGCCCGGCGTCTGTGTTTCATTTGTCGGTTCATTTATTTTTATTTTATGTATCATTGTATTCTATTATAGGTCCGATGTACCCCAGTAGGGGTGACCAGTTGGACGAACCTGTTCCATTTTAATGGTCAAAACTCAAAGCTGATACTTGTGTTCAGTATTCAAATTCAAATCAAATTGTTTCCAAGATTTAAACCGAGAAATACTCTTGTGGTAATATGCAATGCATCTAGTAAAAACAAAAAATAAACTAACATTTATATATAGTGGTTATTTGTGTTCTAATTTTTAAGCAAGCTGTATTTCCATTGTTATATTGTTTTCAATGGTGAAAATTGATTCTGTAGTATTTTTTTTTTTTGCAGGTATACTTTTTTTGTGCTTAGGATACTTAGTACAACAAAGAGATAGTCCTCCTTTAATTAAAAATAAACTAATGAACATTTCTTATCCTTGAAAAAGCATTTGACCTGCAGAACTTAAAAATTTGTGGAAAGATCGTTCAACGGCTAAATAAAACAAGTTTATTGCCAAAATAATACAAGGGTGGTCTGAAAAGTTTCCGACCTCAACATGAAGATGATAATAAAATAAATAAAAGCTAGTGAAATAAAAGCTTTGTGGGGTCGGAAACTTATAGGCAGGTAACCCCCTAAAACTAAGATCTCATTTTCGTTAACTAAAGAACAGCATTTGTGTAGAGTTGTTGTTAATCTGACAATAAATAAGAATAAAGGGGAATAATTGGCTGAAAAGAGAAGTAAGTTTTACGGACTTTAATCATATCTGCAAAACAGCAAGAAGTTATTTAAAAAAGTGGCACAAGCGTGCCTCCCCCCTGTCAAGTCTAGGATACAGTTCAAGCATTTAGCACGTACATTTATTTTTTTTTTCATTTAAAATATTTCCACATAAAATTCTGCTGATAAAAAGAGGATGTATAATCTTCAAAACTATTTAAGGAAGAAAATATTATACTTGTGCATCGATTGTTATCTAAAATCGTTCTATACAAGCTATCGAAGTTTGAACTTGCACGTGGCTGTAAAACAGCTCATTCCTACTTTGAAGCACCTTGACTCGGTATGCCTTTAAGCAGTTCTTTCAATTTATTAATTTAGTTTATGTTTATTTTAGCCCTTCTAGATTTTATTTGCAATTAGTCTTTTTATAAGCACTCAATTCATTTAAATTATTGTTTATTTATTAGTTAAAGGGTATTTAAACAAATTGTGGTTTCATACTAAGTTTTGTGAGATAGCGTATATTATAAATTAAAATATTTTTGTTTTAGTCTTTAAACGTCTCTACTGACATCCTTACTGCACTAAGATGGGTAAGGAAGACAAGGCAACATGGAAAAGCCATTACTTCAGTAAATTGATTGTAAGTAATACTTTTTTAAGCTCTGTGCTTCTTTTAGTAAGATCTATAAAAATCCTAATGGTTTTTTTCAATTCGATATATTTTCAAGTAGCTTGGTGTTATTTGTTTCTCATGCATAATAGCAATTGTTCTTATTAATTCATATGGTTTAGAATAACTCATATGGATGTTGGCTCATAACAAATTTGAGTTCATTGTAATAAATTATCACCATAATATTAAATATATCATGTAATATAAATATTACCTGCATTCGAATTTGGTTAGATTTCCTAATTGGATATTGCTTAATATTAAGTGCCAGTTACGAGAAATACATTGAAAACATATGTTTAACCTTATATTGTAAATAACTTAGCACAATATCAGTGTTAGTATAGTGTTTTCCCTTGTGGCTTTGATTGTTTCAATTCATCATTTAACTATTTATTGTATTTCTATTTCTAAAATGTGATAAGACTTTCTAATAATTCTTTAAAACTCCAATTTAATACTTGTAGTTATTGTTTGTGGATGTGAATAGACTTAGTTTTATATTTCTCATCATTTGACTATTATTCATTATTAGTAGGAAGTGGATTCATATGTAATAAAATATAAAATGCGCACATATGCATCCATTTATTGATTATCAAACATGTAACTGTTAAATGATATAGGTTTAAGAAAAATTGACCTGGATGAGTAAACGATTCTTGATTGATCTTGCTTTAGTGCAATCTCATCAAAACATACACAAGTAACTTTATTTAAGCTTCTGCAACTACATAATAAAAGTAAATATTTAACATTTGTGTTTCTTTTATGCAATATATACCGTTTTATATGTTATTTTTAAGAAAAAATAGTTAGACAAGCACAAGTGAACAAAACACTTCACTAACCGTTATTTGAAGCAATATTGGCTGGCTGATATTATGTGTAATCTACGTGCCTTCCTGTTTTTTTTTAAGTTTGTTGTTAAATTCTATTTGTAATGAGTTACTTCATCTTTGGATCACTGTATCTTTAAAGGAAAGATAAGCAACAATGGAAGATATGATCATTAGATCAGTTATAAAATAGGTAAAGTTAACAATTAATGCGATATAATTCCAAACTCGGCTATAGGCGACTGAGAGAACTGGGGATGAAAACATCATTTATCAGCACATTTTCCTGTTTGTCCTTACCTGCGGTATGGGGTGTTGGCCAAGTAATAAGGCAACAGAAACTAATTTCTTGAGAATGGCTATTATTTGAAGGGAAGTCCAAAGTTTTGATAAGTGGATAAAACTAAATGAGACTGACCAAAACCCTCTAATGGCTGTTATCTACAGTTATGATTCTGGGGTTTTATTGAGTGTTATACTGTGAAATAAGTGCCCTTTTTACTTTCATATTTTTTAAGCTTTGTAAAAATCAATCTATTTTTGCTTTGGAAACTAGATTAATGTTGTTGTATTATACTGATGAGCCACAAATCTGTTTGTAAGAGATAATTATGAATTAACGTATTTCATTATGTTTATATAATGCTATATGGTAAATATTAGGATATAGATAGTTTCTCTCATGTTTTGTTGTATATTTCAATTGACTTTTTTTATTTATAGCAATTACTAGAAGAATATCCTAAGTGCTTTATTGTTGGAGCTGACAATGTCGGGTCAAAGCAAATGCAGCAAATTCGTATGTCATTGCGAGGTACAGCTGTGGTCCTTATGGGGAAAAACACCATGATGAGGAAAGCCATTAGAGGTCATATTGATAGAAACCAAGCATTAGAAAGGTATACTCTTTTGCATAGTCTTCAATTTATTTTATTAATATATTCCTTTGATATATTTGTTTTAATTTCATAATGCTTCTTTAAGTTCCTGTAAACCACTACCGTACCATTATAGCATATAAATGTATGCTTTGGAAATTATAAATTATCATTTTTGGTTGCAATGTACTCTTATAAAGTAAAGTAGTAAGTATTACAATGTCTTTGAAGCCCTTGGACTGGACTATCATTTATTCTTACTCCGCAATATTTATTATTACATTGTCCACATCCCTTACCTCTTTCCTATCCTCTTCAAACTTAGCACCTCTGAAAACTAGAAGCCACTCAAAAATATTAGGTTAAAGCCTTTACTGTTTCAGTATTATAACTGGTGAAATTCTACAGAGGTGCAATTGTACTTGTTCAAAAAAACTTTTTGTTGTTTGTTTACATGTATTTCATTATTTGTTAAAGTCGGAGATTTTTTATTCGCTCCACTAAACTAAAAGATTGCAATGGGTAGTAATAGTTAATCTATTTCAACTGTATGGCTTGATATCAATCACAAGGGCCATTGGCACCCACATATATATGATCATTTTATTGAATTTGATTTTACAATTTTCTAATTATATTATCTTTTATCATTACTTTACAACACAAGAAATTTGTGTACATATGGTTTTAATGCTGTGTATTTATTATGGACCTTAGTGAGAATTAAACTCCAGGAACTACCCTTGTGGCCAACTAGGAGCACAGGCAGCACTTTTTATTTATTTCATTTAATGTGTTTTTAAATTAATGTTCCAGAATTCTCCCTCACATCAAAGGAAATGTTGGTTTTGTATTCACTCGAGGAGAGCTTCCTGAAGTGCGTGAGAAATTATTGCAGAATAAAGTACGAGCACCAGCTAGAGCCGGAGCTATTGCTCCCTGTCCAGTTATTATTCCAGCCCAAAATACTGGCTTAGGTCCTGAAAAAACATCTTTCTTCCAGGCCCTTTCTATACCTACAAAAATTTCGAAAGGAACAATTGAAATCATTGTAAGTTACCTGTTTGTACTTAATTAAACTGTTCATTCGAGCACAATTTTAAGGCCAGTTTTATAATTAGAAGCAGTAATTACAAACTAATCTGTTTTTAATTAAACTTTTGACTATAACTTATTTTAGTTATAATAACCCTTTCAAGACAGCAGTTGTGACTTTGACGAGAATGCCTGCCTGGTGTATGATAATCATTTTGACCTGGACTATTTTCATAAAAAAATTTCCATGGTTAATTCAAAGTTTTTACTTTAGTTTACAATCCTTTTTTTTTTCGGGGCCTCGCATCTTTTCTATTT
Source organism: Acanthosoma haemorrhoidale (assembly GCA_930367205.1). NCBI lineage: Eukaryota > Metazoa > Arthropoda > Insecta > Hemiptera > Acanthosomatidae > Acanthosoma > Acanthosoma haemorrhoidale. Next base: position 59,617,968 of record OV884009.1, on the reverse strand, counting down.
TGTAAAGAAAAATATGTATAAGTATAATTTAATATATTTTATATTTGTTAATACTTTCAAAAATCTACAATAGTTTCTGTATATAATGGTGCATTTTGCAGCATTATCTTGGCTTTAAACATATTACTCATTTTTTGTACAACATTTGAATACTATTTAACCGCATAAAGAAATAGAACAGCCCAGAGACAGTTGCTAATAAATATAGCACACTTAATCAATTCAAGATTTTCCAAACATTAGAATTTGAGTCAACTGAGCACTCTCAGCGAATGCGTGCTACCAAAACAAATATTTTTCTTTACATACATATACTTGCCTCAACAAGTACATTGATATAAAATGATTTTCTTTTTTAATTTGTAGAATGATGTCCATATATTGAAAGAAGGAGATAAAGTGGGTGCATCAGAAGCAACACTCCTGAACATGTTGAATATTTCTCCATTTTCTTATGGTTTGGTTGTGGAAATGGTTTACGATTCAGGCACCATTTTTGAACCTAAAATATTGGATATCAAACCTGAAGATTTGCGTGTCAAATTCCTTGAGGTAAGATACCGGTTGATTATTATTTTTTTACTTATTGTGTTATTTTACTGTAATGTTCTTCTTAACCAGTTATTTTCTAGAATTGTTCCCAGAAAATAATTACTTGAACTAGAAAGTATTTTTTTAATTTGACTTATTTTAGGTTTTATAATTGATTATTTCATTATGAATTTCTTTGAATTTTTTAGGGTGTAGCAAGACTGGCTTCTGTCTGCCTTGAAATTGGTTATCCAACAGTTGCTTCTGCTCCTCACAGTATTGCTAATGGTCTCAGAAATTTATTCGCTGTTGCTGCTGTTACTGATGTTGAATTCAAAGAAGCTCAGAAGATTAAGGAATATCTTAAGGTATATTAATATTTACTACAAGTAGATTTTTTTTATTTAATATTTTGATAATTTTAATTTCAGTTATTTAGTCAAAACTGAAATTGTAAAACCCAATTAATATTTCATATCAGTAACTCTTGAATATATATCATTACCAGGACCCATCGAAGTTTGTCAGTGCTGCTCCTGCTGTAGTTGCTGAGGCTGCTGCTCCAGTTGCTGCAAAGAAAGAAGAAGTTAAGGAAGAAGCAGAGGAATCTGATGATGACATGGGATTTGGCCTCTTTGATTAATATGTAACAACCAAAGCATTTTTGCAATGACCCAGACAATAAAGAAAAAATTTTAAAAAATTTCTTTTTTTTTGTTAGTTACTTTTCCATTCACATGTTCCATTTAAAACAGTTTAAATCGTTGATTTTTCCAGAATGCTTTATAGTAGAGCTGATAAACCACTCTGGAAATTTTGATTGTATAGGCTCAAACTTCTGAATCTAGTATTTTGTATTAGTTGCAGCCAGGTACTCAAAGCTTCGCAAAATACAAACATTTTACTAAGATAAATCACAATTTCTTTAAGGATACTGTTTAAAAGTAAAGAAAGTCTTAAATGATAAAATAATGGTTGTGGTACTAATCATACTTTTTTTTTTACTTGAGCCCCATTAAATCCTGATTTTATCCCCTCTGTTATGGGATTTAAATGTTTTCTTGTTGTCCTATAAGACCAATGGGATCTAAAAGGGTTAATACCAACTCGAATCGTGCAGAGACATTTATGATTGTTTCCTTGGTTTTAGCTTATATTATATTATTTATAGCTAATCTGTTATTTCCAATCGTTAAGGTTGCCGGGAATGATAGAATTTCTATATGCCTGCATAATCAAGTTCTACTTTTTAACCACACTCCACCGAAGGACTCTTTGGTTTTTTATCAGTTACCTTTTCCTTGTCCACAAGCAGAGTGGATAACAAAGGCAAAAGCAGGCTAATGAAGTTTTCAGAAAAAAATTTAATAATAATTAGCAAAGTGTAGTTTATTATAAAACATATTTAAGCAGTTCTTGTAATATAATTATAGTTAACATTGGCTCCATAATAAATGAATTAAAATATAGCACTTTTCAAGCTGCAAATAAAGATAATGTTACTAAAAATTTACCAATATTAATTGTAGCGATTTTTTGTAAACGTTTGCAGTATGAGATTTTTGTGCTAATTTACAGCTTATATCTGATTTTAGTTACTTCTTGAATGATTTTGATCAACTACACATCTATTAAATATAATTTATTATTAATTTACCACCAATAAAAGTTGGTATTTTGACGGCTGATTGTGGGTTTATTACCACTGATCTATAAATAGATCAGCAATGGTATACATTTTTCTAGCTCATGATTGAGCCTTTATATAAATCTTAATTATTTTGTATCAAATTCTAAGGTCATTTTCACTGATAGAGAAGTATAATATATTTAAAAATAAAAGGGTAAAAAATTGACAATTATCAAAATTGGAAAAAAAATCACTTTTACATTTTTAAATCCTGGAGTATAGAATATTGCTGTGGAGTATGTTTTTATTTAACATAATGCCATGCTATAATTACGGGTTTTTAATATTAGTGGACAGAAAGTTACTATAAATAGATCAGTGCCACAATAGAAAAGGAAGCCTTCAACTTCATGTTCATTTGCTCCCTAATTTTTGAGCTTGTTCATGTTCCCCTAATGCACCTTGTTGCCTTCTGTTTAATTTCCAGACTTTTATGGTGTTCATCATTTTAAATTTCCACTTATAAGTTATCAGCAACTGTTTGACAAAATGAGTAAAGTTATTTATAGGACTGTTAGAGAAGTGCATGATGCTTTACTCATTGGATCTCAAAGAAACTTATTTTCCCAGTCAAAAACAGAATGCAAGGTTCCGTGTAACACGGTACAAGTAAATATATTCAATATAAAATATTCATAATCACATACATTAAATAAATGTAAAATAGATACAATATTATTTAGAAACACTTAAAAAACAATAGAAAAAAAAAAAAGTAAATATTACAAGTAAATAAATATGACTAAGTGTTATAAAAACTCGTATAGGCATGACATTGAAGTAAAACGTTAAAATATACAAAATGTAGCCAGGATAGTTAGTTATTACAATATTTCATTCACCTAAGAAGTGTTGTGACCAGCGTGTGTGTCTTAGTCTAGATTACTTTCATCTGAGTTCTCACAGCTTCTTTGGGGTACATATCTGTTGGACTTCTTATGACCAATTAATTCCCAGATCCATCTAATCAGTACGCATTTTTCTTGTTAGCTTTGTTGTAGAGTAATTTTATTTTATATATGTTATCTTCTTTGATATATTGGAAAATGGAGTATTTTTTCAGGTGAAATGTTCTTTACGTATTATATTAAGTTTCCTGTGAGTCCTACATTATCGAACCATCTCTAAACAGCATATGGTTGTGTGCCAATGTATTTTCTTCCCCATTGCTTTTGTTGTTACCTTTTATTACTTCATTATGTCTCAAAACATTGATCGAAGATCGATGAGTATCATTATGTTTTCAAAATTATCTGTTTACTGTGATTGAGTGTTAAATCAATTTTATTACTTGGATTAGTGGTACAGGGTAAAGCTTGTTGATTAGGAAATGAAAAATAGTTGTTTTATGGCTTTATTAGTGCCGGTTTTTATTAATATGTACAACTAGACATTATTTTAGTCTAAAAATTCATCAAGTCATGCATTTTATTTATTTATTTTGTGAATTTTCAGGCATTTAGCTAAAGGAATGACCTACAAGAGCCTTTAGAATGAGTGCATCAACAGTGGAAGGGATTGTGAAAGAAAAGGAGCGAATTTATGACTTCAATTTCAACCTCTGCATCTTCAGTCCCGGTACATGAAGATTTGTAAAAATAAGCAAAGAGTTCTCCGATTCATGGCAATTTCCTCATTGCTTGGGAGCATTTGATTGAAAGCATATTAAAATTAATTGTCCTCCGAATTTAGGGACAATGTTTTACAATTACAAAAACTATTTTTCCGTGTAATCCTTCAAGGAGTGAGTTGCTGACACAAACTGTAAATTTATTATGATAGACACAGGTGGATATGGCAAACAGAATGATGGAGGGACATTTCGAAACATTCTACTGAACAAATTGCTGACTGAAGGCAAGTTAGAAATTCTGTACCCAGACCCATTACCAGACACACATACTATGTGTCTTCATTTCTAATGAAGCCTATCCACTCATGAGAAATTTATTCAAGCCATATAGCAGAAATGAATTAAATTTTGAAAATGAAATACACACCTAAGGCTATCACAAGCCCTCGCTTTGTGTGAAGGAGCTTTCGGAATAATGCCTGCTAAATGGCCAATTGAGGCTGGTGTAATAATAAAAGGAGTATGTTTGCTACAATTGTTTTTATTGACAAGGAGGGCCTAACAAATAATTTAACTGAAAGTGAAATTTTGACAACCAGAGGTTAAATGGGTATAAGTGCTTCTGGCATACCTGCTACTACTGGAAATGATATAAGAGGTGCTTTTAAAACAAATTTCCCTCGAAAATGAATTAGTGGAGATTGGTTCAAGTGAAAATGAGTTTTTCATGAATTAAAAGCCGTCAAAAGTTTTGGGAGCTTGGATATGAAACTTCCTTTTTCATCCACCCCTCTCCAGACAACTCGCCTACCAACCATCACATTTTTAGACACATTTAACTGAAAGCTAAACCTTCTTACAAGAAAAAAAAATTAATGACCAAAAGCTTTTGAAAATTCCTTTTTAGAATTCATAAATTCTTAAGGATATTATTTTATATTTAGAGGGTGTGGAAAAACTTATATGTAACACTGACATAGTGCATTGATTGTAGTAGAACCTATTCCAAATGATTCATTTTTGTTTTTTTTAAGTTTTAAGACCCTAAACCTGCAATTATTTTGGGATAATCCAAATATATCAAATAAAATTACTTTATATTCACAGAAATTTTAGTTAATTTCTCACTTACTGTTTTTTTTTTTAAAAGAATTAACGAAAATGTATATAAGGGTTAAAACCAGCACACCCATTAAGAAACACCTTGTAGCAGTAAATTAATGCAAATTTGAACTGAAACATTCAAAATAAATATTTGATATTGAATTCACAATTGTTTATTTAAATACATTTACTTAGAGATTTCGTCTTTTGTACAAATTGTTGGTATTATACAATTTTCTCCATAAAGGCTTATTTGACTCCTAATTGTACTGTTCAAAGGTGGTATGTAGTCTCGAGGAAGTAAAAATGAAGAGAGGTTGAACAAATCCAAGAATACTTTGTAGCGATCACTGTAACAACACAAATGTAAGGATTAGTCTTATTTGAGTCATTACATATTTAGAATAAAAACTTGAACTAGTAGTTTTATTTTGTTAATTATTCTTAGAACTAATCTCAATTAAAAAAAAATTGTAATACCTTCTCTAACTGCAGAAATATTTTCACATTTGTTACTCCTCACAACTTTATTATTACATAAATACATAATGCCGAATAGGTGTTATATACTCAAACTAAGTTAATACTACTTATGATGCAACAAAATAATTATAATATCAAAAATTAAATTAAGTGATAATTGTTCACTTATTAAATGCTATAATGAGCTCTTCTTATCACTACTTATTGAATTTTTTGCCAGGGTTAGCAGTTATTTCATATGCCAGTTAAGATGTGACCTCAGAAAAAGCCTAAAGTGACAGAACTGTTTTTGACATGAAAGAGAGAAATTTATTTACTAACGCTATTGTTAATGTCAAGAAATATTTTTTTACCTCAATGTTGACCGCAGATAGTGGTATCCAGAGGATCCTCCTGTACCTAAACTTTGAGAGCCAATCATTCTCTGAACCATTATTACATGGTTGTCTAGAAATTAATGAGATTTATTATTAATATTAAATTTTTTTTTCATCAAATCATTTATAAGGTAAGAAATAAATTTATAAAATATATTTATCTATGTTGTAACTTACTCATGTTAATGACTAATATAGTAAATAAATCAAGTTTGCAATCAAAACCACCCACACAGCCAAATGAAATAATAAATTACCTAATCTTTGGGTTATTAAAAAAACAAGCAATTTATTTATATGTGTGTGTGTGAATAGTAGCCTCTTAATTTCTAATAGTTATATAATTTTAAATGGATTATTTATTATAATAGAAAGTAATGTCCAGTATTTTGTCTTTATGATCCAGAATTTAAAATTTCTGTATCTTGTAAAGTAAATACAAACACTTATATAAATTTATAAAGGTCATTGTGTGTTCACCAACCGAACTGACAAAACCACCCTCTACGTCCTGATAGAATTAATTAAGAACCTCTAGTTTACTCCAATCAGACGATAGAATGAAAGTACTTTGAACACTCACAGCCCATGTGTGTTTGATGGGTTTATCTTATTATTTATCAACAATATCCAACTGACTTACTACTTCTTAAAAATATAATTTCTTTAAAGGTACTTACACCTCCACTTGGTTACTAATGAGTCTATGTCCATGAGCAAAGTAAGGATCTGATGTGGCTGACTAAAGCGAGGCTCATCTCGATAAAATGTTATCATTATAGCCCCTTGCAATGCCTTGTGACGAAACCGTCTTTCCCCTCTCTGTACCAAGGATTCATGGAACTTCGTGTCAATTACTGAATTAAATACTGCTTTTCTTCTCTCATAGTTCTCCAATTTTGTTTCTTTTTCAATTTCTGTCTTAGCATCCTGCAAATGACAGTGTGTTGGAAGCCTGAGTTTAAACTCACTTTGGTTTTATGAACTTCTGTTATTGGTTAATTATAGTGAATTAAATACTAACATTTATATTGGTGCTTATTTCTATTAAAGCAGGGTAACTTTTAAAGGAAATTGTGCTACACTTTTTCTTTTAACAATGATTGCAGAGGAAATGTAATAGTTGTACCGTTCGAGAAACGAATAGTCAAATGATTCCGTATTTTTTAAAATTTGTTTTTTCTGATAACAGGTAGACAAACTGATAAATGTTTATTAGAAAAAAAAAGAAGATTTTTACGGGACGAGGATTTAAACCTGACACCTCTCAAAACATATAACAAGATAAAAAATACATTTAACATAAGTGTTATAATATTGAGTGAATGATATATTTATTAGTTATTTAAAAAAAGGGTTAAATTAAGTACAAATACTGTAAACCGGGTTTACTTTGGGACAGGTTTTGCACTGTATTTACTTTAGTGATAAGAATATTTTCCAAATTCTTTTATGGAATGAAAGCTAAATATCTCAAATCCTAGTTTGACTTTTTTGCCTAAGTGGAATTGGGAGAGCACAGTAACTTTATTTTTTTTGTATTAACTTTACGCCACATTTCAGGGTTACTTCGTCACAGGACATTTCCATACTTCTTTTGCTATGAGTTCTATTGATACCCTTCTATGTAACTCCTCAATTTTTTCAAAGTAGTTAGTGGTGTTTATTTGGGTTAAAACAGACTAAATTTTTTTTTTTTTAAGGTAAGGAAACACCATGTGAGCATTTAAACACGGATAAGCAGGAAAAACAATGAAACTTCCAAAAATTAAAAAATGATCCGTGATTAGAGCAGATACTAGGTGATGAGTACCGCATTCTATCAATTGATTTAAGCTCATAACAAAAAAATAAATAAATAATTACCCGTTGTCATTAAAATGGCTGTATAGCATGTGCTCAATCGATTTCTTTGATACCCAAGGGGAAAGGGATACAATAAAAAAATAGACCATAAAATGATCCGGTAACATCCAGAATATTAATATTTGAGCTGTTATGAGCATAAATCAATACATAGAATGCGGTCCTAATATTTTGCATACTCAAGTACCTTTGGGGCTGAAAATAAAACCAGCCCCGTGAAAAAAAATTTAAGGTCATTAACATCTAATTAGTTGTAAAAAAACAGATTAATATTTTTACGTCGTATCGAGTATGGTATCAAATTAAATTATCGTCATGATTGATAATGTGTGATATGCGTTGGGTCTAAAGTGAACTGTAATTATGTAAAGTCATTAAAATTGTCATCAAATTTATAATCACAATTATTTTGCTATCCCACATCCATTTAGAGGCATGATATTTTGGTTAAAAGTTGTACTTCTTTTACATCTTTTAAAGATGCTAAAAATAAAAACAAACTTATCAAAAATAACAACAGTGCAATTATCAATTAATTAATTGTAATTAAAAAATAAATATTTTCTTACATTAAATCAATACATAGAATGCGGTCCTCATATTTTGCATATTCAAGTACCTTTGGGGCTAAAAATAAAACCAGCCCCGTGAAAAAAAATTGAAGGTCATTAACATCTAATTAGTTGTAAAAAAAAAAGACATACATTAGGTAGGATGTATTATTAATAATTATTTTTATAAATTAGCTTGTTTTTAGATGATTTTTTTTTTAAAGAGGAAAACAATAAAACCCAGATAAGCCATTTAAAAAATAAAATATTTTCTACGGAAAAAAAATCTTAAATACTCTTATTTTGTAAGATTTATAGTGTAGAAGTGTCTTAGAATTCGCAAACAATGAATATGAAATATGAAGAATTTCACACAAATTGAAAAGGGACTCCTTTTGTTCTCTGAAAAGCTTACAACTTTAAACGATCTGAAGATTAATTAATTATAAAGGATAGTCAAATTTAAATTCATCAATAATAATTATTGTCTCAGGTTTACTTACGATTGCTGAGATGTAATATGAATGAAGTAGAGATTCAACATTTTTTTTATATTTTCCCCAAAAGTCGAATCCGTTTACCTCGAGACCAGGGGTTCTTTCCAGCCAGCTTTCAACTAATTCAGCCAATGACAATTCATTTTCGTCTGGAATCTCTTGAGAAGCTTTATCATTGGTCATCTCAGCTGCATAACTACAATTCAACATTGGTCTATTGTCCTGAAAAATAGAAAGCGCATTTTTTTTTAAAGTAGAACCAGAATGCACAAAATCTTATATTTTATAATATTGGTTATTTAACGGCTTAGATTATATTTAAATATAAATTTATTAATTCATATGTAATAGGAAAATTCTAATTGTTTGATGACGTTTAGGTACAGCCAAGTACCTAATGAATTTGTGTTAATAACTTTGGTACCTTGATGTTTCACAATCAGAAAAATCATAAATCATACCAGTTTTAGTCCTAGTTTTTTTTCAATGTCTCGAAATTGCATGCTTTGGAAACCTGAAGCTGGGCACAGATACCCTCGGAAGTCCATGAAATCTAATGGGGTCATAGTTTCTAAAACCATTACTTGCTCAACTAGCACCTGAAATATAAATGGATTTTGTTTATTAGTATTATTAATAGTCATGAGATAAAGATAGTTTTTATACTTTATATCCAAACATATTGATATATTTTGAATTTATTTCAACATTTTCAAAATTTATTTAAAACATGCGTGGTGGAAGGTGAGACGTTTCAGGCGCACGGAGAGATGAGTGCTAAATTTATGAAAATCAAGGGGGGAAAATTGAGTAAAATGTCATAAAAATTGGGAAGATGGAGAAGATATTTCCAAGAAGACAGTTGAGCCATTAGTTAAGTATAAATTATTAATTTATCACTATACGTATATATATATATATTTCCAAATGTATATATACTCATCTACGTTATTGTTATGTGCTAATAAGCATAAAGTTTAGTGTGATAACAATTAGTTGGTGCAAATTTTAAAAAGTTATTTTTTAAATTGAAAAAAAGTAGTGAGGCTACTGATTCTTGGCTCAACTAGTTTAATGAAATTTGATTTACACTGTCACATTTCACATATTAATTATTGTATGAATATAAATATAGATATTAAGAATACTTTTTAATTAATACTCTAGAATTACCTTTAATATCAGGACAATCCTGTTTAGTCGTTTGATTATTCCTAACGTTTCAGTTTCATCTACACCCTGAAAGTATAATTGGAAATTCATTTCATTCTCCATTAAAATACCTATCAAGGCAACATAACAATGAACTTACCTCATGGTGACTGAAAACTCCCCTCACCCAGTCCAAGTCGAAAATGATTTGTTTGAACCATAGCTCATAAGCTGATAACAAATGACTAAATTAATACGAGACCATGAATCTTTTAACATCTGTTTTTTTATCTAAAGCTAAATTACAACATAATTCATACTACAAATTTAAACCTATTTTCCCAGTCAAAAACAGAATGCAAGGTTCCGTGTAACACGGTACAAGTAAATGGTGGCCAAATAAAAAAATATACCATTCTGGCTTTTGAAAACCCGAAGGCTACTGATTCTTGGCTCAAGTAGTTTAATGACATTTGATTTTCCCCGTCACGTATCACATCTTGGTGGTCGTTGTCCATCTTTATATTTAAATTAATAACTTTATAATCTGAAGGTGTGACTAAACCCGTCATTTCCTTGACGAAAGTACAGTTGGGTCCCCACTGTGGAATAATTGCTTTCCGTTTGGGCGTAGTTCTTTCTTTTGCTCTTTTTGCCTATTAGCTATTTCTATCTTTCTCTTCTTCTTCAGCATGTCTATCTCCGGTAATATGACACATCTTAGGCCAGGTCTTTCCTCTCAGTCTCCCTAACCTTTCCAAATAATCCCTAAATGACAGCCCAGCCTTCCTACAGGTCGTCTTCCTTCTGGTAGTTAAATCGTTTGGTCTTCTTGGAAGGTTTTTCCAAACTTTTTCCATGTCCGAACCGCTTAAGTTGACTTTCCTCTATGTTCACCAAAGCTATGCCTAGTTCATCCCTCATGGATCCATTTCGATCTTTTTTGGCCTTACCGACCATGTTTCATAAGAAAGCCAACTATCAGTTTTGACTGTGCCTCCTCATTTGTTAAAACTCGTGTTACTCATCTGAGTTTATTTGTTTTATCTCACCACATTTACAATTTTTGGGCCAATGCGTCCGTCACTGTTTATAAGAGTACCCAAGTGACCTTGTTTGGTGATACTCTTTTGAAGATAAAATGCTTGGGTTATTCTCCACCAAGTCGACCACTCCCTTGTGTTTCTGGTTTAGTGAATCTATAAGGTTTTTATCAAGTTGGAAGGCATCCCAAATCTATTAACAGAGGACAGAATCGAATGCGGGTTTCCGGCCCAAGAAGGCAAGATACACATTTTACCCTCGATCCCAAACCTTTACCATGATCGTTCTTAAGGAGAATATGTGACCCTGAGTCTGCCTTCTACCCGAGTTGTAATGAACTGACCATAGAGGCTGTATACTGTAGAGGATTCGCAAGCTGCAAATATGATATTCACGACCAAAGACTACTCTACCTTGTTCACTGTCGTCTATCGACGCTGCTAAATTAAGATATTACTAATTACCCTTACATGACTTAAGATTGATTAACATTATCTTGTTTTTTATACCTATTCTTACATTTCTGGGGATGTCGAGAGCATTAGGCTTTTTTCTTTGCGGTCTTGTCAAATCGTAGCCCTTATTGAAACTCGCGAAATAACACTTAGAGAACTTCTTCTTCGTAAGACTTTTTTATATGAGGTTTGTTATTCCACTACTGAATAAACTTTCAACAAAAACCTAGCCCCCCCCCATCTTGATTAAACTAAGTAAGTCCCCTTCTCTTGATAAAAAGAAAAATATGTGTATTTCCACGGAAAGAAAAGAATACGTTTTATTCTTTTGAATTCTTATATTGCTATGCTGCTTGAAGATCGTTGTAAAATAAGACACGCAATATTACTATGCCCTATGACACTGATAAACATTCGCAAAGTGGTCTCTGACGAATATCACTTGCATAAGTGTCATCTGTTTTTATGACAGTTACGCTTGTTGGTGCCCACTCTATTAAAAAGCCTGCCATAAAATGTATTCTGCGTCGAAAGCAGAAAGAAAGAAATAAGTAACTAGTAAAGTGACTATCACGAGACATTTTTTTCTGGTCATCAGTCTCTCTCATTCCAGCATTCGCTTGATGCACATGTGTTTGTAATTCTGTGGCAATAAAGGATTTTTGAATTGTAATGAAGCATTGAAGGTTTAACGTAACAAACTGACTGTCAAAGACAAATATGCTTTCAACAGGTCAGACAATTTTCTTTAGTAGGTACACGGCTCTAGGGAAAAACAGCAACAAGACGAGGGGGGGGGGATTAGTTGCAACAAAACCTGCCCCGGAATGAGGTGGTGACATGTCAAAGAAAACATTTATAACGTAAATAATTAATATAAAGTTTTTGTAAGGCACCAAGTCAACAATTGTCAGCTTAGAATGTGAATTAAGCCTTGTTCGTAGCCTTCGTGTTATTTATCCATGCCATTAAGCCCTTAGGACTTTAGAAATAAAATTTTATTATTTTACCTTGGTGTGTAATTATGAACAAATGTTCATCAGGAACTGTTGAGTTGTGCTGCTCGCTCAAAAGGCGCTGAGCTGATAAAACCTTATCCAGCTGCAAATATTCTCCGTACAACATTCCATCTCCGTTCACATTGTCTAGCTTACAACCTAGGCTGAAAGAACATAACAGACTCTTGCAGGAATGAGTAGGATCTAGTATAGTAGTTTTTTTTTAATAAAATGATAGTGAAATAACAAATATAATTTCGTACATTAATTTTTAAAATGTACATATAGCTTATGTCTGATGTGTTCGATACCAAACTTCATATAAACTTGATTTAATTTGGCTTCACCCTTTTGTATTTTTTAAATTATAAATTCTTTTGATAAGAAGAAAATCAATGTTTCAGGCCTAATAGGTTGTGGGCAACGACTTGTTCCCTTTTTGGACGAATATGCCATCAGTCTTTTCGGCGTTCACTCTGATGCTCAAATTACCCAGTTTATCACTAAACATTATCAGTTTATCACTAACAATTAATCAGTGTATCACTAACAATTGCCAGTTTATCACTGATAAACGTCGAAAAGGCAAACTGTGTAGTCACCTTCTTCCTAAAACTGAAAGAAATCGTTGAACATAATTTACTCAGGGCTACAGAACCTCCAGACTTTTGCTTTGTACTTTCTGGGCATAAAAATGGATAACCACCTCCATTTTTCTACACACCTTAGGAACGAATTTCCCCAATCCCTCTCTCTCTCTCAAACACAAAAAAATGAAGGATTATGGAAGCGAAATTTTGAGCAATGATTTTTTTTTTTTATTAAAAAAATTGTTTTATGGCACTAAAAACAAATCTTAACTTTGTTTTGTTAAACAAATATTTTAAACTAGTTTGTTTATTCGGCCAGTTCTATATTCACAATTTATTCCGATATGGGATAATCATAACAAGTGTCAAATAAATTTTTATTCAACATTCAGAGATGAAATGTTGCTCCCCCCCCCCGAATCTAGCAAAACTAATGTATTCTTTGCTAGCCATAAAAATTCGTTTTTAATGTTTTTTTTATGGGTACTGAAGTCAAACTTATTTTTGACATTTACTGAAAGCGTCTCCAGGTGTTTGTAACTTTTTAATAATCTTTAGATAGAAAAACAACTTTATTATGATAAATTACAATCTGCCTCATTGGCCAATAAGTAATTGTGATAAATGATCTCATTCATGCCATATTTACAATTTCATTCACAGTCTTTGCAAACAACCCAGAGACCTCCCAAGTTCACGTGGTTGTCACCTCCCTCGCGTGCGAAGGAGGAAGCGGAGTCTTGAGAAGTCCCCCACGCTCCTCCGTCAGTCGCGTCACTGAATAAGAGCCAGCGGAGGCTGACCAAGAGCGCGAGAGCCGCAGACGCTCAGGACATGGTTGGAGAAACTGACCATTGCCAGGATTCCCACTGTCGCATTTATAGCAGGTCACGAGGCCACTGCCGCTTCAGTTTCCGAGGAGGATTATAGGGCAGTGCAATGACTGTGCTAGGTGGTTAGGGTGGTTGGATAGGTTACTATGGAATTTCATGAACTTGGAAGGAATGAGTTCAAGAATGTAAGGTATATTAAGATCGTTATGAAGGGTTTTGTTGCTGACGTAATAAGATGTTCTCAGGCCTTTAGGTTGAACGGATTGGATACGCTTGATGTTTCACTTTTTTGCTGTCCCCCCATAGCTCTATTCTGTATGTCCAGATTGGTTTAAGTATAACTTTTTAGATTAGTAATTTATTTTCTATTGAGATATGGGATGTCTTTTGAAGTAGTCTGTACAGTTGTACAAAGCGTCTGTTTAGTTCTTGTCTTTTTAGCCTCGTATGTGGGCTCCAGGTCAGTCGTTTGTCGAGATGGAAGCTTAAGTACCGTACTGTTTCGGATACAGGGAGAGGAATAGAATTAAAATAAACTAGTGGACAAGACTTGCGACAGAGGGTAAAGGTAATGTGGGAACATTTTGCTTCATTAACTTTGATCCGCCATTGGTTGCACCAATACTCGATCTCATCAAGGTGTTTTTGAAGGTTATGGGATGCTATATCGGCGTCTGGGTGGGATGGGAAGACTGCAGTGTCATTTGCAAATTTGGCCAAGAAGGTATTGTGGGTAGAGGGGAAATCAGCGGTGTGGACCTCCTGGTTTTATGGGATAGTAGTTAGAATATTCTAAACCACAGCGGACTTGGAAGAAGCGGTTTGAAATGTAGGACTGTAGGATTAGGAAAATGGTCTGTGGTAAATATCTTTTGAGCTTGTAAAGCAAACCTGCGTGCCAAGCCCTGTCAAAAATTTCAATAATCTAAGTTCATTTAATAAGTCCCAGCATATTTATGTGTTAATCTACGTAAAAATAAATTCGAATGATCTATCGTAACCTTTTTAAAGAAAGACATAAAACGATATTTAAAAAAAAAAGCTTTAAACTAAACAAATTTTTTTTTTCTTGACTCCTAGGGTACATTGTCAAGAACGCTTGGACACACGCCAAATATTTTTCGACCTATTTTCACCAAAATATTGTTCATATTATTTAAAAGTTTTTGTATATTTATATCATTATTTTATAGCCAGAACAGTGACATGAGACAAACACCGGAACATGTAATGACACTTTAGGAAAAAATTGAATTGTGAATAAAGTATTAGAGATGTTTTATTGATTACAACATTATTATGTTATTTACTTGTGTATTTAGTTATTTGTGGCCACCCGGGGCCATCTATACATGGGCTATGCTTGTGCACAAATACATCTAAATTCTGCTATATCTCGTTTCTAAGTTTCATCTCCTTGAAATATCGATTGTTGATAATTAGTAGTTACGTACTCTCATGAAAATGGCATCCTTGGAGAAGATATACGTTAGCTGTCAATCAAATGACTGTTTGAATGCGCAATTCACGCTTGTCGCCACTCACTTGAAATATTCTGTTATATCGCATGAGCTCCTTTGTTATTCAAGATTAAGGAGCCTCAGGTCTATTTATGTATTTATTATTGCTAGATATTTTCGTTTATCCATAGAACGTTAACAGAGTGAATTTCAGATTATGCTATTATCGGTTATAAGGAAGCCTTGAGATACGGTTCAGCTCTGATCTCGTGTCTGCATACATAATAGTCAAACATTTGTCTCTTTATCACAATTATTATCATTCGAGTATTATATCATCCTTCTTATGATGGTATAACACTTTTTATTTTTATGCAATAAAGGCCTGCAAAGGAGAATATAATTGATTCTTAAATGTACAACAGTGGATTGCGCAACAATTACGTGTACTCACTAAAAGCAGGATGGATAATAAATGGTAACATTTATTTTTAAAAAAAATTATTTTTATTTTGAGAAATGAAAATTTTTCATTTCGAAAAAAAACAAACTTACTTTCAAACATAAATACAAGACTGTTTTTTTTTTTTTTCACTGTTTAACTGTGATTTTCGAATTTGATTAATTTCTTGGGTCAGAGAGACCCGGGGATACTACTGGTGTCGGATAATTTTCAGGTTACCGCTGAAGGGTTGAAACTGAACAATATCTGTGTGTAGTGCATTAAGAATTATTAGTACAATATGCATTCCCGCAGTTGTAAATTTTGGTTATTATTGGTAAAAGAGAAAAATTGTCACCTCCAGCCAATGGAAATGTCATTACTTCCCCAATGCTTTATACACTGTTGCCTGTATCTTATGCATGGTACAAAAACACCTGAAAACTGTTATTTTTTCAAAACCTGTTTATTTTGTTATATTTGTATTTACAGTCTGTGAGGTACTAAATAAACTAAAAATTGCATCTGGTGCTTGATGTAAAAGGTAGAATAGCAACAGAAATTATTAGAAGCACCAGGGGTACTTTTTAAAAAGTTTTAATAAAAAATCTGAGCCCTAACCATTCAGAAGTACCACCTAGGAAATAAATTTAGCATCAATAAGACATAGAAAACACTTTAATTTTATATCAAGACAAGAACTAAACAGACGCTTTGGACAACTGTACAAACTACTTCGAAGGACATCCCATCTTTCAATAGAAAATAAATTACTAATTTACCAAGTTATACCTAAGCCAATCTGGACATACGGAATGGAGCTATGGGGGGCAGCAAAAAAGTCGAACATCAAGCGCATTCAATCCTTTCAAAAGTCCTGAGAACAATAGTAAATGCCCCTTATGACGTCAGCAACAAAACCCTTCATAACGATCTTAATATACCTTACATTCTTGAACTCATCCCTTCCAAAATCATGAAATTCTATAGTAACCTATCCAACCACCCTAATCCCATAGCACAGTCGTTGCACTGCGCCACACAACCCTATAATCCTCCTCGGAAACTGAAGAGGCAAGTGACCTCGTGACCTTCTATAAATACGTAACAGTGGGAGTCCTGGCAATGGCCAGTTTCTCCAATCATGTCCAGAGCGTCTGTGGTTCTCACGCTCTTGGTCAGCCTCCGCTGGCTCGTATCCGGTAACGCGGCTGACGGACGAGCGTGGGGGACTTCCCAAGACTCCGCTTCCTGTATCGCATGCGAGGGAAGTGTCAACCTTGTGGATTTGGGCTGTAAATACTGTATGGATGAGCGATTGAATGAAAATTGTAAATATGGTATGAATGAGAACATTTATCACAATTACTTATTAGCCAATAAGGCAGATTGTAATTTTATCACGATAAAGAAGTTTCAATATAATTTTATATCAATATTTCTTGTGGAATAGCAAGGGCCAAGCTGTGCCTGTAATCACTTAAAACTTTTTATTTGGCTTATTTGACCCTAATTTAAATAGTAGCAAAACGTTTATAAGAAAAATAAAATCATACTCAAAGATTTTATACAGAAAATTTTTCTTTAAAGAGTTATTTTGTATCTTTAAAAAATTGGTGTTAAAACAAAACTTTTTTATAAAGTGAGTAAACGTTTGGGCCCCAGCTTAAGAATCATTAAATTCCTATTATTTTCAAAACCACCGAAAGGCCTTCAACGCAGTGACAACTCTCCATTGACCCCGCAATCCTCACGTGTTAAGTGCCGATTCATCAGAAGCTAACCTCGGCCCGACAAGTTATAAGTATTATAGTAACTCCATGATATACGTGTTTATCTACTGTCTGTTGTTTATTCAACTCTTCATTTTATTAACAATGAATACAAATTAATTTCCATTGCCAAGCTTGAAAGGCTCTCTATTTTACCGTAAAAATTATTTACACCGTTTGTAAAGAACAAAGAACAAATTTTTCAAGTTTACATAACTGGTTTACGTTATATCTGTTCAGGCATCTTTAGGACTACGAATGATATAATTTTTCAAGAAAACAAACTATCATTACAACAGGCTTATTGTCTTGTTGGATGGAGAATAGAAAAGTAAGTTTTTTTTTCTCCAATCATGTCCTGAGCGTATGTGGCTCTCGCGCTCTTGGTCAGCCAAAAGTTTATTAAGTTTTTAAACCAGTTTATTAAAACGTTTTTTACCAAATTTATCGATTCAGTAATAGTTGAAGAGTGGAACAATGATTTAAAAAAATATCTTTTATAGTGCATGAATAGGTGAAACGTCGACTGGTGAAGTAAAAATATTCTTGGAGATACCCAAAAGCTTTTTTTGAAAAATTTCTTTTTTTTTTTACATAAGTGTGGAATTCAAAATACAGTTGTCTCTTTTTGGAGTTTTAGCAGAATATTCGTACAAATTATCCAATCCTCCATGCTCCGTATGAATGGGAATATCAACACTTTAACACGTGTCCTCAGCTAGTCAATACATACTACACAATAAACTTCCATGCCAACCTTTTCCGCTAGCTTTCAATTGCTTACTCTGATAGCATATAAAAAGAAATAATTGATCTAAAGAAATTGTCCTGTAGGTAAAAGTATCAATTAAAAGTGGCGCGCGATATGCTCAAGTGAGGATGTATGAAAATTCAAACGTGATGTATCACACAATTAAGGGATTGGGATTATCATTATTTTATTTAACAACAACAACTTTATTATGATGAAATTACAATCTGCCTTTACTTAATAGGCAATAAATAATTGAGATAAGTGTTTTCATTCATACCATATTTACAAACATTTACAAACAGCCCAGGGGCCCCCTAAGTCCACAGGGTTGTTGCCTCCCTCGCAAGCGAAAGAGGAAGCGGAGTCTTGGGAAGTCCCCCACCAGCCACGTCACCGGATACGAGCCAGTCATTATCATTATTAATTTTTATTAATTGTAGTACATTTGTGTAATGAAAAATATTTTTTTTCCTGGTATATTCTGTTGTGCATCAAATAAAAAGACCAATAAAAAGTACTGTTCAAGAATTGGTATAATATTTAAGGGGTTTAGTAGAATATAAATACAACACAACCTTAAAATCAGATCGATGACAATTTTAATTAAAATTAAATCTTACGTCTTTCAATAATATAGTGTCCACTATATTGTTGAGAAGCGGAATATTTATTATTTAATTATATCCTTCCACAACTGGGACTAAAAGAGAATGACAATTATTTTTTATATTTAATTAAAACATTTTCCCCTGTGGTTAGAAATTATCATGTACATCAATGGGGCGGGCGTATTAGAGAAAGTGCTTTTTAATGTGTTAATAAAAACAATAAAGCATGGGGAAATCAATCAAGAGGGAGTATTTAGTAAGATCATCAAAAGCCTCAATTTTGTGAAACTGCACACTTAACCAATTTTTTTAATTTATATTTTATTTTAATTTACAATTAAAGTTAAGTCCGTCAGATTGATTACGCATATTACGTATTATTAATCAAGACGTTATTTAATTCGACAACCTACTTTATATTGTAGGTATTGTATATTGATTACCAAGTTATTGAATTATGACCATTCTGTGTTTTTTTCCATGGGGTCGCATTTATTTTTGGCACCATCGGTACATCTACTACAACAGAAAATTCCGTGCTTCTATGTCGAATTCGGGTTGCGTTAAAGATTTGACTTGTGAATCGCAGTTTAATGGAATGAAAAAATTCAATCTTGGACGTAATTAATTAGTAGGTCAGAATCTTCAATTTGATACTCTGTTTAAAATTGTAGATATATATTATTTATTAAAACAACATATAATATTTACAATGGCAGAATAAATTGTCAATGGTAAATGATATTACATGATGATATGGAGGTCTTGACCGCACTGCTGAGCTGTGTGACGTAAAGTAGTCAGGTCTCGTTGCCTTTTCTTTCAGCTTTTCTTCACCTGGCAAGGAGGGTTTTCAGGAAGTGTCTGTGAGGATAAGGTACTAATGTGTATGTTCGTACGTGCTTGAGGCCTTTCGTGAAATGTGCGGTATTGTCTACGAATAACTTCTGGCACGGGTGATATGTTCAAGTCTCTGTGCAATGTTCAGTTAGATACATACCAAGGCGAGTTAGTTATGTGTCTGACCGCATAGCTCAAATCCGTTCGTATATTTGTGTACAGTTAGTTTTATTTTGAAGAGATAAGTTCGATCGAGGCTTAATAAACAATTAGTTGTCAAAATCGTCGTTTTATTTGTATCCGTCTGTTTTGAATGCCAGTCGCCTGTCTTGGTACATCCCAAGATTGCGCACTGTGCCAGAGGCCAGTATTAGTTCATTGTTTAGTGTTACTATAGGGCGGGAGTTATGCCGTAGTGTTAGAGTGAAATTGATTTTCGTGTGTTAAATTGTATTCTCCATTTGGGAGTCAGTAAGTTTTGAAAAGGGATGGTTGCGCTTGTGTGTGATGATAGTATGGCTGCGTCGTCTGCAAATGTAGCTAATAAAATTCATGGATTTTCTGGAATGTCATTGGTGAATAACGTGTAGAGAAAAGGGCTTAAGGAGCATAAGGTGACACCTCGGCATTGACTTTTGCCGCAGGAGAGCCTTCTTGACCGACTTTGACATTATAAAATCTGCCTTCTAGGAAGGTTTTTAAAGATAATAGTTCCAATGAATCCATGATCGAGTGATTCAAGTGAGGCTCCACTGTAAAAAAATGTTTTATTTCAAAACTGATGGCGATGTTTCCATCGTCTCAAAAAGTGTAGGAAACTAAAGATTACGCCACTCTGGTTAGTAATATATAATATTTTTTCGGGCTTAAATATAGATTTAAGTTACACGTTTTAATTACAATTAAACCATTAAAATCGTTTTCTCAGTCGTAACAGAGAAACTCTTAATTGCGACATCCCTTGACTGGATTTTTTTTTTTTTTTTAAACTTGAAATGATCATTTTTTCAACTTGCTCGAAACTACACGTGTTGATTTGGAGGTCGTACAGTTTACTAAGAAAAAGTGGTTCCTGCCAAACCACGTTCAACGTGCTAACATTGTCTCATTCAAGGCCCTCACACAAATTCTATGTGTGTATACTATGTTAAAACGTTCCCTATTAATAAATTTCTAAAAAATCTAACGTCTCTTTATCATCAACCTAAGCTGATGTCCCAACTAATACTTTCACACATTATACATATATAAATTGTTAGTTGTGGGATTTTTGTTTCTTTTTCACATAATATAAGTGGATATTTTAGTTTTGTTTTATATGCGCCCTGGAGTCTGGCAACTATACGTAATGAGCCCATGTACATAAAATGCAATAAAGAAATTATTTCTCTCAAAATATATAGACTACAAGCTCCACATAATAATAAGTTGCTATACATCATATTTTTCAAAAATATATGGAATGTGACATAGTCGACTTTCCAATATTATTTTGAGTATTTATTAATTAAAAAGTTTAATATATAGGGTGTCCCAGAACTAATGCAAGATTTGAATTTGCCACAATTTGTGCAGTTAAGTGCTGGCAACCCTAAAAAACACCAATTTGACAGCTGACAGTTTAGGGTTAGTAAAAATGGAGCGTTACAAGATAGAACAACGTGTCTTTATTGTTGAACATTATCTCAAAAATAATGAAAGTTTGGCGGCCGTAGTTCGAAAATTTCATACAAAATATGGTCGGAATAGTGTTTTGACTTCATCGACTGTGAAGAGATTAATTGAAAAATTTAGGGAGACAGGATCAGTTGGAGACACTAAACACATTGGTCGTCCAAAAATAAGCCGTTCAAATGTCAATATCGAAGCAGTGCGTGAGAGTGTTGTTGAAAATCCAGGAACATCAATTCAGCGTCGTAAACACAGTTCTTTGTGCCGAAATTGGATGATATTGATGTGGCCAATATGTGGTTTCAACAAGTGCCACATGCCATACAGCCCATGAAACAATTCAAATACTCCATGAGACATTTCCAGGTCGTGTACTCTCTCGTTTCGTTGATCAGAATTGGTCCCCTAGATCGTGTGAATTGACACATTTAGATTTCTTTTTGTGGGGTTATTTGAAGTCAAAGGTGTATGTCAACAAGCCCACACCCACCGGTGCATTAAAAGAAGAAATTTAACGCTGCATCAACAAAATTCAACCACATTTATGCCAAATGGTCACGGAGAATTTCGACAAAAGAGTGCGTATGTGCCAGCAAAGTCGTGGAGGCCATTTGCCCGATGTGTTATTCCATAAATAACCCTATCCTATTTACTTTATAATTCAATAAAAAAATAACAACAAAAATACTCAAAACTGGGTTTTCGATTTAAATCAAATCTTGCGTTAATTCTGGGACGCCCTTTATATATCATATAATATATATATATATTTATATAAATTCAAAGCTATTGAGAAACTGCCATACTTCAGTACGGTATTCATTGATGCCTTAAAGAGGCCAATTATGATGATGCCAGTATACAGTAAACAATTTTAGATGACGCTTGAGGATTGAGGATGTATTGTAAATTATTGAAAAAAAATAAACTCAAGTATGAAAAATAATATATTTAATAATATGCCTAATTAAAGCAAAACATATTCTAATATATTATGTTCATTGATTTTTTTTGCAGTAATTGACATTGTAATCAATTATATTTATAGACGTCTATTTGTAATCAATTTTTTTTAAAAATAAATATTGTGAAGATAATTTGTTTATTCTTATTTTCACCACAAAAATGTAAATTTACAAAAGAGACAAGTGAAAAATATTTAGAAAGTTTGTTTACGACATATTTTTCAAAAATATCTGTAATTAGCCACAGTCGACTTTCCAATAGTATTTTGAGTATGCAACCTTATGGTAGGGAAAGGATATAAGACAATATTGGTAGCTGAGAAGGAGACGCCAAATATTTTCGAAACAATCACTTACAAAAAAAAAAGTCAAAGGCAAAAAATTGTCAAAATTCTGGAATTTTTCTGTAATGTTTTTCGCCGAATGCACACTAAATGATAGTTTGTCGTAAATAAATGTATCTTTACATCTATGTATAAATATTGAAGAGTCATCAAACACTTGGCAATTGAAAAACGAACGAATTTTCGTACCATATTGTTTTTATTTAAGGGTATCAAACAGACTTTATGATTAATATATATTATACTTTGGGATTTTAATAGTCTATAATTAGAAAAAAATATTGAAACGGTCATCTTTTGTTTTTGTATTTTGTAAACATTTTGTGCTACCAGAGCTTTACTTAGAGGAATCGTATTTTTCATAGAAATTTTTCTTGATACTCCAAAGATGTTATAAGTAAAAGGTACGAGTTATTAATTAACCAATTACTTTCTCATTAAAAAAATAATTGTTTCTTATCAGATTCCAATTTATCCAGAGTATCCTATTAAACAACACGACTTCCTCATTAGTAATATGTAATGAAACTTTAGCAGACTATAATTACAAAAGTCATTAAAACTGTCATTAATATAGATTGTTATAAACGACAATTAACTTCTTTCTTTTTTTTTAACGCGTAATGAAACCCTTAATTGTGCGATTAATCGCACTTGGCTTGAGCTTTTTTTTTCTGTGGGGATAGATTGCAATAACAATAATAACATCTATTCTTACTCGGTAATATTTATGATAAAATGCAAGACAGTTTATCTAAGCCTCCATTTGCTTCCACTTCCTTCATCAAATGTGCTCCAATCAAGATTATTTAGTTATTTTCTATCACAAAAAAATGAGTAGTTACATATAGTGCTAA
This sequence comes from Acanthosoma haemorrhoidale, assembly GCA_930367205.1. NCBI lineage: Eukaryota > Metazoa > Arthropoda > Insecta > Hemiptera > Acanthosomatidae > Acanthosoma > Acanthosoma haemorrhoidale. The sequence continues at coordinate 59,594,511 of OV884009.1, read as the reverse complement.
CTAATGAAATAGTGTTGACTTTTATAACATTCTAATTAAGTAGGTTACAATTAAGCAGTACTTACTTAGGGTATATTTATTTTATTTTGTAATTTATAAATCTAGGTATATATGTGTTTACCTATTTATTTGAGAATCAGTGCGTGGAAATGTATTTGTATAGATATTTTATGTTTCTAGTTCTTGTTTTTTTTCTTCTTCGTATTGATTTTGTTTACATTTATTTCAGTTTATATGTTTAGTTCTTGAATATGTGTCTTTTATTTGTTTATTTATATTTTTTACTTTTCTTATTTTCTTCGCACTGTAAAGTCCCCTATAGATGAAATGATGGCTTATGCGGTCTGCAGGTTTGTCACCTAAGCCCAAGGACACCACGACGTCCCTGGACAAGGATTAGGTGACCCAACGCGTCGGGTGTCCGAGTCGGCCAATCTTGTCAGATCAGACTAGATCAGTTCATCATGGGATGATCAGGTGAGGCCGATTTGACCCCTCAGCTGTTCCGAGGTCCCTGTCTTAATAAACACCTGTGCGTGAAGTCAAAATGGAGGAAGTTGTTACTTAACGGAGGGTGTTAATAGAAGTATTGGAAGCTTACAAAGATTTCCCGTGTTTGAGAGGTCTAATAATTAATGTGGCTAAATTGATTCCCTTTCATAAGCCATCCTTTAGCTCATATTATTCTCTTTCTTCTTCGGTTCTCTAACTCTAACGGTTAATACTTAACGACAAGAAAAGCTATTTTGTTCTTTTCGTAAAACAGGCGGGATTTTGACTTTTTTTTTTTTTCTATCTATTCACATAACACATTTTATATGTCCTGTAGCATCGCTACATTATATACAAGGTCTGCATTCGGTATAAAAGTTATATAATCAATACAAGTACATTGTGTATCATTGTACTTGTATTATGACCCTGTGCCCGAACCGAAGGAGGTAAGACGCGATGGGTCTCATGTGGATGCAAGATCCGATTTTGTGGATGATATGGTCACGCCAACCAAATCAATTTTTTTGTTCTCTTAACCCCAATATCACTATTTTTAAAATTGAATTTATACAAAATTATTACAAAAATACATAATCGAGCTGTGATTGGATCCTTGCAATGGACTAAATGAATTTTAAGCAGGTTTCTGTAACTGTTTATTGATTATTGTTAAAATTGTATAGAATGAGAACAAGACTAGGTGATGGGGCTCACCTTCCTTACCAAATCAGGTCGTCAGTCGGCGCAATTAAATATTAGCTGGGACTGATGCGTGTAGCAGCTTATCAGTTGCGTAGCATTTCATTCGAATGACATCTAATGCACTATGTTGCAGCAATTAACTGATGTCCCAAAGTCAAGTTATGGACTAAATCGAGTTTTTATGATGAATTTTAATTTATTTACAGTCCAATGTCAAGGAAAAAAAAAAACTTATTTGAGTCCTTTCCCACATATTTGAACTGAGAGCCTCTGTTAGATGTACTTAACATTAAAAAGATTCTGATTCAATTGCCCAAAATTAATTTTTTTCGCGGTTTATCATCTAAGAGCAGGAGCTGATTAGGAGAGGAGGATATTATTTAGTTACATTAATAATCTTAAATATTTATTTATTACTGTATACCTTTACTAGACGGAAGCTTCCGTGACTAATTTCCTACCAAACCGTTTGAAGGACATTTTTATTTATTCTTACCTGCCTGTTAGAAGACTGCACTTCCAATCCGGTAGATATCCGAAATCGAAAAGTTGTACCATTCAGTAATAGGTCCAGATTTTGAAGGCATGCATTTTGAAAAACTTTATTCCAGGACGGTCATGTTTAAATGCACACCTAATAGAATAAATTTGTAACAAGTCATTATCAGAAATATTTTTGTGATATGTAATAGTGGTATATTTTATATTGGAGTAGGGCGAACTTCAATTAGTGGTCCGAGTCGCCATTGGCTCCTTATGACTTATTCTTACGATTTATTTATTTGTCACGGCGTCATAGGAAGATATTATCTGCATTCCTTTTTGAATCATGGGATACTGTCTAAGAACTCTCCTTATTTTAAAGAGATGTTTGTTCATTAGGGACATAGTCCCAGTATAGTAAAGATACTTTTATGTATAAAAATATAAATATTATATTTATGAAGTCATGAAGTCAAAAATTCACCATTTCGAGCGAGCCATGGGCGGTTGGATACAGTTTGTTAACGTCTGCTAGTTGATCAGATTTTTTTTTTTATAGCGTTATTTAATCCCACTTGAGCAGAAGGAACGATCCGTTAGTTTCACAAATAACAAGCTACCGTTTACCGCTAACAGGTTTCAAACGAGAAACTGTTCCCTCATTATTTAATCAGTTGCGTGCAAATCTACTGAAAAATTGTGCCGGTACAAAATCGTAAATATACGCATATAGAAAGATGGCTGTTTATGTATTTATTTATATGTTTTGAGAGAGATAATTCTTTATTTCATTTTATGTACATGGTCTCATTTAGTTGCAAGACACCAGAGCGCCTCTAAACTAAAACTAAAATATAAGTAACGTGTACAACTAAAATATCCACTTATTTATATTTAGGGAAATAGCAACAAAAAAAAAACTTACAAAAAATGTATTTATCAAAATTTAGTTTAAATATTCCTGAAGAGGACATGACCCATCAGATGAATCGAGTGATTTTAACGAAATTACTCTCGACCCCCCCCCCCACCAAAAAAAAACAGCAAAAGGCATTCTTTATGTTGTTTAGGCCACTTTTTTAGAAAGTTCTTTATTTGTAAAATTACAATTTGTTTATCCAGCTTTGATAATTGTGATTTAAGAGCTCATTCATACATTATACACAATTCCATTCACTCAATATGTATAGTTCACATTCATACCAAATCTGCCAAGGAGTCCTTATACCCTCAAGGATCAAACTCATTTTTAATAGCATTTTATGTTTTTACATAAAACATGTATTATGTAACATGTATGTTGGGTATAGTAATGGTTTTTCGATATTATTTTCATAAATAATTCATAAAAAAATAACCACTTAAGTACCAAAAATCCATTAAAAAATGTATAACTTATATAGTTATTACATAGTATTATATAGTTATCAAACATTTCCAGTAAATTATTGCAGCCATCTCAAATTTAACAGTTCAGTCGACAACGAAATGCCGAGTGGTACGATCACGATCCTCAGAAACGTCCTTTAATTATAACGGTTTAAAAAAAATATATATATCTTAAACAACAAAAATTCGTAAATCCAAAAAGTAATAAATTATTTTTTATTGATAATACAACTGCACAAGAAATACATTTTTCAATGGATTGCTTGTCCACAAGTGACTATTTTTTTTATCAATTATTCCCTGAAATAATATCAAGAAACCATCACTATATCCAAGCAAAAATCGGCTATTTTTTATCTTGAAATGTTGTTTAAAAAAATAAAATGCTATTAAAAATGAGTTTGATCCTTGAGGGCATAAGGACTCCTTGGCAGATTTGGTATGAATGTGAACTATACATATTGAGTGAATGGAATTGTGTATAATGTATGAATGAGCTCTTAAATCAAGATTATCAAAGCTGGGTAAGCAAATTTACAAATAAAGAACTTTCTAAAAAAAGTGGCCTAAACGACATACAGAATGCCTTTTGCTGTTTTTTTTTTGGTGGGGGGGGTCGAGAGTAATTTCGTTAAAACCACTCGATCCATCTGATGGGTCATGTCCTCTTCAGGAATATTTAAACTAAATTTGGTATGAGTGTGAACTGTACATATTGAGTGAATGAGCTCTTTAATCACAATTATAAATTACAGGTAAGCTAATTGTAATTTTGCAAATAAAGTGACTTAAAATACATAAAGAATATCTTTTGCAGTTTTTTGGGGGGTTATTTCATATACAGTTATTTCATTGAAATCACAGGATCCGGTCTGATTGGTCAAGGACTCTTTAGCAATATTCAAACCAAATTTTGATAAATACATATTAGTTGTGGTTCTTTAATTTACTCGCTCCCCGGCCCAAAAAAGGACTATATTTTGTTATTACATCGTCATTTATTCGTTTATATACCCGTACGAGGGGAAACAAATTAATGGTCAGGGAGAAAGTAGGAGATAATGAGATCAAGGACCCTTTGAAAAACTATTAATCTGTAAAAATACTTTCGCTTGTGCTGAATGAACTAATGTCGCATACAAAGTTTGGATAATGATTTTACTCCATCATAACACAGTTATTATTTAGCAAGCGGGCCTATCATAATTGATTGATAATGACAATTGATCACGCGCGATTTATAATTCTATGGCACCCGGAGAAATATAACATTTATAGAGGGGTTCTCACTGAACATTAGTGAGACAGCAACAAATTGCCAATGCCGATGTTTCTCAGGCGACGAAATTGCACCCGGATACTGTTCCATTCACAAATCGGCTTGACCCGTATCATCTGTAGTACATGCCATATTACAAAAATAAAAAGATAAGAGAATATTAATTTTGTATAAGCTCGAAAGGTATGCCTGTTCGTTGAATTCAATACGTAAACTGGACGCTGGATAGCAAAGTTTAAGAAGAACAATCAAACCGTTTAGGAACAAACATTTGCACACTTTATTGATATCTTCATCAGAAGGCTATCGCTTACAAATGATGCCTCGTTTATAAATTAAAAACCAAAGACAGTAATAATTAATAAATAGCCAAAGTTTCGATTTTAGGTAGCCGAAGTATTTTGAATTAAAGTTTTATCAAAGAATGAGTTTTAGCGATCCAACATATATTCAAAGTTTAACTTCCAAGCTTCATTTCCACTCGTGTTTTTCATCAGAGGTTATATCTTGGCAATTATACAACAAAATATATTTATAAACCTTTCCAACGGAGTATTTATAACAGAAATCAACACGAGGATTAATGGCTTTATTATTCCCATTTTGAAACATAATCATGAAAAATAACAAAGTATGCAAATTAAAAATAAGGTAGATATATGTATTCACCTCTGATCTGTATCCATTGATGATACTTAGATTACTGGTAGTAACCGTCATTTCTTATATAACATCATCCCCTCCACGTGAACGCCGATCTTTCAATTATGCAATCCAAATTTAAGAAATATCGCCATAAATTAAAATAAAAAAATAATCAGCTTTATATCGTTCAATTAAAATTTTAGTTATGTAATAAATTGTTTTTTTTTTCATTACCCACCCTTTATTAGCGTCCCTGTATCATATTTCAATGGAGCAGGAAATTGAAGAAATAAGCAGTTTCTCAATGCCGTTGAAATAATATTCTCAAAAAACACTCATCATAGTGAAATAATTATCACTAGTGATACTATTTTTTTTTTTCTTTTTAATTCCAATAATAAATCTTTGTTCGCAGAAAGATAGAATCAAATACCAGGAGTGACGATTGTGGTAAAATATCGCACCCATAACATTTACCACACAGTTACATTTACTTTTTCATTTATACCGAATTTAAGTTTTACATTCATGCAATATGGACATGTGTACATAGCCCAGAGATTCCCCAATTCGACCGCAGTAATTAATTATATACTGATAATAACCAGGGGTCACATTTTGTTTTAGTTTCTCTCCGGGTAGAAAGCTGTTTCCAACATTTTTCTTCTGTTAAAACTAATCAAATCAGGGGAACTTTTTTTTCGGTGGGGGGATAAAAAGAAGGTACGTAGTGCAATCCTGGTTACTACGGATATATTTAATGTATTTAAAATTTGAAAACGGTTTTGGGTTTAGAATGCCCAGAATGCTACTTCATCTCGTTAACGAGTGCCTCGACCGTGGCTACTTTCTAAGGAACTGGAAGAGAGCCACGCTTAATTCCGAACAGGACGGATCGGGAGTTGACATTTACCAAGAGCTACAGGCCCAGCATTCTCCTTTCAGTCCTAAGTAAAGTCCTGGAACGGCTTATGTACACGGGGCAGGGTTTTGAAAGAGTGGACCACACGAGGCAGTACGCCACTTCTATGTGCAGGAGCACAGCTGACGCCTTGGACAGGATAAGGTACGACGCTACAAGTACCTTATACTTTGGACTTTTGAAATTTCCTCTGATTTTGACAGTGTGGGGACCCTAGTTGATAGGGGAGCAGCAAGAGCTCGAGGTTTCTAGAAACCTTTTTTTTTTTTTTTTTCCGCCCTACCTGAGGCTGAGCCTCAAACGGGCTTGCCCCACAAGCCCGTGAAGCGGGCTCGTGGGGTTAGGTAGCCTGTGGTGCGCGTATTCCGGTGCAATGGGATTGTTGCACCGGTCAGCGCACCTTCGGTTATTCTGTTTTGTTTCATTTATTCTCAAAAAAAACACATGATAATAATATATAAAAAGAAAGAAGAAAACACAAAACTAAAGTAAAGAGAAAAGAAACACCTCTAATAATATATTTACAAATCCTAAACTAGCTATATATACTTTTTTTTTTTTCCCTTATAGCTAGTTATCTTAATACTATTTACAATTTTGGATCCGTGTTCTACCTATACTTAAAACTATATTTACATGGGGTGTGCATCCTCCATCCCCCTATAACTAAACTTATGTCTATACCATATACTTCTCAGTCCTACCTTATACCTATATATACATATTTACAGTGACTCCTCTGGAACCGGCGATACATCTTTGGCTTCGGGTGAGCCATTCCGAAGACACGGCTGCTCACCCCGCGCCACCCCCCTGGATATAGTGAAGTGCCCGGAGCCTTGAACCCTTTTCCACTCCCCGACGAATCTGCAGAACGCGGTGTATCTTGCTTCGTCATTCACCAGCGACGGCAGGTTGGACTCGCCCAGGCTGTACTCTCCTATCGTGCGGAGCAGCCGTGCTCTAGCCGGTTCCAGTGCATGACAAGAGAGCACGACGTGCTCCGCAGTATCGCTCTCTCCGCATTGGGGCAGGACCTGTTTTCTGCCCTCTTGTATTCGTACAGCCTGGCACGGAATCCGCCGTGTCCTGTGAGCACTTGTGACACCCAGTAATCCGGGGAGACCCAACTTGCCCTCAGCCTGTCCTGGACTGAGGGGAAGTACTTCCTCAGGGTGCTCCCCTTGGTCGTCCCAGTCCACCTGGCGCCCCAGGCCTCTATTGTCCATTCGCCTATGAGGGCCTTCCACCTCCCGGGCTCTTCCTCAATTATTATCCGTAGGGGAGGTGGAAGATCTTCAATGTGCCCTCTCTTCATCTTCGACCTGAGGCGCTGCTCCAGGAGGACCAGGTCTACTGGTGCCGCCGCTGCCAATACCTCCACCGTCCTGAGACACCGTCCTATAGGACCTCGTGACCCTTATCAAAGCCGCTCTCTGAATCCTCTTCAGGGCGTGCATCTGGCCCTTGTTAAGGTACGCCGACCATGACTGCGAGGCGTACCTGATGATTCCCAAGATGACTGCCTGGTAGAGGGTTCTTGAGACTGGGAACTTGACTCCCCCTATCCTCGCGAAGGAGTTACTCACTGTAACGACTCTGTCTCCGAGGTATTTGATGTGGGGAGAGAGGCTTAATCTTTTCCCCAGTCTCACCCCCAGGTACGTTACTTCCGTGCCCACCCTAACTCTTCTTCCTTCTATTTCCAACCACATAGGGTGGGCACGGTCCATCTTGCCCCGTATCAACGTCGCTGTTGTTTTCTCCGCAGCCATGGTCATCTTCATTCTGGCGCACCACTCCTTGACCAAATTGGCACAGGCGCACGCTCTTTTTACTACCTCGGCTCGTGAATTCCCCACGATGGTCGCCGCAAGGTCGTCCACATATGCCACCGCGGGGAACCCACGCTCTTCTAGGGTCACGAGGACCTTGTTAAACTCTAACTTCCAAAGGGCAGGGCCCAGAACTGAGCCTTGGGGACACCCTCGCTCCACCGGTGCTTCGACGTCGTACGACACTCCTCTGATGACCGCCCTACGTCCGCTAAGGTAGCTGCCCACGAGCTCATACAAATTGCTCGGGGCTTCCAGCTCCTGCCATTTCCTCATGACGTAGGGCCACCACACCCTGTCAAAAGCAGAGGAGATGTCAAATGTGACCAGCAGCGCGTGCTTGGAGTGAGTCGCCATGTCGTCCCTTATCTTATCCAAGGCATCAGCTGTGCTCCTGCCCTTGCAGGAGCCGTACTGTCTTGGGTGGTCCGCCTTCTCGAAGGTCTGGCACAACGCCGTGTGCATGAGTCTCTCCAGGACTTTACTCAGGACTGGGAGGAGGCTGATGGGCCTGTAGATCTTGGTAGCTGTCAGGTCCCGGTCGGCTTCCTTCGGAATGAGTCTGAGCTCCGCTCTCTTCCATTGGCTCGAGAATCTCCCGTGGTCGAGGCACTCATTCATTATCTCGAACAGCCTCCTCTCTATGAGTGGACACGATGCCTTGTTCATGGCCGCGTCGATCTCGTCCAGTCCTGGAGCTCTTCCGGTCTTCTGCTTCTGCACGGCGATGCGCAGGTCCCAGATGTCCCATGGTGGGTGCAGGTCCGTGCCTGCGGGGCCCTCTGTCAGGGATCTTACCCGAGAGTGGTTTCTAACCCGCTATAGCTCTGGCACAGGAGCGAGGTTGTACGCAAGGATCAGTCTTGGGCCCTGCCCTTTGGAAGATATCATTTGATGAGGTGACCATAGATGACTACAGGACCACCGCGGTAGTCTACGAAGACGACCTGGTGGTGGCCAGCACGGGGGACTCCCAATGAGAAGTCGTGAGAAGAGCGTGCGCCTGTGCTACACTGGTGGAAGAGTGGTCGGCATCGAGGAAGATGGCCTTCTCTTTCCCTTCATGAAATTCACCTCTTCACCTTCGTGAAATTCACCTCTTCCCCTTATTGAGTACCTAGTGGACAGGGTGACAACAGTCATCAACAACTTTGCCAGGATAGGAGGAGCGATGTGGGGAGTTTAGTACCTAGTCTCTAGGGCTATCTACCAGGGTGTGGTGATTAGAATTCTACGATATGGACCCCAGTCATGGTTAGCGCACCTCATCAAGGCCAATACGCACAAGCTAATGCAGATATAGTGTATCTCACTGATACAGGCCACGAGGGCCCATTAGACTCCTTCGAAGTGGGCTAAGCAATAGTCTCTGCGGAGAAGGGTCGACGAGGAACCTAGGAAGTGGAAGACCCTTCTCGGTGAAAGGGCCAACGAGGTGTGGAACGTCAGGTGAAGATCCGCACTTCTCACACTGTGGAGAAGAGGACACAGGAGGACATGTTGTGCTCTGCTGTTGAACCCTGGAACCCGTGAGAGCACAACTACTCCGTTCGTTAGGGAGGTACAGCATGGATGAATCTGACTTGCTGACGCAGGTAAATACGGAAGAGATCTTCGGGGTATTTGTTCTCATCATCCAGATGTAGAGGGAACCTCAAGGACATGGCCACTCAAGGAGAGTGGTGCAAAATAACAGCCATTGTTTTGGGAAGCCTCATCAAGAAGGCACTGTTGTACGGGATGGCATAGTGGCGTTGTAAATATAAGATAAGTTAGGATTGACGGTTAATATTAGTTAAGCTAGATTTAGGGACAGTAGAGGGTGCGCTACTTGTAAATAGTTTACAGTTATTTAGCAAGCATCCTTGTACTATGACCAATAATTAATTAAATAAACTAAATTTGAATAAAAATAAAAATTATGTTGAGCGCCACGCTTTAAGCTATCTTCCATTGAGGGGGGGGGGAGTTTGTTGATAGGCGTGTGTTAAGTCAATCTTTGATAAGTAGCGGGAAGCCATAAGTTGATTCTACAGTGAAGACATTTTAGGTAGGGGATAAACATTTGGTTTGGTTACCCCATTAACTTTGCAATGTTCTAAGCAAAAGCGATATTTTCCATTTCACTTTTTCGCCATCACGGGATTATTCCATGACCTATGAGGCTATAATATCTTCCTGAAGCATTTTGCCCGCTTCCTTGTTGATAGCTTCTTGAATTATGTAATATAGTTATATATAGTGAATGTAGCGACCGCTAACTACATAAGATAAATCACCCTATGCTCTATTGTATATATATTGTAAACAAATGTAAATAACATTACCAAAATATAAATCATTGTAAATGTGGTAAACAATAAACATGGAGCTAGGAGCCAATTAGTTATATGAGCTGGGGCACCAGCTGCCAGTAGCAGGTACTAAGCGACCCAACCTGCCGAGAGACCCTTACCCGGCTCACGTATCGGTGACACATCTCTTTGTCAGGGGACAAAGAAAACCACATACTCAACTGGCATTGGGCACTATAAAAACAGAGCTGATTGGATACTGACCGGCGGTTTGGGGCCTGTATATCATTCTCCTGGCAACTAACTGGCTCGTGGCTGCTCTGCTTTAAACTCTGAAACTTGGCTTCTCCATTATGAAACCTCTGCAACTCTCTCTCCTCACCTCGCTACGTTTTAGTCCGGCGTTGTCAGACCCCACACCTTCCTAGTGGGAATCTCTGCCTCCGTCTCGCTAAATTGGCACCACCTTGGGAGAGACCTCTCCCTAGTGGACAAAAATTGTCGTGGCCCTGCAAGCTTACCAAGCAGTGATCCCCACGGGGATTCAGTCTGCCTCTCTCCGGTTCACACTCGCCTTTGGGATCCAGACGGATTTCGCCTACCCTCAGATACCGAGTGTGAATTCGTGGTCATTCCAAGACCACACAAAATACCTACACTACTTATCCTATATATAATTACAAAGTAAAGATACTCAAGATGCTGTCTTGTTGATATCTCCTTGGTGAGCTAATGTGTCCCCAAGTGGAATTCCTGTTCATGTTTTCTATCAATGCTGCCGACCTCGTTACAGTATATAGGGTATAAATAGAGTTTAAGAAGTTTATCTAATTTGGTTTTCATGAATAAAGACGGTTTAACAGAATAAACCAAGGTTCGCTGACCGGTGCGAAAATCCTATTTGCACTGGAATAGGCGAACCACAGGCTACGAACCCTCTCCCCATGAGTCCTCCTCACAGGCTCATGGGGAAATCCCGTTATGTGATATCAACCGTAGAAAGGGGGGGATGGGTCAGAATGTCCACCCCAAGTGGCTATAACCACCAAATTGGCCATAAGTTTCTTTTTAAGGAAAAGCATGAAAATTGGATAACAAATTAACAATCTTTTAAAATTAACACTCATCAAATTTTACATTATTTTTGTTTAAAAAATCCGTTTTCAAAGTATTGTTCACTTTATCAGTGATTGAATTATCCCGGAGGTAAATTTAAAGTGCTGCCTTGTTATTTTATCTCAAAAGTCCTGCTAAAAATACAAACCTGAGCTAGAGGGTGTCAAAAAAATATTTGTTCATATATTTCGAGGGGATATATCACCCTCCCTACCCCAGCCTACGCCACTGAATGAAATAAATGCATTAGCCTTGACCTCAGGTAATCCAGGTCACGATTATAAATCACGTAATTTGTAATTGTTTTAACTTACATAATGATGGTCATTCATAAAAATATCGCTTCCAATAATTATATAAACTATTCGATCGAAAACGTATATTTTATATTTATATATATTTTTTTTAACGGTGCGAATAAAAGAATGACTCTTTTTTTGTATTTCATACCGTTAAAAAAACATATTCTGTTTTCGATCGAATATTTTTGTACATAATTATTGGAGATATATTCTTATGCATGGCTATCATTATCAAAGTTAAAACAATTACAAATTATGTGATAATGTAAATGATTTCAAATCGTAACCTGGATTTCCTGAGGTCAAGGTTAAGGAATTTATATTCCTTAAGGTCTACATTACCTCTACCAGCAGCAAAATGTTCGGAACAGCTTTATAGCCTGACAGAAACTAAAATAAAACGTGATCATTACTTATTATCAGTGTAAAATCAATTACGGTGGGCGAATTGGGATTGGGGGAATTTAGGATTCCTGTGCTAATTACATACGACTGCTTACATTGTATGAATGCATATTCTAAATATCTACATGCATACATGAATGCGATATTTTATTACAATTATATATTTCTCTTTTAGGGCAGATTGTAATTTTATTCAAATAAAGATTTATTATTGAATGGTCAACAAAAATTCTATAAAAATTAATATATGCTATTTTTAAAGATGCGAAAGTTTATTGTTTGCAAATATGTGCATAATATCCTTTTTAAAACTTATTTATCTGTTGTTTGTTGCTACGTTTTGGACTGAAACCAGTCCATCCTCAGCCATATGTTTAAAAATGAATCATAAGCATCAAAAGTTACAAAAAAAAAATATGTTGAATATGAAATTGTCGGCATATAGGTGGTTGGAGAGTAAATAGTGAATAGCATAAGCAAACATCCAAAATTCAATGGAATTAGCGGTGTAAAAAATAATAAAGTAATTTTTTACATATTTATAAATATAGAAAAATTTCTCTGTGGTGTGGATTCCATTATAATTAATAATTCGTAAATAGAATTAATAATAATAGCGGGGTCCATACAAAAATGAATTTTGACAATAAAGCGATACACGAGGGTGGTCTGAAAAGTTTCTGACCTAACAAAGATACAAGACGTGTTTTCAGAAATTTTTTTTTATTTTTCAACATAGTCTCCTTGTAACTCTACACACTTCTCCCAGCGATGCTCCCATATCTGTAAGCCGTCCAAATAGTACTCCGCGTTTTTCTCTGCAAAATAATCGTTCACGAAGGTGATTGCCTCTTCATTTGACGAAAATCTCTGTCCTCCCAGCGCAATTTTTATATGCGCATAACGCGGCACCCAACGCGCGGACAGCTTTCTCATCTCTAAATGTTGATTTAATATGTGACAAACACGTTCTTTTGACATGTTCATAACCTCTGCTATCTCTCTCACTTTAATTCGGCGGTCGTCTAGCACCATTTGGTGAACTTTGGCGATGTTTTCGTCGGTAGTTGCAGTTTTTGGACGCCCCCGAACATTCATCGTCTTCCAAGCTCTTACGACCACGTTTAAATTCAGCTGCCCAAAATTTCACTGTGGTAAATGATGGTGCTGAGTCCCCATACACAGAATCCAACTCATCTTTGATTTGCGTAGGCGTATTGCCTTTCAAAAACAAATATTTAATGACAGCTCGATACTCGATTTTGTCCATTTTCATAAAAACACTCACATCAACTCACTCAAACGACTGTTACACAACAACTGCGCGTCCAAAATGGCTGAAACTTTGGTGAGTAACTGTCAACAGATGAACAACGAAATTCACGAGCTTTTATTTACGACTGCTGCTAGCTTCATGTTGAGGTCGGAAACTTTTCAGTCCACCCTCGTATTAAAATATCCAATCAGTAGTCTAAGGGGGCGGGGCGATGGGGCGGCATTTTTTTCTAATTTTGTCTAAATTATATACCTTGTACACTAAACTATTGTATACACACGGGTATAATAAGGTTTTTTTTATTTTGAAACTCTAAAAGTTGCCATAAAATAAAGTAAAATAGAACAAGTAAATTGTAAAATGCAAGCACAAATCCGCTTGAATGAGTGTTAGATTAAACAAATCGAAGAGAAAGTAGTCAACATAGATTTGGACCATTGGACGAACATTGCCAGGATGAGAGTGTGCACATCTCTCGCAAAAAAAAAACACATTATACTAGTCACACCATTGCTTTGGCTCATGCGACATGAACTATCCTAAAGGTAAAGTTCAAACCAAGAGCTATTACCTCTCGACCAGGCGTACTCTACCATAAAGATGGTAAATAAAGCCACGGTAAGGCCGAACTGACTGAATACCTTTAACGTACTATGTACCTAAAAATATATTATATAACTAAGGTAAATATATTAGTGAACAAGTACATTGTAAAATATTCATATTCAGCATTTTAATGCACAGTATTTATAATCAGAGGCATTGCCCAAGCTGTGCTACCTCTCTCAAGCACAGTATGACATAAATAAAACAACTGCCAAACTTTCCCTGAAATAAACATCACAGCATGGTAATCCATAGGTGAGCCTAATTACCTAGTCCACATTGTAATCCGAAGGTGAGCCCCATCACCTAGCCCTGTTGCATTGTATTAAATATTAACCATAAAACAATCATGTTAGTTTTAGGATAAAAACTCCTTAAAATCTAATTAATGCAGTAAAAGGAGACACCCACAGCTATTTTATATTGTTGTTTTTTAAAATATTGAAAATAGGAGTTAAGGAGAAAATAAATAAAAATAAAATAAATCGCCATTTGCTCTGTGAACCGTAGGTGATCGATCACCTGGTCCTATTTGAATTGTTATTTCAGTTTTAACCATAACCCGATATTTGTTAGTTTGTAAGAACTGTTTAAATGCATGTTAGGTTTGCAGAACAAGGAGCCCACGTCAGCTCAATATACATTATTTGTATATATTTAATTTTGGATAAATAAATAAATAAGGGTTAGCAAAAAAACAACAAAGCGAACCAGTCTATCCAGCGTGAACATGCCCATGTTAGTATTATTTTGCCTCAAATCTCAACACAACGCTATCCTTTCCCGGCCAGGTCCTGCTTTATCGTCCAGAAATTCTTGATTCATCTGGAAAATCAGAGATTCTTAAGATATCTGGTTGGTGGAATATACTCTTTAATAATATATTCAATATAAAGACAGAATTGATCGTTCCATGTAGAGTTATGTATGTCTTATATTATACCACAATACCATATACTCTAAATTGAACTGTGGAAAGCACAAAATATTTCCGGTCTTCTGTAAAATTTTTGACATCAGTTTTATTTATTATTACGTTATGTTTTATAACCGGGCAGTCAAAAGCCATATTTGTCCCGTAAAGATGAATGACTGCCTGGCAGGCTGTTTCTTCTCCCAGGCGCAAGTTGCACAATGTCCACTGGAGTTGCGATGTAGGCTTTGCTGGTGACTCTGAGTTTTCATAATAATGTCATGGGCAAATTGTGAAAGAAACTATGCAGTGGGTACAGATAGTACCTGTCGGGGGGCGTCACTAGGGGAGTGCCTGATCACTCTAGCCCTGGTGACAAGTGCGGATTGTTGTAGTTAATAACATGGACCATGTTCCATGTCGGCGTTAATATCTGACTCCATTTATTGATAGGGATGTGTCCCGACAATACACTGTGTTCAGGAGAGAGGTTCAGAGGTTCATAAAGAATAAGACCAGTTTTCAGAGTTCGGGCGGGAGATCGACAGCATAATAGTACAAGTCGTCAGAGGGTCTGCTAGAGGCTGTGAGACAGGGTGACGGCGCAGAGGTGTGGCAGAGATAGTAGGCTGACGAGGAGTCTGTGTGTCTGCCTACCAGGGCCAAGCGGCCATGGCGTAAAGCGACCAAGTAGTGCGGCTGAGGAGACTAGGAAAAAGAGTGGTTTTCCAGGGCGAAACCCCTTGGTTTTAAACATTACTTCCCCTTCCTACCGGAAGGAGGAGCCTAGCTTGAACGGGGTATGTTTATGATGTCACACCTGCGCCGAGTACGTGCCCCTCGTCCCCTAAAGCACTGTTTATTGGCATGGCTTTTAGATTTTATGACCGCCGGAAAGTTACTGCAGGTCTGCTCGGGTCTATTTTATTAGGGGCAGGTGGCTTACTCTCTCAGGTTTTATTGCTGTCCTTCGACCCTCTGTGCTCTGTGACTTGTTTCACGACTACCGACCTCTCTATGATTAATTACAAGAAGTTTACAAAGATTTGCATTTATATTATAATACATTAGTTGCACCAGAGTATAGGGTAATTTACATATATGGTTAGCGCTCGCTACAGTACCATTATAAACCATGTAATAAAACCATTATAATAGAAAGAGGATGGCTATCTTGCGAAGGGTTCTAGATTGCAGGTATTGGATGCGAAAAATATCAAAGGGCTTAGCTCTCCCCACGACTGCAAGGATTTATTTACTGAAAATTATTCTGGAATGTTTCTTTATCTATTTTTTTTTTTTAGATTAAGATATACACTTTATTTTACTGGGATTTGTCTCATTTGTATACTATATTACTTGTTTTTTGTTAGCCAGAAATGATTTGTCTTTTATCCTGTAATCTATCCTTATTCGTAGAGGAAATGAGCCCAAAATAAAAGTTTTTTTCAATTCTATTATATTTTTTTCGCTTTTTATGCCATTTATTTAAAAATACCATTTAGTTCATAATCGATGTAAAAATATTTTTGTAAATATTTTATATAATCAATAAAGAAAATCTATTAAGAATAGAAAAAAAATGGCGAGATTACTGAATCATGGATCAACTAATTTAATGTACTATTTCTGAAACACACATTATAAGAAAAGGCTTTGTTGAATGGATAAAAAAAAGGAAAGAGGGCGCTAGATGTCATTTGTATTGTTCGCCACACTCTTCTCAAATCGAAAGAGGGTTTGTTTCTCTTTGGTTACATAATAATAAAAAGGTTAAGGTTGGAGCTTCAACTTTGCAATTCATTTCTCAGTTGTTTAATAATACTGGGTTTGCATGTTTCTAGCTCCAGTAATCTCTTTCTGTAAAGTCACACATCATTAAACGGATTTGTATATCTCGTTTTACTTCGGTTCATTTAAATTGAGTTCATCAGCTTTGAACTACATATTTTAATAAGAAAAAATGTCATCTACTGACACCTCTGGTGCCAACCAGGCCCCTGGTTTTGAAGCTTTAAAAGCACACATTATCGGCCGCAAAATTGATGTAGCTTTATGGTGTACTAGAGTACTTACAATGCTGTGTACATTTGCATATTTCATTCCAATTATTGGGTAAGCTGATCTATATTCCTTTTATATTTTAGTCTGTACATACAACTATTTCTTTTTCAGTTGCCTTTTCTTTGATAAAGTAAGTAACAGACATTTTTAAATGACTAATCAAAACAATATAGCTGAGTTTGAATGAATCAATTTTATTTTAACACCTCTTATTACATCACTATGTAGTCCATCTCTCTCTATTTGTTTTCACTATGAACTTTTAGTTAGCTATTTGCCTTGGTTAATAGGTAAAGTTAATAATATAGGTTAAAAGTTGGGAACTGTGCGAACAATTCCATTGCCCATGTCTTATTTTTGAAGCCTAGCGTGTAAAGTCCTTGGCCCAAATGTAGATTTTTTTCTCTACGAAATATTAACTAATGTAATTTTCATTATGATTGGTATAATTTATGTATTTAGGTCCATTTACAGAAGTAAACTTTCTTTTACTAACTGATTGCTAATTTTATTCATTTATAAGTATTTGTGGGCTACTGTGTTTTTATAATTGTTGTGTTAATCAATTAAACTTTATTGTGTACACCAACTGTTTGGTTATATTTAAATAGCTCATAACATCTTTCTGATAATGTATCGAAAGAACTGTGACATCTTTTGTCATATCAAAGCTTTAATTGTATTGAGTAAATTGTTTACGTGAATTATGATCCTAATTGTATATGTATTAACAAAATTAAAAATATTAAATTAGTTTTTTCCATACTTCCTGTTATTATATTTTAACAATAACATGTACACTGTAATCCAAGGTGCTATTGGATAGAACTTTAAAATTTCAGATTATTTGAATAAGTTTTATGATCACTATTGTCAAATAAACATACAGACTTACACACAAAATAAAATCGACTGATTCCGTAACAAAACAAAGTGTTTCTCTTTCTTTTCTCAGGGCCAAATTAATTATTATGGTAGAGACTGCTCTAACTGCTTTAAAACCTCTTTTTGGTTATTAATACAGTGTTTAATATGTAAGCTTCTTTATTAAGCCTTTAATTTTTGTTTAATTCATAACCAAGGTTTATACATTAAGTTGACATGAAATTGTGTGCATGCTGTTGATTATTTTAATTGACATAAAAAGAAAATTTATTTATTTCACTTCCAAATAGAAGTGGGCAACTACCGCTAGGATAGTTCACTTTCCCTGCCCTCACAGTGATATTTAGTGTAGGTTCACAAAAGGGTGTAGGTAAACAAATAAATATATTTATAGATTATCATTCTTTATTTACGTATATATATTAATTAACATGCTATGATGTACAAAATTTCAATGAACTATTGTCCTTATCAAGGCAGTAGTTTTTAATTCAAATAAATTATTCCATACTCAAAAACCTTTTAAGGTTTTTAGTAATGTGTGGCATTCAACATTCTGGTAATAATTTGTTAAATTCAATTGTGAATATTGCTAACCAAAATAAATTCTTTAAATAATTAAGGTTTTCACTTTGTTTCCTCAAACAAAGGGGTATTGTTTATTTTTTACGTACAAGTTCCCACCAAGATTGCTGCAATTAACTATTGAAAATGCAAATGGAGGCAAGATTTTTAATTCACTGACTAGAATTACAATTAATATTTAATATTGCTTATTTTTGGGTATATCAACAACTTTTAGTTAAGAACAAATTCATCACTTTGCATTTGGTCAATGTTTCTGGTTTTGGACGACAGTCCATTTTTAAGGAACCATAAAATTATATTTTAAATGTTAATGGACAAACCTTATGGAGCAATATGATTATTTAGTTAGCCTTTATGTTTTTCTCAAGATATTGAATCAGTAGATTGTCAAATTAAAATTATAAACTTAATGCTAATTTCATGCCTAGAAATATTGTATCTTATTGCTTCAATATATGGAATGTGGCTATTCATGAGGGTTGTATAATAACCCAAAAATATGAAGGCATTACTTGACACCTCCTCTCCCCAAATACTCTCTCCCATATTTTATAAGGAGTATGCAGACATACATTGTAGTTTCAAACGTATCCACAAACACATATGATGAATTTTTAACATCTGTTTTTCCAATCAAACATACACCTACATACATTATGAATATTATAAAAGTTCACTGGCATTATGCTTATCTTATAAATTTATTATTATGGTTGAATTGGGAATTCCTGTTTCACTATACACTTTTTTATATTGTCATAATGAATTCATATAACCTTCTAAAAGAAAAAAGTCATTATAATTAACGAATGAAGGTGGGAAATATGTAAATGTATCTTTCTCTTATTAAATAGATAATAGTTGTTATCATATTGATATAATATGTCAGATATACCATATAATAATGATAATTAGCTATTGAAAGTAAAACTTTGTGATGAAAAGCTAGGTATCATTACATGGACTTTTAATAAGTATGTTTTACTAGAGCTAAATTAGTAACTTAATTATAGAAAACTATTTTTTTATGTGGAATTATTAATTAAAATCCAGTAGTGCT
The DNA here is from genome assembly GCA_930367205.1 of Acanthosoma haemorrhoidale. Classification (NCBI taxonomy): domain Eukaryota; kingdom Metazoa; phylum Arthropoda; class Insecta; order Hemiptera; family Acanthosomatidae; genus Acanthosoma; species Acanthosoma haemorrhoidale. The sequence goes on along the minus strand of OV884009.1, from coordinate 59,575,252 downwards.
GATGGTTAGCATCCATAGTGATGTGATTTTTGTTTATTCTTATCTGGATTTCCAGACAACCAAAGACCTGGATTAATTCATAAAACTCTATTGTAGCTTTATTTGCACTATCCACTCTGTCTTACCTTAAGTTTTCCAAATTTTGGCTGTAAATATTGATGAAATCCCAAAGTAATGTGTTTATGTTTCTAGATGTTTTATGAACACTTTGTGTACATATATTTTTTTTTTCATTCTAAAAACGTTGTTTTTACTTTCAGGAATCCAGTAAATGCATACTACAAAGCATTGATTGCTAATGCTGCTACCAGTGCCTTAAGATTACACCAAAGACAGCCACGGATGACACTTTCTCGTGATTTTTTTTTTTCTCTGTTTATGGAAGATAGTTGCCATTATTTAATCTACTCATCAATATTTTTATATGTTTCTCCATTTGCACGTATCCTTTTTTTACTTACAAAAAATCTTTTGATTAAAATGGTTTTTTTTTTATGTGTAATAAAACTTAATTTTACCTGCAAATTAAATTGTAAAGTTAGAAATATTTATTAATTGATGAAAGTTAATTAAAACTGGTAAATAATGTTTGGTTTTTTTTTTAATTGAATTTCGGTGAACTTTAAAACAAAAGTCACCCTGAAAACAAAAAACTCACTTTAGTGGAATTACTCAAGTAACTCAGTTATTTCAATAATTGTCACACTATATTCTTTTATCAAATTTTGAGTTAAACGTTCTCTTAAATGAATAATATGCCATGAGATTACGACTTTTTAATTGTTGTGGTTAGTGATAAAATTTATAAATCTGTTAGATTGATTTTTTTAGGGGCTCGAATGTTTGAAAAACAATAACTTTAATTGTAGACGCTGCAATTTCAAAATTCTTCAGTTATTCCTATGCGTTCTCATCAAAGATTCATCTCAAATTTGAGGACAGCTAATTTTGCCTCTTCAGTTTTGGCTATTAGCTAGCATTCTACAGTGTACATGAGAATTTGATGAATATTAGTGCTGCATATTCTGAGGCAGAAAGGTGCTATGAAAAGTGGAGTTCTATGATCCTCTTCTTTATTATTCTTGCAAATAATTGTTATTGGGCACCTTGGTTCCGAGATATGTTGAAGGCTGTTTTTGTCTTCCACTTTTGCCTCCCGACATGGACTTTATTCTAGTTCACTGCAAGACGACAGGCTCTTGTACAATTCAGGAATGCTTCTTTAACCAATTTGTGTTTGTTACTCAGAGATTGTGTTCAATCTATTCTTTTACAGTGCAAAGAGCTTACTAGTGCAATAGTAAGAGAAAAATATGGCACAGTTTACAGAGCAAGCTTGAAGATTCACTTACGTGACATTATATCACAAATTTTATATTTTAATGATCAACAAATGTTTCATTACCAGTCATAACATGGTTAAAAAATTTGTTTACATTTTAGTGAAATCACTAAAAAAAAGCACAACCAAGCAGTTGTCAACATTTTGTGAATCTACTATGCATACAGATTGAAATAACCTGATGTTAATGTGTCAGTGAAAGTTCGAAATAATGTTGTCTCTGTAATTTCTTAGAGTTATCATTAATTGCAAAGTGAATATTTTCTCTTTTGCATTAATAGGTTTAACAAAATTCTATGTCTGAACAATAGGCCTGCCACTCCTCTTTCATATCATGTATATTATTACTTCAATAGTGTAGTGATTTTTTTTTGCATAATTCTCATATAAATTCAAAGAATTATATCACCTACCAATCACTGTCGCCATTCCAATTTAAAAGCCAATACTTAAATTCCATTCAGAATTTAACATTTTTACATTCTCGTAATAGTCATTTTTAACAAACAAATTAATATAAATTAATCACACGCCAATACACAATCAAAGACAATACACTACTAGAGACATGTGACTTAAACTCCAACTAATCATTTAATTCTGGGATTTATTTTATTCCTTTATTATTAATTTGTTTTTTTATAAATAATTTCATTAATTTTCAGACATTTTTTATGATTTAGATATTCTTTAACTTTTGCTTAGTTGTACTGCTTCCGATATTTCTCTTCTCGTTGATCCATTTCGCCAGCTATTCTTTAACACTTTTGGATGTAAGTACTATATCTAATTCTTTTAATTACTGCTTAAATATGTTATTTTATCTTTGAATATTATATCAAAGAGAAGAGTTGAATATAGGGAACACTGTTGATGGTGTCTATTTTTTTTTATTTTTCAGCTGTATTAAATAAATAGATTGTTGTGTTATATTTACAATCCACGTATGCATTTAGAAAATGTGTAATATGTCAATAATACTTACTGTTCAATTTTTTTAAAATAGTATACTATTTCTAGGGTGTTAGTATCAAGACCAGCAATCTCCAGTTTTCCGAATTTCTTAGGGAAGATTAAAAACCTCTCAGATGCATACGTGTTTGCTCAAAATATATTATATAGCCATATTATCTAACCCTCTTTTCTATAGGCTGCTAATGTCTAGTCCATTTGATCTCTTGAGGAATGCTTATGATAATGCTCTTCTGTTTTTACTCCTTAAACCTTTTCAGTCTGTCAATCGAAACATTTTATTTATTTACATTTGGTCCTTAAAATTAAGCAAACCTAATCTCTTATGATCAGGCATTTTGTGCAGTTTTGTTTAAACTAAAATATAACCAGTTAATTCAATAACTTCATTTGGTGAATTGCAGTCTGTTTACTAATTCTGAGTCTATGGCTTGAGTATCCATTGTAACCTTGTTTTCCCCTTTGAGTCATGGTCTGCCTCTTCCACTAGAAGGGTCCACCATTTTAGTAATTCTTGAAATGGGTCTGGCCTAGCTTAGTCTTCCCAGCTTTATCCTCAATAAATTGGCTTCTATAAACAATTTGTAAACCTCATTGTTAGTATTTTTCCTCAGGTTGTCACCTTTTTTAATGAGTCCTCTGATCTAACATATTATTTATTTTAAATGGGGACTTCTTTTTCTTCCAAGCTTCCATGTGTTGGATTCATTGATTCAAACCGGCCTGATTAGCATGGTACCCTTCATATAGTTCCTATCTCTAGGATAATTAGCTGGCCCATATCTACTTCCTTGTGTTTAAAAGCAAACTTTTCAGAAAGCCTATGTGCATAGCTGTTTGGAATTTCACCAGTTGAAATCGCAACCGGCAAACGAGGCGACTGATTCGAGAAACTAATTAGCCTGGGGATAATTAGCTATACGTTTGAGTTTTAAGTGGACTGTAATTATTTGAGAGTCTCGTTAGAGAAATGACAATATCAAATGTAAACACAGTATGTAAATTCCTACCTGCTTCGATGTGACGACAGCGTGCGAATCTCCCTTCTTGAACTCCGATAACCTAGAGATTTGGGCCCAAACTCCAGATTTATCCAAGTCCCGATTCATCCAATAGCTGTCTGCGTTTAATCTGAAATGTCGCTTCTCCAAGACTGCGTACTAGTGATTTGAATAATGACTAAACAAAGATAATGGCGTTGAAAATACGCTTGAAAAACAGTGTGAAAAATGATAACTGTTGAAGACAAAAAAAAGAGACGCTATAATGAACATGAAAATTACCACCTGAGAGACAAAAGTGTGGGGAAAAACGCTGATCGAGCCGGGAGGCAGCGCCAGCGTCTGTGATTCACAGAACTACCGAATGGTTTCGGGTAATTACTTATTGAATAGCAAATTCAAATTAAAATGAAATTAAGTTTACGCAAATGGCGTAAACATACCGCCCACCAAATTAGAGCAACTAATTTCCGGGTTAAATGAGAGCTAACACAAATGAAATAGCATGATCTACTTGAGAGTTTATGTACATGATTGAGGAAACAAGGAATAATGAGAATGGAAACGTTAAAGGGGAAAAGGTAAAGAAAAAGAGAAAGAAAAAAAATGAATAAATGAATGACAACTGTGAAACTTAGGCCTGAGAGTCAAGGGGCACAAGCCGATTGACGGGCCGAACGAATGAACCAGATGGGTTGCGTATGGTGACAACCCGTGTCACGCCATCAGCGCCGGGGTGAAGGGATTCTACCCGAGCCATGGGCCAATGAAGAGGAGAAGTTGAGATTCCCTTGATGAAAACAACATCGCCAACAGAAATTTCCTTGGAATGACGATTCCATTTATGGCGTTGCATGAGGGTGTTGAGATATTCGTGAGACCAGCGATCCCAAAATTGTAGGGAGATCTTCGTGATAGCTTTCCATCTTTGGGTGAGCGAACATGTTGGCGATGGGGGGATTTCTGGACGGGCTAATAAAGGAGCACCGATTAAGAAATGTCCAGGGCTGAGGTAATCGGATGCCTCGAGAGGATCTGATGAAAGAGGGCACAAAGGTCGACTGTTAAGGATGGCTTCAATACGAGCAAAGAAGGTAAAATATTCTTCGGAAGTAAAGCAAGTATCTGCAGTGATACGGCTTAGAATGGTTTTGACGGACTTGACACCTGCTTCCCAAATACCGCCGAAGTTTGGAGAAGAGGGAGGGTTAAAATGCCACTGAATGCCTTGGGAACTGAGGTGCGAAGTGATTTCGGATGAATGATCGCGCATGAATACTGAAGCTTCATTTAAGACGCGGTTGGCGCCAATAAAATTGGTTCCTCGGTCCGACAAAATGGACTGAGGTAGACCGCGACGTGCTATGAAACGATCTAAGGCGGAGAGAAATGCAAAGGTGGATAGCTAGGAGGAGAACTCCAGATGCAATGCCTTGGTGGTCAGACACACGAAAAGGCATAAATAACCTTTGGTAATGGGGACCTTACGCAGTCGCGAAGACTTGACGTTGAAAGGGCCAGCATAATCGACGCCCGTGTTGATAAAGGGACGGCCTGGTGTCAGGCGGACCGACGGAAGATCGGACATCAATGGTTGAGGCGAACGCGCTCTGAACAATTTACATGTGCGGCATGATGAAATTACCGAACGAATCAAACTGCGCAAAGATAGGATCCAATATTCGGATCAAATGTGCGCCATACAAGTGGTGGGACCAGCATGAAGGCATGTCAAGTGAGCATGACGTGATATCAGATATGACAAATGAGCTCGTTTGGGCAGCAATATTGGGTGTTGAGCTGGATAACGCAACTGAGAACGCGAAAGTCTACCGCCCACCCTAAGAACACCGGCTTGATCCAGAAAAGGGGTTAATGTTTGCAATGACTTGGTGTTTTGTTGGGTCTGAATACGAGCTATCTCGGCTGAGAAATGGATGGATTGAGTGGAAGTGACATAATATTGCATGGCAGCTTGTAACTCGGAAACCTTAAGGTCACCCTGAGTTCGATGTGCTGATGCTGCAATGCGAGCGTTGGTTGAGAAACGCAAGATCCAACCCAGGACTCGACGTGCTCTGTTTAATGACGAAAATCGGGTAAGCAAATCGTGCAGGAAATTGCTGGATGAGACTGCCACCAATGAGACGGGATTGGTATTGCGTAACTCAGGCAGCTGCTCAGTGTGAGCTGTGGATGGTTCAAAGGCGTCAGGCCATGGAATTTGAGGTTGATTGGCGAATTCAGGGCCAGAATACCACAATGTTTGAGAGTCAGGAGTGACAAATTGCTCAGCTGTAAGACCTCTTGAGGCCAAGTCAGCAGGGTTCTGGTCGGAAGATACATGCGACCAAGAGCGATTAGAAAATGGAATTTCATTTACGCGGGAAATGCGATGAGCAATAAAGGTTTTTAAAAGATGAGGGGAAGTGTTGATCCACGAGAGTACGATCTGAGAATCCGAAAATAGACGGATGGTCTGCAAAGGGGAAGGATAAGAAAATGTCAGCAATGAGCAAATAAGCTCGGACAGCAGCAGAGCTGCACATAACTCCAAACGAGGAATTGACAATGTTTTGAGAGGAGCTACACGAGTTTTCGGACCTTGATTGGTCTCTTTGGTTACAATGTGATGGGGTATAACGTATGTTGAAGCAGTGGAGGCAGGTTCCATGTGGCCTGCTGACAGATAGTCAGACATGAACATTTTATATTCAGCAACAATTGAGCCATGTTTGCTAAGCGGTGCTCAAGTCGGGATACTGATGCTCGAGCTTGAGTGACGTTGCAGCCCAATGGGGTTGCACTAGTGTGAAATGGCAATGCGACGGAATATCTGCCGTCAGCATTGCGTCTAAACGTAGAAATGAAATGTTGTTCAGCAACATCATCCAAGGGATTGGAGATGGAGCCTTGATGGACGGATTCAACGTCCCAAAATGCGGTGAGTTGCTTGTCCACTTCAGTAGTGGATAACAAGGAAATGGTAGAGGGGGTCGGATTCATGATTTGAATCGGGCCTACAATGATGTGTCCAAAAATGGTGCCAATGGAAATGGGACCATGCTGAATAGGCCGAATGCCAATTTGAGTTATCAAACGGGGAAACACGTCAGCCCCCAATAAAATGTCAATTTTATCGGGACGATGAAAATGAGGATCCGCTAAACGAAGACGGAAGAACCGTTTTAGGTTTTCCTTTGGGATTTCCATGCTAGGAAGTTGGTTTGCAATGGTGTTGATTACGGCAACACAGAGAGAGAGTCGTTTGTTGTTCAAACGGGAAATCAGTTGGATATTGACCAAACCTGTTGACAATGTATCGGAAGAACCTATTCCGGATACAGCCATGTGATTAGGAGAAGTAGGCAAACGCAAGTTTTGCACTATACACTTGTTAATGAAGGACACTTGAGAACCGGGGTCAATGACACCACGGATGGGATAAATAGAACCAGTACAGTCGGTTATGAAAGCACGAAATGTGCCTAAAAGGGAATGAGCACGTTCCTGAGTGGTTGAACGAGCAGCTGAGCATGAAAGCACTATTGGTGCAACACTGGGATTTTCAATTGATACCGATGGAGCTGGAATGGACATGGCAGAAGTTGACGGGGTTGCTATTTGCTGATCCGAATGTAATAACGTGTTATGCCGTTGGGAATGACATTTCCGGCATGATGATGTCGATGTGCATTTGGACCGCAGGTGACCACCAAGGCAATTGAAACAACGCTGATTCTTTTTCAGGAGCTCATATTGAGCTGAAATAGGTAATTGCTGAAACTTGCTGCATTGTGACACATGGTGATTGTGAGAGCAGCAGAAGCAGGAAGCAGGGGGTCTAGCTGAGCGGTTATCAACGCTTGCATGGGAAGTCTGAGCAATATACGAATGAGATTTGACAGCAGTCCGAGGTTTAACACTGGGTTCACCAATTAACTGGGAAGTTTCGATGGTTTTGATCTGTTGATTGACAAAATCCAATAAGCTTTGGAAAGTAGGTACGGTGGTGGAATCATGATTTAGTTCAAAAGCATGTCGAGATTTAGAATCCAAATTTTTCAGTGCTAATGACACTAGAAAAAAATCGCTCAAATCATCAAGTGCCAAGGCTTTGAGAGCATTGGCAGAATTTTCGTGAATGGTCATAAAGCCCTTGAGGTCAGACAATGAATTGGATTTGACAATGGGAAAGTCAAGTATGCTTTTGAGGTACATGTGACCAATTTGTCTCGGATTATTGTACCGGGCAGTTAGAGCATCGAATGCCAATTGGTAATTATCTTCGGTTAGATGGAATGAAGCAATGACAGAAGCAGCTTCATCGATAGTGGATGTTTTAAGATAATGTAATTTGGCAATATTACTTAACTGCGGGTCGCGATGAACCATGGAATTAAAAAGCGCAAAAAAATTAGGCCAATCGGACAATTTGCCATTGAATTTAGGAATCTGAATTTTTGGCAGATGTGGATTTGCTACAGATGGGACGTTTGCAACGGGATTGACTTCAGCGTTCAATACTGAAGGTTCAGTTTTTTTGAGCTGAAAATATTTAGCTCGGATTGTGTCGATTAATTGCACAAAGGCTACGTAAGGTTGTGTAGTTTCAACTTGATCAGTAGCTGGCAAATGCAAATTGAATTTTTTTATGAGGACATTAAATTTCTTGAATTCCTGTTCAATTTCAGATAAGCGTTCATAGTTGGCCTTAAGCCGAGGTAAATCGGCTATAGTCATTGTCTTAGCAGAGTCTGATAAAGCAGTTGCAACTGCAAAACTATCATTTGGCTGACTAATAGCTAAATCGATTTGTTGTTGTATTTCTTGGGAAGTTGGTGGAGCCATTTTAATGCTATTACTATCAGAAATAAATGGAATTAGTGGATATTTACAGGAAAATATAAAGGGAAATCATGTACAAGGAAAACAGAAATTCTGAAATTCAAAAGTTGGTGATAAAATTAAATTGAGTACTAATAATAATTAGACAAACAGTAATCACAGTTTGAGTTGATGTGGTTTCGACACCTGGCGCTAGTCGTCGCGATTCGATTTGACTAACCTTCTGACTCAAACTGATGATCAATTGTCAAATTAATAGTTGGACAGAATAATCCGGAATACGGAGGACCAAAAAATATGTTTGGAATTTCACCAGTTGAAATCGCAACCGGCAAACGAGGCGACTGATTCGAGAAACTAATTAGCCTGGGGATAATTAGCTATACGTTTGAGTTTTAAGTGGACTGTAATTATTTGAGAGTCTCGTTAGAGAAATGACAATATCAAATGTAAACACAGTATGTAAATTCCTACCTGCTTCGATGTGACGACAGCGTGCGAATCTCCCTTCTTGAACTCCGATAACCTAGAGATTTGGGCCCAAACTCCAGATTTATCCAAGTCCCGATTCATCCAATAGCTGTCTGCGTTTAATCTGAAATGTCGCTTCTCCAAGACTGCGTACTAGTGATTTGAATAATGACTAAACAAAGATAATGGCGTTGAAAATACGCTTGAAAAACAGTGTGAAAAATGATAACTGTTGAAGACAAAAAAAAGAGACGCTATAATGAACATGAAAATTACCACCTGAGAGACAAAAGTGTGGGGAAAAACGCTGATCGAGCCGGCAGGCAGCGCCAGCGTCTGTGATTCACAGAACTACCGAATGGTTTCGGGTAATTACTTATTGAATAGCAAATTCAAATTAAAATGAAATTAAGTTTACGCAAATGGCGTAAACAATAGCCATTCTAAATTTGAAGAATTGGGAGGTTTAAAATTGCCCAGATCAATGGTAGATTTGCCTCTCTTAAATCCCATCTTATTTTTTTTTTTTTCTGCAAATGTGCAAAGCTTCATATGCATAATGTTTGACAAAATCATGTAATTACACTTCAGTAAGACAATACACTGATAACTGTTTATTAAAGTATATTTTTTCATAGAGAGCCAACGATTGTCTGGTTCCACTTATCAGTTATTTAGTCCTCAACCCAGCCAGATAATATAATATTATTGTTGTCCTTATAAAGTTTTTTAGTTCCATGCTTCAAGGCCCTTGCAGGGATTTCATATGTTTATTACTGCATGATCATGCAGCTTATCCATTATAATCAAATTATAGCTTATAATTTTCTAATCTTTCAGACCATTGGACGAAATTCGTGGTGGGGTGCCAGATTGTTAATTTCTCTTGTTGAACTCCAATCAAGGAAAATACTGAGTCTTATTGCTCTTACAGAAATTCTGTTGATGCCGTTTTCTGTTATAATTTTATTTTTGTGAGTAAAATTACATATTTTTATAGTGATAAGGAGTAATTTAATTATTTTTAATATAAACAATATTTAAAAATAAATAAATATGTGTATTGCTGTTCATAAAATTTACTTTTATGATCTGTCTATTGATTATAAGCTGCTCTCATCTCTTCCCTGTAGGTTTTCTTTGTTGGTTGGAGATGGCTTGTTTAGTTTTATGATTGAACATACACAGGTGGTCTGAAAAGTTTCCGACCTCAACATGAAGATGATAATAAAATATATAAAAGCTAGTGAAATAAAAGCTTTGTTAGGTCGGAAACTTTTCAGACCACCCTCGTATTGACCTGTAGATAAGTTATCAGGTTTGTTCTAACAAAGAATCACGGACTAGGTTCAGACTGGTTTCATGAGGATGTGCAAACGTTACCCTGATCACTTATGTAGAACATGTTGGAACGCTTTTTCCAATTTCTGACTTGATTTTTTCAAAAGCTTATTTTACAAACCCCCAAGCAAAACAATGAACCAGCTTGCTGGACTTAGAAAAACGCGAATTCATTTTTGTTTTTATTAGAGAAGTTTTTGGTTTAAATTTTTAATCTACTATGTAAAAGATATCAAATATGTAGGTCGTACAATGAAAATGGAGTCAAATTAATATTTTCTTAGTATTAAAAACTAAAAAACTATTCTAGCTACTTTGTAATAATTGATAATTAGTAGTTTAAGAAAAAATCATTTACAAATTAAAACATTAAAATTATCCTCTACTTTTAATACTCAAGTTAAATACTGTGAGTACTCAATTATTAATAGACAAAAAAGTTAATGTCTATTCATTTTACGATTAATAATTTGTAATTGAAGTAGTGAAGAGTTTCATAACTCAAATTAATTCTAACAATTTTTGTAACTTTCCTTTTAATGGCGAGTGGGAGTATGACTGCTCATGTCTCTGATTTTTAGTCCTTACTGGAATCCTTGATTGGTTTTGACAACCGTTTTCAAACTAGCGTGTTGGAACAGATGTCTGACACTTTTTGACTGAGTTTTTGTTTCGGGCAATTTGGAATGGCACAACTGCACTGCCCATGCTCCTGTCAATTTGATGATGGTTTGGACTCATGTTGGAACAAACCTATCACCATTGTATCCATTTTCACCTGCCTCCCATACATTTTGTCTGCCTCTTGATTCCTAGAGGGCCCACAGCAGCTTGGGATTTTCTGAAACGAGAACTATTCTCAGTTTGATCAGACAACAAAGAGCCTTTTTAGTTGTTGACACTATCCACTGCTATCATACTTATGCTTATAGGGAGCCCAATTCTCTCAACTTGTCAAGAAGCCAATTTCTGATTAGAGACTGATCAGAAATTGATCATGATTATCTCTTGGAAATCCTTCGCAGAATTGGTCTGAACTGAAGGACTTACCCAACTTCCCACTATAGCTTTGAGGAGAGGATGAACGGTGACCACTTAAAAAGAACCAACCCTTCACCTGCTAAACAAATATAGTGACAACATTAGGCCTAAAACAGACCTTATGATAATCAAAGCACACTTGTTATGAGCTGCGCGGAAGGAAATAGAGGAGATAGCTCCCTCCTACTGTTGATTGTTATGCAAGTAAATTGTATCTTAATTAGTTGTGGACTTATTAAAAAATATAATACTACCCCAAACCAATACTCAACTCAGCTACTGTTCGGTTCTGCATGTCATGGATAGGTGATTGTCCTGTTGTAAACTGTATGTATAACTTAGTAATATGTATTACATAAGAATTGCCAATTTATTATTTTTAATACCGATGATTAATTATTATTTTCATGCTGGGTACTAGGGTCTAGCCATCAATGTGACATTGAAGTGTGAATAGTGTTAAGTACCTTTGAAGTTGATTCTCATATGATGGTTTTCATATGTTCGTATTAGTTAGCCAAACTGATTGTAGGTTACATCATATCAATAAATGAAAAATATCCAGTGCCCGCCACTGTAGTTTTCATTTGGTTTTGATGTATGAATGTCAGTATTTTGATCAAAGTTGTGCAAAATGTACCTGACGGACTAAACCAGCCAAGTGGTGTTCTGAAATGACATTAGACTTATCATCAAGAGTTCTACTTGAGGCCATCAGAGAGCTGCCATTTGTCGCCAATTAAAAATGGTTATTTGGCTTTAATTCAGTGCCAGGAAAGTGGTTCTCGTGTGTCGTTTCACTAAGTTTTTCTGACTAAATTTTCAATTAGCAAACAGCAATAATTATAATACAAATGAAAAACGAAAATGTTGACCCTTTGAAGAAATTTTATTGTATATGATATTGCATAACTTTTTAGGGGGTGGGAGATTTCTTCAGTGCTTAGTAATCTTGTCTTTGAATATGTGATCCAGAAAGTAAGGAAAATCCAAAAGGAAATTTAAATGACAGGCTGAAGCTGTCATGTGGATTTCACAGTAAGGACCTTGGTAGTGCTGATAGGAGCACTGCAAGAATGATATAAGGAAAACAAAGCATTTACCTGAAAACCACTACAGATGAGTGGGTAGCTAACCATAAAAATTCCTTTTCACAATAGCAGTAAAGTCTTAGTAAAAAAAATAAATAATATTACACTTTTGAAAGAAATAAAGCATGGAAAACTGAATAGTCATAAGAAGTCCTCTTCTAAAATAAAAAAAAATCCATTGTAAATGCATACTTACAAAAACCATCATTAATAAATTGTTAATGATAGGAATTTTTGATCATGAGGTAAATAAAACAACGCTGGTAAGGCACATTTAGTCAGCTAGGTAGGAGAGAAAACAAACTATCCACTAGTGATTTTTCATCACAATGTTCTTTTGACTTGTTTTTGTTTATGTGGTAGTTGCTACTACAAGTTTATTAGATTAATAATTCTTTATGATGGCATTTGAGAATTCTGCCTTTTTTTTTATGCCAGCCCATCAACTAGCTGGTTAGCTGATCTATTAAATCCTCGTGGCTATTATCAAAATGGTGTTATCACAAAATTTAATTAACTCTTACAGCATCCTATATATATATATATATATATATATATATATATATATATATATATATATATGTTGATATTATTTTTAATTTTTTTTAGATATTATATGTTAATATATATAGTAACCATCTTAATACTAATTATCAAACCATCCTAATATCTAAAAAATTGAAATCTTGACAATAAACTAAGTCCAGTTAACCTTGCTCACTGGATAATACAATAATATTATATTCACAGTTGATGTGATGTTTAAATCATAAAATATTCTACTTTAATTGAAGATTATGGATGGCTAAGAATTCTTTACAAGTATCTACAAAAAAAACATAAAATGTTAAAACATTTAATATTTTAAATTTATATCCATAATTATTATTTAAGTATCTACAAAAAAAACATAAAATGTTAAAACATTTAATATTTTAAATTTATATCCATAATTATTATTTGTTACTGGAAATTCTTTTTATCACAGTGATAAAAATATATACAATTATTGTTACAGGAGTCGTGCTGGTCTTCTTACGCCATTCTTTTATTACCAATTTCTTATAATGCGCTATAAATCAAACAGAAACCCTTATACAAAGACAATGTTTCATGAGTTACGAGTAATTCTTGATGACTTCTCAGCAAGACCAAGCACTCCATCATTTCTGAAGAATGGTATTAATTTAGTGATTCAGTTAGTAACTAGATGTGCCCCAATCACACCAGAAGCAAGTACTAATTAATCTTGGTTACTATCATAACAACTAAATGGAGGCATAACAATTAATGGTAACAATTTTTATCAGTTTTATTACTGTTATCTTTAAACAAAATGAAAATATTAATACTGTTTGTTCATTGATGTAAAGTAAAAAAATATATATTTTTATTATATTTAAAAAAACTGTATTTATCTCTAAAATATCAGTATTCTTAAAACAGTTGTTGTGTTTTGATACGTTGAATGTAAGAGCTGCCCACTAGGGTCGAGAACCGGGGACCTCCTGATCTCAGGCTAAGAGCTCTTTCACCCATCAAATATCTTTATTTATGCTCTCGCAAACCTTTCAAAATATAAACACAAAGAGTATAGTTCAGCAGAGGGGGCTACCATGTAGTTCTTTGGCTTAAATCTTTCGAGAGCTAGTTTGCCTACTTTCGGTATTATATGGGTCAAATATTAAATATTGAACGTATACCAACTCTATTAAGTGGTATTGATCCCATTTTTAAAATAATTATTAACTAAATAAGAAAGGTAGTGCAGTAGACAGGGCGACCCGGACCTCCCGACACAATAATTAGAAATAGCGTGGGCCCAATAATTCAGCTTATGATTAGTAGCAACCATTTTTTGGTTATTTGCCAAGAATTTCATTACAGCAAAGCCTTTCAGTCCTGTTGTAAAGGCTTACATCTCTCAACATTCAACTAATTTTCAAGTCTGTATTGCTGTATTGGATTGTAGATATTTAATGGAAGTGGGCTATTAGGCTCCGAGTCAGCTAGATACCCCCTAGAAAAAGAGAAGGTTTTTGACTGTTAGGACCTTTTTTCTAGTGTCTCCTACCTCACAATACTGAGGCTAATAAAGGGGTGTTTTCTACACGTACCACTAGAATTTGTTTTTTAAATAACCTTTCCTACCAGTAGACTATGATTTCTATGCGTTGTGGAATTCTGTCATACAATTTATACTACTAAACATGTTATACAACATATTTATACAATTATTTATTCATACAAACTTCTTAACAACTACATCAGGCTTTAAAAATAACCTGAGCAACCATTGCGAAAACTTTGGCTTCTTCCCTAAGGGGGCTGGCTCTCTCATGATTTCTACTACTTAATAATGTGTAATTAGCAGATAATGTGGCTATAGTTTCTGCCAGTTACTGGCAGGCTAAGCATTGTCATAGTATCAGTGCATTGCTCTGATAAACTTAATTAAATATGGATTAAAAAAATAAAATCAGTATTTTACAGCAATAAAAAAAATAGGATTACTCACCTTTAATAACTAAAACCTAAGGAGAAAACAAAATTTCAGTATTTTTTCCTCTTTTAGCAAAAATTTCACGACTAAGATTACATACCAACAATAATTATTACTAAAAAAATATATTTTAGATTAGATTTCAATTCTGTTTTTATTGGTTTGTAATGATATGTTAAAATTAAACAGAACTTAGGTTTATCTTGTAATTAAAAATTCAATTATAATTTTAATTTAGATAACTTTTCCTTAATTATGTATTTTTTATGATTAAAATTTTCACTATTATTTTAAAAGTTGTTATCTGAAAATGTCTAATTTAAAATTCTTTCTCTGTTAGGTTTGTAAATTTTTGAGCAATTTTTGAATTTATAATTTATTTTCAGGTGGTTTGGATTTTTAAGAACCTTTTCTACCATTTGGCCCTGATATATTCAAGTTAAATTCTGTCATGAATATTTATGTAATAGTCAGTTTATACAAACTGATTAACAGCTTAGTTTGACTTTTTATGATCAAAGACACAAATCAAATGGATAAATGAATTAGTCCGCAACCTGTGTACTGTAAATTTGTATATCCAGTTATCATAGAACTTTATTTAACCAGATATGGAAATTATATGTAGTTATGTTTGTAATTTCAAATTTTTATTTACAGTTGGGTGTGGTAATTTGTTGAAAATAAAACACTAATTTCACTTTTATCTTAGTCAGGGTTTGTAGGATCTGTATGTGTTAACAGGGGAAACAATATAATTTAATACTTAAGAATTTTAATATGTGTATTCTATTCTGTAAATTATAAGTCATTTTTGGATGCTTTAATTGTTTTTTATGTACTTGATTTTTCATATTATTTAATTAGAATTGTTTAATGTACACAGAGGTGTTAAAAATGATTATGAAATGACTAAACACATTCCTATCTTAATGTCAACTATATCTTGCAATATTGATAAAAATCATAGCAACTTATTAATCTCTTAAACCAAGTTGCATTTGTTAAATGTAATAGCACCAGAATTCCCTGATTAAATTTATTGTAGATGAATTAGTATTTAATATATTTATTATTTTATTTCATTGCTGATGTTATAAAGAGTTTTTTTATATTTTATCTCAAGGCATTGTGATCGTTGATTTTAGCCCTATTTATCAGGCAATGCCCTATCAAATTAAAGGTTGTGTAGCTGACATGTGCAATAATATGCTGTCCTGTTGGTAGTAGTATGACTTTAAAAAAAAAAATTGTTCTCAAAATCTCTTAGGACAGCAATTAAATTAACCCATAGAATCTCAATTTGATGTTTCTAGCATAATAAGATAATATTAAAATTAAAATCAAGATTCAATTTTTTATTACCTCATTTTTTTCCTTGCAATGGCTGTCATTCACTTTTTCATTTGGACCATATAAGGGTCATTAGTTAGATCTCATTGAAGTGGAATGACTCAAAGGTACAAATACTTTCTGTAAAAATAATTTGAATAACCAGTTATAGATAAATGAGGGGAACATATCTTATGGCTTATATTTTTATGGAATTTCTGTCATACATAATAGGTGCAACAATTTATTATCTTAAAAGATGACAATGATTCCAGCTGCCATATTTTCTTTTTATTGGAATTAACAATACAATTTTAAATTTAACTCTAATACAATTAAAAATACAAGTTTTGCAAACATTTTTAATAAAAATATGATAATTGATATTATTAAAGCAGTATTTATTAGTTTTTTTTTAAATCAACTGTTATGTATTTTATTTACATTTAGCATTGATATATGGCTATAAGAACAGAAAGTTTTGGAACTGTGTTTTAGTCATTGGATATTATTTCTGCTAATATTATTTTATTTTTCTATTTAAATATGAATTTCCTGTTATGACTTTAGATGATGCTTCATATACATATATACTAAATATCAAGTATATGAACCTATATATAAAATCAAATATCAGAAATCAAATGTTTCTTTCTAAATATTCCATTATCATGAATATACTGAATATTTTTTTGAAAAATGAATATAAAATTTACATTCTTTTTGATAAATATTTGCGGTTTATATTTATACAAATGCGTGTCCTATGTAAAGAAAGTTGATTAACTGTTACATTTTCAGAAAATAATAAGGGTTTAATTTCTTATATCATTCATGTTCTTTCCTCTTTTCTACTTTTACATCCCCAAATTTACTACACATCAAGCTTTTTTTGAACTGTTTGTATTCCTTTTTAACAAAAATCTATCATTATAGTTATTAATATATCATTGGATTCAATTATTTTTTTATTTCTTCCTAATTTGACCATTTTAAGATAATATAAACACGTAAATAGATCGTGGGAACCATGTTTTCTATTTATTATGAAAGGATAATATGAAAATGACTGAAGGTAAAAGAAATGGGTCATTGTTTTATTGAAACAAAGTTGTTTATTGGTGTACCAATTATTATAGTTTTGTAAATACATTGACATGTTTCATTAGTGACGTACTAATACAAATAATATTCATTTGCAATTATATAAACATATTAAGAGGTAAGATATTTTTTATTTTAAATTAAAGCATAAGAAAATATTAATAAATACAGTTTTCATTTGTTAAATAATAATTTTAAAATATATTATTATAAGAAGTACCTATTTGAAATCAATTATTCGTGGGTTTTATTTTTCTCAGAAAAGGTTCTCATTTCTTATAAATATGCTATGATGTATATTTTTATTAATTAAAATATACTATTTGAGAAGAAGTTTTATATCATTTTGTGAGCAACTTCTGTAACAGTATTAAATAAATTGAAGACAGTTTTTACATAAGGATAGCTTGTTGTTTTTATATGAAGAATATTGCAAAAATGAGGAAAGTTTTTAACTGCTCTATTTTTGTAACTTGTATGCTGTATTTTTCTATTTATTTGTATGTGTGGTTCGTGCATTATTGATGGCAAAACATGTTAATGCCATTCTTTTATAACTTCTTACCTAAATCTATAAGTGTGTAGATGCTGAATATTTACACTTCACTATTTGAATCCTGGCAATATTCTTACTGCCTTTAAGATTACTGCTTTAGGACGTTAATTAATGATTTTTATAATAAAGTCAAATCCTGTGTCATCTCACCATCGGTATATTTGGCATACTTAGTACTTTTGTCAGCTCATGTTGACATCAAGTGCTGCAAAACATAAATAAACTCTTTAAATCATATAAACATAGGGTAAGAAATTTTGTGCTTATCAGCACTTGATGACAGAGTGAGCTGCCGAATGCACGTGCGTGTACCAAACATGTCAGATGACAAGGGAGTTGATTTTTATTTCATGAATTATAACTCCATTACCACAAAAACAACTCAATTATTAATTGAGGTTTTTTTTAATAAGGTGTAATCCTGAATAGACTTAAATAATTACTCAGGGCCATTATTAATCTTAGTATAAAATAACAAAAATTATTTAAAAACAGATGGCTTGTAAATATGTCAAATGGTTGTTAGATAATTAATTAAATTTCACATAATATAATAATGGAAATATTTAATTTAAATAAAATATTTATGTGACTTTAAATTTTGAAGTGATGTAATACATATGTAGAATAGAGAACTATTTGCATAAATATCTATGTATTAATTCAAATACATCGACAGAAATGTTTAAATGGCCAAAAAATGAATTAAATGACTGGCTAATAAATAAAACTGCAAAGTGAATTATTAAAATTTTAACTAGTTTTATTTTTATGATTTAATAATATGCAATGTTATTTCTTTGTAAATAGTGTCCTCTGTGTTTTTTTTTTAATTTAGACATTAAACAAATATATTGTATTTAAATGTGGATATACAATAATTTGGTGTTCATTATATATCTGCACTTAAATGTACTTAGGAATGGTAAATAATTTCTGATGTTTATGTTCCCACATGCACAAATGTGTCTTTGCAAATGATTTTATTATTGTCAATCAAATTAATTAATTATTTATATTTTCTTGAGGTGTGATGTTAGTTTTACGAGGAATAATAATAATCTTAGTTTGAGAGAAGTCTATTTATGATTTTAATTAGAATGTATTTTTTGTTTAAGTAAGTTCTACTTTTACTATTGTGTGTTAATGGAAAATTGCTATGAAACATATCATACCACATACCATTATCAGAATAAATATACTAAGTAGTACTGTTATCAGCTCACCTCTAATTTTTAATCTGTATGAATTTCTTGATCTTGAGTGCATGATGTGTGTAGCAAGTAGATTACATTTTTGTCTCTATAAGCAGACTATTTTATAAAAGTTTTGATCTAAATTTTTTTTATGCTGTTTTCAACAAATATAGATGTACATCTATAAATTAACCATCAGGATCATTTAAAGTACATTTCAATTTATGAAGTCATATTATTTTCTAATAAAAATATACCACGCCTTGTTATTTTCTTAATTAATTAAACCTGAATTTATGTATTGGATTAATTATAAAATATGGTTGTATTGGATTGAAGCGCTATTTAATTTTATGGGCTTACTTTAATGAATTGACTTGAGTTTAGAAAGTGGGGTACATTATTCCATTCCATTGACCTTACAGATATGATCTTAGATTGGAATACTTTGTTCATTCCATTATTAATTTAGTGATTTCCAATTTTTACATTTTTTTTCAATGATTAATGATTTGTAAGTTTTTCATTTTATTGTATTGTAGTACAGGAAATATAATTTTATTCATAAAAAATAAAAGAATATTTTGTGTGTAAGTAATTTTATTAATTATCATTCCTTTGCTTTCATTTTTGATTTAATTGGCAAGTTTATTGACTCATAGGTAAGGTGATATTCCTCCTTTGAATCAAATTAAATAAGGGAGAAATAAAACCTAAATGAACATATTGTGCTTACTCTCTTCAGATTATATTAAGGATTATTCTATGATATGGAGAGAGATGATCAGGTTTACTGGTTTTATCTGTTGAATAATTAAATGTAAGCATTAGTGTTAGAGATAGTCTGCACCATTAATAGTTATCAATTGCTTGACTTTACACCATAAATATTTTCCTTTAGTTTTTATTTTCCGTGCAATTTGATAGTATTGACATAATTAGGATTAATGGTAGTGCGTAAGCATTTGGAAATAAGATGGCTATTTGAAACTAACATAATTGGCTAGAAACTATCAATGATGCTTGACAATTAGAAAGAAACCCTAGATACTCCCCGATAGTTAGCCTGAAACTATTACTATTACTTGTGACTAATAGTTAAGTCTACTGATAGTTTTTCACCTCCTATAGGTATTATTATCATGTATGGCGCACAGTGATCTGGCATTGCTCACTTCATTTACCCCTTGAAATCTGATGCTTCGCTTTCCTGTGAATTGCAGACTAAATATCTTCATGGGGATGGTGTCATGTATTTAAGGTCATAGAGTCAGGAGCGTAGAAGTAGCAGCCCTGGATAAAAGATACTATTGTTTTAGGTGAGTTTAATATCCCACATAACCAATTGGAGATAACTGAAGATGACACCTTCGTGTTTAGCTTCAATAAAGAAGAAATTATCAGTTGTGGAAATAAAATAAAGCTGTTTGATAAATTCATATATCATCAAGGCCAGTGTAGTCAAGCAATTCTCATGAACTTAATCACTTCTAGTTTTTCATTAAGGCATTATTTATGTACTTTACATGGCCATAATTACTTTTTTAAACTTTACGTTCGAACACCACAGGCTGATTCTTAGTATTATGTATTAGTTTATATTTCTGTGTCATAAGTCAGTGCTGGTCAGACCCGAGTGTTTTAAAGTAATATTTAGGTAGCTTTTCCTAGTCTACATCTTTTGCATTGGTATTATCTCACCTATCCATTAGAGGGTTGACCACCTAGGATGTGGCAACCATAGTTGGGGATTATTAAAATAAGATAATAATGTATTTGTTATTTGATCATTTGGAGTGTGAAGTTACTTGTTATTTGACAGATACTTTTTCAACTTTTATTTGTTATAGAAACAATAAATCAAAACTAGCTTGACAATAGCTCCCTTGATAAACTATAAATATATTGCAAGAAATCAGTAATAGTAATTAATAACAGCAGCACCACCATGGACAATTAAACAATTAAGTGAAGAATCAAAGTTAGCACCCTCCAAAACCTAGAAATCTATTTCATGATATCAGTAATAGATGAAAATATCTGCATGAAAGCGCAATAAAAGAACTAAGTGAATAATTGAAATTGGCACGCTTCAAATCAAATTATTTAATCTTAGCATCCAAGGAATCAGGTATAACTAAGCATATATCAATGTGCTTGCACAATCGAAAAACATCATTGCATTGAAATCATGTGCAATCACCCATCATACCATGCAATTGGAATTGAAAAACTATGTAAAGAATCAAAATTGACTATGAAACTATATAAACAACAGAACTTGCCACGGTTTATAACTGGGTGTCTATCCCAAAATTTTATTTGTAAAATAAAAATTTATAGCAAACAATCAAATTTAAAATAGCTATAACTACTTATAAATCTTTGATTTATAAAATTAAAATGTATATCAAATAAATAAACAATGAATAATGAAATATTATACCAGATAATTATCTTTTATTTGTGGAATACAAATTAATTTTAAATAACAATTTATAATATACCTTCTTCCTTAATGTTAAATAGACGAATAAGATTTAATAAAATAGAATGCTAAAGGCGCATAATAACATTAAATGCCTTATAATTGAATTATTGAACTATGATCCCAAGTGAGATAAGTAAGTGATATTAATTTACCCTTGTCAAAATAAAGATAGAAACGATAAAAGCCTGAGAGATAAACAAAAAAAGGGTGGTTTTCCAAAAAAATTAAATTCCTGAGCGATTAGACTGATAAAAATTAATTGCTGAAATTTGAAACATTAAGTAAAAGTGTTTACATTAACACTAGAAGGACGTGCCAAGTCAAATAACTGGTTTTTGAGGGGCTGAAGTTACAACTGATTACTTAAACTTAAGTTTCAGTTCCTTAAAAAAAATTGATTGTCATGTAATCTTTTGACTTAAAAATTTATTTTACATTGACTATAAGTAGGTATATCTAAAAGGACGGAGAGGGTAATTTGACCCTTTAAAATGTTTCTAAAACTATATCTTTTAAATCTATAGTTGACTCTTTTGTTGTGGATTTCATGAAACCGTGAATTTTAGTCTCTTAGCAAAAATTCCTTACTACCAGACCTTTATCAGGAAATTTACTACTGGATTGAATATGGAAAAATACCAATCCCTTCTTTTTTCTCTTATATTTGTTCTTTAGTTTTATTACAGTGAAGATCAATATGAGTAAAAAAAATTATAAAACTCTTTAGGAAGCTCTTGCCATGTGATAGGGAATAGATGAAGAAGCATCCCAAGATGAAATTGTTTCTGAAGATCTGCCAAAAGTATTCTGTAAGACCTTTATGGGGCCTTTCCATGTATTTTATAATATGCTGGATACAGCTGCTTTTAATTCTTAGATTCTGTACAAAGAAGCTACAAATGAAAAAATAAGACCTGTATTCATAAAGGGATTAACTGAACAAATCCAATCCACTGGTAAAATAACTAAAGAAATTGCTGCAGCTTTTTCAATTATCCCATTAATCAAGCAACAAATAAAACGATGCCATGTTCGTATGGGATGTGAAAATAAGTCTATAAATATTTGTGTAAAGTACAAAAAAATATTGCGGATAATGTGGTGCAAAAGTTACATAGAGTTCTAAAACTAAAAATAATTCATTTTTTTATTTTTAGGTTTGAAATTTAATGCTTTATTATCTTAACATTTGGGATTCCGTTTCTTTTCTGTGTATAAATAATATAAAAATATAAGTTTTGTTAATTCTATATTTTTTTTAGATGATTATTTCATCCTTAACTATTAAAACTCCTCATTTATTATACTTTCTAATGTGTAGAAATAATAATAAAAATGAAATTTAGAATAAAGAGCCTAAAAATCGGTAGTGGGTCAAATGATCTGGTGCCATTCTTCTAGGTACGTAAGTTCTCTGTTCTTCTAGAGTTAAATATCCCAAGCTGGTGGACCATGATGCTTAATTATGATAACCTCTGGAGGGCAGATATTACCACAATTAATATTACGAGTACTGCACTGGTAAGTGCTGAAAGTAGTAGTAAACGATTACAGAACTATTATCAGAACAAATGGTAAAAAGAAAGATAAAGAATAAATTATATTTATATATATAATTAAATTAATCATGCTTCTAGTAAAAGTGGGGTTAATAACCAAAATCAGGGTACAATATTGGGTTAGTTTGTAAGTAAAAAAAAGTGTTGTTTATTCGTTTTAAATGAATTCTAAAATAAAATAATTCTTAGTATAGAAGAAATGATGGGTGGTGATGGAGATGAAGCTAAAGGCTGCATGATGACTTGGGGAAATTCAGCTATATTCTGGTGATCCTCATCCTGATTCATTAATTTTGTAAGAGTCGGTGATCCGTGGTGATTGCCCAACCCAACCCATCTCCTCTCACCCTCTGCTACTCACTCATGGTGCTCATCACAATACCTAGTGGAAATTCCTCCGTGCTTCTCCATTTGAAAGTTCAATTATTTTCTGGAACAAAGTAATGAGTGGTTATCATGGCTCCCAAAAAAATAATGTTTTTATTTTTTGGTTTTTTCTTTGCCTAGTGTTAATTTTAATTTATCTAGTTATGAGTTTGGTTCGTTTATCATGCATTTTCAATATCATTACTTGTAACATATATATATATATCAAGGAGTTAGTAAATTGGAATTCATATATTTCACATTTTATTTTTAATTCTTTGTAAATTCGTTTCCTTTTTTTCTAATTTATTTTATTTTATATTGATTGTAAATATAGTGGGCATATTAGTACTTTTAATGAACAATTTATTTGATGTTACAGCAGATTATTTTCTAAGAGACAGTAATAGTCATAGTCCCAGGTTAATAAATATATTATTATACTATTTTTTTTATATTGACTGCTTAAAATGAGCTTATTTCATCAGAATCTGCTGTTACTATGTGATGCTGTTTCATATATTGTGTATTTTGGTCTGGTTACTGAACCACATGAGTGAATTATCATTTAGAAAGGAATTTTTTTCTGGAGTTGATATTATGATAATTAATAATTTTTGGATTTGTAGTCAAATGAATTCTATTTGTTATGCAGTGGCCCTTTAATGTTTTTTTTGTTTAGATGCATCTTTAAGTATAAATTCCATAATAGGAAAATACGAAAGATTGTATTCTGCCTAGAAAACCAATTCGAATTCATTATCAGCTAATGTTCCATGCCCCTAGATCACCAAGTTCAATAGAAGTGCCTGTATTGCTTTATAAGCACCAAATGATTATTTGGCGATTTCTGCTCCAGCCTTCTTACCATGCCTCCACCTGCAATATCTGTGTAGTGAACCCAGTCTAGAAAATAAAAATTACTAAATATAGCCAAGGCTTGATGCTGTTAGTTACCTCAACACTATCTACCGATTTCGGTTGCAATCTTGGTCTGTCTCATCTCACATGAAATGTGCCCCAAATTGACTAATTACATACAACACTATATCTGCTTTATTTATGCAATTAACATCCTACGTGTTGTTATATATACCCTCTTCATATATCCTACACTATGAAACTGTCTCATATACTCAAGAAGGCTAATTCCTGGATGAAGGAGGGGATAGATACAAGAGACAATATGTTTCTTAGTTTTCAAGTATTACAAATGAAAAAAAACACTTTATTGTCCCCTATGAGTAACAATAAGGGACAAATAAGTGTCTAATTAAAAAAAAAATCACTGTGATTAGCTTATAAATAATAATGGAACTATGTACATATGTAGTGACCTCAATGAACCAGGAGCAAACTATTGAAAAAAAAAACATATGTGAATAGAAGTGAATGATAATTGTAACATAAGGAAAATATAGGAATTATTACAAAGCGAGAAAAGTTGCCTGGACCTAATGAAATAGGGACTGAATATAATTAATGAAAAGGAAATAAATATATAATAATAATGATTAATTATGAATTGTTAGATTGGAAGATAAGAAAAGAAAGGAAGCAGATTTTTGGGATATGAAATACATATCCTATGTCTATGAAATAAATATATAGACACAAAGAGTAGTCAGCAGCTTCGGGTGGCCTCTAACATTTGTTTTCTAAAGTATGGAATTCTTATTTCATTGTCAACAGTTGGGGAGAAGGAATACCACACAGCCAGACTGAGGATTGTTAGAGAGGATCAGGCTTGGACTATGAATACTATTCACGAGTCACACAACTCATTGTTACTAAAAACAAATGAGGAGAAGGCTAATACAGAGAGTGCATCAAGGTTGTTGACATTAATCATCATCATGGTTGAAGCCTGATATACTGTAAACCTCAGTCAGGTGGTGAAATGTTCTCTGGTAAGGAGTAGAAGTGAAGCTCATCTTTCTTCCTCTCTTGACTATGAAATAAGGATAATCCATACTTCAGAGTGATCAAACGTTGGATGCCGAATGTTCTGCCAGGTTCATCTCAATATCTGATACAATAGAAACAGTAAAATTAAGCTGTTTTAACTGTAATTGCAATTATTACTTTACCCCATTGAGATTCATAATTTCAATAGTTTTGAACACAAAAACATTTTTTGTGTTCACAGGCACTTATTTTCTTTTCCACCCCTCCATTACCTTCACTCCACTGTTGCCCATTCAAAACCTGTCTTTTCCCTCCAACTAAGGTCAATATTTCTGGTTTGATTTGTTTAAGGTGTTGATCTACCCTCATTTAAGTGTAAAAGTAAATTTTAAGTAAAAATAAGTAAACTGTTGAACATTGGGTAGTCAACAAAATTCATAGTAATTCTTTATTCATGAGATAAATACTTGTTAATACGTGACATCAAGAGCATTTAATAATTACCTCACTCAAAAATTGCTCTGTAATTCAGGACGTTTTCACCTCCATCTGTTATAAATGTTAACATAAAAATAGGCTTCTTATCAAATACAGTCTATTCTCCTATCCTACTATTATCTCCATCCCAGAACACATCCTTTATACATCTTTTTCAACTTACTGCTACCAGGTTCATTATTAATTCTGTTTACGTATCACAAAAATTATTATTTTCCTACTCGCATTAATAGATAGTCAGAACTTTTGAAGTTCTCATTACATACTTTTTAAATGCTATCTAGTTCTCACTTCAGCTTCAATTCAAGAAAACTCATACTGATCTAGAATCAATGTTTTCATTTGTAATAAAACAGTTGCTGCTAAACATACAGAATTACCTTTGACCCAGTTCAGTTCAATAAACCAAACTTTGTAGCAAATAGACACGTATCAATAAATAATATTTATAGCCTTTATTACAGGCTAATAAGTTGAATATTTTAGAAGATTATTTATTAATAATTTGAATACAAATATTATGATTATGATGAAAATTTATTAAACATATTTAAGCATTCAAGTAATCAAAATGTGGCTAATATTCAAATTCTACATAAGTGGTACTTATCTATCTCTATATTGAATAAAATCTTGATAATTAGTGTAAAATTAAATAACAAAGAATAAATTAACAAGGTACAAAAAATTACAATGTTTAGACAATCATAATTTATTAATATAAACATATTTATAGTTCTTATATTCTAATATTTACATTATAATCTTAACACTATGTAAAATATTCTTTGGTAATACCAAATAATCTTTGGAAAAAATATATTATTATAGACAATATTTCACATTAAGGGTGGATATATTTATTTACATAAATAACATTATCAAGTCAGAATTAAGTATCACATGTATTCCATTAGCGAAAATGAGATTCTTAGTAAATTTGGCAGTAATATATCACCAAATCCACGTGGTAAAATCTAAAAAAAAAAAAGAAAAAAAAAAGGGTAATAATTATATAATAAGCCTCCACAAATAATAATGCCAAGTGTGCAGTGCAGTACATTAAATATTAATTATTTTCCAAATTTAAGTATTATTAAGTAATTTTTGCTGGAAGCTACTTAAGAGTCAGATTATTTACTAAGATTAGAAAATGATTATATAACTGTGAATTAATTATACATTATGAAAAAAAAATACAACTAAGAAAACTAACTAAAAAGAATATTTTTTAGACAAAATAATAGTTTTAATCCTTGCATTATAATAAAAATGAAATAAATTAGACAAGATATAACAAAAAAATGAATCATTTTAAATATCGTAGAAGAAAATAATTTGATATTTCCCATATTGAAAGTAAAGATAAACAGATTCTGAGCTCTTTTTGACGTTTAAAAAGCCATCTATAACTAGCTTGAAATCAAACTCTATGAGCAGTGAGAAAATGTTTGCAAGCAAAGCAGGTGAGTATTTAACATCAATTGCTGATAAAAACACATAACTACATTAATTAAGACTGCTATTAAGGATCTTAAGATACAGCAAAGAAACTGAGATTAGATCATTTTTTATAGTTAACTTTATGAGCGGTTGCCAATATAATTTCAATAATAACACTTTTGCCCTCTCACTGCTTATTTATTTTATTATAGAAACATTTTTTGCAATGTTAAAATTGCCTTTATGTTAAAGACAGTACAAATATACAGGAAACAGACTTATAATAACATAACAAACAGTATTAGTCAATAAAATATAATAATACATCTACACTACTGAACAAAAAAACACGACGCAAATCAAACTTATTTGGTTTTAAGTTACTATTTTTCACTTTAAAACAAGCGTTTCCGGAGAGTTAGTATAATCATAAATTGATCATACATAAGTCTGGTCACTCTTGGTCAACCCAATTATTGTCACCACATGCACAGACCAGTCTCCCAGTACTACTGGATGGCTTCCCAGACTGTTTCTGATCTTTCTTTAGACAAAACGAATGAGTCATAGGTCTAATAGTTAGACCATAGGTCATAGGTTAATAGTTAATTATACAAATAACTATTTAAATACAAACAGGAATTAAAAAAAAAGGTTGTTTGTCTCAGGTCTGAGGATCTTGGATCAGGCTCTACAAGTTGTCTCCTCACACTGAACAAAGGTGAAGGAGGGAATATGGTGAAAACAAAATTAAAGTACGTTATTTTACTAGTCTCAAATAAATTTTCCCTCATTAATACGAAAACTTATTTAACCATATTTAAAAAAATATGGGACATGCCCGGAGCAAATTTAGTATATTATCTTCAACCCCTGCATTGCCCTTAAAGTACTTCCATTATAAAACCTCTAGAGTGGTACAAACAAATATGAATCCATATGGAAATAAATTAAGACTGTATGGGTGTTCAGCAGTGCTCCGGAAATTCTGTGCTGACTTTTTAACACGTTAGAATGGCAAAATGCAGTATCCAAAAATTGATCATTGTTTTTATGGCAATTTAGACCTCAACCACTTCACAAACTACCCAATAATTCTCCTCAGTGATTTTTTTCATAGGTGTATTTTAAATGGCTTTTCTTCCATTGGAAAAAAGCCAAGGCTACTCATGAACTTGAGTCTATGCGAAGGCAGAGTGGCTCCACTGACTCGGGGACATAATAATTTTAAAATTTTAGAGGTAACGCTTTCTTTTGCTGAAAACTTGATAATCACAATTATAAGTTGTGGATACTTTGTGGTAGATGAATTTCTGATTCACTCATTGGTTTAGCAATAACTGAATGAGAAGAAGAGAAAGTGTAAGGGCGGCCACTAAGTTAAAAAAAAAAATTAAAACAAGTGATTGATCAAGCAATTCATAGAAATGATCATATTCACAAGAACTTATCTCTCTATTCAAAATAAAAAATGTTGACTACAACAAGATATATTACTATTATTTTATTATTAGGTATAATTATAAATTGTCTAAATAAAAAAAGTTTGAGTTTTGATTAGTTGTGTTCACTTTGTATTGGAATAAGTATTTATACATATATATATTTTATATAACCACCCACTCTTTTTAAATTTTGCCTTTGGGCTATTCAAGGGTGGAGTGTGACCCATTTTAATGTTGGGCACCCATTAGATGGGAATGTCTATGCTATGCTGATGGGTAGCCTCCATTAGGCAGATAGTCCCATCTTACCCGAGGGAGCGTGAAGCAGCCAGAAATGAATAGTACAAGGAGACAGTCTCCCATCCAAGTACCGAGCTCAACTTAGCATAACTTGCCTTATTTACTGACTTGCTCTCTAGCCCACTGGCTACACGCTCCCTTCAGTAATTATATATGGCTTCCACTCTTTGTGAGTTTTAGTACCCTGAAAAATGAAAGGGGCCAATCAATACTGACCTGAGTAAGTTAAAAAAATAAAATAAGACTTCTACATGTTCAAGCCAGATTGTCTATCTTGTCAATCAAAATATTTTCAGATTAACAACTATTTCAGTTTGGAAATGATTATGACAAAGCAGTGCTTACCTACCTTGCATTTCTTATAGCCAAAGCCTTAAACAGAACAAAGAAGACCAGGCTGAGAAAAAGAGAGAGATGTATATGATACAAATAATTAATAAAAGGTAAACTGTCCTCTGCACTGAGTTTAATTATAACTCCTGAATAAATTATCAATCATGTATAATGGTAATGTAGTATACCAAGTACACATAAAATAGGCAGTTACAGACACAGACACACACACAATATGTTTATTTATATTTTTTCTTACATATTACTATTGCTTGGAGTTAGTTGGTAGATCTATGGTTTGACTATCTAAGCTGTACCCAGCGATACTGTCTGGACTTTGCAATGAAACTGAATTTTCTCCAGCACACCTGTTGTCTAATTGAGTACTATCATAAACATTGTTTCCCTTAAAATAAAAAAGATACTAAATTAATGTTTATAAATGGTTTTGTAAAATTCTTTTAATGACTAAATATGGAAGCATATGAAATTTTTTTTTTTAAAAATACCATTACCACAGGTATTTAAATGCTAGTTGCATACACAATCTCTATATACACAACAGATACCACAGAAAACCACTCATTATCCATGACAAATCAAAGTATAAAGTAGTGATTTGAAATTTATTTATGAGAGGACTTTATTTATTTAGCAATGCTATAGATTTTGCAGTTATTTTTTTAAATCTAATTTTGGTCCACCGTAGTTCTATTGTTTGAACCGACACTTAAGAAAAAATTGGCTGCCAAAAACAGTTATAATTTAATTTATTCCGGTTCATTTGCAATCGATGCCACAGGATTTTTAACTGGTAGGAAGTAGGTTTATAGATAACATAATTTTTATTTTTAACATTCATATCAGTTCAGTTTATAATTTAATTTCAAGTTTTTTTTTTTATAATATAAAATGTGATACACGGTAGCACATACTTAATATAATTGTTTTTTTTCTTAATGATTTGTGGTATTGAAAAATTAATTTGAATTTTAGTCACTTTTAAATATACTGAGGGGTTCAAAAAAATGTATCCACTGTTTAAAAGTCCATAACTTGCAAACTAATTGACGGAGTTGTCTCATTTTTGGTAGTGTAATAGTTTGTAGTTCCGGCAATTGCCATACAAGCGTTGTTTTGTTTTGTCAGATGGCAGTCGCCAGATAGTTAGTGTTTTATTGTTAGTTGTACCTTGTTACTCGAGTAAACATGGCTGGCGTAAGGCTTACATTTGATGAAAGGAAGTCTGTTTTAAAGTGGTATTTTAAGTACGAAAACATTAATGAGGTTCAACGGCAATGGCGAAATGTGTATCAAACAGAGCCACTGACACGTTTAACGATTCGTCGCATTCGAGACAAATTTGAAGCCGAAGGCTGTGTTAAAGATGTACACAAACAACGATCTGGACGACCTGTAACAGTAACAAGTCCATTTAACTCCCATCTTGTGTTACAACAATACACTCGCTCACCACAGAAGTCTGTGAGACAGTGTGCCCGTGAAACTGGAGTGAGTCGCTCAAGTGTTCGGCGAATTTTGAAGACAGCAAAGTGGAAGTGCTATATCCCAAGACTGCTACACGCAATGAACGAGGATGACCCAGATCGTAGAATGGAGTACAGCGAGTGGTTTAATAACATGGTGCCCAACGATGAAGAGTTTGCAGAGATGATTGTGTGGTCTGATGAGGCACAGTTCAAACTCAATGGTACAGTAAATCGCCACAATTGCATCTACTGGGCCGCCGAAAATCCAAACGTCCATGTAGACAAAGCCGTGAATTTGTCAGGAGTAAATGTGTGGTGTGGGTTGTCTTACCGGGGCTTGATTGGGCCATTCTTCTTTGACGGCACAGTTACCGGTGAGGTGTACCTTCAGAAGCTTCAAACATCCATTTTACCTGCCAACCAAGACTTGTATGGAGACGGAAGATTTTACTTTCAACAAGATGGTGCCCCAGCCCACTACCACAATCGTGTTAGGGCTTATCTCGGCGAATATCTACCAGGAAGATGGATAGGCCGTAGAGGTGCTGTAGAGTATCCACCACGTTCCCCAGACTTAACTTCTCTGGACTTTTACCTGTGGGGAACACTAAAGGACGTCGTTTATGGACAAAAGCCACGCACATTGGATGAACTTCGAGAATCCATCGTACATTCATGTGCAAATATCCAACTGAACACGTTGCAGTCAGTAGTTCATGCTGCAGTTCGGCGGCATCGTTTGTGTGTGGATGTTAATGGTGACCATTACGAACACCTACAGTGATATCTTTAAGTTGGACTTTAAGCTACACTTTCACCAAAAATGAGACAACTCCGTCAATTAGTTTGCAAGTTATGGACTGTTAACCAGTGGATACATTTTTTTGGACCCCTCTGTATATATATATTGTTATGATATTTTTAAATGACGATTTTAAATGGTGCTTGTAAATAATCTCAGAAAAAACGAGTGTTGAGGAATTTAGTAGCTATCCGTGCTTCATGTTTTTGAAATTGAAAGTCAAGAAGGCATCGGACAGAAGCTAGAAGAGTGAACCTCCTGAGGGTCGTCAGTCGTTAGTAAGTCGTCGTTGAGCAGACACCGTTAGAGGAGGTAGCGTACCCAAGCTGGCCCCTCATGGTCCTTTTTTCACTTTTCACCAGATGCGACAACAAGACAACTTTACTTTCACTCAGTATGAAGACAGCAAGACATCTTTACTTTCATTCAGCATGAAGACAAATCAGATCAAGCATAAGTGATATGAACAACGAAGATACCAACACGGAGAAGCACTGGCCAGTATAATACAAAGTTTTAAGTACGTAATTTGTTTGTATGTCAATTTTTAGCTGTTAAATGTGTGTAATAATAAAATCAATATTCCTTTTGCCAAAAGTTTCCTAAAATAATTAACAGAACCCTGAGATAACGTAAAAGTTATGAATATAAAGTTTTTATATAATTAAAATATGATGATTATTAATAAAAATAAGAAAATATTAGAATAATATACAACATATTTTTAAAGATCATGTATACGTATAAATAAATTAAGGCCTGGGCACTGTCGGTATACAGTCTTAATACCAAATCCTCGGGATGTAAACATCCTGATTGTATGTGTATAGGATTAAGAGCTACCAATAAAGCAGTCTTGTACTAACGCTTGATCTCATCATTTCTATTACTTCTTTTTTTAGTTTTAATTCTCACGAACATTAACTTATATATTGTTATGATATTTTAAAATGATGATTTTGAATGTTGCTTGTGTGGAAAATCTCGGAAAAATACGAAATTATAAGTCAAGAAGGCATCGGACAGGAAGTGAACCTCCTGAAAGTCGTCGAGGAGTGGGAGATGAACCTCCTGACTGGTAGAGTAGTGAGTCGTTGGGCAGACACAGTGAGAGAAGGTGGCGTACCCAAGCTGGTCCCTGATGGTCCGTTTTCATTTATCAACATCAGGACAACTTTAATATCAACCAACATGAAGATAAGTCAGATCGTGCAAAGAGTGATATGAACAACGAGGATACCAACGCGAAGAAGCGCTGGCCAGCAAAAAGAAAAAACTATAAGTACGTGATTATATTTGTATGTAAATTTTTAGTTGTAAATGCTTGTAATAATTAAATCAATATTCCTTTTGCCAAAAGTTTCCTAAAATAATTAACAGAACCCTGGATTAAAGTAAAAGTTTGAATATAAAGTTTTTTTTTATAAATAATTAAAATAATGATAATTAATAGAGTAATAAGAAAATATTACAATAATATACATGTTTGTTTTTTCTAATAGCTCAAATGTGTGAATGTAATTGATATGCCTTTGAACTAATCTAATATTTTGTTTTACAAATAATTAGAAAATTTAATAATAATAATAAAGTTTCTTTTTGAATTTAAACAAATATAAATTCTGAGTTGGTAATTGGAATAAAAAAAGGCTGTCGTCAATAGACCGTCAGCTGGAGTTGTCCAAGGTAACAAATATAATAAAATTGAAAAGAAAAAAATCATATATCCTCAATACATTTAGTAACTTTTCAATTTAATCCTCCAAATAAAGACAAAAAAACACTTCATTATAATTATTAATTATAAAACAAAAATTAGCTTAACTTCTACAATTTATTTTTAAAATCTCACGTTAGGTTCTTGACTACCAAACGTATGAACATGAACTAAATAAATAAAAATAAGATACTCTTTAAAATACTTTTTGAATTCTTCAGAATCTTTAGTCATTGTCTTGCTTCAGCCTAAATAAGAGTTTTTGGTGATCCTAACATTCTAATTTTGCTTCAATGATTTCCTGTATATTCTGCACACTTCACAGCTCAACAATGTGAATTGTAATGTTTTTATGTATATGTATCTATGAGGTCCCTCACGATAAATATATTTGAATTTTGCCAACAGTTATCCTTCACACATCTCTAAACAAAACAGCTCTCCTTTCCAGCATCTCTAGACCACTGGCCCTAACTAACTCTTTTCAACCGCGTCTCTTGAGCCACTACACACTTCCTTCTAATGGCCGACTGCCCCCGCCCATTTTTTTCCCTGCACTTACTCGAATTTAAAATAACATTACAATATATACAAAACACTCCTTGACTTCTGCAGATATAAAAGTATACTAACACAGTATGATACCTGCACACACAAATGGATACAAACATCAAAGTACTATAAGGATTCAAACATGTGAATAAAATAAATTAATTCATTATGCACACCTGATAGATGTAATCTGAATCTGTTTTCAATGAAGAAAATGAATGCTGATGAGGTAATGATACTACATCATCTTCTAATCCATCATCAACTTGAGCTTTATATGAGAACATAATACTAGGCTGTGATACTCTAAAGAAAACAATAACACATTGATTTATAACAATTAAAATAAATAAGAAAAACTATTATTTTGACAAAAATAATAAATGAAATTGTTTTTTATTAATTGTAGTGGTAAAAAAATAAAATAAAAATTATAGTAGTTGTTAGTAATCAAATCAATAAATATTAAACAAAATTATAAAAGCTTAAGTTTGTATTAATAATAAATTAATAATACCCAAAAAATTCACTGAGGAATGTATGATAAACAAGAGGTGTAAAAAGTGTGAAATACACACAAGTAGTGGCATCAACAATGCAAAGGCCTTCTTGAATTGAATACAAAAGAAGTCCACTTCCCACAGACTGAGAAATGTTTAATAATACCAGGAACAGAATATATATGTAAAAAGATCTCTTCGCTGAAAAATTCATGTGATGTATTAGCAATCAGATATTAATAGATTAAAATATTAGGTAATTTAAATCAATGCCTAAATAAACTTGTATGATTTTGAAAATGGATTTAATAAAATTCTATTCATTAAGCATAACATTTATAAAAAATAATAAATAATTTAATTACATAAATGAGAGTATTTAAAATGGTTATAATTAGTAATTCAAATAACAAATGATAAGATTTTTTTTTAAATAATTATTGAGCCCAGTTTTACATTAATATAATCTAATCAAAACCAGCTAATATCTGAATGTGATTTAAACTTTTGTCACTGAACAATTACTCCTCTGGAGAACAACTGAATAATAGGAAACTTCTTCAGCTTGGAGAAAGTAACAGAAGAAAAGCTCATGAATTCTTAGAAAACTCGGGATTCCTTTTAAAATCCTTAAAAGAGTTGTAATGTATAATAATAGGTTTATTTTACAATGATCTAAATTGTATTAAAATCATACTTACTAGGCAAGGCAAGTCTCTCTCTTATTCTAGTCCATGGTAAAACCAAAATTGATAAATATAACTAAAACAAATTTTAAATCAACACAATTTGAATACATTTAATTAACATATTAATACAATTAAATTACAAGCCAACATGACTAAACTAGGCTAGTTTAGTGCAGCATGAAACTGCCAAATAGACATGTATGTAAGTAATATAAATACAATACTAAAAAGTAATTAAAATAGAAAATAGCCATTACCAATGTAAAAGATATAGAGGAAATAAACCAAAATAACATCCCTCCATGACCAAAAACATTAGTATTTTTACCCTGTATTTTAAAATTTTTATCAGGGTTAAATACTTCCAGGACAGCTTGGGAGCTTGAAAATGCCAATGAAATAAGTGATGTGGCTAACAAAACATGTCTTATACTACTTCTTGAGTCCAAATGACCTGTAAATATAAATACACAATCATACTAAATGAAAATCAAGCAATAATTAAAATAACTTAATAAATAAATGAGTCAACTGAGTAGTGAAAATTTACTAATAGATAATAGAGGATATAATATTTATGATTTAGCAATAACTTAACAGAAATCCCCATCATTAATAACTAGATACTTATCACTTATACCAAATGTGGAAGGATAGGCTAGATTGACTCTTGACTGTTTTTCAGTGATCCGTGTGATTCGTTTCTTCTTGTTTACAGCACACAGTAATGCTTTAAGTGAGTTTTTGACTAAAATTTGGATAAATGAGTTTGCTTGGTTTACACATTTGATAACAAACTCACTTTTGCTATAGAGATAAAATGTGCACATACTTAGTTAAATGAACTTTTGCATGAAATTATTCGAAGGAAAAAAAATCATGGCCTCACTCCACAAATAAATATATTTGTAATATTTCATACAATGAAAGCATTAATATATGATAAATTTACTTAGTTTAAAAACTAAGTTAAGTTTAAGTTGTATTTATTGCATAGAGCATTGCTTCAGAGGTGGAATTTAACATATAACTTAAACCCGAGAAGTCCAATTCGCTCGGACAAGAGAGTCTATAATACAAGGCAAACAAGTTCCGGAACACTGCAGTCTAGTAATGTAGTATAGTATTAAAGAAGCTTCAATTAGATAAAATTCAAAATATTAAACAATAACTGATAATAATTTTAAAATGATAAAATCGTATTAAATATCATCTACATTAGGGGTTTTATTGAATAGAAAACTATGTCAATTTTAATTAATGTTTCAATTACTATTGTGACCCTCTTTAATGTTTTTTATTTTTTATGCAGAATTCAAAATTATTTTTTTAAAACTAAAAATCTGTTTTAGGATGAATTTTTCATGTTTCTAATTGGTAATTTTCTTATTTAATGTATATTAATAAAAATTAATATTTCCTAGCTTAATTCGTAGCCAATTTAATTTCTTTATACTCAAAAATTCATAGGAAGTACTGTGCAGGAAGAACTTGTAACACAGCTAGGAGTGTAGGTAACTTGTAAGTTAACTTTTACATATTGAGATCTGACTGCATATACATATACACATATATATTAAAGAGCCACATACAGTAGAACATCGACTATCTGAACAATTTATTAAGCAAAGTAAATTTTTATAAGGTAGTTGGTCATATAGCTATTATTATTTTGAATTAGCTATACATTTTTTTTGGCTTTCTAAAAGCTTTTCAAAATACTGAATTATAGATACAAGATAATTGTTTTATTTGAGAATGGTTAATTTACAAATGAAAATAAATAATTAAAAACAAAAATTAAAATAATAGTGGTAGTAATCACACCATCCTGGAATTGTAAATTTTCACCCCAATGTGACTTCTCAACTGTTCTCATCAAACAGTTCATTTTTCAAATTTTTTTGTGAGAGTGAACTGTTTGATTGGGGATCGGCTTGGAATAAAAGTTAAATTTTCATTAAGTTTTATGGTGGATGATATTTTGACACACATTCCACATTGTGGGACATTCAACATAAAATCAATATGATACAGATATAATATATTCTTCTTTTCATCAACCTAGGCCAACTTCCAATGAAGCAAGTTAACCCCAGTCAATTTCACAATCACCTATGAACTCTAATTGCATTTTTCCTCTTTCAAGTTTACCAGTGAACATAAATTCGTGTTTAGCAAATCTCAATTCACACTTTTTTTATTTAAGTGACTTCCTCTAGTGGTAAATCAGAAAAGTATTATTCTTTCTATCAATATAAAACATAAATATATCTCGTTAAATAACAATGGAGGTAGGAAATTGGATAAAGAATTTAATATGGGTAATTCGAAGCTTACAGACATTACAAACCTTATGAAAATTGTAAAATTGGTTTTGTAATAGTATTTTTTTGTGTTTAATCCATGTATTTACTTGCAACAATTAAAATTATTATATAAGCAATTATTGCCTAAATTGTAACAATTCCTATTATATTAAATCTTAAATCAATAACAGTCAATAATTAAAATGATTTTATGCATTAGATTTGGCATAACTTTTCTCCTATGATGAAGGTGATCAATAATACAAAAATATATTATCCATAATCTTCAGGCACTAATTATTTTAAATAATAGATGCTCCACTGTATATAAAATCTGTAAGA
This sequence comes from Acanthosoma haemorrhoidale, assembly GCA_930367205.1. Lineage (NCBI taxonomy): Eukaryota > Metazoa > Arthropoda > Insecta > Hemiptera > Acanthosomatidae > Acanthosoma > Acanthosoma haemorrhoidale. Next base: position 59,537,710 of record OV884009.1, on the reverse strand, counting down.
TACTATAAAATCTTACCGAAAGCCAATCCAAATACAATTACACTGATCTCTGTAGAAAGTAAAAAGAATCTGACAGAAACCCAAAGAATTGTATCAACATAACTTCCTACTTCAGCAGTTGCACTCACAGACATTGAAACCAAGCATCTTATAATGCTAATTATAACATTAATGACAACCTGTAAAACATTAATATTTTGCATTAATTAATTATATCATGAACAGACAGCCTGTCAAATTTAATCTATGTCTATTGAAATAGAGGCAAAATTAAGATATCCCAAAGGAAACATATGATAATCACACATGTGCTTTGTGAATCCCACTAGTGTTACAACCTCATTACATTTTAAGAGGTGTCTAACTGTACTTCGATATTATGCATGTTGATGATAACACTTAAATTAAATATTCAGACAAAGGAGCTAATCCATTACATTTTACAGAATAAAATTCAGCCAGTTACATAGAATTTAGACTAATTATACAGTAAAAGCTAATGACATACTAACCCATAGCTACTAACTAACAAAAATATTAAGCATAGAAATAAATGTAGTGACAAATTTACATGAAATGATACACAAATATTATAATCAGACCACTTAAACTCAAAATGTTTAGAATAAAGTCAACACTATTGGATTGAAATAATTTAAAATACAAACATTCTATTTAATTTTAAGAAGAGTCAAAACCTCGGGGAAAACAAACAAACCAAAATTTAATGTTTTACAAGAAGCATCTTTTACTTCAAAATAGAACAAGAAGAGCCATTCATTATAACCAGGCCCAGCTAATTTTAATATAACATGCAGTAAGTGAAAGAAAAAGATGTACTTAAAACCTTCATATTACAACCACTACAACTCAAATGTGCCCCAAAAATTGTTTTCAAACCTTTATAACAATAACATTTAAGATAAATTAATAAAAGATATCAATGCTCAATTCTAACTCAAGAAGAGATTAATAAATATATTAATAACTTAAATATAATGTATTTCAGAAAAAAATATACAGGTATTAAATAATGAGACCAACTAAAATAATTCCAGTTTAAATTACTTTACTATCAAAATTTTCAATACTTACAAGGACATAAAAAGCCATAAAAATAGGACTTGATGTAGCTCTTAATTTTAGACGAGCTCTATTACATCTCAAAATAATAAAACTTAAAAATATCACATTAGGAACAAGCATTACAAGGTCCCAAACTTGAATTCTGGAAAAAAATAATAACAATTGAATTAACAATAATTATTACCACTATTAAAACCAAATTACAATATGAAACTACATTCTTATAAAGCCAATATCCTGTGCAAATAAACAGGTATATTAATAACATAACAATATGGCTTATATGCTAATAGGACATCACTACTGTTCTGGGATGTAACATATTCTAGCTAAAAGTAAACATACATGCCTGTATATTACACATTTTATTTTTATATTACAGCTGCAATCAAATAAAGTTCTCTTTTCAATCTTTTCTTGTGCAAATTTTATGTACACGTTTACACAAGCACTCCCTATCATTTCTGTACACCTAGTTTTTAAAAGTTGATATATGTTATAAAAACAACATTGGAAAATTTTGATGAAAAATATCTCAACCTCATAAAATAGAAGATAAAAATACTAGAAGAAATAATAATAAAATAGTGTAAACTAATATATAAGCCAAGAACTTAACTGAAGACAAAGATAGACAACATAGTTGTTCAGCAATTATTGTCAGAGCTATGGAACACCTGAATGACATTTTAACTATTCATGAAAATATTTTGAAATGGAATGTTGTGATTCATGTAAATCAATCATTAACATACACTACCTCTGCCAAGCATACCAAATAAAACAAGATAGGTCAAAAAATATTGATGCCGTGATATGAAAATGTTGATATCGATGCCTAGAGGACGGAGAGCCTTCAGAAAAAACAATACACCATGATGACCAAGATCCATATATAAATGAAATTCATAATAAAGAAAGCCAGGCAATCCTAGACATATCACACATATTTCCTGTTTTTACACTAAAATTTTACTTGAAGGGTAAGGCTTTAAAAATAAGTAAATATTAAATAAGTTTAATTGAAGTAAATATAATTTTTTATTTTGTTTAAGTGATTTTTGAATTTGTTAATAATGGCGTTCAGCAAGAATATCGATATAGTGAGATGTCACCTGTGTACAACGGTATTAACATGTTAATATATTTAATGCAGTAACGGACTAGGGTGGCAGAAAGGACTGAGACCAGATGAAGCTGTAAGAATCAAATTCAATTATTGCTGGACATTAATGACAAATGGAAAATCTTAAGCTATAGAAAAAACAACTAGATACCCAATAAACATATTTTAGTTCACCTTTCATGATAATTGTGTAAAGTTATAAGTGCACAAGGTGGTTTTAAATTTTGAAATGGTTTAAGACAATTGAGGCATGGCGGGCCAAGTTAGATAAATTAAGTCTTGGTAACAATTTAGGTAACAATGTCATGATAATTTTAAAAAATCTGTTATAAGATCAATTGACTGGTATCAAAAATACTTATTGAAAAATATTATTCAAACAATTCTATATTAACAGAAAAATCAATTTGGAGCACAACTAGAGAAAGTTGTTTGCCAAATTTAACATGGATCAAACATCTAAATTCAAAAAACAAGAATAGAATAAAATACTATCTCGATGAACATGTAGTGATGTTCTTGAGAGGTAGGAAACAAAATTTCTGGCGGAGACACTTGGCTATAATAATTAGTTCATTAAAACAAATAGATAGTGTAGCATTGGTTGGTTATCCGGTAGAAAAACATTAAAATGCAAGACAATGATTAAAGCATGTCTTTAATCGGGTACCCTCTTATATGAAAGTTTCAGCGGATTTCCATGTAATTTTGTATTAATTTAGTGACCGTACATTTCACTGTAAATAATATTTCAGTTTTTGAGTTTTGGGGACATTATATCAGAAGAGTAACAAATCCTTCTATCACTTATATTTTTATATTGTGTAACTCTTTTTATTCTATTTTTTTTCTCTCAAATCAAATCTCACTATATAATCTTGTTACATATTGTTTAGTTGAGGAAATACATTAAGATGGTTCCTTATTAAAGTTAAAAAAGTTTTTTCACACCAAAATAAATAATCTATGTGCCATTGCCAATGTCATGCCAACAGATTTAACTCCAGAAACAACTTCTATTCAGTTGAAACAAGCGCCAAAAGATGGAGCTGTCTCTATGTCCACGCTTGATCATTCCTTCTTTTATATTCTCTTCACTCAATAATTAAATAATATGTTACTTCGTGGGGTAAACACTTAAATATAAAACAATTATTACTAATTATTGTAAGATTTAATTTTTCTGTTCAGAAAATGATGTGGATGCAAGTTTCAGTCCTAGTAACCTCAACCTCAAGTTTTTGTTGAGGGCTACTTGTGCTGTATTCCTCAGCTACAGATGTATACAAAATTTAGTTAATAAAAAAAAAAAAAAAATGCTAAGATACATTTTTATAAGAAAGATTATCAACATCAAACAATTAATCATAGATACCACTTCGTAGATCCTGATACATGGGGTAACACACAAAAGACCTTGGAGTTCAGTCAAGAGGGACATTAATATAATAATTAATAAGACAAAAAGCAAACCAGGATTTTCTGTCCTATTTGGATAAATTTATAAGGCAGATAGAACTTCAATATGATAGATTTGAACACATTTAAAAAGATATGTTTGAACATTGATGAAACCTACGCATAAATAACATAAGTATAATTTTTAATAAATCTATGTTTATGGATATTGTTCTCCTATTTAATACGTTAGATGTCACTGATAGTTGGTACTGAAAATAAAAAGTAACTTTCATTCTTTTGATATATTTTTCAGTATGATCATGTAGCTGGTTTCAACACACTCCATTTATAGGTCATTATGAAACATAACCCTAGGGCATAAGAAATGAAAGAAATAGGCATAAATATATTCTTTAGGAATCTAAATTTAAAAACAAAATACTAAGCAATCTAAACCCGATGAGACCATTCACAAGTTGACTATTGCTGGAACAAAAACAATAGTCGAAAATATGAAAAAAATATAAACATTTAAGGAATTGTTTCCAATAAACTAAGTGACCTACAAAATCTACTTTTGAAATCTCTTACATAAAAACAAATTATTTAAAAAATACTTACCGCAAGTTCGGGACTTCTACATATAATATCAATTTACATAGAGAGTCTTCTGTTGAGGAATAAGCTTCAGAAGCATTAAAAGTATAAGTAAGAGGCATAGGACTTGTACCAGGTATGGTTTCTAATTTACCAAGACCCATTGTAATGGGGGATGTATTTATGACATTGACAAAATCATTTGTAAACAAAACATTTATTATCTTGAAATATAAGAGGGTGTTTCATAACATAAACTATACTGGCTATTTTGAAAAATGTGATAGCTGTCATGGATTACTGACATTGGTTAAGTAAGAGTAAAAACATTGTTTACAATAACAGCTGTTTACAACGCTTTGAATATATCGATATTTTTATGAAGGTAAGATGATTGAAAATATCGAGCATTATTGACATTGAGTGAATTGTAAAATGTTTTATGTAGGACGTTATATTTTACTTTTGATAATTAAGAAAGAAGTATTAATACTTCATTTTTTAAAACAGAGTTCGGTTCAAAATTTATATAAAACAGGGTGGGAGGGGGGTGGCTAAAGTTTATTAACGCGACTGTAAAAATAAGCAAATACTTCTATATGTCTACACCAGGAGAGGATATTTAAAAGCTTTTTCAACGCTCCTTATATCGTCTCAGCAACTAATGGCCATGTATTATTTTGTAATTCATGAAGACTATTTTTATAGTTTTCAACTTTTAACATTCATATTTATTTTACTGAAGTCATAAAATATTTTCTTTTTGGGCTAACAGGTGATTAGGGGTTAATAGACCTGTTTTTAGTTTGCTTACCAATCAACTTTTTATTATTATATTGGTTGATTAATTGATGTTGGGGGGTAGAGGCCTGACAAGAATTTTATAAACTATTGCTTTATATTTTATCGGCAGTTTAGATGTGTTATACTTGAATAAATATATGCTATGTGTTATAATGGAAATAGCATGAGAGAGACCCTTGTTTTTTTCTCTAATAGAATTATGTAAGGTGTAAGTCTTTATCGAAAATTACGCCTCAGTGCTTAACAGTATGGGACCATTAAGGTTCACTATTTCCTAAATTTATTTGGGCTAGCGTTTAGTGAATAGAATTGCTTTGATTTTCTCAATATTTATTTTTCATTTCAATCCCTGGACTTTTAGAGCACTCAGTGGTTGTGTCGCACTGGAATGATGCATTGAAAAAAAAATTATTCTGGGGCATTGTTCCCTAAGAATAAGGAGGAGGAACAAAAAAGGAATGTCTAGCTGACAAAACAAGCAAAATATACCTTACATTACACAGATTCGGTAAGCTCATGAATAATACTTATGTATAGTAGGATGTCTTATCTACATATGAAATTACTCCCCCCCCCCTTCCTGAGGACGAACCTCATACGGGGTTTCCCTACAAGTCCGTTAAGAGGACTTGTGGGGGTACGTCGCCTGTGGTGCTTATATTACGGTGCAATGGGATTGTTGCACCGGCCAACGCATCTTAGTGTTATTCTCTTAACAATCTTTATTTAAAAAAAAAAAAAAATATATATATAAATATATAAGTTAATGTTTATCGGCTTTCGAATTCAAAACAAAGGAAAAAAAGGTACAGAGAAACAACACGCATGAAAGTTAGAACTAGACTGTTTATTTCAAGTGTATAACCCTGTATATTTACACTCGGGATGTTTACATCCTGACGTTCGGGGATTAAGGTTGAGTACTGATGTTGCCCGGAGCTTAACTTATATATATATAATAATATAACATACGGCAATGTTAAGCTTAATACCACATAGCCTAAGGTAAACCAACCCGTAACGTGTGTATAAAGGATCAGGACGAGCAGTTATAAACGAAACCATCACGCTCTATCATCTTTTTTCTTGATCGTCTACAGCCGGGAGACGATAACTGGTGGCGAAACCCGGGAGCTACGAGTATTCTGGTAAACAACTGTGAGTAAAATTTTAATTTTTTTTTCCTGTTGTTTTATTGGGAAAAAGTGACCTAGTTACATGGAAGAATTACGGCCTAGGGCTTTTGAAGTGCCCAAATTACCTAGGGAAACGATGGCCGAAGCTCATGCAAACTCCCTGGCTTGGATGAAGGGGCGAGTGGCGACGTCACAGGACCTGAGGAGAACAATATCGGAACTAGAGAAATTCTCAGGAGAGCTAGGCGAATTGAACCATTTCATCAAAGGTGGTGATAGGATTATGGAACGGGTAGGGTTTACTCGAATCGGGCGACGCAAAATCAATCAAAGCGGACCTAGTGTGCAGAATAAAAAGGAGCGTACTAAACCTAATACAGGCCGAAGAAGACACCCCATGGGCCGTGGTAAAAGAAAGACTAAATGCCTTCTTGGAGGAGGCAGATGGACACCAGAAGAGGACATCTTCCAGATGTTCAGGGAGACCTAGACGGGCTAATCAAACAAAAGGGCAGTACGCCGGAGAACTCTTGGCAAAGTTTAACAAAATGACTGAAAAAATGAGAGAAACGGTGAACCTAGCAGAAGTGGAAGGCAGGATGGCATTCCTATTGACCATCCTGAAGGTACAGTTGGCCAGGGATACCGGCAAGAAAGATGGTCTACCGGGAGAACGGTCGTTCATTGAGTGAGTTGCTTTATTGAGGACTTTTCCTGATTAATATAATTAATAAAACATTTAACCGTATAAAAATGATTTGATCACAAAAACAGAGCCTTACTACTTAAATAAATTTCACGCAACTATGTTACAGTACACTAAACAGTGTTTAGTGGATTAATTTTGAGACTAAACCTTTAGCCGAGTTATTTTACGAATAGAATTTGGGTTCGTTCTGATAATACATTAGGTGCCAACCTTTACTCCACTGCTTGCCTTCTCAGAACATCAGTTAAACATTAATTTATAGATTAATGTTGTCACAACAATAAAACTTATAACTAAGAGGACCAACTTTTTATCAATGAAAAGGACACATATAAATTTAAAAAAAAATCTTTAATAAAAGAAATATTTGTAACATTTGATATTGTAATTAGGCTTACATGACAACTAATTATTATTTAAACTTTTCCATTGAATGAATACTTTTTTGTCAATGCATTATCTTACCTAACAGTATAATGGAAATATTTGAACAAGAAATATCTTTCATATTGAATTTTACAAGTGCTGGAGCTAAATTATCAATGTTTAATTTCGATTTCTAACTTGTTCAAAAATCATTAGCAATTAGTTCCAGAACAGCATAACGTAAATTGAACAAGATAAATAAATTTCCACATAGAATTTGTTCATTTTTGAAATAGCTGAATATTTCCATACATCTCTTATCAATTTCGACTTGCTGATTTCCCCATTTCGTCAATTGTTCAGAACTGAAATATACTTGTGTAGCGACCGCTAACTACATAAGTTAAATCACCATATACTCTAGTGCATATATATTGTAAGCAAAAGTAAAATAAGATGAACTAAATGTATTATAATTAAATGTAAACCATTGTAAAAGTATTAAGCAATAAAAGGCGGAAGGCAAACAGTCATAAACGAGAAAGGGTCAGCAGCTGGCAGTCATAAACAGTCAGGTACCAACCGGCCTAAGAGCCAGGTGGGGAAGGGTACCACAGTTATAAAAATAACAACCCGTGTGCAGCCGCTACACCCCCAGGGGCAAGGAGGTAATCGGGCGGCGGTCACATTTCCTCACGACAGGTGTGAAAATCAACGCTGGCCTGGGCCCTTCCCCCCCCCCCAGTAGAGAGCATATTTAAGCTAGGGTTTCTGGCCCTGTAAGTCAGTCTCCTCATCAGCCTCTGAGTCTGTCGCGACCTTTACTTGGTGACGCCTTAAGCCAGGACTCCTGGCCCTGGAAGTTAGTCTCTTAGTCTCCTTGCAGACTCGCTGGCGACCTGTACCCGTGACGCTTGCTTGGTTTCCACTCGAACTCTGAAAACTTGCCTTATTTTTTACAAAACCCCTGTACCTCTTCTCTTGAACATAGTGCATTGTCGGGGCACATACCTATCATAAATAGAGTCAGATAGTAACGCCGTCATGGAATGATTTTCCAGGTTATTAACTCCTACAATCCGCACGTGTCACCAGGGCTAGGGTGATCAGGCCCCTCCCTAGTGACGACCTGACAACTTGTCTACTTATTTCTTCAACGAGACACTTGTTGTCTATTTTAATGACTTGGTTTTCTTTGGATAAAAACTCAACGCATTCAATATCTGTCCAATATTCTTACTACAAAGTAAAAAAACACCATTGAAAACTGTTATGTCCCGTGATGTTTGTTTCAGATCATTTTTCGATATATTGAAAACACGTTTGTTAAAAAATCTGCATTTCTTTGATATATTTTTCCCTTATGCCCAGGTTTGATTCATCTAAGTCTGACAATTTTATTTTATAATTAAATCAAGAATGCGGAGATTTACATATTAGTCTAAAGAGAGAAAAATACCGTTATAAGAAGCCGAGGTCTTCCAATAATGGCATGTTTTTATTTCTTGCCGAAAAAATAGGCCATTCCCCACCAAATTATTCCATTTGATCCATACCATCCTTGATTGAGATATCTGAGACTGAAAATATTGCACTATATTGCGTCGCTTGCGAATATTGACAACTATCTTAAGACGGCGTTCCACTAGCTAGCAGACCCAGATGAACCGGCTTCCTAAAAGTGATCCGACCGTCGATTTCTTATTCGACACTAAGTGTGCCTCTGTAACGCACATGCCCCCGTAAGATCATCCTACATTTTCGTCGATCTTGCAATCAATCTTTCTCAATATACTCCCCTAAAACATATAATCCCTATATCTACCCAACACTCCTTGTAAAAAAAAAAAAAGATAATTATACCATTGTATCGGCATAGCGTATATAATAGGCAGGCGCGCACGCAGAAATTCTTTTTTAGGAGGCTATGGTTGATTTTGTCCATCATAACGTCATTGATAAGTCTTGTGTTTTCCCTCTAGATTTGTTAAGTTAAACGTTTGAGAAAGACATAGCTTTAATTTACAGAAAGAAAATAATTATTAGCCAATAAAAAAAATTCTGCCGGGATTAAAAGCAGGGAGAGCTTCGAAACTATAGACAGAAGGTGTGGCAGATTGTAGATTGTTACAATAAATTCTTATGATCTATAAATCGTCTATAGATTATTTTTAAAACAATTGTTTGTCATTTATGTTTTTATTTTTTATACATTATTTTTGTTTGTTACAAATTGTCGTTTATAAACAATCGTTGGTTACAAGTACTCATTTTTAACAGAAAACCTCCCCTTACAAGACCGATCCCCCTCCCCTGACCGCTTCTCGCTGATTCAGCCTAGCAGTAATCCTTGATGGGAAAAAACTTTAAATATTCCGTAAACTAAGGTTTCTGAAATAATTATTATTTCATTGTTAGTTAAACACATAAATCATTCATTCTTTAAATCGTATAGCCCCTATTTCTTACAATAACTCTTTAAATTTTCTAACTGGCCTAACACACATGAGATGCATTGTGGATGAACAAAATATATCTAATTAAAAACATCATCAGGATAAAAATCATTTTTAGGCAAATATCAGAGAAAACATTATTATTTCGAGGAACTAAAGAAAATAATCGACAAGGGGAAAAAAACAGAACAAGAAACCTCAATGAAACAAGTAAAACTATAACTTTACCTTGTTAAGGCTATTCGGAATGTAACTAAAGTAAAAACACGACACAAATTTCTCCCATAAAACTTAATGGTCAAACTATACATGTAATTTACCTCATGATTTTCTAAATTGATTCCTAATGTTGTAGAGCAGATTCTCAGAGACACCACCATACATCACACAAACCCTACTAAAATTAGAGGAAGTTAAGGGAGGAGACCAATGAGTTGGTGCATTTGCAATGGGAGGAGATGACGAGAAAGATCCCAGAAGAGGATCGGCGGGTGACTTGGGTAATGTTGTCTTTCCAGGATGTAATTTGATTAAAGACCAACAAGCTTTTTTTTTACTGATGTGAAGAAGTGGATAAAACAAGAGTCGATAGCGAATATATAACATCATTTAGGGTTTTAAGGAGGAGACTTCAGTCAATCATAATTCACTTCAATTTCTCCACTCAAGATTGTTGAGAGAAACCCTGGTCCTAATTTGGTTCAGGTCTTTCTAAATCAATAGGGAGTCAGAATGGAGCTCCCTGAGAGGAACGGATAGGTAAATTTAGGCATCGTCGACAGACAAGTGGTATGATATGAGCGTTGCTCGATTGATGATTGGAGGCCCTTAATCCTGTACTTGTATTGATAATAGTATGTGATGAAAACTTTTTTAAAATTTTGTATTTAATTAGAATTAGATAAAAGAAATGAAAAAACACTTTATTCTGGTACATTGCCTCTAAGAAAAACAAAAAGGAACAAAATAGGTATATCTACCTGACAAAAGAAAAATACCTAACATTACAATGATATGATTAACTTATAAATAATGTGATGACTATTGATTGAGTGATGTTGGGATTGTGTACCACAACAAATAATTGTTTAATATAGATTTTCTACTACTGAATTCCAAATCCCCTAACTAAGGGTATCATTGTATTTTACTTACAGTACTATATCCAAACAAATGATTACTTATAGTAAACACTGTTTCTGAATTTCAAAGATGAAATAGATTTGTATTCTTTATGAAATAATTCATTCATAACATGTTATCAAATGAAGTTATTGTCAAAACTTACTATCTGGTTCGTTCTTCTGAAAAACATCGTCTGTATTTGTAATATGCACAGTAATCACCCAAGAAACGTTGATTTCACACATGATAAAATGTTGTTTTCTTACTTGGCATTTATATACGATGTATGAAGACAGGCAGTTTTCGCGGCCTTGATAGGGAAGGGAAGGGGAAGTTACCGGAGGTTGTTCAGTAAAGGCATGGCGGACCTAGATCTTTTACCACCTGAGGGTGGAGGGTCATCATTTCGCCTCACTTTCTAAGTCAATCAAAAACAAGATTGGTTATTGACAATTAATAAACATAAAAAAAAAATTTATTTTGTTTAAACTTATTGTACATATATATGTAAGACAATTATTGAAGGTGGGGTGAATAAACTGAAATCAGTTTCTCTGTAAACAAAGTTAGCAATTTTATTCACTATATATTATATTATAACAATTATTAATATTGATTTACACAATCTTACCTGTAAACAAAGAAACGACAATAACAGTTTCTAACTATCAATTCTCTATTTACACTATTTTATTTTACACACTATTTACATGTTCTGTTATCTCACATAACCTTCTCTATCTGATAACTGCTGCTCCATCTGGTGGGGGCCAGTGGAAGCAGCACGGCAAATTCAAATGAAAGAGAGATCACTTTCATTACATCTCCCCTCTCTGAGGTGAAAATTCTTTGAAAATTTTCAGTCTGGTAATATCGGAAGTAATTTTGTTATGTGAAAGAATCCAGTTTCTTGCTTTCCTCTTCCGGTATTTATTTTATATATTGAATTTGATATCTTTTCTGTTATTTCAAAGGGGCCAATTTTTAGACAGAAATGTCTGGAATAAAATTCAATTTGGAAATTCTCTGTACAAAAATAGCGACACAACACAAAATCATTACAATATTACTACTGCGCACATGTTTTCTTTTTTCACTGATTAAGCGTAAAAATGTCAACGTCAAGCCGGGTCGCAGGGGTTCGAACATACTTTTGTTAAATTACAAACTTATTATAATCATTGCCTGTAGATTCCATTATTATATTTTTTAGTTTTATATAATTTATACAAAAAAGTTCCGCTCGAGGTGGATCACACCCTACACCACTTAGCCGAGGAGCGTTTTTTAGGCCAAGCTTTAAACTGGACCTTCGGTCAAACAAGAACCGGGGCCATGGACAGCCCCAGACTATGAATTGGTAAGTGCAATTGTAGGTAACGAGAAACATAAATCTTCACATGGGCATCTAATGGATATTGATGAAGGAATAAGACATTCTCCTGAACCTGCCATCGCTGCTGATTCTCCGGGAAGCTACTTTTGTGGTCTGGAAAGGCACAATCGTCTATTATGACTGCAATGCTTGTATTTTTTAGTAAGGAAGTTATATAAAAATTAGCTTTCGTGACTTAAAACAAGTCATATATGGCATTCCAATCTAGGTTATGTAATTGTTCCAATCACTATTAACGGTACCCACACCAACGCTCTTATTGGCGCTAGAAGTTCATCTGAAATCACATAAATGGTCGCGGACTTTATAAATTAAAATAATCTGGTTATTTCCTATAGAGGTGAACAGATATCCCGTGCTCAGTTCCACTATTAAGGGATGGTGTAAAATCGATCTTAGTCTCATGGGTAAGCACTGCTTATTGTTCACTGTCCCTTTTACATTCCACTACAATCATGCAGACAAAATAATTAAAAAAAAATTATTGATGTGAAAAATGAAACTGCGGATGGGGTGAACATTCCCGTATTTGCTCTACGAAAATAACGTTTCATAAATTTGAAGGCTGTCGTCTCTTCATGTAGCACTGTCACTCTGGAGAGAGCAGGATCAGTGGATGGGTTCAAAGAAAGAATCTCCCATTTTCCCTGATTAAAATAAGAAGATGGGGGTCTTCATTTTAAGTCAGTTACGAGATCAAGCCTCAGTTTCACAAAGCCCATGCTATGGTCATCAAACTAAGGCACTCAACCGTTTGAAAGAATTGATATAGATTTCAAAAGACCTCTAACCTTCTACTACAAGGAACCTTTATTTGTTGGTTATTGTCAATGAGTTTTAATTTGGTGTTCCCATGACCAGCTACAGGCTCGGATATTGATATTTCAAAATTTAAGGTGTTTTTTTTAGGACACCATACATACTATCTGATCAAGGGACAAACTCATATTACAGGAGTTAAAATAGTTTCTTTTTTTTATTTATTTTATTATATTATTTCTTTATTTATAGTACTCTATTTAATTTTAATATATCCTCTGGTATTATACTATATTGCTCAATAATAATATATTTACTTGTATAAAATGTAGTGGTGAAAATGATATAACCAAATAAGCTGTAATGAGGTATTTCTCATTAACCCAATAAAAAAATATTTGTATATTTTAAAAGTCATAAAAAAAGAAATTTTTTCTACATATATGAGGGGTAAATATTAAGAGTCAGTTTGGGAAACAATGTCTTAAATTCATTGTCAAAGAAATTTGAGAAAGACCTCTTCAATGTTCAATCAGTTATCTTCAGCTCCTGAGTCATCACTGATGACGATAACATCATCCTGGTTACCTTGAACAAAAATAAAAAAATAAAAATACTATATAAAACATGACACATTCAGTTTCAATTTAGAGGTGTTCGCCAATAATGTCTAAATTTTAAATATATACAGAAAGTTGAAAATGTCTGATGCTCAAGCTTGTAATGTTCTGAAACTCCTATATAAATAAATTATTGTCTACCGTAAATGGTTATACAAGTTATGTTTGTATGGAGTTTTAGAGGAAACTGTACACAACTCTTAAGTCAAGTTATAAAAATTTTAAAGAGGAAAGAAAACTACAATTGCCATAAGACACACTCTACTATTTTAGAAATTATAATGAATGATAAATGAAAAATGAAGTGATGTTTACCATTTTACCACAAATTTGACCTCAGAATCATGTTCAGGACCATATAAAGTATAATGTAACATCGTTTGAAGTCAATGCATTTTAACAAAGGTAACTATTTATTCAAGGCTAGATTGATGAATGCAGCGTTTTCCAGAATGATGGGTTTTACATGTAGGGCATGCTAGTTGTAGTAACAATGAGATATTGTATATGTGCATTTTAAAATATCGCCACTTACAAGTCTTCCATTGACAGTTTACAATTGCCGTAAATGAAATTGTCTATTTTTTTAAATATTACTTTATAACGATAATTTAAGCCATAAATAGTATTAAAGTCAATGAAATAAAGTATGAATGTTCTGATGCTTTTGTCATTTTCAAAACTATTGAATAATAGTCATGTAATTTTATTTGTTACATGGGTGTCGTATCAGATAAAATAACCTATATTTATGGTCAAATTATTAAATTATCTAGCTTGCTTGAGCAAAAAAAAAGTGTTGGCAGATTTGTGTTCAAGTTTTTCCTATGCATCACACTACCAACCAAGTCCACGTTCTGGTATGATTTTTGAAATGGAACAAAAAATTAATGATAAACTACAAAAAATGTTTATCATTCATTTTTTCTTCCACTTATAATAATTTAGGAGGGAACTTCCTGATTGCGTAAACTTTTCTTGGGCTCAGTTAATACTCGACCACTGATGAAGTTCTGAAAACTCAATAATAGCAAAATATCCTGCAGCAATTTGACAGTGCATTGGTCAAAAAAAAAAAAAATTCAAATGAGACTAATACCGAAAATGACACAACTCTACAAGATAATTAAAGCTACAAACCTGCTTAGAAAGGTAATGTTTCACCAGCCAAGTAACGAACATAGAAAAAGGAAAATAATTGTCACAATTTAGAATTACACATATGCAGATACTCTAGTGACCATAAATATAAGTTATTTTAATCTAAATCGACACCCATAAAACAAATAAAATTACATGACTATTATTCAATGGAATTTAAATAGTATTTTTGCTCTACAGTCTGACTTACAAATAATAATTAAAAAAACTTGGGTCTGTTTATGAAAAAAAAAAAAAAGAAATAAGATAACTTGTACAAGATTAATAATTTTATTCATACATAAAAGACTGTATCTGCTGGAAGAACTAGATCCAAAGTACATAAATTTAAGGTGCAGGGGTGCAGGGAAATAAAGTATAAATGCAAGTTAAACGAAGAAGAGCACAGATTTAGTTGGATACATACGGACAGAACTCTCTCATGGACGGTCACAATAGGAATCTATGAGGCACATGCCAACCTGATCACCAAAACGCAACAGTGCCGCCCTTATCGTTACAACTAAATATATGTCATATAAAACAACTAATAATACAAATGCGGAATTATACCAATACACCCTTCTAATTTCGCATTACTTACAATCTATCAAGTTTAAATGTTCAACAAAAATCGAGAATTTACTAAAAGCTAAGGATTTGGTCATCAAATCCGCTATTTGATTAGAAGAATCAACATAATGCAATTTAACTATATTTTTATCAACAATATCTTTTACAAAATTAAACTTTACATCAAAATGTTTGGACCTTTTGGTCTCACAGGTACTTGCAATTTTAATAGTGCCCTGGTTGTCTTCAAAAATATTAATTTTACCTTTAAAGTTAAAACTCTCATTTAATAATTTGTTCAGAAATAGTACCTCTTTAATACAGTCACCTAGTGCATAATATTCGGCTTCACAGCTACTTAAAGCAACTACACCTTGTTTCCTGGATCCCCATGAAACAACATTATTATTTACCTTGATAACGTAACCAGATACACTTTTTCTGTCATTTTTGTCAAATGCAAAGTCTGCATCAACATATGCATTTATATGAACATCACTAGAGTTAGATTTGTCAAAGCTAAGAGCCATGTCAGGACTATGTTTCAAGTATCTTACAACATTTTTCAAGTGCTTCCGATGAGTTACAGTAAAACAGTTTTGAAATCTACCAAAATATGAAATTGCATAAGTTAGGTCTGGTCGAGAAGCGACCATCAAATACATTAAGCTTCCTAAAAGTTCTTTATAAGGTAGCTTAGGACAATTATTCGGATCTCCTTTTTCGAGATTAAGCTTAGGCTCAATAGGTATTCGCTTAGATTTAGCATCTGACATATTAAACTTATGAAATATTTTCTTAATAAGATTTTCCTGTTTAATTACAATATTTCCTAGTTTATTTCTGATAATATTCAACCCTAAAAATTCTAAATTTCCATTATTATCATAATCTTTACATTCTAAATCTGTCATTAATAATTTCTTAACATTTTCCAATTTAGATTTAGAATTAGCTATCAATAGAAAATCATCAACCCATACAAGAATATAAACACTGTCATCAAAATATAAACATGGGTCTACATTAGATCTACAAAATCCAAATTTCAATAATCTATCATTTAAATGGTCATTCCACACTTTTGGACTTTGTTTGAGACCATATAAAGCCTTTTTCAATTTTAACACTTTATCACTTTTATAGCCTTCCGGTGGCTTTATATAAACTGGCACCTTTAGATCACTTTTAAGAAACGCACTCCTAACATCAAGCTGATCTATTAATAGATCCTTCTCTGCAGCCGTAGAAAGAAGTACTCGAAGTGTTGTGAAACGGGCAACCGGTGCATAGATGTCGTCAACGTCATCGAGATGTTGTTGAAAACCGCGAGCCACTAAGCACGCCTTCTTCTTAGATTCACCGTTGGAAGTCTTTATGGTGAAAACCCACTTACAGTCAATGGGGGTCAAATCCGGTGGAACATCTACCTCTTCCCAAGTCTTATTACTTTCTAATGAGGTTAATGGCTTGCTGCCAATCGGGATCGTGAATCGCATCTGAAAATGTCTTGGGAACATCTATTTCGGCATTAGTGGACAAAGCCATTTCATTTAAGGCAAAATTAATAACAAAATCATCCAAATACTTTGGTTTTACCTTTTTCCTTGTTGATTTTTGTTCTTTCTTGGGATAACCAGTCGTTTCGTCAGAAAAACCACGGAAAATACTTTCTGAATCAGAATCACCTGCAATATCTTCTATAACATCACTCGGTCCAGGTATGGGAGACTTACATTTGTCCTGAGATGTGGGAGATTTACTCTGATCTTCAGGAATGCATCCTTCTGGAGATGCAATGATGTGCTTAGGTTCGTCCTCACTCTCTGATATATCAGATTCAATAGATTCATCAAAAATGACGTTTCTTCCATACTCTATCTTCTTCGTTTCAGGATTCCAGAGACGGTAACCGTTATCACAGTAACCGACTAAAAACAACTTTTTAGATCTGTCGCTTAGTTTTCCATTTCTGTCTTCTTTGTGAATTAATGCATATGCCAGGCTACCAAATATTCTTATCTTCTTAAGATTGGGTTTAAAACCATACCAGCGTTCAGCGGGTGACATACCGTTGGGCAAAACTGAGGTTCCAAGTCGATTAGTCAAATAGGTCGCTGTCATCAACGCTTCACCCCACATGCTCTTGTCTAATTTACTGTCCAACAAAAGACATCTGGCTTTTTCTAAAAGAGTTCTATTCATTCTTTCAGCCTTGCCGTTTTATGAAGGGTTCCGAGGCATGGAATAGCTTATAGTGATACCCTTGGTTTGACAGAAATTGACAAACTTGGCAGAAACGTACTCGCCACCACGGTCACAACGTAAATTTTGAATTCTTGCACCAAATTTAGCCTCAACCATTGCTAAATATATTTGAAATTTTTCAAAAACTTCCGATTTCTTACGTAGAAGAAGTGTGGCACAAAAATTACTGTAGTGGTCTATGAACGTGACAAAATAACTGTAATTATCGTAAGTTGAGGGCGATATCTTACCGCATACATCAGTTGATACACGCTGAAGAATCCTAGTAGCCTTCCAGTCCTCTGGAATGCTCTTCATGAATGATAACTTAGTTTGCTTCCCCTTCAAACAAATGTCACAAATTACAACAGGATATAATGCACTATGCCCCATCCTTCGATGAATTAGACTGTTACATGCACCAACAACATTTGCTTGTTCCTTAAAAAGGTGAAGTTTAATTACATACAGTTTGCCAACGAGATAGCCTGTCATAACATTTGATCCCCTAAATATTTTAACACAGGAATTTTCGAATACTACTCTGCATCCCTTCTCCACCAACTTCATAACAGATAAGAGATTCATTGTTAAATTTTTGCACACAAAAGCATCAGTTATACGAACTTTATTTCCATCTTCCGACACACAAAACAAATTTCCTTTCCTTAACGCAACCACTGATTCACCTGCCTTTGCCACACTAATATTAACATTTGCTGGAGTTGAATCTCTTAGAAAAACATTGAGCTCGTCCTTTATAAGATGACATGTCCCACCTGAATCGACTACAAAGCATGCTTCATCAGACGATTGTTTACAAATGACTGCCTTATCTGTTGTTGTATCACTACTGTTATCCTGGGTAGTAAATAGAAATTTCTCAGTTGTTATCACTAGAAATGGCGGCAAATCCTTTATTTTTAAGTTTAGGACAATTATTCTTAAAATGACCTCGATTTTTGCAATAATAACAAATAACATTAGACATACTTTTGTTTTGACCGACCTTCAAATTTTTATTAAAGCTTTTAGCTCTATTTTTATAAGCTGAAAAAACATTTGCAGATGGGTGATCTTCTTTCTTCAAATTCCTATCATATTCGGCCAGAAGTGTATTTTTCACATACTCCAAAGTAACGGCCGTCTTGTCCTTACTACACAAAATGTCCATCGCAGACACCACAGAATCATAATCGGACGGCATTGCAACAAGAAGCTGGTTTACAACCTCATCCTCTTGCTTTTCAATTCTTTCTATTTCAATTCTTGCTAATTCAATAATTAATTAGCTAATCTGATAAATTATTTATTGAAGTTTTATAAAACAAATGTTAAAAAAAATAAAACCTCATTCGAATGGCCCAACACATTTAAATACCCTGTTTTACACTCTTAATAACTGAGAATTGAAACCGAAATAAAACATAAAATATGCAAATTGATTACTTACAGTTGGTCCTTTCCATTCCTAGACTGCTTTGTTCAATGCACACTTCTTCACTTATCTTTCCTGCAAATTTAAAGTAAAAAATATTGATTGAAAAAGAATTACTGTTATTTTTAATTCAATAATTAAATATTTAATCAAATCACTTACGTTTTTTGGTTTTTGTTTGGAGTTCACCTCCTCTCTCGCGTTGCGTCACTGTTGTGCTTGAGACTGCAAATTTAAATAAACAAAAGAATATAGATTATGAAAGGATTGCTGTTATTGCTAATTCAATAATTGAGTATCTAATTTGATCAGTTAATTATTGAATAGTTTTATAAAAAAGATATCTTTATTTGAAAACAATTCGCTTACACATGATTATTAATGGGGATGGAACAATCCATTCATATTATCTACAATTCACAAGGACCAGAAGCTGTAAAACTCCCCCTACCTTTCTCTCCGACTGTTACTGTGGTAAGACCAGAGAGAGGGCAAAAGAGCTCCAGAAGCTCAGGACATGAGCGGGGATGGTGGCCAGTGCCAGGATCCCATGACAAATAATAGATCGCAAGGCCACCACCATTTTAGTTGATGAGGAAGATTGTAAGGAATAATGTTACTGGATAAGAAGTTGACAAAAGGATTTGTGTAAACAAATAGGTTTTCATGGAATTTGGAAAATATCGAGGGTATAAAGTCAAGGACAATTCTGAACGCCTAGCTATCTAACAGTATTGGATATGGGAATGGTACTGAATTGAAGGTGAAAGATGGTCGGGATCCTCGTCGAAGAGTAAACATGGTGTTTATGCATTTGCCTTCATTGACTTTGGTGCACGACAACTCCCACACAAAGTTGTCAAAGGTCTGAGCTGTAAGAAGACATTTCTCAGGTTATTTACAGAGAGGTCGGTAGTTTAAACAATATTTCACTTCATAGGGATTGATTGCATTCGGAGGAAACAAAAGAGGAATTGGAGGGGTAAGGAATTCTTTGAGGTGTCAAAGTATAGGAGAAGTAATACGCGAAAGCTTTATGCTTCAGATCTTTGCTTGTCGGATGCAGCCTAGTACCCATCATCTTGACAGAGTGAATGTGAAACAAATCGGTACATCAGAATTTTTTTTGTAGCTCACCAGAGGGGATTGTCTTCATTAAAATGCCCCGACTCATTTAAATACCATGTGTTACTCCCTTGATAACTGGGAATTGAAATGAAATGAAACATAAAATATGCAAGTGGATTACTTACAATCTCTC
Source organism: Acanthosoma haemorrhoidale (assembly GCA_930367205.1). Taxonomy (NCBI): domain Eukaryota; kingdom Metazoa; phylum Arthropoda; class Insecta; order Hemiptera; family Acanthosomatidae; genus Acanthosoma; species Acanthosoma haemorrhoidale. The sequence goes on along the minus strand of OV884009.1, from coordinate 59,517,470 downwards.
GTTTCTATTTGTAGTGTGCCTTGCTCATTCCAGCTTTTCTGGGTGTTCTCTGCAAATTTAAATAAAAAAAATATAGATTGGGAAAGAATTAAAGTTATATTTAATTCAATAATTAAATATCTTATCAAATCACTTACTTATAATTGATTTTGTTTGCAGTACACCTCCTCTCTCGCTTTGTGTCACTGTTGTGATTGTGACTGCAAATTTAAATAAACAAAAGAATATAGATTATGAAAGGATTGCTGTTATTGCTAATTCAATAATTGAGTATCTAATTTGATCAGTTAATTATTGAATAGTTTTATAAAAAAGATATCTTTATTTGAAAACAATTCGCTTACACATGATTATTAATGGGGATGGAACAATCCATTCATATTATCTACAATTCACAAGGACCAGAAGCTGTAAAACTCCCCCTACCTTTCTCTCTGACTGTTCACTATGTGGTAAGACCAGAGAGAGGGCAAAAGAGCTCCAGAAGCTCAGGACATGAGCGGGGATGGTGGCCAGTGCCAGGATCCCATGACAAATAATAGATCGCAAGGCCACCACCATTTTAGTTGATGAGGAAGATTGTAAGGAATAATGTTACTGGATAAGAAGTTGACAAAAGGATTTGTATAAACAAATAGGTTTTCATGGAATTTGGAAAATATTGAGGGTATAAAGTCAAGGACAATTCTGAACGCCTAGCTATCTAACAGTATTGGATATGGGAATGGTACCAAATTGAAGGTGAAAGATGGTCGGGATCCTCGTCGAAGAGTAAACATGGTGTTTATGCATTTGCCTTCATTGACTTTGGTGCACGACCACTCCCACACAAAGTTGTCAAAGGTCTGAGCTGTAAGAAGACATTTCTCAGGTTATTTACAGAGAGGTCGGTAGTTTAAACAATATTTCACTTCATAGGGATTGATTGCCTTTGGAGGCAACGAAAGAGGAATTGGTGAGTTAAGGAATTCTTTGAGGTGTCAAAGTATGGGAGAAGTGCTGAGAGCTTCATGCTTCAGATCTTTCCCCATCTGATGCAGCCCAGTACCCATCATCTTGACGGAGTGAATATGAAATATAATGGTACTTCAAGATTTTTTTTGTAGCTCTCTAGAGGGAATTTTCTTGAGTGTATAAAGAGGAGAGGCAAGAATTAAAACTTTGAGATTGGAAGGTTGCCAAGTGCTACTTAACTAATTTAGAGTTTCGATTGTAACATTGGCGATCAACAGCAACAGGGTGTCTGGTTCTATGCTATTAGGTTTTGGATTGGCATTTGAAGTTGACAAGGTTGAGTAGGTTTTGAGGTAAAGAATTTGAGTACTGAACTTTTGGATAGGGATTGAGGTAGTAAAAGAATGAATCACATTGTTTAGATCCTAAGGGTTTTTTAGGTTAGATCAGTGAATTTAAAATTCTCGAATTGGTTAAAAGTTCATGGAAGATGTCTCAGTCAACTGAGCTCCTGATTAATGAAGGAGATAGTTTGGAGATTGGGTTTATTGAAATAGTAAGGAGTAAGGAGCTATGATTGGATGAGAGAGAAAGTGCAGAGATAATATAGAAGTGTAGATAGCTAAGCACACCATTGGGCATTGGTGCTCCCTGAGACCCATTGTGGATGCTTTGCATTGGAATCTCTACCTACAAAGAAATGATGTCCAATTGAGTTGCTAAAGGAAGTAAGGAGTTGGGAATGGACTTGTTACAAGACAACACATTGCAAATGGAAAAGGGGAATGAAAACATACGGATTGACACAGCTTGTTGAAAATCCTGGGCAGTGAATGGGATGATGTAATAGGAAAGGGAAGGACAGATAAGAATGTGATGTTCCATGAAGGTGGTCTGTTCGGTAAACCTGGTACTTTGGGATTTTGAGGAATGTTAGGAGTCAAGCTTATTTCTATAATAAGTACAACGTCAATCTGGGATCAATACAACTAACCAATACCATTATTGTAATTTTGAAATTCTATTTATAATTATAACTTAAATAGAAGAGGAAGTAAATAATAATGATAACCTAGAAATTATAAAATTATGTTTCTTAATAATAAAATTGTGGTTCAGTTTTCCCTTATGGTTATTTTAGTTTCATTGATTAAAATACATATAGGGTTTCCTGATTCAATAGAATACATAAACCATTTGATAACCATACAAGTAACCACAAAAAGGTTTGTTACTATCCTGCTTTAATCAAACTAACTCTTTACTTGATCACTTCATTCAAAACATAGCATAAGCTTTAAATACTTCTCAAATAGAAAAACACTCATTAAACACTATAGTGTTTTCATTGGCTTGTTTTTAAGGTTTCGCTGATATGTTTCAAAAGCAGAAACTCTTTAGTAGTATTACCCTGTCTGTGTATGTCTGTTCATGTCATTGTGATTCCCCTGCTCAACCTGGAGTCTTAAAATTTTATTTGATAATATGACAACATAAAAATATTGTAAGCTTCATTTTAATTTAGTGTCATTAATTACTCTAATTATTGTTTGTAAAGTTTCTGTTATTTTGAGTTAGGAATAAAATTAAAGATGCCTTATTTAATTATATATGAATCATTGATTGGGAGTTACATGGAGCAAACAATTACGGAAATCCATCAAAAATATTTTTGTAATTTAAAACTAAAAATTTTGAGTTTGAAATTTTTTGGTTACAGATGGATTACATTTTACATGGAAGTTTTCACTTGATGCTTCAAATATGTTAAAAACAATGTTTCTACCATACTGTGTATGGTGTTAAATCATGATTTTATAATATGTAATATATGTAAGGACTTTGGTAGAATATAATTACAAGAAAGTCATTGGAATCTCCAGTGATCATTAATTTTGTTATACGTCTCACTTGAATTAATTTTGTTCCTTAATCCGTAGTTCCAACCATTGTTACAAACAAATCCAAGCTAATAATTGTATCTAAAAGAAACATGCTATATTTACCTGTTTGAGCAGTATTGCTTCTATTTTCACTATTCTCCATTTTCCACCTTAATAAATATAAGTAACTATAAATACATTTCATAATATGCAAGAACATATAATAAATATCATTATTAGTAATATTACTGCATAATATAATACTATTCTACTGTCGATTATGTAACATTTGTATACTTGTTTCTTGACTGTGTTTTTCCTGTGTCAGTTCAAAATTCAGCCTGTTTGGCCCCTGTGATGCAATAGTTAACCAATTCTAATTAAATTTGATAATTGATACAATTTATTTTATTTTGTTCCATAAACCATTAGGTTGCAATTAAATATTATGGCTTTGAGTACCATGGTCTGTGTAAAAGGAACAGTAAGCTTAGTAATTGATACTTCCAATGAGTTGAGTTTGTGTTGGATTAATAAGATTAATCCTCCACGTTAAAATTCCCCATAATATGAAAAATGAGAGAAAGGTGATACAACTTGATTATGTTAAATGACATAATTCTAGAATATTCTAGGTATGGCTGATTGAACATTGTGCATCAAGGAAAGCATTCGTGAAGTTAATAAAAAAAAAAGTCAGATTTTAGTAAAATGGTATTACTTGACAAAGTTCATAATTTAAGAATAATAAACAAATCAGTGATAGATTATTTAACAGAAATTGAAAATTTTGTTCACAAAATTAGAGAAACATGTGAAAAAATGAGCGAAGCTTCAGTTATAACAAAAATACTAAGCACTTTGCCATTAAAACATAAAATCTTTCGATGAGCATTGTTGTAAAATCGACAAGCAATTGACAACTCTAGATCGAGACATAATAACAATGCAAAAAGAAGTATTTATTTTTACCATTGTAATGGAAGATAGTGATGATATGGAAAAAATTTGTGTAAGTTATAGGGGCTAATTTTCATTTAACAAGGAACACACAATTAATGTGTAACTTTGAAGACAGTGAAAACCTACAAATTACATTAGAAAACAGTAACATATTAAAAATGACTTGAAAAGGAGATGGAAAGAAGCCATTTTGCTATCATCATTGCTCACTGAAGTATGATACTCTGGCTGTAATTGCTGGATAATGTCTGGTTTCAGGAAATTATCTACAGGCATTGGAGTCACCTGTATTGGGATCTAGTGCCCTGAACTTCTTATTACAGAAGGTGCAACAGAAGAGTAGCAAGAATTTTTATCAATCATTGTGATTGTCATAAAAAAACTTAAAATTTAATTAATCAATCAAAATATTTCAATGAAATGAACAATTGTTTCTCTTTAAGAGACATGGCTCATCCAGGTGGACGGTTTATGAAATGGTGGGTCACCAAGCATATTTGTTACCAATCTTTGAAAGGATCATAATTAAAAAAATAATGACAAAATTTTTCTAAAAAAAGGACTGAGTTTTCAATGAAATGATCGAATGGCTCACTTTTAACCACCCGAATCCTCCAGCTGGACAGATCTATGAGGTAATGTAGTAATAACAAAATTGTATTAGTCATGTTTGTTAATGTTAGTGAGTGTCATAGTTAAACTATTACACTCACTCACACACAATCAACGAACAATTGGTTAATTTTTAGCGACTCAGCTCCTCTAGGTGAACGGATTTTTGAGCTGGTGAAGTGTTATGTATTGGGCACTAAGCATTTTTTTATATCATCTTTTGAAGATTTCTTTATAGCTTCTGCTAATTTTTCATTATATAATTTTTTATCAACATTAATATAATTTTTATTTAAATAAATCAATCCTTCTTAGACCTTTCAATAACTGTCTACCTACCTAATTTAATTGGCAAATAAACAAAACCAATGCTCATTAGAGATTTTAAATGTCAATGTAATTAGTTAATTATTAGATGTTGCAATTTACTGTTGGGTTAGTTTTTTTTATAGCACCATCAGGACATTAAATGGAACAAACATGCAAAATATCATTTCTCTTTGTAAAAGAGGGAAAGAACTAAATTAGTTTTAATAACTTTGTGAAATTATAAAAAAATGAAAAACAAAGATTACATATAAATATTTATTTTTATTGCCAAACAATTAATAACACTTAATTATGTTTTATGGGGTTGAAAATATTTTTCATATCGTCGGGTAACCAAATTTCATGTGAATATGTAGTTCAAACAGTGGTCTTACGGCCATCATAGAAAGGCATAAACACACAGGAGAAAGCATAATGGTTTCTTATTTTGAAAAAATCAACGGAATCTTGAAAATCCATTAGCCCATATCATAAATTGAATAATTTATCACTTACTATACAAAAACGCTTGAATACTTAGAAAATACCTGATACAATTGCCAAAGAAATCTGTGGAAGTGGTTGGTGTGACGGATCTGTTAAATAAAGCCTCTAGTTGCCAATCATTCACTACAGGCACCACTGGCTTCAGAAACCGTTATAGATTTCAAAAATTAAAACAGTATTTAACCAATATAAACTGTAAAAAGAAAAAGATAAAAATAATAATAAACGTTTCAGAAACGAAGTCGTTCTTAAGAAAGTTTTATTAGATGTTATTCTCCGATTGGACTGTTATATATGTACTTGTTTCATATTTATATATTAGCATTTACTAAAATAATAACTTTACGAAAATTCATTAAATAATAACTGTAGTCAGAAGTAAAAATAAATAATAAGATCGATTCACTTCATAATTCAAAGAAGTGAATAAATAGGTTATAGTTCACATAATGACGTCCGTTGACCGTACCCAGAAGAGTCCTATTGATAAGCCCTATTGTTTATGTTTACATCTATTATTACAGCCCGATCCCACATTCCTTGTTTGTTTTTAACTCTAACATTTTCTCCTTTTTCGTATTTTTTCAAATCTTTGGCTCGTTGATCATGAAAAATTTTTTGTTTCCTTTGCCTTTGTAACAATTCACCTTTTATATATGAATTTTCTTCACTTTTAAACTTTGGTATATCATATAGAACACCATTCACATTTTTACCTTGCATTATCACATTTGGAGAAGGTATTGTATTAGATATTGGTGTGTTGTTTAATTCTAGTATTGCTAAGTACACATCTTTTTTATCAAAATGAGCTTTTCTAATTACATTTTTCACAGTTTGTATGTGCCGCTCCACCATTCCGTTACTTTGTGGATATGTTGGACTCGACGTAACATGCTTAAATTTCCATTCTCTTGTAAACGTTTTAAATAGAAAACTCGAAAATTGTGGGCCATTATCTGATCTGAATTCTTCTGGTATACCCCAGTGTACAAAACAAGACTTTAATGCTTTTATAACTGTTACACTAGTTTCATCCTCCAATGGTAAAACATCTACATATTTAGAAAAATAATCCACAACTAACATGTTTGGTTTTCTATCAATGTAAAAAATATCAGCTCCTACTGTTGCCCATGTTTTATCTGGTATTAATGTTGGTATTAGACTTTCTTTCTGATTTGATCGTTGGAACGTTAAGCATGTTTTACAGTTGTTTATTTTGTTTTCTATATCTTTATTAATATTGGGCCAAAATACTATTTCTCTCGCTCTAGCTTTTGTTTTTTCAATGCCTAAATGATTATAATGTAACTTACTCAAAACTTCTTCTCTTAATTTGTTTGGTACTATTACACAATTATTTTTAAAAAGTAAGTCATCATATTCATTAATGTCGGCATGGTAAGTATGATAATATTTAACTATATTTGATACATCTTTTATTTCTTTTGGCCAACCTTTTTTTATTGTATTTTTCAATGTCTGCAATTCTATGTCATTTTTTGTTGCTTCTATATATTTTTGTTTCTTTTGATTACTCATCTCGCTTGCTAACGTAAGTTCTAATATATACATTCTGGAATCTCCATCCTCTTTAGTTTCTTTTAAATGAGCTCTCGATAGTAAATCTGCTATTATTAAATTTTTACCACTTGTATAAGTTACTTTAATATCATATGGTTGTAACCGCATTCGCATTTTTTGTAGTCTCATTGGTATATCAGTTATCTTTCGTCTTAAAATAGGGATCAGCGGTTTATGATCTGATTCTACTCCAAAAGGTTTACGGATTACATACTCTCTGAAACGCTCACATCCAAACACTATGGCATATAATTCTTTCTCTATTTGACCCCATGATTTTTGACATTCAGTGAATGCTTGTGATGCATATGCTACTGGCAAATCATTTTGTAACAGAACTGCCCCTACTCCGGTACTACTAGCGTCTAACCTAATTTTGCACTCCTTATTTACATCGTATAATTGTAGAATAGGAGTTTTGCTTAAACATATTTTTATCTTTTTAAAACAATTTTCATGTTCACTTGTCCAGTTGAAAATTGTACCTTTTTTAATTATATTACGCAATGGTTCCGTTAACTGAGCTGAGTTTTCTACAAATTTACCCACGTAGGTTATCAATCCTAATAATCGTTCTACTGCTTTAACATCTTTTGGTCTTTCCATTTCACTAATTGCTTTGACTTTGTCATCGTCAATTTCTATCCCTTTGCTACTGAAGTAATGACCTAAAAATTTAATTCTTTCTTCTTTAAACTTACATTTGTTTTTATTAAATTTAATCCCATGCTCATAAGCTCTTTTCATTACTAATTCTAAAATTTCTAATAATTCTTTTTCATTTTCTGCCCATATCATTATATTATCGATATACACAGCTACGTTTTTTATACCTTCAAAAATCTCTGAATAAGTTTTATGGAACACTTCTGGTGCAATACTAACCCCGAAAGGCATTCTTAAAAATCTAAATGGACCATATGGCGTTTGAAAAGCCGTCATTAACGAACTCCTATGTGTAAGTTCTAAATGCCAAAACCCATTTGATGCGTCTAGAACTGCAAACATTTTTGCCCCCGCCATTTTACTAGATATTTCCTCAAATGTAGGTAAAGGATAATGTTCTCTTAGTAAACAAGTGTTAAGATGCTGTGGGTCTAAACAAATACGTAATGATTTATCAGGTTTACTGGTGATTACGATTGGGTTCATAAATTCAGTAGGTTCGTTAACCTCTGTAACAATTTTATTGTCTTTCATTCTGTAAAATGTTTCTTTGAAAAGATCTAATAATTTAAAAGGTATTCTACGACATGGTTCAATTTTTCCTTCATATCCTTCTTTTAATTTGAAATCATATATTTTTGAGATTTTTCCTATACCTTCGAATAGTTCTTTATATCTGCTAAGCAATTTCGTGAGACCATTACTTGTATTCATATTTATATTTTCAACTCTGGTAATTAATTTCAGTTTTTTAATTGTATCTAATCCCAAAACAGAGCTTGAGCTATTACAGTTTACTAAATAAAATTTTATTGGTTCTATTTTACCCTTGATTACACAATCTAATATAACAGTTCCTATAACCGGTATTTCAGAACCACTGTAATTTGCCAATTTGTTATCAGTTTTATTTATTTTCTCTTTAATTTTCAAATTTTCATAGTAGCTTTTTTTTAAAACATTGCATTACGCCCCTGTATCGAGCTTGACTGAAAGTGAAGTTTTGCTTTCCAATATATTTATAGATAATTCCCAACCCTTTTGAACATTATTTATTTTTAGAATTCTCCCTAAAGTGTACATTTCAGCATCCTCTCCCTCAATCATACTTACATTATTTATATTTCGAGTTATTCTACACATTTTTGCAAAATGATTTATCCGATTACATTTAATACAAATTTTACCGTAGGCTGGGCAATTTCTATACCCATGGACGTTGCCGCATTTATTGCACCTCAATCGCTGCTGGCTTCCATATTGCTGCTCTTGTTGCAGTGATGTCTTGCTGCTATCGCTGGTACTCGGTTTCGACGTCCACGGCTGCGTACTCACTCTCAGATTACTCGTCGCTGCTTTGGTTCTGCTCCTTTGCTGTACTATATTTATTTCCTCTTCTTCTGTACCTCACAACGTCTCTATTCTTTGTTTTGCTAACTCCGCCACTTTGCATAAATTAGTACATTTATCTAGTGTTAGATCATCTTCCCGCAACAATCTATCTTTCACTTGTTCATCCTGTATACCACTTACAATTTGATCTTTTATAAGGCTATCCTTCAATGTTTCAAATGCACAATCAACACTTAACTTTTTCAAATCTGTAATGAAATCATCGAATGACTTACCCTTTCTCTGTTTATGTTGAAAAAAATTAAATCTTGCCACCGTCTCGTTTTTTTTAGGAATGCAATAATCTTCAAAAGCTTTAACTACAATTGCGTATTCCTTCTGTTATTCTGCCGTTAAATTGAAGGTTTCATATTTATCTTGTGCATCTTCTCCTAATACACTCAACAGTATACCGACTTTTACTTCATCTTTTTTATCTTGTGCTTCGATAGGCGACAAGTAATGATTAAACTTTCTATACCACCTTTTCCATGCTTCTGCTATATTTCCTTCGAAAATAAATTGTTCTGGCGGTTTCAAATTCACATGTCCTACCGACTGCGCCATGTCAGAATGAAAGACATGGGTTGATTGAATATAAGTAATAATTTATTAACCATAAAATAAGTACATCTAGGTCACAAGTTATATAGGTTAGACTAATATTGTCAGCCGGCTTTGTTCATTTAATAGAGATAACAAAACCATATGACAGGGGTTAAAGGTTATTTTTTTCAGGTTTTCTAAAATATCTCGCAAACCAGTGATTTTAGCAAAAAGTACTTAATATTCAAAATTAAAGTAACAGGATAAAACAGAAATTTTCATTAAAGCGGTTTGGTTTATTTATGAGAAAAAAAAAATTAATAATAATAAATACACCTTTGAACCCCCACCCCCTCAGGGACTTTTAGTATGTTGTACAGAAAACTCCATCCAATAACTTTGTCAAAAATCAGAGCTATTTACATTTTTTTTTTGTTTACATTTTGGCCTCTTTGCCTCAATTCCACTCGTTTGTATTAAGGGCAGGGAAAGTTGGCTGTCTTGTTAGAGTATTTTCTTAATATTCTATAAAATTTAAATATGTCGAAACTAAAATGAATAAATGAAGAATAAGGGTTCATATTCAAGAATAAGGAATAATGTTGCAATTGTGATAAAGTTTATAGCAACCAATCAGATTTTTTTATAGGTTATTTGAATAATGAACATAAATGTATGTTTAGATATATTACAGAATAATTATCACTTACAGTTATTTACTACAGGTGAAAAAAATATCAAACTTTCTACCAACATTATTAGACGGAGCTTAGAAAACTTATCACCCTCATCAAATCAGTGAAGACAGTGACAGGTAAATCAGTGGATATTACCTTTATACTACTTTTTTTTATGTACTTCAATGGTAGATTGTATTAAAAAACTGTTTTTTTTATATTAAAAAAAATAATTTATTAATTCTGTACCTCGGAGGGATACAACAATATGTCCATTTTTTTCCATATTGACTTTTGAACCGTAAAAAAGGTTTTTTTTCATTTTATAACAACTGCATGATGTAAATAACAATAAATAGAATGTTCTGGTAAAATATTGTTTCAACATCTCAATAAATAGTAGCTGTGCCAATAACACTTTTTGTTGAAAAAAAGTTTAAAACTCCTCTCCTGTAAAGTTATGAAAATGGACATAGTGTTGTATCCGTCCGAGGTACAGAATTATGTCTACAAAAAATGCAATTTTACTTTTCGCGATCTTAGTTCAAAATGCCTTCACTCATGAGCCTTCAGTCATATCAGGAAAAAAAAAGTGACATCCAAAACCTTTTTTACAGTTTTATACTCAGAGCTTCCAGATATATCAGATTCCAGATTTATAATGTTAATAATAATTATATAATTATCTTCCTCGAAAATAGCATTCCTTGAAATTTTGCCTTTATTACACCTGATTATATACATCTGAACCTGAGTGTTGAAAGAAACGATTTATTCATTGATAATTAAGAAAAAATCAAATTTTAATTTTTACAATATTTTTTAAAAAAGGCATTGTTTTTTATTCATTTGTAAACGTCTTTAGTAGGACATTGGGCCTCCTCTGCTTCGAATTAAAGATTCACATCGTTTTCACAAAGTTCACAAAAGTTTTCTAAACCGGAAGAAAATAATAAACATATGAATAGATAATGATAATATAAATTCATACAACAATATGACAAAATTAAAAATTTTATAACATAACACGTTTTCTTTTTCAAACACTATTTCACGTATAGTAAGTAATACGTTAACATAAAACTATTTAAGTACATTGTATTAAACTATTCAAACTGTTTACAAATATGCTGCCAGACAAAAAAATTTTTTACTCAGATGTCTCAGATGAAGTTAAAAATGTTCATTCACCATCGTTTATTTTTCTATGAACATCAGTGCTGGTGCCTCTTCCTTAAACACAGAAAATATCAACAAATAATAATTAAAATGATCAATCAATTGTGATATCTAATACACTTGAATGGAATGTTGTAGGTATTGATAATATTATTTTTATAAATAATTACCTACAAAATATTAATTCATTAGATTAATAATAGCAAAGTTATTCTTTGTCCATTGAATAAAGGAATGGTGGTGGGCGATTCTACCTAGAGCAACCCACTTCTAGTTAATTTCTTTAAATAAATCAAATAGTTATTTTTAATAGGATTTTAATTGACATTAAGATTAGCATTAAATTTTTTCATGGGATAAAATCTTCCTATTTTTGGGCTACGAATAACTGGTCAATTTTTTCATTCTTGCCATATTTACAGTTCTTCATTCACTCGCTCATTCATACAGTATTTACAAACAGCTCAGAGACCTCCCAAATCCACATGGTTGTACCCTCCCTCGCATGCGACAGAGAAAGCGGAGTCTTGAGAAGTCCCCCACCTCCTCAATAAGACGCGTCACCGCCAGGACTCCCACTGTCACGTATTTATAACAGGTCACGAGGCCACTTTAGTATAACTTTGTAAATTAGTAATTTAGTAATTTGATTTTTGTACCTAGACGACGTCTTTAGACAATCGAGATAAAAGTTCATGTCTACAGACATGCTTTTGAGACAAAATCACATGTTCCGCGATATATTTTAAAACAGTTTTATTAAAATACAAATTTTAACATAGGGGGTTGCACTGCCGTATTTGCCAAATGCAAAGCATTGCAGTTGACGAGAGTGCATAAGGTTGGCCGATTCTCTTTGTTTACATTCTGAAATAAAACAACAAAGAAGTAAAGGCAAAAGCTTGGAATGGATTTTGTAAGAAAATGGAAGAGAACTATGGAGGAAATGTAAAAGAGTTCTGGATCATTATAAAAATCTTTAGACGGTGGAAGGGAAAGCAAGTACAAAGACAGTGGAGACAATTTACTGACACGAGAGATGGAAATCATCTATTTCTGGTGTATTCATTTCCAGGGTTCATTTGTTTTTCCGGAATAGAGACAGTATTCCCGATTTGACGGCAGAAAAGGAAGCCATGTCACGTCTAAATGGACCACATATGTCAAATAAATGATCGCGTGCCTACAGACCTTTTTCCAGTAGGTATGATCAAAAAGTAGGCTACGCCAAAATTAAGAAGATAATGTAATAGTACTGATATTAAAGAATTGAACTAAACCCTTTGCAAGAATTACTGAGAGAGAATTACCTGTCGTGAAGAAAAAAAAAACAGACCAAGACTATCTCCCCTTGATTTGAGACCTTCATTCGATTTTATACTGAGGTAGGAAATAAGATGGGTATATCTGAGGTGAAACTATTGTAATAAAGTTTTAATAATCAAATCAAGCAAACTTGCATTTAGTACCGATTAATTGATTAATAAAAATGTAAATACTAACCTTTTTTGTTCTTAGTACCCTCTCCGTAAGGTATTCATTTCTTTCATATATTTTATTATCATATGGTTTCTTTTAGGGTAGTTGTCCAGAATGTATCTGGGAATAATTTTTTGTGCATGTACATTAATTAGGTGAGCTTCCACTTCGAACTTAGTCCTCAACCAAAAACTACAGAAGTAGCATTTGAAAAGTTTAATGGTAGGAGGTCCTGTAATAATGAATTCATGTACTTAAATTAATGTTATTTCTTGTTCGAAGTAAATTAAATCAATAATTAAAATTTTTGTGATATTTAATAAATTCAGTTGAATCTTCTATGTTTTTTACTATGACAAATAAGCTCATTTATTTACTTTCACGTTGTTTAGGGAGACACAAATGATTTTGATGCTCTGATATCGTTGTGAACCATAACTCACAGTTAGTACACTTTATCAGTTTTGTGGTAAGTCCTGTAAAATAGAAAAAAAAACAAAAAACATAAATTAGTTCTAAGAAACAACCACTAGATGTGTCAGAAATATAGTAATATAAAAAGAAGTTTTCTTCTCATTATTAAGAATAGCTTCTATCATAAATGAAAGAAAGGCAAAAATTATTGCCAGAAGCAAGAAGAAACTCGGCAATCCAAAGCAAATCTAAGCAGTGGGCGAATTTCCTCTTCAAATGAGTCGCGGAAATCCAGTTGTACCAACTTCTTCATTACGAATATTGAAACCACGAAGTTTCCCTCTTCTCGGCCCAGAAAATATCCACCTATGTTTCTATGTTTTAATAATAAAAACGTACAAACGGGTCAGTTAAGAGAGGGGGAAACTAGTGCATGAAACAGCTGAAGCCCACTAGGGGCGTGGGTGAGGCCCAGCCTCTGACCTGCCTAGTATAAGGCCTGGATTCGGGGTTTTGTACCAGGCTGCGTCTCAAACTGATAATCTATAAATGTATCCTCCGGCCAGCTCTGCTGTACGGTGCCCCGCAATTTAGCCACTTGACTGATGATACTCCCAAACGTCCCTAAGGCTTACTTATTTCTATATACAAACGGAATCCACTCCATCTTGGTAACGGCGCCTTCTTGATGAGCACCCCCTATATTACGGCTACTCAATATGCATCACACCCCTAGAGATAGTGAAGTGTGTTGGTCCCTGCAGCTCCTTCCACTTCTGGACAAAGATGAGGAAGGCCCTAATTAACGGGTCTCTAATCCAATTAAAACAAGGTTTCATTATTTTGAAGATTATCTACCGACGTCATTTTTTTTTTATAGTTTAACATATATAATTAGAAATTGTAACAAAAAAATTCTGAAAATCTGTTTGTGCATTTCTACTCCACATGAATGATTTACCTACATACCAACAAGTGGCGTTTAAAATCATGTCATTGGGATCCCGGTTACTAGTTGGTTGTATGAGCCACCATTGAAACAAAGCATTCTATGCAGAAAATACTTTTATTTCGCCAGTTTTAGTTGTATTTTAGTAGAGAGAAATTGGCATAAGTATAAAGCATATCATGCTTTATGAATAATTTTTATGAATAATTATTTTAAAACAATATAATTTCTCTTGATCATTATTTTAAAATAAAAAAACAACAACTTCCGAACATTCCTTTCCTTCTTTAAATCAAAAGTAATAAATTTTCTAAATAAGGGGTGAGTTGATGTAATTAGCTTTAGTCGTAAAATTAGTTCAAATGTGATCCTTACTTGGTCGCTGCGGTTCCTCAGGGTGTCCCTCATTTAAAATGTTTGGTTGCTTAAGAGAATCTTTCTTCTGTTCTATATTTTTAGAGACTCTGCACTTGCCTCTTCTCAGCCGCCGCCTCCTTGCAGCTCCGCGTTTTACTGGGAATTAAGAAATACAATTAATTTATAATAGAAAAAATAACAGTGAGCTGAAACAACGCAATTGCGAGGTTGTTCCCATCTATATTTTATCCAGTTCTGAAAATAGGCTCTTGTTATTTAACGCTAGATTGTGTTACATGCGAACATTTAGGAAATTGAGTTGAATTCTCAAGGCATGCTTGACTTTTTCCACAGTTACGTCACTTAGCTCTTACTTTTCAATTCCTTTCGTTCCCACAGTAGGTAATGTATTAACAATCTAGCGGATCAAAGAAAAAAAAAAAAAATAAAATGGTGAAATATATTTTTGTTATAAAATCGTACTAACCAAGTTAAAAGTAAACAAACAGTGAATCAATACCTAATCCCTGTAAATTCTTGTTTGACAGAGTGAACAACTAATAATTTTAACTCCTTTAAGCTAAGATTTTTTTCTAAAATATGAATTCTTACCCTTTAGGTAATCTTTTTTAAAATATTTGAACCGAATTCATAAAAAGTACTGGTCAAATTTTAAATAATTTTTTTATGCGATTGTGTAGAAATTGAAATGATGAACACTAAAATGCAAGCTTTAAAAAGCTATAACGTTCTCGGAACTTCGGAGAAATTCATAATGTATATATTTCCTGTTTATACTAGTCATGTATTTGATATATATGTCATGTATAAGTTCAATCGCATGAATTTGCACAGTAATCATTAATATAATGGGAGTTCAAAATATGTGATTAAAAGGAGTAACCTCTCTATTCATAGGACCAAAAAATAATTAATAGACAAATCAGGAATGTGTCGAAATAAAGTCAACCTTCAGGACCCTCGTAAATGCCTAAGAGAAGAACTACTTCAACCGTGTCGTTACAGTCCCAGTCAAATCTGCAGTCGAGCCTCTGCTGAGACGGTGGGCGCAGCTGGTGACAATATATGACAATATTTTGTCTTGAATCAACAGTTTCTGAGATAAAAAGGATAAACCGAAACAACCGACCTGTTCCACATCACTGCCGCTAGAGCTTGCCGTGGATTTATCACGATTTTGGAAACTTCAAAACTGTTGTATTTTTTTTTTCTCAGGTGAGGGCGTTTTTCGAGACGATCCTGGCAGTATATTTTGTCATGGGATAATAATTATTAGTGCACGTACTATAAACCATAAGCGATACTCTAACTGAATTAGAACAGATTTTACAACATATTAATATAAATATTGTGCCCAAAGAGATTGGCTCTGCTTTCAAACATGTAAGGAGCATATTCTGTCTGTATATTCTACGAAAGGGGTCTTGAAAATAATTAAATCGATATGAAACTATATGTTACAGGAATAGCCCGAAATATACTAATTGTGTGTTGCGTAAATTAAATTATGGGAAGTTTGAAAATAAAAATTGAACATGAGATAATTTCTGGTCCTCTTCACTAATATTTAATTTAATATTCAGCTCAGAAGCTTTTTAAGATTTAATTTTATGATTTTCCCTATATTTGAGGACAAATCGACTTTAACTACGCCATTTTATTGCATTTTCTTCAAAAATTTTAAATTGTTTATTATTTTTTTTCTTTTAAGATAACGAATGTTTATCAATTCAAATAAATATTTTGATAAAAACTACTTTTTTTGTTTATGATTCAATAATTATATGTTTAAGGCACACAAGCTCAATCTCTCGATGCTGCTTTACCACATTCAACGTTCTCTATTTAGATTATTTTTAATTAAAATAAAAATGTAACTTAGTTTATAATTTATTTTTAGTCGGTAAAAGTTCCTTGAAAAAAAAATAATCCTTTAAAACACAAAAAAAAAAATGGCGAACTTACTGACCCTTGGATCAAATATACAATTTTAATATTATGCAATCGCAAATATTCATATTGAATTACATACAAACTAAATACGTGGTCGTGATATTCCGTTATTTATATTTATAAGGCTACTGAAACTTTATTTTTTTCTGTCTTTAATATTTCCTAAACCACGAGGAAAAAATAAAATATAAAACCTAGCGAATCATCTAATAAGCAATGACACGAGTAATTTCAAGTTTGAGAACAGCGTGTCAGTTAATAGGTTCGGAAACCACTTCAACGAATACCTTTAAAATTTCAGATCCAATGGATCATTTTCCCTGTCAATATCGTGTCAATATCAACACACATACAGACGATATATAGCCTCCCTCGAACCTGTTTGAACGCATAAGCTTTTCCTTCGTGCATCGGGAAAAACTAGTAAATTTTGATGCTCACCATTACTTGCTTCCACCGATGCATTTTCAATAGTTACATCTTCACCACTTATATTTTTTACAATTTTATTTTCTATGCTTTTTATGCATTGCAATAGTTGCTCTTCGAATAAATGCCTGCATAATTGTGATGGTGTTTTGCAACGTAAAGGGCAATGATAACATACATGTATGTATCTGGAATAAACTTCAAATAGAGTGTTAGTAAAAGTTATTTAAATGCTTTATTTTTTTATGTTTGTTTATTTACACTTTATTTTATTGGAGGATTTTTTTATTGTTTTTTCATTAAAACTATTCAAAAGAATTTCTTTTCTAATCAAGATTTTTTGTAAATTTTATAACTGAAGTTTGTTGTCTAATTTTAGTGGAATAATGGCTAATATTTCTTCCAGAGTTGTATAACCTCTCCCTATAAAGTAACATTTGTTATTATTATATTAGTATACAGATAATGTTTTCCAATCTAAATTATTCAAATATGTTTTTTTTTATTAACAGTCACTCTTTTCATCATTTTTAGATTTAAAGTCTCTGTTTTTGTATTACTTTGAAGAATATGATTATTTATTTATTGTAAACACATTATCTGAATATATTAATGAAACAAATGTATACTTTCCGTGTGAAATAATTCATTTATAAAAGATTAAGAACTGGAGATAGTTTTATTATTGTCACACTTACTATTTGGTTCTACCTCCTGCCTTTGAATTTCTTCCTTTTTCAATTTAGAATTTTCAGGGGAGGGAAATTTTTCTTCCAGAGATGAACCAGATATCTTGCTTTGATCTGAGTAATTAGTCTTTATGTCTAAATAATCCTCTTTTAAATGGTGCAATGAAATGATATCGTTTTGGAGCTCCAAACCACAAAGTAAACACTTCATTTTTTTTTTTTCAGGCTTACAAGATTAGCAGTTACGTAAGTTTTTAAATAAAACACTACTGGTATCTAAAAATAAAAATATTTTTGATTGGTTAAAACTCAGGAAATATATTTTCAAAAAGAAAGCCAATACTAGTAGATTATTCAAAACTTTGATCGTTAATAATTAGCATGTTTTATCTTACACATCGTATGAGTTGATTTACTTACCTTCAAGATGAAAAGATACCTTTGATTTAACTATAAATGGAATTTCCTCAATAAAAGAAGAAGGAAGAACAGTTTGCTTATATTACATAATCTGCATTGTTTATGCTAACTAAACTACGCGGGAAACATTGGGAAGAAGGTTTAACATTCTGTTATGTGTTAAGGGGCAGTCCAAAGAGATCGGAAGAGTTGGAGAAAAAAACTTCCTACAGCAAAGATCGGCGCAAGGGAGGGGATAGACTAGCGGTCTGGCCACACCCCCTTAGCACCAGTTGAAATATGATGGCCTATTTTTCTATAAGTTGTATAGTTCTTTTAATTGTTACTGTTGGTTTCATCATAATTTCTGCTTTAACATTTGAAAGTTTTATAAGATTACAGAATCGAGGGTATACAAATTGCAGGCCTGATTAAATAGTATATTTTTTTCAAATATGCTTAGAATCAAATCTTTTACAAAATCTTACTTTATTTACAATTATTATTTACATTTAAATTTTTATTTTAAAACATTAGCTTCTTCTTAATTCCGTAAAAGCACTAATTATTGTATACATTCATACATTATTGGTTATTATTAATTAAATAGTTTTTTTTTAAGGTCACAATCCTGATGTGAACTGTTTATCATTTAGTAGATAAATTCATATCATGTTATTATTTAAATTCATTGACTAGCTTCTAAACTAGTGTGCTTTTACTCAGTAGTTTTCATTTGAACACTTTGTTTTTTGTATTATATCTATTACAACCTGGTGAATTTAATAAATAGTAACTATTAGCTATTAAACATTGGATCAAACCTTTAATTAATGAACTCCACTTGAAAACAATTTGTTCCCTTTGATTGGTTATACATTAGGTTAATAAATGACAATGCTTATGACCTGTTTATTATCTCATTCAAATTGTGTATTAAAGCAAACACAACATGCTGCTGTATTTATTAACAGTCTAATGCTCAAGAATTATCCATGTAATAAAGAATGATTCACACTTTTAACAAAAGTCTTGCCTAAAAAGTGAAGGCGGGCAAGTGAATCAATAATATAATCTTTTGAATCGATCATTAAAATAATCATAGATCATAAAAATAATATTTCGAATTAGCTGAATACTTTTGAATAAAGGTGCAACCAGTTCAGGTGGTTGTTGTTAGCTCTGTCAAAAAACCAATACTAGAACCTTGTAAGGGTGAAGAATATGATAATTTAAAAGAAACAGAAAACTAATGATAAACTAACATAGGATTGCAACCAAATCCTTTGTTTTCTGAGGTCAGTAATAATTTATTTACTTAGCACAAAGCTAATTACAACAATTATATAACATAATTTACTATCATCTCATATTACAATTTGATAGTAAAAATGTAGAGTTACATCTCTTTATATTATAAAGTAACTAAATATACTCTTTCAAACCTTTGTAAAACTAGATATTAAAAAAAAGGCCCATAATCAGTTTTTGGGAAGAGCTCAGGGCATATTTCTTGACCTTACTTGAACAGGCCCCTTAGAGTTTGCGGATCTCATATATACATATTGTATATATCTCATATATACATATATTGTAATATGATTTGAAATAATTACTTTTTCATATTAGTTTTCTGGGAGAAACCGATTTCTTCAAAGAGAAACTACAAAGTGGGCTGACAAAGATCAATCTTCATTTTTCTTTTTCTTTTGGACACTGCTGGCATTGGTAATTTACATATTTCTCAAATAAATACATATATCATATTTATGAATTATTATAATATGATCTCTTAATAAATAAAATAGGTAGACAGTGACACATTGGTTTGATGTAGCACGGTTCTTTGTATTTTAATTGGTCTGCTCACATTTGGTGGCGATATCTCATTCCATTTTAAGCAAATAGAAGCGTAGAAGATTATTTTTCAGATTTTTTTCTGACCATTCACTAACAATTAGTGCTGTGGTGCAAAGATATGTTAAGTAATTACTAAAACAAGCATATTTTATAATAAAATAATATTATTAAAAAGTAGGTATTTAAGAGTGTTTCTCATTTTTAAAGAGAATTGCTACACATGGAATGAGATGTTGCATGTGGGCCTGTATTTTAAGGCAATGAGATTGTCATACTGAGTTAATGAGTATATTATAGCCATTCAGTGCATATTCTTATTGAAATATAAGTCACTATAATTTTATTAAACCATGTCGTGGAGACTGTTGTCGTTTTATGTGAATATATTATGGAAATATTCTTTGATAAGTAATTTTTGTTTCTAGATACGGCAAGTCCCACCACTTCCTGTTCGAGATCTGTTATTTGGCACCATTTCGAAAAGGCAGAATCAAAAAGAGGTACCAAAGGGAAATGTCGTTATTTCAGGCTGAAATAAAAATAACAGATGGAACAACAAGTAATATTCATAGGCACTTGACAAAGAAACATGTGTTGGTACTTCTTGAATGCCTTGATGCAGAACAACAGTGAGGGTCTCATGCGTCTTTGAGTGCCTGTCTAGTAAAGCCACTCATCTAGAAGCAGTGTCCTTACTCACCATTATTTCCTTTTTACCTGCAATGGACAGGTTCAATGCACGGCGAGGAGTTCCAAAGGCGCTGTGGTCTGACAATGGCACCAACTTATTAGGAGCATCCCATTTCATCAGAGATGTTTAGAAACCTTTGGCTCATAATAAAACTGAAATAGTGGGCAATTTAAGCCCCAAAGGGATCAAATGGAGATTCATCCCCCTCTCGTGGCTGTTTTGATCAGCTCCTTGGGAAAGCAGCCCAACCCCTCCGTGGGAGCCCTAAAAAACCTACCACCTCGGAGCAGCTCTATACAGTCTTTGCTAAAGCAGAGGGACTTTTGAATTCCAGACCTTTGTGTGCCATCAACGAAGACACCCAGAACTGTGTGGGGAAAATGGCCAGTAGTACGAGCCCCTGAAACCCATCCAGTCAGGGATGGAGTGTACGTTCGAACACCTTCTGGAAGCGTTCTAATCAGAGCAGTGAGCTCCTTAGTTCTTCTCCTTCCTACGAAGTATGGCAACAGAGTTTCGTAAAGTTAGTTTCTTATAGCAAAATGTTATAATGCATGAAAGTTTTTCTTAATGTATAAACATAAAACATTTTCTTTTAGGGTGACTTTATTTGAATTTATAATAGTGAATGAACTCTCCAAACATAACAGCGGAGATAAAAGTTTGTTTCAGATAGGCAATAAATTTAATTGATTTGGGACAAAACCTAATCTTATTTTTTATCTCTCCTGAAAACTGGCTATTTGCACTTTTGCTAGTTTAGTGCCATACATCATAAGTAAACTACAGTATTACAAATCTTATCTGTTAGAGGTGTGCACTGATAAGCTGCAAATGAATGATCCCTTCAACTGATGGTGGCAGTACAGTATTAGTATTTTTAACTAGGGCTAGTTTCATGAATTTTAGTACATGGAGTGGTCATTTAATGAAAGTTACAAAAACATTCTGTTAGAAAATAAAAAATAATGTTTACCAATCAACTGTTGTTTCTTTCTCAATGAACTATACAATGAATACATTGTCCCTCTCATATAAGAAAGAATGGGCTAAAACCAAATGAACAAATAATTAAATATTTGATTGTGTATAATAAGCGCTTCAGATTGTAACCCATGAATAGCTCATTTAGTGCAGACCTATAATATTTATTTTATAGTTCAAGGAACAGTAGTCGTAATAAAAATAATATTTTACAAATTCAGTAATATACAAAAGTTAAAATTTTTTTTGTTTTAAGGATTTTAGATGCCTGGTCTCTCACTAAAAGGAAGGGCCGATCCCAAGATTTCGTCAGCTACCAGAGCTCTGTGAGGATGTGTGTTGTCCCTCTTATCTTTCTCCTTGGACAGCAAAGTGGCCAAACCAAATATCCTTGGTTCTTGTACCTCTGGAATGAGGGAAAATCATCTTTCCTCCTCTGCATTTAAAGCTGGACCCTATGAAGCAGTCAGTAAAGGCTCTTTATTAGAATGGACCATGCTTTGCATATATAGGAGGTAAAAGGCGTCAGTTGAGTTAAGAAAAAAATAAACCAGGAATATTTGATGTGCCACAAAAAAGACAATTTATAAAGGATCCTGCCTTCATAAATTCGATGAATGAGGCTGAGCAAAAATCCTGGACTTTATTTTTTACAGTTGACGGAAATTTTCTGGGGAAACGCAAAGCTGAAAACTATACTGAACTGGTAAACAAGATGCCTAAAAGTCTCAAATCCCTTGAATCTAACATGAGTATTAAGGTGCATGATTTACACAGCCACTTCATTTTCCTGAAAATGTAGGAGATACCAGTGAGGAACGGTCAAAGATTTCAACAGTATAAGCTTCCGAAGTTTTCACTGACTAGTTGGTTTCATCAATGTCTTCTCTCTCTCTCTCTCTCTCTCTCTCTCTCTCTCTCTCTCTCTCTCTCTCTCTCTCTCTCTCTCTCTCTCTCTCTCTCTCTCTCTCTCTCTCTCTCTCTCTCTCTCTCTCTCTCTCTCTCTCTCTCTCTCTCTCTCTCTCTCTCTCTCTCTCTCTCTCTCTCCCCCTCCCTCCTGAAGTTGAAATCTATAATTTTATGTCTTATCTAGGTGTATCTAGGTGTTAAGAAATATATGAAATAGATGTGTACTTTATTAAATTTACTTTCTTAGAACAAGTATATATAAAAGATCAATACAACACGTATTGTCACATTATTTTTATTTATAAGATATGGAATGAAAATCATAAAACATACTCAGCATTTTATTTTTTTCGCTCATTTACATGTATAGGTATGTATATATGTAGGGTGTTTTGAAATAGAAACTATAGTTTTAAAAGATTGAACAATTATGCCTCTTATTTTTGGATTTTCAAAAATCTAATATGTTTTCCAGGAATGCACAGTTAGCATAATCGCTAACTTTAGTTTTTGAGTTTTTTTTGACTGATGAAATATACATTACTTTGTCATTCATAGTTTTAAAGTTATAACAAAGTTCATATTTTTGGAGTATAAAAACCGAAAAACTTTTTGGAAATATTTGTTCAAAAAGTTTCTTTCTACCAATCAAATTTTTTTTTTACTCATACTTGTGATGAGAAAGCCGCTGTCAAGTATCTCATGAAACACCTTTTATATATACATAATATTTTTGGTATAAACCTAGAAAATACTCTACAAATTATGAAAGACAATATGATATTCTTATTCTATAATAAAAATGTATGTATGAACTTACATAACAATTAGATAATTAATTATCACAACATTTTATGAGCTAAAATTAATACAGGGAAAAATATAATTAATATAAAAAGTGCCTTCCAGTTGGCTCATAACAAAACATAAAATACACATTGAAATACAACAAATGAATTCCAGTATGTTCTTTTTTTTCAGTATTCATCGAGATTGGTCGTAAGAAATATCATATATAAACCTGAAAATAAAAAAAGTATATTAGATTACCATTGTACAAAAATCATGATAAATAAAAACAGATTTAAATAATACCATGTATATCGAATCATTAACGCTTGCTTCCTCAGAAGTATAGTACTTAATTTTAAAGTTCAAGGATTAAAACTTTATTGAGTTTTTAAAAAATTGTCATACACCATTATTCCCATATAAAAGTGCCAACCGAAAAGTCAAAGTAGACCAATAAATACAAGAAATAAAAATATAAGCGATAAATCAAAATTAGAGATATACAAAACCAATAAAACCACCCAAAGATAGAGATAGTCTCCAATAGTAACTAATATAACAATGCACCAACACAATAACAAAAAAAACTAAGTAAACACAAAAAATAAGCACCTTTAAAAAAGTATAAACCCTTCTCATGAATAAAACAATCAGAAACACAAATATTTCTTCATGTGCATCTCCAATTGAAAAACTAAGTGAAGAGTCAAATTTGGCACCCTAAAGAACCTGTAAATCCATCTCAAGAAATCAGTAATAGTTAAAAATGTCTCACATGCAAAATTGAATAATTAAGTGAAGAATCAGTACATATTAAAACAATAAGTCAATCCCAAGATTGAAAGAAATAGTAATAGCTAACGACAACCCAATGTGCATGAAAAAATAACTGAAGAATCGATATTGGCACTCTTAAAAACAAATCAATGGATCCCATAATTAGAGTAAAAGTGTGTACTTTTGTATGTACATGTACCCAAATTAACAATCTGATTGCACAAAATCCGGAAATGCCAAACGTTTTGGTATTAGATAAAAGAAACTATTAGTCATTCACTGGCTAATTTAGTGATTTAAAAGTTCTGCTTTGTTAAGAAAAAGAAAATGTATTTTATTTTTGAGTTGTGTACCACCAAAGAGAAATTTTGGTTGGTTTGGGTGATAATTCCATAATTATATATTTGATAATGATACTATTAAATTATTATATAATAAAGAAAGTATTTATCCACATTTCAGAGTTAATTTTAAGTATTATGTTGATTTCCTTAAATAAAATGTAAGCACTGGGTTTAGTAAAGGTGCTCTAACAAGTACAAGTAAGTTTTGTTTGTTTTGTTTAAGCCAAAACTGAGACGAGAGCAAAAAAGTATTTTCCACAAATTGTTGTTGGTAAATTTTACTGAACAAGAATTATGCATGATTACAAACATGATCATTTGAGCTTGCAAATATATAATAAAGTGAAAGAGCTTCTACATTTTGTGGATAAAATCTTTTTTGAAGCCTTGTTGTTTCTGTAGCCAGGTGGTTACCATGCTAATTATGAAGATGTAAAGGATTGTTGGAATTTGGCTTTAACCCAAAAATCTTTAACTAATTCAACTATTGAAAAAATATTGCAAACTTATAGGTGACACCTTGAAAAGAAAATATCAGCTAACTATTGAATCACTTACACTTAGGCAGCAAGTTAACCTACAAATTCCTAAAGATGCAACGTATCTTATTTTATTTTTAATAATCTCAAGGTATATGTATGCATTATGGTGAGGTTGGTAACTTCCATTAGTGATAGATTAGTGGGAACATGGTTATATGGAGAAAATGCAACAAAGTTTTACCTGGTCAGATTTAGACGGTCACCTCCTCTGTGAACCTACTTTTGTCATTCATGTCAAACAGTATTGATATCTTTCCAGGAGTCTCAGGTCGGTCCGAGCGGGAAGCCTGTCGTTTGGGCTCAGTTCTCAGTTCACAAATAGCTGTTTCTTCATTGGAGTCACTGTTTTCCAGTCTTTCCTCCGCTTCCAGTGTGGGTTCCAGACGGCCAGCTTCTTGCATAGCATTGATTTTAGCACCAAGGTGGCTGTTTCCATGCCTCATATTTTTGTCTTTTAGAATCTCAAGTGTGGTGTAAAGTCGTTTGAATTCTTCCTGTGAACCCAAATAACTACATTTAAAATACATATAAAATGAATTTCAATGATTAGTATAAATCAACGTCATTCATCATACATATGAAATATACCATAGAATGTAATGCTGTAATATAAAATACACACACATATAAATATATATTTCATTCCCAAACATTATTATGAAGTGTACACATATTGGTACATCCAATAATAAATTAGTAAACAGGATGATAGTGAGGTATTTATGTACTTTAAGAATAATTAACTCATGTATTTATTATATAGCAAAAAGGGGAAGCCAATGGTTCAAAAAAAAAAGGAATAAAAAAGAAAAGTTGGAAAGTAATCAAATGTCCACAGAAATAAACAATCTAAAACTATGAGCAACTAATAATCATTCTTTTTTTTTAACAATATTTTTAAGAGAAATTATATATTGTTCAACACTTGTGTAGAATACATACACATAATAGTGAACGTATTGTAATGATTGCACCTTTTGGTAGATAAGTGAATTTAGAATTCTTCATCTTAAGGGTTTTTTTTTTAGGTAATTAAAATGAATAAGCTTATTCTCATTTTTTTTAAAAGAGTTTAATAGGAAATCCTGGTTACCGGCATAAGATAAAGACACTGAAAAAGTTCCAAAATAAGTAACAAAACAATTTTTAGGCATTTTCATAATCTATTAGTAATCTATTCATTTAAGGATTATAACAAACCCTGGGGTGGGGCAGGTTACTTAAAACCTAGTTCCCCAGCCTGCATCAGATTACAAAGGACATATTGTCATAATATTTTCCAATTATTCACAAATACTCTGAGATGACTTGAGTATTAAAAAAGAGAAGTAGAGAATAAAATTCTGAATATTTAAAAAAAACTGAACCCTGCATAACAACAATTACACAGCCCTACAAGAAAGATATTTTTTTTGGTGCCTAGTAATTTAGAATTGATTTTGGGCGCTGAATCTAAATATGAAATCAGTTTTTCTCTATCTGCTCTACTTCTTTGATGGTTCTTCCTGACTATTTTCCAGATGATTGGCGCCTATTTATTGACTGCTCAAAGCGAAGTTGGGAATGTGTCCTTCTACAGAATGGGTATGAATATGGTTCAATACCAATTGCTCACTCAACAAAAATGAAAGAATATAACACCATAGCTTTAGTCAGGGAGGAGTTAAAGTATTATGAACATCAATGGGAAATTTGTGTGATTAAGGTGCACTATTTCCACAGCCAGTTAGACCGTTATCCTGAAAATTTAGGAGACACCAGTGAGGAACAAGGGGGAAGATTTCTCCAGGATGTTAAAACTATGGAGACTCGCTACCAAGGAAGATGGGATACGCACATGATGACTGATTACTGCTGGAGTTTAAAAAGGGACTGTTCCAAAATGCATTCAAGAATGTCACGGAAAAGAAGATTCCGAAGTGTTCAGTGACTAGTTGGTTTCATCGATGACTTTTTCCTCTATCTTTGTATTTAATAATATCTGTATAATATATAATAATAACAATTCCAAGTCTAGTTTTTTTATTTGATCCATGGATTTAACTTAAAATAGTATAACGTATATTTCACTAAAATGTTATATCCTAGAAATTGAGCTTCTAGGCAAAAAATAATGCCATATTTGAATTCAGGGCATCAAATTCATATGAAACTAGCTCCAAATACATAAAATATCTTGGAAACCATTTAATAATTCAAGTTACAAAATGAGTATACGTATATTTGCATAGTTTTTTTATCTATGTAACATCATTAATTTAACCTACCTTATAACCTTAATAACCTGCTTCTTTAGTTATTGGATTGCAGCAGATGTATAAGAGTAAAAATATCTCTCTATTAGAATTATGAACAATATGTTTATCTGTTAAAGGTTCTCCATAAATTTTAGTAATTTTTGGTCAATACGGGTAATTTCATCCATTATGCTGGTAAATCTCTATATTGGGGACATAAAAGTAAATGTTTAGATTGGTCTTATTATGTCAGTATATAATAATAATTTACTATTTGGCATAAGATTTTTTATTTTACTAAAATAAGGAACATATTATACATTAATGGTTTGCATTAGTCCATTCACATTGAAATATTTTAAGTGGACATAAAAAATTGTTCAAAACCAAAACAGGGGCATTTTAGATTCATTTATTATTACTTTATTTAAAACGGTTAGGAAAAAATTGTTTAACTGTTAGATATGTTTGTTTTAGGAATAAGCTACAATTCCCTGTAGGGGAAGAAACTTTTGAATTTGAGTGCGGAGTGATAAAACTTTGGTGGCTAGTCCAGAGATTCAAAACTACTTCTTGAAGAGTAGCATTTTCTAATAGAATTTCCTATAGTAAAAAATAAAATATGAATTAAAAGTTGCCTCGATGCCGGCATTAAGTTCTATAAAACTGAGACAGATGATAAGAAATAAATTAGTGATTGTCCAGAATAATTGACAAGAAATCGCAAGTCCAATGCTTATATTTGTCTGCGCCAATATGAGGTCAATTGTCTGAGAAGGTTGATGCTAGATAAACCAGTACAGTAGTAGTCAGAGCTAAAGAATGTAGTAGCAAAAAACGTAACCAGTAAAATTAATTAATTAAAGATGGTAGATCGTATCAGTTTTTTTCTTAATATTTTATTATTAGGCAATAAGTAATATATCTCATTCAAGAGCTCATTTGTGTCATATTATCAAATAATTTTTGAAAATCAGATCCTATTAGAAAGACAAGATCTTCTAGTGAATAGTTTTTTATTTTTAGTTACAATTAAAAAGGCTTTTGTCTATACCTACGTCATAACTGTATTAGCCGAGCAAATCAGCCTTCCAACAAAGTATTTTCACAATAAGCTAACAGTGGACATTAGATGTTGTCAGGTAGTGTAGAATAGATAAAATGAAAATATAAAATCCAAAAACTATAATCAAATAAAAGAAATTAAAAGTTGGTTATTAAAATAGAAACTGATATGGTTTAGTACCGGAATTTAAACTCAATTAAAAAAAAAAATTTTACACACTACCAAAACAATCACCCTTAAGAAAGTAAGGTCTCGCTAGTCAACTCTCATCCCTCAACGCATCCGACCTATTTGGACGTTTCAGGAAGACTGAGGGTGAACAGCCAGGGGAATCGGCCCCACAGCAGAAGGCAGCTGACACCTCACCAGTTAACGACTGTCAAAAAACCAACCTTAAAATCAGAAATTTTTTTCCACGAGAACTATTATTTTTCGGTTGTATATTAACCATAGAATATTTGCCCATGCTCTATTTTTTTTCAAAATATGTTTCAGCGGTACATGGCACCTGTTGAAAAATAACTCTTTTGGAGCTTTATTGAAAATTGCAGTTCTTATGCAAACGCAACAATTCATTTTTCTCAAATTACTTATAAACGCTGCGAAAAGTGAAATAGATGCTTGTTCA
Source organism: Acanthosoma haemorrhoidale (assembly GCA_930367205.1). Taxonomy (NCBI): domain Eukaryota; kingdom Metazoa; phylum Arthropoda; class Insecta; order Hemiptera; family Acanthosomatidae; genus Acanthosoma; species Acanthosoma haemorrhoidale. The sequence continues at coordinate 59,488,675 of OV884009.1, read as the reverse complement.
ATATACGAGTGACACAATTAAGACCTGAACATCATGAACTCAGCAAATCCACTAAGAGTTTTTATAATTTAAATTTTCCGGTATTTTGATTGGATGAATACTTTCAGGTATTCTGTGAAAAAGGTCATATTTTTTTTTTTCGTCCTAGTACAACACTGAAGCATTTTATATACACATTTATAGGATTTAGTTTGTTTAGCGTCAAATTTCTTATAAGATCGCGAAATTTTGGTACTAAATTTGGGATCACCCAGAACATGTGGGTACATTATATACATTATTATACATAGCTACTGCTCACCACACAAATTTCAATGGAAAAGCTATTTATATTCATAATCAAACGTATTTGTGTACGCTGAATTGAATAATACTTTGTGGAGTTTTATAGTTTTAAATTAACTTGCATCAGTAATAATAAATGAATCTAAAATGCCCCTGTTTTGGTTTTGAACAATTTTTCATGTCCACTTAAAATATTTCAATGTGAATGGACATATGCAAACCATTAATGTATAATATGTATCTTATTTAAGTAAAATAAAAAATCTTATGCCAAATAGTAAATTATTATTATATACTGACATAATAAGACCAATCTAAACATTTACTTGTATGTCCCCAAGACTAGAGATTTACCAGCATAATGGATGAAATTACCCGTATTGACCAAAAATTACTAAAATTTATGGAGAACCTTTAACAGATAAACATATTGTTTATAATTCTAATAGAGAGATATTTTTACTCTTATACATCTGCTGCAATCCAATAACTAAAGAAGCAGGTTATTAAGGTTATAAGGTAGGTTAAATTAATGATGTTACATAGATAAAAAAAACTATGCAAAAATACGTATACTCATTTTGTAACTTGAATTATTAAATGGTTTCCAAGATATGTATTTGGAGCTAGTTTCATATGAATCTGATGCCCTGAATTCAAATATGGCATTATTTTTTGCCTAGGAGCTCCATTTCTAAGATATATTATTTTAGTGAAATATATATTACACTGTATTAAGATAAATCCATGGAGCAAATAAAAAAACTAACACGGAATTTTCATTATTATATTATGATATTGACTTGAATGATTCAAGTCGATTGGATCAACAGATCGAAGATATGGGACTTTTCGGGTATTTGGCACCACAGTGCTCCATAATCCAGTGTACGAGTATATCCCGCATCCACGATACTGATACATAAAGACTTTTTACTAAATGTAATTTTCAGTGTAATGTAGAACGAAAAAAAATTAACGTGAAGAATATCCTGGAATGAGGTTCTTGAATCTGATCATTGGCAGCAGAGAGAAAACGACAGATGGCTCGTATCTGCCGATGGAGGCAGCTTTGCTCTACACACACTCTTGATTATTGATATTCTAAGTCAAAATCAAGAGCGGTTATTAAAAATTACTGAATTTAAATAAATGTATTTCTTTTATTTAAACAGAACTGCAGACGCAATAATAAAATGTAAGCGTGTTTATATATTTGTTTGTCTTACTTTTTCACCAGAAAAATCTTTTCATTTTTTAAATTTATATCAACTGTTAGCTGTTTTCCCATGGAAAGTATCGTTAGATTTTGCTACTGCACAAGGCTCTTTTTCTGTTATGCTATTTTATATTATAATATTCATATGATAGGTAGATATTCAAATGACATTAAACGTGAGACTAAAACTGGGCCCATATTTGCATCCTGAAACATAAACGGGATTTTGAAATTTACGTATCTGTCTAACACAATACAATGCCAATTGTCTATATGCCGTTATAATAACTGAACTGGGATGTTAATGCCTAAATCAATCAACTTTTTTTCAACGTTTTAATTAAAATTCATCAGCAAGTTTTGAGCAGCTAGAAGTACTTAAGTCGGACTGACGTTAAATAAATAATCTCTAAAAGTGATTTCTGCTGAAAGATGGATTTTTTTTCCCTCTCGGGTCAGACCATTCCCAATCTATTAAGGCGTGATTTATTCCCATTATTTCCTGCCTTAGGTCTAGGATCTAGGCGTTGCCACCACGTGTTGGGGTCAGAGTTGACCTGCCCAGTAAGACAGCTTTACGATGACATACGGTCTCTTTCCAGTGAAAATTGAAACATATGGCTATACGACCTGGTCATAGGAGACTTACAGCACACATATAACTCTGGCGTGTCTACTAAAGAACAGATTGTAGAATCTATATTGAATTATGTAATGATTTTGTAACTAGGGGATAGGAAATAAAAAAAAATAAATAAAAAAACAAAGAACAGTACGCAGTCTATTTTTATGCACTTTTAGTTGAATGAAGAATAAATACAAATTATATCATTCATAGTCCTAAAGTGAGCCGGAATAGGCAATATAAAAATAATTATTTTATAATAATATTTAATAATAATAATATATATATTTTTATTCTATAATAATAATTGGATTCAATTTATAATTGGAGAGACTCTACCTTTTTCGAAAAATTTGTTTTTTCACATAGTTCAAATATCAGTTTTCATTTTCTCTAATTTGTGTAATATGCACGAATGCCAACTTTATCAAAAGCTTTCATCATATCCAAACCTTATTATTCCCTTTGTTATATTTTCAAACCCTCTGATATTTGACGTAGTTGATGAAGTGTTTAGGTAATGTTTGGATTTTAATCTAAATGTATATCCATACGAACTTTTTTGTATTGTACATATTTTTTTGATAATTAATTTAATAAAATTGGTTTTAAAAGTGTTTGCTAGAAAAAAAAACAAACAAAAAAACATTATATGGCGTGGCCACTGATACTTCGGTCGACTTTGTAGCTAATTCGTGTGACATTTCAAAATGTAATTATTTCATGGGGATCTGATAGGTTGGCACTCGCACGTTTAATATCGCCAGAAGCGTAATCTGGGACAGTCCGCCTTAGTGTTATTCAAGGACGTCTAAACCCCACTTACACTTTCCTGGATCTCTGAATCCCGTATAAATTCTGACATTCAAGAGTGGCTTTAAGCTTGAAAAACATATACAGCTACATTTTGATTGAATTATAGTCACAAGTATTTTTCATAATGATTTAAACTAATTTGAGCATTACAAAAGGTTCATTAAAAAGACAAATACCAGTATATCTTGTTCTGTCAGTTTGACATCAGGCCCGGCTGTTGAGGAGTTAGTGGACACGGCATACTGTGAATTTCCAGATCTAGGCTTGCTCAAAAACTTGGTAATGTGGACCTTCGGAGCGCTGTTGAAAGTATCCTCTGATTTGTTATGCCCTTTGAACACCATGTAAGCCTGTAAAATATTGTATATCAATCATATGGTAAAATAAACTAACAGGAACATTTAAATGCGTACAACAATATATGAGTAGATGCATTTGTTGTTATCTACGCTTGAGGTCATGACATAAAGACGTTTCATCTCATTCATTTATGGACGACATTTCGACATCAGGATCAGGTCATCATATGACACGGACAGCAATGGAAGGATGAAATGACATTTTCAGTCTCTGATGCTTGTAGATATTTAGCATGTCGAAATGTCATCTGTAAATAAACTTTAGACAAATTTAACGTCCTTTTCTCATCAACTTAGCCGATGTCCCAACGAATAAATCTACTCAAATATAAATTCATATTTACCTAAAAAACAGTTTCATATAAGAATAGTACGATCTTACGGCTTACTTTGAATCGTATATTGCATTTTTGTATTTCTAAACATGCAGCTTGGTAAGAAAGATACAAACCAATGAAATATTGTCTTGAAGGAGGGTTAGAGCACCTTAACTTGACGTAGAGATGTGATACCCGGGAGAACCAAGGAGCCCTGTAAAACATCGAACAAGCAGTTCATGACTTCAATCTGTATACCAAAAGACCCACGTATACCACTCGGCCGTTGTAAAAATGAGTGAGGAAACCAGGAATTGTCGTGAATCCCGGGGAAGCAGGTCGTGAGAACTCCAATTGAACGGCGGATTGAATAGTTTTAAGGGTAGCTATTGAGCGTCGTTAAATTTTCAACTTCTGTAACGACTATTGATATGTTTCATCATAAATTCTTTTCAAAACTAAAAGTTCCGTAGAGAGCTAGTTGCAATACGTATCACCTTCTTTTAGAGGACTTGTACTCAGTTAATTTTGTGGCTGATCCCCCCCCTCTTCATACTTGGCTGTCACACCGCAGGAGAGATCTTAAAATTAATTTTTAGCGGAGTAAGCGGAGTTACGGTTTTAATTTGGATTCCTGTCCATCAAAGGATTGAGTAGCGCAATTGTGCTTCCGAAATTTTCGTGTTGAAATAAGATTAACCATTTGTTTGTGCAGACACCCAGAGCTTTGACAGCTTCATCTTTCTTATTCCTGCGGGTCACATTATTACCTATTATTAAATTTGCAGGGTACTGCGTTTCTGAGCAGACCAAACTGTTTGACCTCATTTTTTTTTATTCACCTCAGTACCTCATCTGCCTAAGTATTACGAAATTCTATCAGCTGCTATTCAAAGTTGGTTTCTCGCCTTTGCATTTATTACTTTATGAAATAGTCAGCACACATTGCGATTACGGCAACATTTGTGAAATTGTAATGTTATTCCACAATTATGGGCCGAACCGGTTTTGAGTGGTCTTCTGTCTGATGGTCGCTAAAAAAGGTTCGGTCGATTAGGAATGTGTTTGATATTGAAAAAGGAAAGGGAGGAATACCAGTTTTATTTAATTTGTGTAATATACACGAATTCCTGTGTATATTATGTGTGTATCCTGTACGATAAAGTACGGGGGGAAGTCTACAGGCCTAATCGGAGGATCTAAAGTTGTCAGCGTTCCCACAATGAGTTTTGGAAATCAAATGGTTATAAAGGGTTTTGTGAGATAATACTGGTTTTTAACTAAAGGAAAAAAAATACTGGGAAAACTCTGTAACGGGAAAATATACAAAAATAAAAAAGGTCATAACGTTAGGACACTTTAATGATTTATCATCGAGTAACGCGGCTGACGGAGGGGGGGGGGGACTTCCCAAGACTCCACTTACTCTTTCGAATGTGACGGAGGTGACAACCATGTGGATTTGGGAGGTCTCTGGGCTGTTTGTAAATACTGTATGAATGAGCGAGTGAAAGAAAATTGTATATATGGTACGAATGAGAACATTGATCACAACTACTTATTGCCCAATAAGGCAGATTGAAATTGTATCACAATAAAGAAGTTTCAATATATAATGGTTATATCCTTTTTTGCCAATGTCTGAACTAAAAAGGTAGAAGGAGGGGACATTCTGGACATTTACATTTTGTCTTTTTATCAACAATCTATTAAAAAAAAAAACGAAATTAAATTAATTATTTATGTTATGTTATTTTGATTTATCTGCAAAGGGTGACGAATCATGATCATGACCACACCAGGTGGTCAGAGCTCTACGTACGCCAATGCACCCGTGCAAAGACTGAGTGAGGGGGGATCAGTCAACTCAAGCCGAGGTCATTCTTCTCGCTTCGCCACACCTTTCCCCCACCTGAATACTACAGCCATACTGGCACCGCAACCTTCTCCCGTCGAGCAAAAATGGCGTTATACAAATCTATAGATGGTACAGACTCTACAAAATCACAGTGGTGGCAATCGTTTACAAGCTACTATAGTGTATTGTATTTAAATTTTCCGAGAGCCATTTTAGGGAAATCTTTATATTAAATATTTAGACCGACTCTAATAATAATCACAAACTTTGCACCAGTCTCGTCGCTGTCACTAGTTTTTTTCTTTGAAGAACTGACCACAGCAATAAAAAAAAATTAACGACTACGAAAGATAAATTGTATCCCACTATGTTTAATAGATTATATGATAAAATATCTCAATAATACATAGAATTACAAAATATCATTAAAACAGTTATTAACGTTATATTCACAAATTTTGCTTGGTGATGCCACAAAATACCCCGGTGATGCTAAAAATAAAAGCAACCCCACGAGTAATAACAAACAATCAAAATAATCAATTGCTGGGCAATTAAAAAAAAACAATTGTCTAATATACTTAACCTAAGGTCTTAAATAAAATATTTCGGCACACACTGGGCTGTCTATTAACAATCTAGCGGGTTAAAAGTTAAAAAATTGATGGAATATATTTGTTATAAAATTTAATTCTAAAGTGAGACCAAGGTTCAAGGATATTAGAAACACCGAGTTCAAAGTAAACAAACCAAGACAAATAATGAGTCAATGCCTAATTCCTGCAAGTTCGAGTTAACTTGAAGTATACCGGTTCGATTGTCAGAGTGAACAACTTATAAATTTAACACATTCAAGTCACGTTTTATAAAATATGGACCCTAACCCTAAAGGTAAGCTTTTTCAAAATTTGTGAACTGAATCCATAAAAAGTTCAATTTTTTTGCAATTGAGTAGAAATTGAAATGATGGTCACTAAAATAAACATTTTAAAAAGCTATAACGTTCTCGGAACTTCAGAATATGTATATTTACTATTTATACTAGTCATGTATTTTAGATATGTACCAAGTTCTATCGCATAATTTTTCATAGTAAACATTTATATAATATTGCTCATTTCAGCTGCAAAATATGTGATTAAAAGGAGTGACATCTGTATTTATTTTTGGTCCCCAATAAGTAATTAATAGACCAAATGAGGAATGCCGTGATGTTTTATATGAATATTTACGAAATAAATTCAAACTTCAGGACCCTCCTAAATGTCTAAGAGAAGAACTACTTCAGTCCTTACTTTGTTTTGTTTTTTATTTTTGAAATGAAACTGGGTTGAACGCCTGCAGACTAGAAATAAAAACATGGCCTGCCGGTCGCTACAACGAGAAGTGTGGTTTCTAGACAAAACAATTTATTGACAGATATCGTTCAGAAACCGGGTTGTTCTATCTCCCAAACAAGTAGGGGGAAATACAAATGATAGCAACACGGCAAGAAGATTTTTTAAAATTCTAAGGTGTCTTAAGATATAACTGGCGTTGACGAGGAACTAATTGAAAGGTTTGATGTATCCTGCTTTTGAAGATTACTTTAAACACATCAAAATTGTATACAAAATTATATGGATAGTATCCAATGCCACCGTCCACAGAATTCTTACTCATAGTCCAGCAATCGCTAAAAATGTCTTGTTCCTATTGGCCAACTGTCTGAGGAAGTCCAAGAAAGTCCTCACAAGGAATTTAAAAAGTATAGCCAGGTATTTTCTATAAATATGTCTAGAACATATACCAATGAAGATATTTTTCGCAATCTTCTCTTCCAGTGATATCATAAGCTCCAAAAAAAATCAGCTGTTCTAAAGAAATATTGGAACTCATTCAGTTATCGGAGATCAAAGATAAGACCAACATTGCAAGTAGCAGCAGCGATAACGAAAGCGACTAGGACATATTAAGTTAGCATATTAAGATGTTATTTTATTTTTTTTTGTACATGTTTAGTTTTAGTAAGATGATTTATCACTTAGATTGAATGTATGTATATATTAAAATAATAAATATTTTTTTTTGGCAAAATGTGATTTTGTGCCTTTTCCTGACAATTTTTTAGTTTCTGGAGTAAGATAATTTGTGAAATTCATCTTTTAATTGCATACAAGTACAAATAATTTTGACCTAAAAAAACTTAATGGTGCTGACATTAAAAGTAACTTCACGTAAAATTGTCAATTATTTGATAAGAAAAATTAAAATCGATCTAGATGTCGTAATTAATAAAATGTAATTTGTGCTTGGACATTAGTGAGCTATAATTTAGAAAATTATTATTAAAATCGTGTAATTATAATAATATTAACGAAACCCTTAATTATGTTTGTGGTGTAAAAAGTAGTAAGAAACTTTTAAATAGGGCCCAGCTATTGATGGTTGTAGGTGTTTTATCGAATCGTATTGTCTAATAATTAAACAGTTATTTAAACTGAATTCTAGGATACGACTGGGATTTATAACGCTTTTCTCCAAGCAATGTCGATGGACAAGAGCTGCAGGAGCTACTGTGTATACTGTCATGTATTTACAACATACTGTCTCTTTCGTCATGGAAGGGTAACATTTACATGGATATGTGGAGTCTGTATAACGACTGTGCCAGGGGATTGGGGCGAGTGAATAAGTTTTTATTGAGTTTCCTAAACCTATAAAGGATGAGATTACGGATTATTCCCCACATTTTCCCGACCTGTCCTCCCCGTGAGCTCCACTCCGAGTCCCTATTGATTGAGGAAGACCTGAATGTGTATTGAGATCATTATGAAGAGTTCTGATGCGGACAAAGGGGGATCAGCTTGGTTCTCAGGATTTTGATTGAAAGGATTATAAGCGTTTGATGTTTGACAGTGCCCCGTAACACTAGTACGCATATCCAGATTATTCTTAAAATAACTTTTTATTCAGAAAAAAAAAAATTTATTTCATATATATCATAATCTACCGTAATGATTGGATAATTGCTTTCATGCCCGCATTTCCTCGGTATTTCAATAGAAACTCATTTTCAATTGATGTTGATCATTAGAATAAGTAATTATAAAAATTTAAGGATTAAATATACTTTCCGATGTGACACCTGCCAGTTTTTTTCAAACTGACTGTTTAGGCCCGTATGATGCTTTCTTCCAAAATATTTTTTGGGGAAAATAGCACAACATTCACCAACGGTCGAAAGTCGAAACTAAACATGGAAAGTTTTTTTCATCTTTGAATCCTATGGTATGACCACTCTTTGTGGACAGTAGAATCAGTACCGAAGTTCGAATCTCCACACACAAATAAAATGAAAAAGAACTGTAAATACGATTTTTAAATGGGTAGAGAAGGATCCAGGGCTGGATATATATGTAATAATGATATAAATAACGAAATAAATCCACATGTTAGTAAAAAAAAATTTAATTTTTCCTATTTTAACATTGATTATTTTGAAACATGTTTTCTTAAAAAAATTAATAACACCACACGATTAAGTGTCGGAAATTACATAGAAATCATGTGTTACCTTTAAGAAAACCTTGTTAATGTTTTTGTTTTTTTGTATTATAAAGGTTGCCTCAAAATTAATATTTTCTATCAGAAACTATCAGAAAGCTACTGTAATCGCTTTCGCCGACGACATTGCGGTTTACAGCAGCAGCATGAGTGCACAAAGAGCTCTTACACACGCCGAGTCAGTTTGTAACGTTATCAGTGACAGACTGGGTATGTTAAACATCAGCGTAAACGCCGGGAAGAACGACTGCGTAATCTTCACCCTCCAAAAGGGGAAAAAATCCTTGCCAAAATCGTATAGCGTGGGAGGGCAAGAGAGCTCACCAGCTTTCTCAATGCACTATTTGGGTATAAAAATGGATAGGCATCTCCATTTCTCTACTCATTTTAGTAATAAAATAGAAAAAGTACGACAAAGGTCTTACCGGGTATCGCACTTGCTAACTTCACCTACCTGTCGCTTCGTCTCAAATTGATGATATATAAATGTGTCCTCCGGCCAGCTCTGCTGTACGGTGCCCCACTATTTACCCACTTGACTGACAATACAACCAAATGTCTCCAACACTTTCAGAATGAAATCATGCGAAAAGTGGTCCGACATACCTCTTTCGAGAGGTTGACCTGCACCCGTTGCTTGGTGTGCCGTCGGTGGGTGAGTTCATCCGCCGGAGACACATTAAGTTTTTTGACTCGTTGCAGCACCTGACAAACCCAGTGTTTAACACTATGACCCCACCACCCCTCCCACATCGATGGCAACAGACTGTCGGGGAAAAATTAGCATAAGAATTAGTGTGTAAGTTAGTTTTAAGGTTGATCAAAAAAGTGAGCCCCATCACCTTTATTAGTCAGTTTAGTCTAGTCACGTATAATGTACATCATTATGCTTGTTTATTCGATTATATAATTTCTGTAAAATAACAAAACCTGTATATAATGTAGTGATGCTACAGAAAATACAGAATGATTTGAGAATAGATTCACCTGAGGATCTATAATTATATATAATTATCTGTAAATTTAAAGGGGCTATGAAGAAAAAAAAAAAAATATATTTTCTCCTTTTTGGTGTTTAAAGTATAATCTGTTTTATTGAGACAAAAAAATAAACGTGAGAATAAAAAATAAGTGGGGGGTACATGCTTAGGGGGAGACCCTGTCGGACCAAAAAAACAAACAATTAATTTATTTACTTTAGACCCGCTAGACAGACTGTTACTTTTTCACAATCCGTGTTCCATGCATGGTATGTACTTATCGATGGCTGAGTGGTGCTGACATTAAAAGTAACTTCACCCTAAATTAAGTGAATTATTTGATAAGAAAAATTAAAATAGATCTAGATGTCGTAATTAATAAAATGTAATCTGTGCTTTGACATTAGTAAAATATAATTTAGAAAATCTTTAAAAAACGTGTAATTATAGTAATATTAACGAAAGCCTTAACTATGTTTTACAGCGCCCTTGACTTTTCGGTGTTTAAAGTATAATCTGTTTTATTGAGACAAAATCATGAACGTAAGAATAAAATATAAGTGGGGGGAACATACTTAGGGGGACACGCTCAATTTGCTCGCTCCGCTTACTTAATATCAAAAATACGAGATGCACCAATTTCTCAGGATTGAAATACGAACAATTTGAGACCAAATTCGAGTCGCTACAACGCTCGATGGTCGACTTATAGGGATTAGATTAAGATCACCGCATCGCAGTACCCCCCGCCCTCTCCAGCCACATTCCCCGGTGGTATTTAAACTAGGCGAAAACATGGTTTTTATCATGGTATTTCAGACTACCATTGCTGGGCTCCTCTGAATTCGAATAAGCAACCATGATGACCTGAGGGTTTTACGACGAAATAGATCCAAAACAAACTATTGCGTCACATACAATACTTTTTTTTTATTCATTGGAATGCAGACATGACCCAATGACCGTATCTCATTTTTGGTGGAACCTCATACATTTTCAGCTTCATCAGTGCATCAAAGCATTTAAAACATAACTTGTCAATTGATAACTTATCTTATTTTTTTTATTCTGCGGAAGGATACTGATCATAAATACAATACGTCATTAAAACTATCAATGATTTCATTTTTTCAACCACAACAAAACCTTGATTATAAGACTAATCATTCTTTACTTGTTTTTTTCATTTAAAGTTACTGTGATGATGGAAAAAAAATCAGAAATTTATATCTTTCATTTGAGAAACTGAATTGAGAAATTACAGATGTTAGAGAAGCGACTTCTTTCGCATTGAATTCGTTTTCGCATATGATGCTATAATGATGTCAGAATAATGCTTCAAGCCTTATATATATAAAATAATATTTAGGAATTCGCTATTTAAAATTAATTGTACTGTCTATTATTAGAAATAATCATTAATGTTGAAATAAATATATTTAAATAATTAAAACTACAAACCTGCGTTTTCGACAAAGGTCTGACGGGTTGTTTTTTCTTTAAGCTTTATGGTTTATGTAACTAGCTGATTACACAATAAATAGTCCAGATGAACAAACAAACTTTAATTTTTAATACTTATGAATAAAATATATTTTTGAAAAACACATTTATGTGGGATATTTCTTTCACTGGAAAATAATTTGTATTTAAACAGCACTTATTCAGCCCTAGGGAATAATTAACATTTAAGTAAAGAGTTGTTTTTACAAATGACCATATTAAAATTTTTTTATGACCTTGCAAAACTAAGAGCTAATGTTTATGGCAAACAAAACCGTGTAACTGCTAATGACATTCGGTCGAAATGTGCTGCTGATATTTATGACATACAGCTGCACCCACCCCTGCAGCCGGTTTAATGTAAATTGTGCACGTTGTAAGTTTAATACTGTCTGAAGGAACTCTTTCTGAAAAACTAATGGGCTGGTTATTTTCTCGAATAAAGGGGTATGAATTGAAGGTTGGATTGGTTCGTTTATCGTATATGCGGTTATTGTATCAGGGGAAAAAAATTGCGTCAGTGTTTGGGGTTCAAGGGAAAAATCACGAGTGAGCTTGATGTATCTGGACACCAAGAATTAGAATACGTCATGACGTTTAGAAATGATAGAGCAGATTTATATTTAGCTTTGACACCCTTCACGTGTGATGCCTAACCGAATGAAATACCGGTCTATAACAACAGAGATTTAAATAAATCGTACAGGGGCATTGGATTGTTAATGAAGTGTGGATAAACGTTTTTAGCGTGACGCTCCCTGGAATAAATTTTTCAACAAGCAATTGATTTTTGGACAGGCAATTTTTCTTTTGGTCTTATTTTTTTTTCCATATCCCCTTGTTACAAAATTATTTATTGAATTGACTATAGATTCTACAAACGAATCTGTTTACAGTGTATTCATTATATTGCCTGTAGCTTTTAGCATTTAATACAAATTCTGATTTCTACGCATTGTGATCTGCATTGTGCAAAAGTATAATGATGTACATTATACATTAATTTACTGAAATTATTAAAAGTGATGGGGTTCATCTTATTTATCATAGACTTATATCTAACAATAAAAATTTAAACTAATTCTTAATCTAATTTTCCCCGACAATCTGTTGCCATCGGGGCAACACCAACCCTGGGTTTGTGAGATGCTGCATCGAGTCAAAAATCTTGACTCTCGAGAGAGCTATGTCGGACCACTTTTCTCATGATCCCATTCTCAAATTGCTGGAAAACTTTTAACTGTATTGTCAGTCAAGTGAGTATATAGCGGGGCACCGTGCAGCAGAGCTGGCCGGAGGACACATTTATACATCATACATCAATTTGAGACGTAGCCGGTGAGTGGCAAGTGGTTAAGCCGGTAAGACCTGTGTCACACTTTTTTTATTTTGTTACTAAAATGGGTAGAGAAATGGAGATGTCTATCCATTTTTATACCCAGATAGTGCATTGAGAACTGTGTCTGACTGGAATCCATGTTCATTTACCTACAGGGCTATACTGTTTAGAGTCGTTGAAGGTCGTTAAAGGATTGACCGGTACCATTATAATGTCATTGGCTAATAGTAGCATCTTTCTGAAAAAAAGAACTCTTTCTATTGGGTTGGTCAATTTGTATATTTCAAAATTTTATTTAGGCATATTTTATTCGGCAGTAAAAGAAGTAGAAGGAATAAAAGGTCGCATTGGTTCGGTTTTTCTTTAATAGTGATGTGATAATTATACAATGAAAATGTGCGCGTTTTGTCAGTGGTTCATGTTCAAGGGGTGCTCCGGTAGGAAAAAGCGAGATCAGGGAATGTCTCGGTGAGAAAAATCTCTTCAAGAAGAAAGGCAAGGCTAATGAGGTAGGTGATTAAGTGTTCAATATCAAAAGCTGAGTATGGTCAAAAATAGACGTTCCCCTCAGAGGAACTTGCATTAGGATCACCTAAAATAATGAATAAAATAAAATAAAATAAAATATAAAATAAAATAATGGGCCAGGCAGTTGTTAAAAAAAAAATATCAAACTCTGTATAGACAAGGGTTCATTTCACCTCAGATACAAGGGACAATGGAAAGGCATTATACATCCATACAGCTTGGAGGGATTTATTTGTTTTGATGCTGCTGGACGGAATGTTGTTATTTCACAAGGATTAAGACACCACAACATGCATCTTTGTTTGACTTTTTTTATCATGCGAACAGATTATTCATGTCGTGAATGACAACTTTTGTGCCATTTGTATTCCACTGCAGAATTACCTTTTATTTAATTATGTTTTAGGTTAAAGAAACTTTTTTCACCTTTATATTTTTTTCTTTATCGCAGCTTAACCAAAACAATAAGTGCTAAATCCGGGGCATTTCTAAATGTATCTATAAACTTTCAGATCAATTGAATTATTTTAGTAGTAGAAGTAGAACCATACCTGTTTGAAAATAAAGCATCCTTATGGATAGACCATTAGGTTAGTGAACAATTATAATAGTTAATTGCAAAAATCCTTTGGTTGTTGAATAGTACTTTATATATTTATAACCATGATTTGCTTATTTTCCTATTTAAGTAATGTACTGAATTATTTTTTTCTAAATATGAGGAGTTGGTTATTTGTTAAATACTTATTGTTTTGTCTATATTTTTTAAGACATATTGTAAAAATAAACTTTATTTGTATTATTGATAGTATTGTTTCTATTAGTAGTGAATATAGTAGGAGCTTGATATATTATGGCTTTTATACCTGATTCATCTGCAGTCATTTATTTACAACCATTCCCAGCAATCAACAAGTTATTAACTTGAATTTTACCTTAAATCATTAAATTATTTAATCTTTTACCTTAACACGAAATTACCAGAAACAGTACGTAGATTGGATTTACTGTTGATTCATGTTAATAATGGTACTTAAAATTCAAATTAGAAGAACAAAACACACTTGGAATAATTAATAAATTTTTTACGATGAAATAAATAGAGTTTAAACCTTGAATAAAGAAAACTGATTTAAGTCAGAAATTCCCCAATGTTCCCAGTCAACTGTAAGGCATACATTTAATAACTGACCTGTGTTTTTCATGTATTATGACAACTTTTTTTAACTTAATTTATTTAAACAAATATTACACTTTTTATAACAGGCTTTATGAACATTTGTGGGTTTCAATATAAAATCATCATGAATCTCCTGAAAAAAAAAACAAATCTTATTTCAACTATATAACAATATAAAAGTATTTGTAAACTGATTTTAGCTGTAAGAAGATCTAAATTCTAGATTGAAGAAAATTATCTTTAGCATCTATTGTTAAAATTTGACCATTTTATTCTTAATATTTTTTTCTATACATCAAAACATCAATTGGTGTTTTGTCAATTAACTGGTTTTACCTTAGGATAGAAATGAAAGAGATTATAGCAAATGTAAATTTATTAAATAATAAAATTTGATCAACATTAGCACTTACAAAACAGCTTGTATTACATTGTTCTTGTACATTATCTGTACTTAGTCTAGGATTAACATTTTTTTTCCATTCTAATAGTGATTGTAATATTTCTACATACTAAAAATTATATAAATACCATACAAAAAAAAATATAAAAACAATAAAGCATAATAATACTAGCATAGATAGCCTCTCAGAGAGTAAAACACAACAAGCAACTTATTTTCATAAATCATATCAACAAAGTATCAAAAAAATTACGTGATATCTTGAAGGATGTGAAAGTTAATTAATAATTAATAGGTTTAAAACTTGTGCAGGATATCCTTCTTAAACTTTTATTAATAAATTGTTTGTTGCTACGTTTTTGACTGACATCTAGACAACATTCACACAACCAGAAAAAAAACAAAAACACTTAATAGAATAACATAAACTTATAATTTTGCTGATACAATTTTCTTTCTCAGAAACCGTATTCCACTTAATGCAAAACATAACCTTATTACTTACATGTTGTGACGTTTAAAATAAAATAAATAATAAGAATAAGGGTACTATGCACATTTTTTAAACATTGATTGCACTGATCTATTGGGGTTACATTGTTGATCAGTGTTCGTACCTGTATAGATTGAGTCTATGTTACCTTGCATTTTTGGAAGGTTAAACCCATATTTAGCAAACTTTTTTATAAGTAAATTTCTTTTATAATAAAATACAGGCAGTACATGTTTATCCATCTTTTGTAAAAAAAATTCACAATAATTGATTTTTAAAAAAACTTAATAAATGCTAAAAAAATTGATACCTTGCATAGCTGTTGTTAATCTTCCAGCCTTATTAAATTTATCGACCGGTCTTCTTATTCTCCTTCATCCTTCACTGGACCTGTTCTGGGGGATTTTTTGCGTTCCTCGTCTTCTTTAAGGAGCTGATAAATAAGGGGAGAAAAATCTCTCTGGAATATACTATTGAGTAATGGTAAGCCATTGAGCCCTGGTCCTGCAAACAATCCTTTTCCATTGATCCATGTAAATCTGAATTGGTTAACAGCTAATGTGTGTTTCCAAACATATATTGTGTTATGTGTTCTCAGCTCTATTAGTGATTTTCTAATAAACAGTAATTTTCTTCTTCTGTACCTCTGCGCATGTGTCAGCTCTTGTTGGATGTACATAGGAGAACCTCTAAGCATGTAAGCGTTTCTGAGAACCTTGGCCACTTCGTGTGGATACTTAAATTCAGCAATGATCGGCCTGCATTTTGACGAATTTCCCCTTCTGGCATATTTGGCTCGTATTATATTCATATGTCCCACGTGGAGAAGTTGCTGACAAATCATGTTGACAAAACGTCTCAATCCTTCTCCCCTTTCGACTTTAAAACCGAAAAATATCAATTTGTTCTTCATAGATACCTGAAGTACATGTTCAGCCACTTCATCCAATCTCCTGCTATCTTCTTTGTTCTTTGCCAAGACTTCTTTCATCTGACTGTTATCAGTATTGATAGTGTTGATATTTTCGTTCAAATCATCTACATCTTTTCTAGTTGCCAGATTTTTTGACTCAAGTATCTCATCAATGACATCACCTATTGCCTCGATTGACACATCACTAAGTTCGCTCAAGAATTCATCAGATTTGCTCACCTTATTCCCGGTAGAACACTCTGCTACAGGGGAAGAGCTGCGTGATCTCTTCTGGCTGGTTGATGCCATTGGGATATTGTTGACCTTACGAATACTCAGAAACTGTTTTCAGGAAACTTTACGCACCGCACTGATAACTAACTGACAACACAATTTTCACCGCGGACAGATGCGAAGCTCTTGCCTATCAGCGATAAAATGGCCGATTGCTCGAGGAAGGGGAACAGCACCGCCTCGACTGTGGTAGGGGCATCAAGCTCAAGCATCGATCATACGTCATGTACAGATCGATAATCCAATGGCGAATCAATACTTGACGAAGCGCCTGCCCCCCCCCATATTTGAATTGATTTTTAGATTTGTCTTTAGCTAATACGATACCTTTTACTTTTACATGATTGTTCAAACATAGCGAAGGTTTTCGAGGAAATTAAACAACTTTTTAAACTAATTTAAAATGATTTTTTCAGTCAGTTCAGTCAGTATTTTTCGTTTTATAGTTTGTTTGTCTGTCAACGTGTTTGATATAATAATCAAATTTTATCTTAATGAAAATCATTAACCGAATGAATAGAAGTAAACAGAATGGAGTGCTCGCTCAGTAATCCGAATGATTGTTAAAATTGTAGACAACTCTTTTAATATTTGAAAATTAAATTTTAGTTTAAAAGATGCACGTACTTACTTGAATAATTCTAAATGGAAAACATAATTTACGTATTTTAGAAGTAAAAAAAAATAAGTATGTGTTAACATTAAAAACAAGGAAGAAATATTAACCCTTATCTGATTGAAATTATACAATAAATAATAATTATCATAAAAATCATAATATCAAAGTCAAAAATCAACAAGCAATACCTTCAAATATTAATAAAAAAACAACAAACATTTTCCCATATATAAAAACCTTAATTACCAGAATTAAAGCAAAATCTTTCAATTTTGGCTTAGAAATTCACTATTTAAAAAATATATTTTATTCTTGCAGAAATGTTACCAATTTGGTATGTCGATGCGATTATAGCAGGTCACGAGGCCACTGCCGTTTCAGTCTCCGAGGAGGATTATAGGGATGAGTGGTGCAGTGCAATGACTGTGCTACAGGATTAGGGTGGTTGGAAAGGCTACTGTGGAATTTCATAAACTTGGAAAGGATGAGTTCTAGAATGTAGGGTATATTAAGGTCGTTATGAAGGGTTTTGTTGCTGACATAAGAAGGGGCATTTACTATTGATCTCAGGACTTTTGATTGAAAGGATTGGATACGCTTGATGTTGGACTTTTTTGCTGTCCCCCATAGCTCTATTCTGTATGTCCAGATTGGTTTAAGTATAACTTTGTAGATTAGTTGTAGCAAGTCCTGTCCGCTAGTATTTTTCAATTCGATTCCTCTCCCCGTGTCTGAGACAGTAAGGTATTTAGGCTTCCATATCGACAAAAGACTTACATGGAACACACACACTAGGCTAAAAAGACAAGAACTAAACAAACGCTTTGGACTACTGTACAGACTACTTCGAAGGACATCCCATCTCTCAATAGAAAATAAACTACTTATTTACAAAGTTATACTTAAGCCAATCTGGACATACGGAATAGAGCTATGGGGGACAGCAAAAAAGTCGAACATCAAGCGCATCCAATCCTTTCAATCAAAAGTCCTGAGAACAATAGTAAATGCCCCCTATTACGTCACCAACAAAACCCTTCATAATGATCTTAATTCATGAAATTCCATAGTAACCTATCCAACCACCCTAATCCCGTAGCACAGTCATTGCACTGCTCCACTCATCCCTATAATCCTCCCCGGAGACTGAAACGGCAGTGGCCTCGTGACCTACTATAAATGCGCACAGTGGGAGTCCTGACAATGGCCAGTTTCTCCAATCATGTCCTGAGCGTATGTGGCTCTCGCGGTCTTCGTCAGCCTCCGCTGGCTCGTATCCGGTGACGTGGCTGGTGGGGAGCGTGGGGGACTTCCCGAGACTCCGCTTCCTCTTTCGCTTGGGAGGGAGGCAACAACCGTGTGGACTTGGGGGGCCCCTGGGCTGTTTGTAAATGTTTGTAAATATTGTATGAATGTGCGAAAGAATGATGAATTGTAAATATGGTATGAATGGAAACACTTATCTCAATTATTTATTGCCTATTAAGCAAAGGCAGATTGTAATTTCATCATAATAAAGTTGTTATTGAATGAATGTAGATTAGTAGTTTATTTTCTATTGAGAGATGGGATTTCCTTTGAAGTAGTCTGTACAGTTGTCCAAAGCGTCTGTTTAGTTCTTGTCTTTTTAGTCTCGTATGTGGGTTCCAGGTCACTCGTTTGTCGAGATGGAAGCCTGCGTTCCAAACCATGTAAAAAGGTTGAGCTGTATCAAGAAAGGCAGCAGTGCAATACTGTTTGGTTTCAAAGGCTGAGGATATGTGATCAACAACGCAAAGGCCTTGTTGAGCAGTGGAATGTCGTTGGCGGAAACCAAACTGGTGTGTGGGAAAAAGGTTTTTGGATTCAACAATTGGAAGTAGACGTTTTAGTAGGAGTTTCTCAAATATTTTTGAGAGGATAGGGAGTAGGCTTATTGGACGGTAAGATGAGGCGTCATTGGGTGGTTTACCGGGTTTGGCGAATAGGACAATAATGGAATGTTTCCAGAGGAGAGGAAAGTGCGTCGTTCGGATAATGCAATTATATATATAAGTTAGGAAGATTATGGCTTTAGGAGGAAGTTGTTGGAGGATTCGAGGAGTAAGGAGATCATACCCTGGAGATTTTCGGTAAGGTAATTTTTTCAGAAGATATTTAACCTCAGAGGGGTTAACGGCTTTTGGTGGTAGGGAGAGAGGGATAGGTGAAGTGAGGAAATCTTCAACAGTTGGACCGTGATTATTGTTTTGAGGAGTAAGATGAGGAGTGAAAGTACGGGAAAGATGCAGTGCGAATTCCTCCGCCCTCTCGCCATCCGAAGCCGCCCAGGACCCGTCATCACGACGGAGTGGGTGTGAAACAGGATGGTATTTTAGGATTTTCTTAGTTAGATTCCATAAGGAGTTGTCCCTGGTAGACAGGGAGGAGAGATAGGAATTGAAAGAATCGGAACGGAAGGATGCCAATTGCCGCTTTACCAGCCTGCAGTACTGATTGTACGAGCGGCGATCGGCAGGATGCCGGGATCTTTGCCACACTGTTCTCGAGTGGCGTTTGGATTTTATTTGGTCTTTGAGATACTTAGGTAAAGGATTTTGATTGTGAATTTTTAGGTGACGGTGGGGTGACGATGCCTCCCAGGCCGACCTCTGGATCAGAGTAGTGAAGGAATGCACTGCATCATCTAGGTCTTGGGATGTTTTCAGAGGTACTTTGAGGTCTACAGAGTCTGTAAGAGTCTGGCGGAAGTGGTCCCAGTCAACTGGGCCCAAATAGTCGACTAGTCTATGAGCTTAAACTGAATTCCCTTTCTAAGATCGCTAACATTTTTGCTACTTTTACACTTTTACACATCGAATTAGTGAAATAGGTCATAGTGTATCTTGTACGGGTTTTTAATAGATTTAATCTTTTTTAGTAGGTAATGGTATATATCGAGAAAGATTCCTCCTAATCTGTGACATACACCCCCTCTTCCTTTGCATTAGATTTGACACGTTTATTATCAGCCAATTAACGGTGTCTACGATCAGATATGACTGGATATGAAAGGGTAAGTTTTGGAGCGTAAGTTGGCAGAATGGTGTGATCTAACTTTAATTTTCAATTTCAACTTAAATTTCTATTCTATTGATGTTTAGAATAGACGATTGTCTATCGTTGGCCTGTATGTTGTACCACAGCAGTCTTGCAATTTATTTATTCGATCTCATATATTAAGGCTGGGATTTATTTATATTTCATACTTTCCCCATAACAAAACCCCAAAAGTACATTCGGGAGTTTTCTGACGACTCAGTAGTGATGCAGGAATTTCGTATTGTTCGTGCTGTGATAAACCAGTTTTGACTGTTCAACGTCTCCAAGTTTTCCGGCGAATTGGTACAGCAAAGCATGAAGAAAACAAGGAAAGAAATTGAAGGTTTCAACGAACCTTCTTAACTGCATCATCAGGTGAGTCAACTTTTAATATAGGCTTGTGTCTTTCTTTAGTTATGGCTGATATCAACTTTCATAAAGTTAACTCTCATTTCAAGGATATCTTGGAAAAGTATACCAGTAAGAAAATACATGACCAAAACACTCTAAGGAAAAGCTATTTACAAAGTATATACCTTGTAATCTTCATTAAAATCCAAGATGATCTCAAAACAGGGCCAATTTATGTATATGTACGTATTTTATTTCATATAAATCCTAGCTCTAGGTCATTGAATATGTCTAGGTCTTGAAAAATGTTGACATGCAATCAATACATAGAATTATGAGCTGATCTCATAACTTTATTTATACAGTCTTGTTACTTTTTGGAGGAAAAGCCTCACAAGCCAAAACCAATTAACTGGTCACTTAAATAATCAGCAATGTATGAAACTTAAAGAAAATGCTAGTTGGGCTTGAAGAGTTCACGAGAGGGGTATGCTAAGGTATTTTCCATAACACCTTATTATGCATTCATTAATTTTCGGTTAAACTACATTAATAGGAAATTACGTGGAAAAAACCCGTTTTGTATGTGTAAACTGATCCACTTGTCACTGTTAAGAGTTTCTAAATTCCTGCTCAGACATTATTGAAGATTAAATGCTCTGATTTTTCCCCTCGTGTTTAAGGAAGGACACAATAAATACGGTAATATTAAATTGGGTGGTTGGGTGCTTAAACTTTGCAGCTGCTAACCAAATGGTGATCATGAACAACGAGCGAGGACCCCCGACGTTCACGGGGCCGCAAGGTAGCAGCTGGATAGACGTTACCATGTCCTCGACCCCCCTCGCAGGACGTATAGAGAACTGGAGAATATCTGCCGAGACCAGCAGTGACCACAACTCCATCTCCTTCGATGTGGTCACCGGGGCGCCAAGACAGGGAGTTGGCGCCCAAGGGTACGTCACGCGGGGAGTTAGGTGGTCCGCCTACCAGATCCAGCTGGAGGGAAGACTAGTGGACGACGAGTGGGCTATCCTAGGGAATGATCCCCTGGAATGGGATAGCCTCGACGGGAAGGTAGCGTCCCTCACAGAGGCCATGAGAGACGCTGCGGAAGCAACCCTCCAGCGAAGGAAGTACAGGAAAAAGCGCAACCCATGGTAGACCCCCGCCCTCACATCGGCCAAGAGAGAGCTCTACAGGGCGAGGCGAGCGTTCCAGAAGTGCAGGAACCAACAGGTCCGGGAAGTCCTCCAGGCCCGACACAGGTCCCTCCGGAAAGAGTATGTGAAGAAGATTGAGGTTACCCGGAGAGAAACCTGGGATGAGTTCGTCCAACGCGAGTCGGAGAAGAACCCCTGGGGTATACCGTATCGAGTAGCGATGGCCAGAGGTGGTCAGTCCAAGACACTCGCCGCACTGAAGAGTGGCGATTGGCAGGCCACCTCCCCGGAAGAAGCAGCGGCCGACTACATGGAGGAAACATACCCCAGGGATGACCCAGAAAGCGACTCGCCTGAAGACTCCCAGGTAAGATCCCTGACAGAGGCCCCACCCGGAACGGACCTGTACCCACCATGGGACATTTGGGACCTGCGCATCGCCGTCCAGAAGCAGAAGACCGGGAGAGCTCCAGGACTGGATGAGATCGATGCTGCAATGATCAAAGCATCGTGTCCACTCATTGAGGGGAGGCTGCTTGCGATCATGAATGAGTGCCTCGACCGCGGGAAATTCCCGAGTGTATGGAAGAGAGCGGAGCTCAGACTAATTCCGAAGGGAGCCGATCGGGACCTGACAGCTACCAAGAGCTACAGGCCCATCAGCCTCCTCCCAGTCTTGAGTAAAGTCCTGGAGAGATTGATGCACACGGCGTTGCGGCAGACGTTTGAGAAGGCGGACCACCCAAGACAGTACGGCTCCTGCAAGGGCAGGAGCACAGCTGATGCCTTGGACAAGATAAGGGACGATATGGCGACTCGCTCCAAGTACACGCTGTTACTTACATTTGACATCTCCTCTGCGTTTGACAGGGTGTGGTGGCCCTACGTCATGAGGGAGCTACAGGAGCTAGAGACCCCGAGCAATCTGTACGACCTCGTGGGCAGCTACCTCAGCAAACGTAGGGCGGTCATCAGAGGAGTGTCTTACGACGTTGAAGCACCGGTGGAGCGAGGGTGTCCCCAAGGATCAGTCCTGGGTCCTGCCCTTTGGAAAGTAGTTTTTAATAAGGTCCTCGTGACCCTGGAAGAGCAGGGATACCCCGCGGTGGCATATGTGGATGACCTCGCCGCAACCATCGTGGGGAATTCGCGTGCCGAAGTGACGAGAAGAGCGTGCGCCTGTGCCAACTTGGTCAAGGAGTGGTGCGCCGGTATGAAGATGACCATGGCTGCGGAAAAGACGACGGCCACCCTGGTGAGAGGCAAGATGGCTGGAGATAGAAGGAAGAAGAGTTAGGGTGGGAACGGAGGTGACGTACCTGGGGGTGAGACTGGGAAAGAAACTTAGCCTTTCTCCCCACATCGAATACCTGGGAAACAGAATCGTTTCAGTTTGCAACTCCTTCGCAAGGATAGGGGGAGCGATGTGGGGGGTGAGGTTCCCAGTCTCGAGAACCCTCTACCAGGCTGTGGTAATGGGCATAGTAAGGTATGCTTCGCAGTCATGGTCGGCGCACCTGAACAAGGGGCAGGCGCACGCCCTGAAGAGGATACAGCGAATGGCACTAGTACGGGTCACGAGGTCCTACAGGACGGTATCTCAGGACGCGGTGGAGGTTTTGGCAGCGGCGGCACCAGTGGATCTGGTCCTCCTGGAGCAGCGCCTCAGGTCGAAGACGAAGAGAGGGCAGATTGAAGATATTCCACCTCCCCTACGGAGAAGAATTGAGGAAGAGCCTGGGAGGTGGAAGGCCCTCATAAGGGAATGGACGATAGAGGCTTGGGGAGCCAGGTGGACTGGTACGACTAAGGGGAGCACCCTGAGGAAGTACTTTCCCTCAGTCCAGGACAGGCTGAGGGCAAGTTGGGTCTCCCCAGACTACTGGGTGTCACAAGTGCTTACAGGACACGGCGGATTTCGTGCCAGGCTGTACGAATACAAGAGGGCAGAAAGCAGGTCCTGCCCTCATTGCGGAGAGGATGACACCGCGGAGCACGTCGTGCTCTCTTGTTATGCGTTAGAACCGGCTAGAGCACGGCTGCTCCGCTCGATAGGAGAGTACAGCCTGGACGAGTCCGACCTGCCGTCGCTGGTGAATGATGAAGTGAGATACACCGCGTTCTGCAGATTCGTCGGGGAGTGGAGAAGGGTACAAGGCTCCGGGCACTTCAATATATCCAGGGGGGTGGCGCGGGGTGAGCAGCCGAGTCTTCGGGAAGGCTCACCCGAAGCCAACGATGTATCGGCGGTTCCAGAGGAGTCACTGTAAATATGTACATATAGATATAAGGTAGGACTGAGTAGCCTATGGTTAGATATAAGGATACTAGCTATAAGGACAAAAAAAAAAAAAAAAAAAAAAAAAAAAAGCTAGTAAGGATTGTACAAAGTAGATTTAAGGAAAAGATTTTATTTTATTTTGTTTTCTTTGTGTTTTTGGAAAATAAAAAACGAAACAGTATTACTCACGGTGCGCTGACCGGTGCAACAATCCCATTGCACCGGAATACGCGCACCACAGGCTACGTAACCCCATGAGCTCGCTTCACGGGCTCGTAGGGTAAGCCCGTTTGAGGCTCAGCCTCAGGAAGGGCATAAAAAAAAAAAAAAAAAAAAAAGGTAATATTAAATTGAACTTAAAAGTATTGCCGAAAGCTAAGTTTTGTAATCCTTTGATCCCGTATTTTTGATGTAATTATTGTAAGAATGGTGTGAGTGGAATTGTGTTTGAGGCAGTATTTTTCTAAAAAAAAATTTTTTTTAGTTATTTAAAAGTTTGATGATTTTCAGTGATCAAATTGTCCAACAAATTTTTGATAAAAGTACCGAGCAGATTTTTTAAAAACCATTTATTGAGAATTTCAGGCCCCGTAATTATCGCTAGATATCATCCCTTCACTTTCAAGGGGTTTCCTTTCTATGTATTTAACAAAAAAATGTTTGATGAAAATAGAAAAAAAAAACTTACACTTACGCGGCTACTGAGTTTCATCACTCACTAATAATCTGCCGATTGATGCGCAAGCTGACTAGCTGATAATAATACCGTTAGCGATCAAAATTAAGTTGAGGGCAGGCTTGAAGCCGTCAGTGGAGTCGGCAACTCTACCCTTAAATAGGATAAAAGCAGTTGATTTGGCGTGATGGGATCAGAGGTTTCAAATAGAAGGAGTTGCTGGTGGTTTTGAGTCACTCAGCGACTGCGGTGTGAACTCAGCACAAAGTTAGATCTGCAGCCGATCAAGAGGGGAAGGGACGACGAGAGAAATACTTAACTTCCTACAGGATTCGAACCCTGCTTCCAAGTCCTTGAATCTTTCATTACCTCCAATCGAGCCTCGATAAGTGGTCGGACATTTTAAACTGATGGCTGTTGAAAAGGGGCTCGGAGTGGAAAAGGTTTTACGATGGAGAAATTATCGGTGGGTTATTTTCTAAAAGAATTTTCGTGCACAACACCAACGAGGTTGGCTTCACTTTGTGACAGGTAAGCACAATCAGAGGAATATTCCCCTGTACCTTGGATCGTGGTAACTAAACGTTAGTTAACACACCTTTTGAGCAAGAATAATAAACGAAGTTAAGTATAATTACTAAAAATAAACTCTTAAAATGTGTATCCGACAAATAATCTCCCACGCATGCCCGGTTTTGAACTCGATGAGCTCTTCAAATTACTAAGAACTTCCAAGTTCTCAAGACCATTGACACTACGATAAAATTGCATATTTTCACGAAGAATTACAAACGACAGCTACAGTTCCATATATTAAACGTTTATAGTTTTACTTTTTTTTCAAAAATGTCCTCACACAACAAACCATCTAATAAAAAAAATAGGGCACAACAAAAAATATACATTAAAACGATTCACAAAAGGACTAATCATTCTTGTGAATATGATTTGTGGTATTATGTAAATATTTATTGGAAAATAACTATAAAAGAAGGTAAGGCCTATAAAAAGTCTTTTACTCTATATTATCATTATGATAGAAGTTTTTATTTTTGTTTGTTTTTCTTCTAAATTTAAACTATTTAATTATCAGTCTATGGTCAAAGCAAATAAGAAGAGAATGATGTAATCAATGTGTTCTTATCTTTGTACATAAAGGTGTTTTGTGAAAATCTCTCTCTCTCACTTTCCACTTCACCCCTTCCCCCAACTCTCTCATCCCCCCCCAAAATGGTCACAGAGCCGAAGCTACTTCAGATTTGAATTTCTTACATTTTGTTCCATGGTTAATGTCATGGAGAAGAAGTAATTTAAAAATAGAAAAAATGAAGTTTTTAGAGGGAGCAAAATACCAACCTCCCCGACTAGCCTATGTGATAGAAATTTAGACATTTGGGAAACCTGTAAACGAGCGAATATATCAATAGTGATCGCAACAAGTGACAAGAGTCCCCAGCGCCAGATTGCCAAGAAAATAAGATGAAATTTACTTTCACAGAACCTGTCAGCAGGAAAACAGATAAAGCAAAACAAATCATCTACAAACTGTTCCCGTATTTTAACAAAAAAATTGGCTTAGTCCCAAATATTGTGGAAGGGGGTAAACATTTTTTTTATCGTAATGTCACGTTTCATGCTTTACTTAAGCAACGGTTTTTGAGAGCTTGGAAGTACTTAGTAATTTGAAGTGCTCGCCGAGCTCAAAACCTGGCATGCGTGGTAGAATATTGGTCGGATAAACTTTTTAAGAGTTAATTTTTAGTATAATCTTATACTTTACCAACTTCACCAATTAAAGTTAAATAACCTACACTACAGAAAAGTTGAAAGGATCCAAAACTTATGAATGCGAATCATTAAACACTATCTTGGCCACATTTAATGTGGCTAATAACCACAATGCTGAAGTCCCCACAATGCAAGAATTTCCCCTTTCTCAAATTGAGTCGCGTGTTAACAAAAAATGGTAAATTCGGGTAATCAGTCAATACGGTTTTGCTAATTACAATAATACTTCGCTCTAACTATGCACATAGAGAAGAACAATACATTTGCTGTTCAATTGAAATTTTATGCATTTAATTGAGAAGAGCTTCTACATATTAAGTAATGGAATAACAACGTTTATAAATGTGTATCTTCTCTCTAAGATCAGTTTTAGTAAATAATATGTATTTGTCAGCGAGAGGAGAAATGAAACAGTGCAGCAACTGGAGGTCTTCTTTTCTCATTAAGTTGGGAATTAAATAAAAAGTACTAAAGTAATGAGTATAACTTTAATTACACGGGACCTTCCAAAATTTCATAAAAACGACTTCTGAAAAAAATAACTGAACTGAAAATAACAGGAATCAATATACCTTTTTTCGTCAAAAATCTGAAGTCGGACTTTTAACTTATAACATCTTCAGGGAGTAAGGATCTGACGATTAACTGAATCGGTTGAAAAAGGACTTAATTATTCAGTGTGAACGAATGTGGTCTCGGGGTGTGGGGGTGATCGAAATACACTCGAGTTTATTTCCAGATATTTTATAAAGCTTATAATCTTAAGTTAAAGCACCATCAGCTTTACCTGAAGTCCTCAGTTAACGTCAACTAGAGAAAGTAAAATTTTACCACCAATCGTGTAAAAAATAAAATGAATATAGACAAGTTTATTGCTCATAATATGAAAATTAAGAAGAAAATACAAATGTAGAACAGATATTGAAAATCCTAACCACGAACATTACTAGCTTCATTGTGTGGTCTTATAATTACAAAAACTCATTAAAACTTCCATTAAATTCGGCGTAACGCTTTATTTAATCGATTATTGCGGAAAACCCGTGAGTGACAAAAAAGAAAAATCGAGTTTTTTTCTAGTTTTTTGTATTTGATTGGTGCAGAAAACTCTTATGTTCGCCTTCTAAAACATATAGTTCAATGGCAATATCATTTTGAGTCGGCCGACATCCGTTGAACATAGAAAAATGGAAAATTCAGAATATGAAGAAAATTATAGTGCATAATATGCTAACTAATTTCTTTAGCTAAATAACTACCGCCCCCCTTTACATTAATGAATATATGATGGTGTTGTGGCCACCTCTTAATCACAAATAATTATATGTCACCCTCTTCTCGTATCAGACCTTGTATCTATATCATCAAATGAATATCAGAAAATATGTATCTATTTTTCATTATGTTAATAAAGATTATGACGTCAGTGAGAGTAGGGGGAGGAGTCAGTAGAGTGGGGGCCTATCCCCACTTCCTCTCTAGCCACCTGGTGGGGGGCCATCTCCTCAGGGCGAGCCGGCTATATAAGCCTCGGCCTCAGACCAAATTAGCATAACGAATTGGACCACCACTTGGAACACTACTCTCTCCTCTCTCTCTGCATTGGGGCCTGCTGCTCTACTCTAAACCATGAACTTCTCATTCAGCTACCTCTGCATCTCTCTCTCTCCTAACCTCGCTATGTTTTAGTCCGGCGTTGTCAGACCCCGCACCTTCCTAGTGGGAATCTCTGCCTTCGTCTCGCTGAAACTAGCACCTCCTTGGGAAAGACCTCTCCCTCGCGGACGACGGTTGCCGTGGCCCTGAAAATTTTCCTAGCAGTGTTTCCCATGGCAATCCAGTCTGCCTCTTTCCGGTTCACACTCGCCTTTGGGATCCGGACGGTTTTCGCCTACTCTTAGATACCAAGTGTGAATTCGTGGTCATTCTAATACCACATAAACTACCTATAAACCTACCCTGTACCTCGTCTCCTGAACATAGTGCTTTGTCGGGGCACACAAACCTTCTAAAGATCTTATGGAGTCAGATCAAAGCAAATTAAAGCTGCCCGCCGACTAGGTTGGCAGCCAGGGCGAAAGACCACAGGTCCGCCCGCCTTATCTCTTTCTGGGTGACGCCGGACGGTGGCCAAGAGGCTGTAGCGACCCTAGCCCGCGGCGGGCGTCTCCTCCCCCTTGGGGATACTCAGGTATAAACCCGAGCCCGACAGATGGTTTCATACTGAGTGTGGCTCCGCCCTATAATTTTCCTAAAAAATATATTTGCGTTTAGTGTGGTGAAAAGTGAAAAATTTCCAAAAAAAATGAAATTATGGACTGTGGTTTCCTATAATATAATTTAAAATGTTAGTCATAATGTATGTTGTTGAATTAAAAAATGTGGAGAAGAATGATACATGTATATCCAAGAAACATACCATCGAATACGAGAATTTTTTTTTTCAATAGCCGCCCTCATGTAAGGGCTCTCTAAGGGTGCGTGCGTCAAGCCCTTGTTAATTGGACACCCTTTAGCTGGACCACATAACAACCATGTATAATAAACATGGTTGCTAAATGTGCATAAAGCTACTGAGTTTTGACAATATTAACCTAGTTACCCACGGCTTTCCTCGGGTGGGATATTCATGGAATTGCTTTCCAAAGAAAAATGAGTTTTTTTCCCAATCTCCTCCAAATATAAATTATATATTACTATTTTCCAAGGTAGATGTTTAAAAAGAGACATTTGCATATGTATATTTGCATCTATGGGTCGTTGATGAAGTTTTTCAAAATTTCATTTAATAGTCAACGCCTGTTCAGGCATCTGATGAGAGTATTACTACACATTTCCAAATTATTTAGTCATGTTACTAATCCAATTCGGTACATACATAAAATGTTTACTCATGTCAGTATAGACAGCAACTATCTCAGTCCTTGATGACGCCTGAACCTGTGAAACGTTGACTGTTAAACGATATTTTGTCAATAAAAGAATATTTTAAAGATACTTTAAAGCTTGATGAACAACCCGTAGCGGGAATATATAACACAGCTTATTGTCTTACTACTAGTAGACATTTTAACATCTGCAACATCGTAGATTTTTGATATTAAGTTACCAAAAAGAGCTTTGAACAATATATTTTCACTTCTGTAAAATTTTCGACTTATGACGTACAAGGAGATCATGTTGTTGTTTTGTTTTTTACAATTCATACAGAATGTCCCAAAGTAATTTTATGTTTTATATTCAAAGTAATTAAATCATTTTTAAGGGAAATTGAAAAATAAATAAAAAAGACCCTTGTATTTTACATTTAAATAATTAATTTTGTGTAATGGAATTCCTAGACCCCTCGGAGACATTTAGCAAGAGGATTTAATTTCATCCAACATTGGTTATCTTTCTTTTTTATTTAATTATACTATCGTTTGTTTTCATATCGAACGTCAAGCTTGAAAAAATATATATTTTTTATTCAGGAAAGCATATTATTTTCCCTTTAACCGACTATCTCTTCGAAACAGGCTTTAAGTTGATTTCAATTTTTCCCAAATTACAGCCCTGCATAAGCTTGAAATTTTCCGAATGATCCTAATATAACCATATGAAAACATCGAAAATAGATAGATTCTCGTTATTAAGAACATTTCTCTAATTGAAAATTGAAAATATAATAAGAAAACAATAAACTACATGTAATTATCCAAAATAATAAAAAATCAGCCTTTTCCAAATGTTAAGTAAATGATCAATTTTTTTCAATTCTCTATACTTATTTATACTTTAACAAACATTTTGGTCGTGCTTTAATGAATATCAGTGAGGTTGATTGACATTATGACACATAAACACCACTCGAATAGTTTTATTTAATGAAATAGGATATCGCTTCATCAAATCAGATTTCTGGAATAAATATTCAATTATTAGACTCCACATCTTGCCAAAAAACCGGATATATAATTAGATATTATTTTTAGATTTTGATCAAAGCAATAATAAACGTTTTGGCAACTATAAAACCGGCTTGGAGGATCAAAATCACTGATAATTGGTTTGTAACTGATTATTATGTTCTAAATTACACAATACGTGATGAATTACGATGAATTGTGGTTAGTTATATTTTGTATAGATTGTACTGCCGAGTAAACTCACTAGCTATCAATTTCTATAACGTAGGGTTATATAAGAAGACTAAAAAAAACATTATTTATTTCAAAAAGAGAAACTCGAACACTACTTGTAGCAATCAGCTCTTTTTTTATCTGAGCTAAGGAAGATATATCACCGGAGAGTATTACAGTAAGTATTATACTCATCACATTTTTTTTGAAAACCCAAATTATGAAAACCAAAATGATTTATTTCTAGTTGATCCAAGGACCAGTCCTCATAATTGTTAAATTATTATTTTGAAAATTAATTTATTACTTAAACTAAAATTCTCTTACTTCAATTGAAAACTAAATGGTGTTTTTTAAAAATATAATTACATAATCAGAACAAGAACAATAAAATAAAGTGAACGATGTGGACTGTCCAGGTTTTATTTTTATTTGTTTACCAAAACCAGAAACCAAAAAATTATTAGCAAAAGAAAAATACCCTAATACTGATGGTTGTCTCAATTTTAATAAATTTTAGTATCAGTTTGATTAAGGTATCAAATTAAAAAAACTTGACTTGATTAATAATTTTCATCATGCTTCGGGGCTTGAATCGGCTATAATTGATAAAAATGGTGTTGAAATGATGTTGGCAACTTTAACTCATCCCGGGTTTTACATACAGACATAATATTTTGTGTTGATGCTTATATAAATGATTATAAAAATAAAAACAGCTTAATAAAACATGATGATGGGTCGATAATTAATTACTAGGGGATAAAAAAATACTAATAGTAGCTAAGATATAATCAACATGTTTGAAGTGATGTTGACTATTCCATTATAATTTCAGATAAATTGAATTATTTTCCTCACCACTATCGTAAATTTACATATAAATATTTATATATTGTAACATACCTCGTTTTCTTTTTTTTTCTTTTAGTTTTAGTCGGTATGCCCAATGATTCTTCAGCTACAGTGCTTTTTCTTGACGTGGCCCCCACCACTGTGTTAATAGTGGAAATTTTCTTTATTACGTTGTATAATTCTTCTTCAATAATTTTAAAATAACCGATAACCATGAACGGGAATACGTCCTTTACTTTAAGGCTAGGTGTAAACTAACCTTCCCCTCTTCTACACCACCAGGATGACTCTTATTGGTCAAAGGAGAGGTCACGTGATTGGAATTTTAAATTAATCAAATTTAAAATTACGGGTTGTAAATTTTGGAAAATCAAATATCCAGGACATCTTAATTAATATATACTTACATATACCCCGTACATTTTTGAAAGTAGAGCTTCTCTTTTTTGGCTTGGCAATTGCTTATAATAACTTGTCATTAATTATAACATATTATAATTCGCTTGTATGGTGTTGGTCCTTATCGTTAAGGATATTCTGATATTTACCAGTTATGTTTTTGTAGTGATATTATTCAATGTTTAAATTTAATTATGATTAACCAATATCCATTAACTAATTACGGTTTGAAACCAACTCTGTTATCCAGGAGGTCTTCCGTGAAAACAAATAAAGCATTATTATTGTTATACTAAGTTTTAGCAATTAGGGGGCTGGGTTTATTATCTGAAAAGCGAGGCGTTGCCTCCGGGTTTTAATGGTGTGGGGGGAATGGAATTTATACAGTTGCTAATTAAGGAAAAAGAAAGTCCCCAAGTTGACGGAGACATCCTTCTAATATAATTAATGGCTAATTTGTAAAATAAATTTCCTTGTTTCTCGAAGAACACAACCCTTTCAGAGAAAAAATGAAGAATGGATATCTCTTAAGCATGAACGAAGTATACTCAAAGCTTCCTTAGGGCAGGTTCCAAAGGCGTGTTACTAGTCAGCGAGCCTTGTCTGACGTTCATCATACCTCGCGCCGCTGGGATGTAAAGACTCGTTATTCCTTGAAGTGCCTCTTCCTTTCCTGTTGAATGTTGATAATTACTTCGGACATCAAGGATTGAGGTGACACACCAGTACGACCCGTACACCCGTTTTGTTAGTAGTAATTTCTTTAGTAGTTCTTCGGATAGTAGTTAAATCGGAGTTAGTTTACCTGCAGTTTGTTTAAACTGCTTGATTTAAATTTGATGTTTATTTTATTAATTTCGGTATTATATTTAGGTATATTATAATTACCTTCTCCGAAGTTTGATCAATGACACCATCCACCAAAGCCTTTGGCGTTTCACTGGTTTCTTCTTCCTCACCACTCAACAGTGCTCAACCGCTGCGGCACTTCCTCGTCCGATTCATAACCATAATTAATGAAACTGAAAAAATAATGTCTGGGAACGGCGTATTTACGAGAAAGTGGTGACTTGAGATATGCCAAACCACGCGCCGCACAGTGTATCCGAGGTGGAAAAATCCCTAAACGATGAAGAAGAAAATGCTTTAAATGTAACTAATATTTTTTGTAAATAATTAGCTACAGAACGCTGATTGAGTTTAATTTTTTAATAATAATAGATTTTTTCCTTTCGAGTAAAAATAACTTTTTACGCGCACTATCATCATAACCCACATTTATCGGTTATATCTTTGAAAATGTAAGCCGTTACGTTAACAACTACGGACATTTCAGTTCACTGATCAAAATCAAATAAGTTCTTTTCAAATGTAATATTTTACATTATTTTATAATTACAAAAATTTTAATAGATTATAAGATTTAAAAGGAAACTCCTGTAGAATAGCATTTACAAAAATGCTCCAGTTTTCTCTCAAAATGCTCAGATATTTTGTGTTAGGTTTGGTGATGGAGGCGTTCTGGTATAAATAACTCACCAGACCATGGCCGACTGCGTCTTTTATTCAGGTTTTGTTGAGACGGTGTAGTGTGTTGAAGGATCAGTTGAGAAAGTCGTTTATCTCGACGAAGAAAACGAAATTTAAACAATTTGTTCATATACGATTTAGTTTATCACTGTACTTGGATGGAGAAGGAACACGAAGCCGATTTATATTTTGTTTTTATTTAAAATTTCCTTAGTAAAAGTGATTTAGCATACCAAAACCTTCAAAAACACCTTATTATAGCCCAATCAGGCAGATTGTAATTTTACTATAGTAAAGTTGTTGTTAATCTTAAATTTAAAATTTAAATAATAAAATCGACATGAGTGATTTGACGGTTACGATTGCATACAGTGTGCTGTGTGAAGAACCCTTAAAGTGTGAACCTCGTTTGAAACAATGTATTCTATCAAGGTACCCACCAGCTCGTCGTGGTCGAGGCGACCAAGCGGTCCACATAAGAGAGATTTATTCAAGAGATTTATAAGAAGTTGTTACCTTAAAAAGAAAAACTAAAAGCTGATAAAAAAACATTTATTCAATTTATAATTGAAGGGGGGGGGGGTAAGTATCTATTTCACGCTTAAATCTTTATGTGAAACTTTTTTTCACGTTATTAATTTGTTTATTTTATAATTTAACAACTTCATGGTCATTTAATCCCTCGGTTTTCAGTGGGTCCTATACTAAATTGTAGAAAAAACATTGAAGCGATATTGTGGATTTTTAAAGTCCAAGTTTGAATCTTGAGTCTTTTTTGAGGGGTTTTTCGTGGTACGGAAAAACTCGAGGGAACGGTGCGTGGTTGGAATTTGACCGATCACAAGTCCGCAAGTAAGAACCTTGAGGTTTGTCATGCCACAGGGTGGGGAAAAATAATTTTCAAAATGTGAAAGTTTTGATAGGCTGGTGCTTGTTTTCGACACTTAATGAGCAGTGATTTTGTAATAAAAAAAATATTTAGGGTGTGTAAATACCACTTAAATTCAATGCTACCCCAGTGACTGTAAAATTTCTGACACTTTCGCTGCCCCACCATAATTAACCGGGCCATCCAGTCGAAAAGATTTTTAAAACTAAGGATGGGGAGGAACTGGAAAAGTTGAACTGCAAAGAACTGCCATTGACCTCAAAATGGGGCTTTGATTGAGGCCCCGGCCATCAATCAATTTAAAAAAAAAAGACATAATTTTAAGAAAGAATTAACTAATGGAGATGATTTCTGCACCAAAATATACACAAAATAAATCTGCATAACCACCTACCCCCCCCCCCACATTACTCGTTGGTGTGAATTGACCACCGAGACTAAGACTCGTCAAAATCTAGGCCAAGGGAAATAGGAAATCTGTCATAACGGCAGAACGACCAAAGATATCCATTTGGAGACAGTTTCATTCGATTAAAGACAATTGAAAACATGGAAATAAATATTCAAATGGACTCCAGGTGAGGTCATCAGCGAGAAACAGATTTGTTTTCAGAAAACCAGGGTTTCGCCACGCTGTGAACCTGCCTTTATACTCTTTGTATTTTTGCCATTATAGAATCCAGTCTATGTGATTTATTAAAAGCTAACATTCAGGGATACCTAATGCTTATAGTCGGCAATAAAGAACCTGATTAGAAACAATTTTTTCTGTTATTTGAGCAAGCAAGGTAATTCAAGGATGAGTTACCGCATACGGCTTATCAGGTAATAATGTAGGTTACATTTACATAGATACAGATTTACATTATAACCTGATGCATAACTCATACGTGGCTTACCACTCCATCCTTGGTTTATTAAGAACCAATCCTATATATATATATATATATATATATACCTAGTTGAATGGAGGATTGCCTGCCTCCCTTTTTTTCACGGTAAATTAAAGGTTTTATTAGTGACTAAAATTTTTTTATTTATTTAAATTCTCCGCTTCCTCTTTCGCATGTGAGGGAGGTGATAATCATGTGGATTTGGGAGGTTTCTGGGCTGTTTGTAAATACTGTATGAATGAGCGAGTGAATGAAAATTGTAAATATGGTATGAATGAAAACATTTATCACAATTACTTATTGCCCGATGAGGCAGATTGTAATTTTATCATAATAAAGCTGATTATATTACATAAAAAAAAAAAAGAACCCACCCGCCTCCTTTAGGCATTCCACACCCCATATCCTTCTCATACATCCTTCAAATAGGACTCCCCTTAGTGAAAGGCACCCATCAATCCAAAATAATTTTCCTTTTATTTTTCCCACATCTTATATTTTTATGAGTTTGAGTCGCTACAATCTCTAGCCGCTGTCAGGCGAGCGCCAAGAAAGAGATAAGGCTGGTGGACCTGTGGTCTTTCACCCTGGCTGGCGGCTTAGTCGGCGGGCAGCCTAATTCGTTTTCATCTGACTCCATAAGATTTTAGAAGGTGTGCCCCGACAATGCACTATGTTCAGGAGAAGAGGTACAGGGTAGGTTTATAGGTAGATTATGTGATCTTGGAATGACCACGAATTCACACTCGGTGTCTAAGGGTAAGCGAAAACCGTCCGGATCCCAAAGGCGAGTGTGAACCGGAGAGAAGCAGACTGGATTGCCGTGGGAGACGCTACTAGGTAAGTTTTTAGGGCCATGGCAACCGTCGTCCGCGAGAGAGAGGTCTCTCCCAAGGAGGTGCTAGTTTTAGCGAGACGAAGGCAGAGATTCCCACTAGGAAGGTGCGGGGTCTGACAACCCCGGACTAAAACATAGCGAGGTTAGGAGAGAGAGATGCAGAGGTAGTTGAATGAGAAGATCATGGTTTGAGTAGAGCAGCAAGTGCCAGTGCAGAGAGGAGATAGTGCTCCAAGTGACGGTCCTGTTCGTTATACCAATTCGAGCTAGTCTCGCTGCTTATATAGGTGGCCAGCCGTGGTGGGGATGGGTCCCCACCTGCGGCTATTTTCCCCACTAGCTCTCACTGACTTCATAAATAACCTTTATCAAAAACATATGGATGGATACATATTTTCTGATCCGAGAAGAGGGGAACTTGTAATCATACGTAATTAAGAGGTGGCCACAAAAATTCCAAATAAACTCACAAAACGAGCAGGTACATTTGCACCGTTTGAATTTTTCAAAAATTAAACATTAACAAATATTTAAGTTGGTTTTAATAATTCAATAACTGATTTTATTAATCTCTAAAGATTTACAATGGCATTAGAATTACAAGCAATCGTTTGATACTATCCACTAAAATCCCTGGTAAATAACGTATAATTTAATTTGTAAGTTGGTTTTAATAATTTATTAAAGTAAGATTTTATTAATCTATAAAGATTTACAATGGCATTAGAATTACAAGCATCAAACGATTGAACAATATATAATAAACATACCTGTAATGTAAACTCCAGCTAAAGATAAGACTTATTTTAATTGTTTGCCTATGTGTTGTGACTATCCACTAAAATCCCTGGTAAATAACGTATAATTTAATTTGTAAGTTGGTTTTAATAATTCAATAACTGATTTTATTAATCTGTAAAGATTTACAATGGCATTAGAATTAAAATCATCAAACGATTGAAGAATATAAAATAAACGAAATAAACATACCTGTGGTGATTAATTAAATTAGACGTTATTTACTAGGTATTTTAGTGGATAGTCACAAACAATAAAAATAAGTCTTATCTTGAAAGTAATCTTCACACACCAAACACAGCTAGCTAGATCATCAGCTGGAGTTTACAAATATACTAAAACACGCACAATGTGTTATAAGATAGTTCTTGTAAAATGGTTCGATCTGGAATATTAAAGGTATTTACCGAAATTAGAAATACGCCGATTAGTTTTTTTTTAAAATACAATAATGTGAAGCGTGCTAGAAAAAATTAAACCTAAACAAAAGTCAAATTCGTTTCGCCTACCATTTGATTACTACAGACCCAATCTCAGAAGGTTATAAAATTATAAATATTTTATTATGATTTTCTCCCGAGGCTGAGGACACGTTAGGTAACGCCGTAATCCTGCCAATAATTTTTTTCTTTGGCTGTTAATTATTAACGAATACAAAAACATATCAAAAAATCTACAGTTTTATTATCAAAATATAGAAAATAGCAATTGTTAACCAATTACTGCAGCTGAGACCGAAAAACGTTTTAGTCAGTAAAGAAAAAAAAAACTACTAAAAGCCTAGGAGACCTAAGACGTAATTTTTTTTTTCTGAATACAATGGGAGCCCATAGATTGGGAACAACTGCAGACAATGCCCGAGACGAAAGTTGACAGACAGTAGGTTCACATTGAATAGACAACTGCGGAAGGAAACAGATAAGGCAGAAGGGAATAAATCTTTAGAGCCCTTCATAGAGTTGTTATCTTCAGCCTGGCCGAACTCGTTAACATCAACTGCCATTTAAAAATATGAACCGTCTGCTAATGGTTTCTTATCAATGAAAATATAGAAATAAATTTTAAATTATGCCGGGGAGATGTCACGGACTGAGACTAAGTGTGTTCTCATTGTACTTTTGCAAGAGCTAAAAAAAAATTATCACTGCCTGTCTAGCTTTCGGTTAACAAGACATTTTCTCATCTCGATAACGCAAACGAGCTGAATAATCACGGGTGAAAATGTCATTATTTGTATGAGGAAGTGCATGGAAACTTGAACTGATCGAAATTTGAGGAGATTATAGTCAAATTACTACTAACAATAATTATTTTTCCACAGACCTTTTTGATATTTCCAAAACAGTCAAGATCAGCTTTAGTATAGAGAAATACAGAAAGTACAATCTCGATCATCTCGACCAACAGGGTGATTATCCTCGGATAATAAAAAAACACCAATTTTCAACTTACAAATATATTTTTATTTTCAACAAGTACATATGTACATACATGTAGAAAATAATAAATACATACGCGATTTAATTAGAATATGTTGTAGTCTGTTATCAGGTTTTGTTTTTTACTCTTAGATTTGACTTTTATAACCTCTGTTCATATGCTTCTTGAAGCTATAATTTTTTAGAATTATAGTAATGTCCAGAATTTCGATCTTCAAAACAGACGACAAGCTGGCCAACTGTCTAGTGCTTGATCTGTAGTCACTTTTTCTATGGTCGATCAAACGAATCCTCCTCAGTTTAAAATATCGCTTTGGGAAGTACTTGGCTCGCTTCGCAAATTAATTTCAACTATTGCATCACTGGACTGTTTCTACTCTTTGTCATTCTAGTCACATTCCATCTACTGAACCATATTTTCTCCGTCTACTTTATTGAAATCAGAGTGTAGGTTGTCTTCGTGTTGTGGATTTTACGCTCCAAGTTTCTCATCGACTTTTTTTCTCCATGCATGTTTTTGACGCAATATTTTCCCAGATTCATAAACAGCAAAAATCGCATCTTTTATCGTACCTAATTTCAAGACATGGCTTATGGATTTTTTTATAATTTTCTTCAAGAATAGAAAGAAGAAATGTTTTTCTGTAGCTTCTTTTTTTAAACTGGCTACCACACACTGATCCATGGGCTGAATTGACGAAGTCACATTTGGTTATAGATAGTTATTGAAAATTTGTCATCTGTTTTTAAAATGAACTCAGGTGGGTGAGATGGACCATTGCCAAGAAAAAGAACAAACAGCTTTACTAGTTAGTTTTCACAGACATACGGAACGAATTTCTTAAAAAAACCATCTGTAAAAACACTTTGATTTTGACAATATCCTTTATTGTGCTAAAATTGCAATCTACCTTATTATGCAATAAGTAATTAAGATAAATGCTCTCATTCATACCATATTTACAATTCATCATTCATACAATATTTACAGACAGCCCAGAGGCCTCCCAAATCCACATGTTTGTCACCTCCCTCGCATACGAAAGAGGAAGCGGAGTCTTGGGAAGTCCCCTACGCTCCTCCGTCAGCCGCGTCACCGGATACGAGCCAGTGGAGGCTGACCAAGAGCGCGAGAGCCACAGACGCATAGGACATGATTTGAGAAACTGGCCATTGCCAGGCAACTGTGGAATTTCATAAACTTGGAAGGTATGTGATCAAGAATGTAGGGTATATTAAGATCGTTATGAAGGGTTTTGTTTCTGACGTAATGAGGGGCATTTACGATTGTTCTCAGGACTTTTGATTGAAAGAATTGGATACGCATGACTTTTTTGCTGTCCCCCATAGCTCTATTCCGTATGTCCAGATTGGCTTTAGTATAACTTTGTAGATTAGTAATTTATTTTCTATTGAGGGATGGGATGTCCTTTGACGTAGTTTGTACAGTTGTTCAAAGCGTCTGTTTAGTTCTTGTCTTTTTAGCCTCGTGTGTGGGTTCCATGCTAGTCTTTAGTCGAGATGGAAGCCTGTACCGTACTGTCTCGGATACAGGGAGAGGAATAGAATTAAAATAAACTAGTGGACAAGACTTGCGACAAAGGGTGAAGGTAATGTGGGAACATTTTGCTTCATTAACTTTGATCTGCCATTAGTTGCACCAATACTCGATCTCGTCAAGGTGTTTTTAAAGGTTATGGGATGCTATGTCGGGGTCTGGGTGGGATGACAAGACTGCAGTGTCATCTGCAAATGTGGCGAAGAAGGTATTGGGAGTAGAGGGGACATCAGCGGTGTATAGGTTATAGAGGACGGGACCCAGGACACTGCCCTGAGGAACTCCTGCATTTATGGGATAGTAGTTAGAATATTCTAAACCACAGCGGACTTGGAAGAAGCGGTTTGAAAGGTAGGACTGTAGAATTAGGAAAAGGGTCTGTGGTAAATATATTTTGAGCTTGTAGAGCAAACCTGCATGCCAAAACCTGTCAAAAGATTGAGCTATGTCAAGAAAGGCAGCAGTGCAATACTGTTTGGTTTCAAGGGCTGAGGAGATGTGAAATGTCGTTGACGGAAACCAAACTGGTGTGTATGAAAAAGGTTTTTGGATTCAAAAATTGGAAGTAGACGTTTTAATAGGAGTTTCTCAAATATTTATGAGAGGATAGGGAGTAGGCTAATTGGACGGTAAGATGAGGCGTCATTGAGTGGTTTACCGGGTTTGGCGAATAGGAAAATAATGGAATGTTTCCAGAGGAGAGGAAAGTGCGTTCGGATAATGCAATTATATGTGTAGGTTAGGATGATTATGGCTTTAGGAGGAAGTTGTTTGAGAATTTGAGGAGTAAGGAGATCATATCCAGGGGATTTTCGGTAAGGTAAGTTTTTCAGAAGGTATTTGACCTCAGAGGGGTTAAAGGCTTTTGGTGGAAGAGAGAGAGGAATAGGTGAAGTGAGGAAATCTTCCACAGTTGTACTGTGAGTATGGTTTTGATGAGAAAAGTGAGGTGTGAAAGTATGGGTGAGATGCAGAGCAAATTCCTCCGACCTATCCCCATCCGAAGCCGCCCAGGACCCATCATCACGACGGAGTGGGTGTGAAACAGGATGATACTTGGGATTTTTTTAGTTACATTCCACAAGGAGTTATCCCTGGTAGACAGAGAGGAGAGGTAGGAATTGCCACACTGTTCTGGAGCGGCGTTTGGATTGGATTAGATCTTTGAGATGCTGAGGTAACCGAGTAACCGGAGGAGGTATTTTGTGAATTGGTCTTAGGGAAATGGTTAATAATAAAGGACTATGATCATAGGAGAGGTCATTGAGGCGCGTACGTGAATAGTTTAGTGTTCCTAAACTATTGTAGAAAAAGAAGTCAAGGAGATCTGGATTTCGACCCAAATCCTCAAATACTTGACTAGAAACACAACACATACCTGACACGATACCAAGTAACTGGAGTAGGGATTTATTAATTGAAACAAACTGCCAAAAAAACAATCCTTCATATGGTGAGGCATTACTGGATGTTCTTTCTCGCATATCATTCATACCTATTTGTTTCTATTATTCATTCACCACCTCATTCACACTGGCTGTAACATTATTTTTCATTTTTGTTGATTTGAATGTATTCATAAACATGAAATCTACTCGTCTACCTCTGCAATTCACAGATTACTACTAATCCAAGATTAGGTCAAAGCCGAGATTGATCTGTTTTTTTTTTGTTTTGTTTTTCCATATCACCTTGTTACAAAATCATTACATAATTCACTATAGATTCTACAATGAATCTATTTACGATTTATTTTTTATATTAATTTGTACATTGCTATCTTTCACGTATGTTGTACAAATCTCCCGGATGTGACAGGGAAGCACCAAACACCCCTCAGGAGACCCTGTTGGGACGTGGGGACACGGTCAGGTCACAACCTTTAGCCCGAC
Organism: Acanthosoma haemorrhoidale; assembly: GCA_930367205.1. NCBI lineage: Eukaryota > Metazoa > Arthropoda > Insecta > Hemiptera > Acanthosomatidae > Acanthosoma > Acanthosoma haemorrhoidale. Next base: position 59,446,867 of record OV884009.1, on the reverse strand, counting down.
GCTTGTTCTCATCAGTCCCCAATTAAAGACCAACATTTGACTTTCACAAATCTACACTTTATTTTCCATGTCGTGTGACACCGTCATACTTTTACTCCGTCTAGTTTGTGTACTTATTTTTATAACACTTGTCACACAAGGGTTATTATTTTATTATTGAACCAACATAGAATCCGATGACAACCCTTAAGCTATAAAAGCTCTAGGCACTAGACAGTAATAATGATAAATCTTTATTAATGTTTTTTTAAACAGTTGTATTCACAACATTTAAAGGAAGCATCTACCTCAAAGTTCAATAATTTACATCACTCAGAAGTAAATGGATATTTATAACCTTTACCTTTTACTATAATTAAAAGCAAATCCTTTAAAAACACTGAGTGGGGTCAGTAGTAGACCCATTTGTTTGAAAGGTATTTTTCCTGTGTTACTTGATGACGAATGTTGTCCATGCGAGAACGGTACAAGCCCCGCTTACTTACTCTTGTAACTGATTTTAATGATCTGTATCGTTTTGAAGAAGACAACGTGCTACAGAGGCTTGGGGACAGGTTTTTAGGTGAAAATCAGAGTTGGTCAGGTATCTACGGTTTAGCTACGGTATCTCGTCATTGGAGTTGCCGAGATCATAAATGCACAAGCAAACAAATGAATAAAGTTTCCTACTACCAATATTGGAATAATGGATGCGAAACCGTTCTGGACAACAAAATATAGGTTTCCATCGTCGATTTGCCCCGTGTAGCAATACTGAAAAAAAAAAAAAATCAAAATGGAGAAGAGTGCACTAACCGGAAAGGAAAACCTACTCTCAATGTGCTCACTTGTGACGCCGAAGAAAAGTTCACTAGTGTTGACGACCTGGATCCGTGACCGATGCTATGGAAAAATTGCAGTTTAGATTACGACTAAAAGTAAAGAAAACTGCGCTGGTGATGATGGGTATAGAAAGAGCCATGTTTCATAAATCCATTTACTAATCATACTCCTGGTGGTGAGCATAAGATTAATGAACTTTTGAAATAGGGTCAAGTAACAATCAATGTTTCGGTCAACTGAAACGCCGAGTCCTTATCTTACAGTACGTTTGTCGCTTAAAATTTGAAAATGGGCCAAAAAAAAACTGAGAACTGTATTGTGCTTCATAATGTGGTAAAATCCATCATTTCCGTTGACACCGTATATTAATTCATGAAGGTTACCCTTGCAATTATAAGGTAATCATTATAAATACGTAAACAAGGAAATACTTATACTTTTACCATTATATTCTCAGGAGGATTACTTTAGCTTTTATGAATACTCAATATACCAATATATTAAAATGGCGTGGCGGCTCACACTGTTCACTATTACGGATGAGTATTAAGAGGAAATTTTTAATGCTGGGAAAACTACTGAAAGCCCCTAACAAAATAATGATTAACTTAAAATAGTAAGTGAATAATACAAGAAAGAATAATGTATTAAAATAAATAAGAAGTAAGACTTGACATGTTCCAGTATTGTAATAAAATATTTTCTGTTTTCTTGTGGATGTAAATTTCGTTAATTGGCGGATTTATGGAGTTAGGACAATTCTAAAAAAAAAAAAAAAGTAGTTTGAGAGTACAAGCATTCTTTAATGAAAAGGGTGAAGGGTAATTATTTATGATTTATTTTGAGAAATTTGAATTTTCGTGTGGTATTTTACTGGTGAAGCTCCATGATGGACACCCATACATTAATATCGGTTACAGATTTGTACAGGATTAATTTATTTTTCATAGAGAGTTCAAAGTATTTATTAAAATATACATTAATAATAATAAAATACATTGGTTTGTTTTTTTTTCAGTTTTTGAAACGCTGGTTAAATTTTTGTCTAGATGTAATCAAAGGTATCGTACAGTGTTGGAGTTGGGAATATATGATTTTTAAGCTTGATTGTGTCCTGGAATATGCGTATCGTTTTGATGAAAATTACTGCTTCGGTTTTATCTAAGTTTATTTTATTCAGCTCCATGTCCATTTATTTTGTTGTGCTCCAGGAACACAAACTTTGGAAGATTATTATGGAGAAATTTTTATTGTTGTGTCAATCCTAAATGAGTCTGAAATGGAGGTGGTGTCGTCAGCGAATAGGATTTTTTAGAGTTGGAATATAACAAACAGGTCAATATAGTAATGATAAATTCACAACCGATCAAGTACTAATGCAAGTAAATTGTCACAGACCTCTCGTTATGGCCATTTGTCCATTCAACCTCTCATTCTAGTATTAACTTGCAACTCATACTTGTAATTCGGTCACAATTGACTATTTCTCGAGCGTGTTGAAGATTTAGCTGTGATTGGGAATCGCGACAATTTTATTGAAATTATCGCTCGAAGGCTTGAAAAGTCGATAATCAGTGCAAACAGCTTACTATACCGATGGAAATTAAAAATAAATATTGAAAAAAAACCTAAGGCCTGAATTAACCCCAGAAGTTACTTTAAGAAATAGTTATTGATCCAAGATTGTTAAGTACTGTTTTTACAAACCAATATTTCTCCTAATACTCTACTTACTGGTTTTTGCTGATGACATAATATTGTTAGTGAAATCAAACTATTTTCACAGCTGCAAATTTTAATTAACCTACTTACTCGGATAGCAAACAAATGTACACTAAAACATTTAATTTGCAGAAAGTTGCGTGTTTATATGCACATGACACAAATGAAGAATCCATTTATTTCTTATCATCTTTGGATGATTTCATAAAAGTTATTAATATTTTCAAACTCATATGAAGGAAATTTAAATTTTTGCTGGAACAAGTCACCATTATGAGATGAATTCACGTTATAGTGGCATTAATTTAAATTTACTACAAGGAGTACAAATCTTTGCAGGAGTGGACACATCCTTGCTAGATAAGTTATTCTTCATTTAAAACTATGGCCAGAAAACTTACTGTGTAACTGTGGCTCCTAACTTTGGAAAAACAGGTATTCATTTATAGTCATTGGATACTTTCACCTTGCAAAAGGTCAGGTAGAAGATTTTTTTTTTATCTTGTAGATATTAGCATCACTTACAAGAATATAAGTTTTTTAACCTTCCCCCCCCCAAAGAATATTTGCTAGCCAAAAAACTACAAACATTTTTTGTTCTGAACTTTTTTTTCAGTTAATTCTAGCGATTATTATTTCCTTATCAGTTTTGAAAGAAAACAAAATTTGCTACATTTGTTTGAAACATTTTTCCCGAACCCACTATATATATATATATATATATATATATATAAACAACTTTATTAAGATGAAATTACAATCTGCCTCAATACTTAATAGGCAATAAATAATTGAGATAAATGTTTTCATTCATACCATATTTACAATTCATCATTCACTCGCACATTCATACAATATTTACAAACAGCCCAGGGGCCCCCCAAGTCCACATAGTTGTTGCCTCCCTCGCATGCGAAAGAGGAAGCGGAGTCTTGGAAAGTCCCCCACCAGCAACGCCGAGCGAGAGCCACATACGCTCAGGACATGATTGGAGAAACTGGCCATTGCCAGGACTCCCACTGTTGCGCATTTATAGGAGGTCACAAGGCCACTGCCGTTTCAGTCTCCGAGGAGGATTATAGGGATGAGTGGAGCAGTGCAATGACCGTGCTACGGGATTATGGAATTTCATGAATTTGGAAGGGATGAGTTCGAGAATGTAAGGTCTATTAAGATCGCCATGAAGGGTTTTGTTGCTGACATAATAGGGGGCATTTACTATTGTTCTCAGGACTTTTGATTGAAAGGATTGAATGCGCTTGATGTTCGACTTTTTTGCTGTTGGCTCTATTCCATAGCTCTATTCCGTATGTCCAGATGGGCTTAAGTATAACTTTGTAAATAAGTAGTTTATTTTCTATTGAGAGATGGGATGTCCTTCGAAGTAGTCTGTGCAGTTGTCCAAAGCGTCTGTTTAGTTCTTGTCTTTTTAGTCTGGTGTGTGGGTTCCATGTCAGTCGCACCCAATATAAAGCGAGATTTGAGATACAGCTTTTTAAAGTTGCACATTTTCTATGTTTGCCATAATTTCTATTAGAGAAAAAGGCAAGGCTACCATCGCATTGATGTTTCCATTCCCTTCCTTTCTAAAATGCCGATCAAGTATAAAGCAATAGTTTATAAAATGCTCAGTACTCTAATAATCTATGAATCACCATCATGGAGTTACGACTTGTACTAGTAACTTCCTTAAGCTACAGAGAATACAAAATAAATATTCCTAAGAACAATAAATAATTCACCCACTGCACATACTGCCCTCCCGACTACAACCACTGACATTGACTTTATTTATAACTAAGTAAAATAAACCACTCAAACGTTTCTTGAAAATTTTAAGAGTAACAACAATAATTTAGGAAAGATTGTGCATGATGTTTCAACTAAGAAGAAGATTCATTTCATCTTGAAGGAGCACTAGAAATTAGACCTTTTGTTTCAGGTTTTCTACTTATAAATGGATAGATATTTTAGTTATTGCGAATTAATTTTATTTAAGATTTAGTTGAGAGGAGCTCAAGCGTCTGACGAATATAGATAAAGCTTCTGTACATATAAAAAAAAAATGTTTTATTTAAAAATGTAGCTCTTGATATATCCCCAAATCTACTTTAATTTTAATTTTTAATAATGTTCTGTCATTTTATACATATAAACGATTTAGGTATATAATAAATGAATATTTTAGTTTCAGTTTAGAGGCTCTCTGGCGTCTGGCTGTAATGGAGACCATGTAACATAAAATGTTAGTAAAGATATAATAAATATTGGTAATTACTTTCGAAAAATATGAATCTACTTCGCTATTAACAAGCCATTCCCCAACAAATCATTCTCGAGCCAAACCCTTACCGTGTTTTCAAGAGGTGGACATTCGCATGGTGTTTGGTTGATTCCATTCGATAGTTATGTAATATTCGTTTTTAGCTAAAAATGTGTACTTCAGTTGAGGAAGGTCAACCCTTCTTTTGTATTTGTCCCTCTTTTACAACCCGTCTAGCCCTAAAAACTACCTGCATCCAGCAACCCACACCCAAAAAACCCAACACTTCTCCTTAAACCTTCGTCAAGGAATGTTCTAGTGATGTAATTCATTAATATTTGTATATATACCAGTGTTTTGAATGTTATTCATAATAAAGTTTTCTAAAATACTATCCTCGAACAAAGATTATTTAACTGATGATGCTGTGTGCGCAGACCCAACTGTGCGCAGGGGACCAGTCAAGAAACAGATTCAGCGACACAAAAGGGGACCACCAACGTTGAAAATTAACTGGTTTTATGAAGGATAGAAGGAAATATATTAGGACAATGCATTGTTCACACTTGGACCCCTTTGGCGGGGTGTTAAGGTGACAGGCAGGAGCCATTGTTGAGTCCTTTGTTTCTTCACTCTTTCCACGTCAACGGGTCAGGCCATCTTTTCCTCACGGCCGTATGGTAGGCGAATATTACCACATTCTTCTATCTACTATTTAATCCAAAGGCTACGTGTCATATTGTAAAAATTATTTTTAAAAACTTTTTACAGAGAGCAGTCATTTTTACAGTATAAATTTTAGATGTTTTGTTTTTTCAATAGTAAATCGTTATTAAGAAGAAAAGTAAAATCTGCCCTAGAAAAACAAAAAATAATTCAATCGCTTATCGTAGACCCCCGTAGATAAATGAAAAAAAAATTTAAATCGAGTTTTTTCTGTTTTTTTGTATTTGATAGGAAGAAACCCGCTATGTCCGTGATTTTCTAGCCCCCTGTTCAATGACTTAAAGTTCCTTCAATACTTCACATATTATTCCGACTTCTACGTATTTTTTACACATCTGTTTGACCACCCTAAATTTATCGGTTTATAGAAATTCTACATTGTTGATTTTTACCCCTAACTAAACCTATAAAAATATAGCAAAAAAATGTTGAGAATATATTTTATCGCAGAAACACTATAACTGCAGAGAGTGAGGTATTTTTTCTACCCCGCCCCTTCCCTTAACCAAACATATAACGACTCCATACTAAGTGCGCAACCGTCATTTAATATCAGGAATTTCCTTGAAAAAAAATATCTGCTTGTTGTAAAGTAAAATGTTTTGTTTTTTTGTAATTTCCCTAAAATTTGAATTGCTGGACTAATAAGGTTTCCCCAATAATCGATTCTGATAATAGATCGCAGTACCAAATGTATACTTACTCTTTCATTCATAACGTATTTACAATATACATTCATAGAATTTAGGCATATATACATGTAGTGACCGCTAACTACATATGATAAATCACCTATTATACTGCATTATATATATAAGTTAATGTTTATTGAATTACAATCTAAGAAAGGTTGGTAATAAGAACAATGGAGAATGGATAAGGAGTTAAAAGGATCCACTTATAAGTTTTGTTTAACGGGGATAAGGTAGGAGACAAGATTTGTAAGAAGGGAAATGAGAGGGGTAATTAGGGTTCTCTATTTTTCTCAATTTTAAGTTTAAAAATGCCTCTTCGTGCTGAGGATGTTGCACTTATTGATGATGGACGTTCCATTAGATATGCAGCTAATGCCATCGGAGTTCCCTATGAAACTCTACGAGACACCGTAAGGCGTTTTCGAGAAACTGGGTCTTACCATAGAAGGGCCGGTTCTGGACGATCTAGGGCAACAGAACCACAGGATGACCGGTTTCTTACTTTAAGAATTTTACGAAACCGGCACCTTACCGTTGTTCAAGCGATACAGGGCCAAGAAGTTCGAGGTGTGCAAATTTCTGAACGTACTGCTCGGAGAAGGTTAAATGAGTATGGACTATTGGCTTTTCACCCAGTAAAAGGACCAGAATTGACCAGAACTCAGAGTTACATGGCTGGCTTTTGCTCTAGAACACAGTCATTAGACTATGGACGAATGGTGTGCTGTACTTTTTACAGATGAATATAGATTTGCTCTACGATCTCCAGACGGGCGTGAAAGGGTGTGGAGAAGAAGAAATGAAAGGTATGCAGCCTGTAATTTCACCCAGAGCCAACCTTTTCAACGTGGTTCCTTAATGGTGTGGGCTGGGATTTCAATGGAGTGCCACAAAGAATTGGTGGTTGTTCCTGGAGGGTCTTTGACGGCCACTCGCTATGTAGATGAGATTTTGGAACCATGTATGGGGCTCTCGTGCTCTTGGTCAGCCTCCACTGGCTTGTATCCGGTGACGCGGCTGACGGAGGATTGTGGGGGACTTCCCAAGACTCCGCTTCCTCTTTCGCATGCGAGGGAGGTGACAACCATGTGTATTTGGGAGGTCTCTGGGCTATTTGTAAATACTGTTTGAATGAGCGAGTGAATGAAAAATTGAAATATGGCATTAATGAGATCATTTATCACAATTACTTATTGCCCAATAAGGCAGATTGTAATTTTATCTAAATAAAGTTTTAATAATAAAAAAATAATATTCTGATAACAATGGGATATGAAAAATAAAAATAAATAAGGTTTAAATAGATTTGAACGAATTTAAGCTTTCAAGCAAGTAAAGAAAGTTTAATAATACGTTCTAGGTTATGGAAATAATTGAGACAGACGAAAATAGTTAATTAAATAATATAGCGAAGATCAGAAGATTTACAATTAATAAATTGATTTGTATGAGGCATAGATTCTAATCCAATATTATAGTTGTAATATTAACTAAGAGTCAAATAGGGGTTTTGGACAATGTACGGGGGCTCTTGGGCAGATTTTGGATGTTGTATGAATGTTGGCATGAGTGTGAACTGTATTGAGCGAATGTAATTTTATACAAGGTATGAATGAGCTCTTAAGTTACTATTTGCTCGTATGCCATTACGAATCGGGATGTAAGAATTCATTCATCAAAGAACTTTCTTATTACTATTTATGAATATTACTAGATATGTTTAAGAAATGTTGTTATCGTCCAAAACAAGGATAATTTGATCAACATATTAAAGATTTATAATATTTTTTGTAATTGTGATGAGCTCCCAACATTCCGCTTCCTCATTCGCATGCGAGGGAGGTGAAATCCAGGTTTGTAAATACTGTATGAATGGGCGGGTGAATGAAAATTGTAAATATGGTATGAATGAGAACATTTATCACAATTACTTATTTCCCAATAAGGCAGATTGTAATTTTATCACAATAAAGAAGTTTGAATACAATTGTGATGAGCTGAAATATGAAATGATATATTTTTACATTAGGGGGAATTGGTCGGGGTGAAGTGCTATCATAGGCGATTAGGTATGACGTAAGGAAGTGGCATTTAGGCCTAAGTGATTTCCTCCGAGACCACTGGCCACATCAATAGGGCTCGCCAATATCGCATGATGATGAATTAACTTTGTCACAGGGGGGGGGGCTAGGGACACTCTCCCCATGTATTACGAAACATGTTCGTCTTTTGTCGCAGGTCCTTCGCACTATCCCCATTAAAAATAAACCATTAATATATGAGCATTTTAACCAACTAATAATGTGTTACGCATGATGACCCGGTTTTGTAACTCTTAAACCACTGTTTAAGGATAGCATGAAACATAGGCTACTACATAAAATTGCAGATATACACAAATCATTATTAATGTATCCACTCAACAAACCATATAAAAAACAAAATAGAAGACTTAAAAATAGCCAGTCACTGGGTACTTTTGCCTTGTAAAATGTCAGGTAGAAGATTTTATTTTGTTATATTTTATATATTAGTAATATTAAGAAGAATGTGAGTTTTCGACCTCCTCTACGCCGGGGGGAATATTTGGTGGCAAAAAAAAACACGGAAATTTCGGACTTTTTCAGTTTTTGGAAAATAATTTTTTTTAAAGCGATAATAAGTTTGAAATTTGACAAAATTTGCTCTAGCGATCGTTTAATTTTTTTTTAAACTCTGAACCCAATATTAAGTGAGATACAACTTTAAAAATTTGCACAACATTTTATGTATTTGACATAATTTCATAAAACTACCTATGCAACTTATGCTATTACACTATAGGGTATTGCAACGTTCTAGTGTATAGTTACGTGCTTCTGCATATAGTGACGTGCTATAAGTAATACAAGCATATATAGTGTATTTTATCATGATAACAATAATTGCAATTTGCAATTTATTTATTGCATTTCTACTCAAAAACATCTTTGTCGTGATAAAATTACAATCTTCCTTATTGCTCAATAAGTAATTGTGATCAAAGTTCTCATTCATAACATATTTACAATTTTCATTCACTCGCTCATTCATACAGTATTTACAAACAGCCCAGAGACCTCCCAAATCCACATGCTTGTCACCTCCCTCGGATGCGAAATAGGAAGCGGAGTCTTGGGAAGTCCCCTACGCTCCTCCATTAGCCGGGTCACCGGATACGAGCCAGTGAAGGCTGACCAAGAGCGCGAGTGCCACAGACGCTAAGGACATGATCGGAGAAACTGGTCGTTGCCATGACTCCTACTATCACGTATTTATACCAAGTCATGAGACCACTACTGTTTTAGTCTCCGAGGAGGATTATAGGGATGTGTGGCGCAGTGTATTACTGTGATAATAACTGTGATTTCTAGCCATTAGTAATATTTCATGTAATTTTAAAGCCGTGTTTACACCGGAGTCGTGGCTACTTATTGACGACAAATGAAAAACTATTTCTGATTTAAACTTGCCCTCTTTTCCACGTTAATTAATAAAAATTAATTTATTTTAAACTCAAACTGTAGAATGACAAAGTTTTTTAATTATCACTGGTTGTGGTATGCGATCCCAAAAGTAATAATTATTATCAGTGTTAATTATTTAAATATTTTATACAAATAAGGACACAAAAAACAAACAAGTCTCTGTAATTTTAAATAGACTGCACTGTAGTCTCTTTTTGAAAATGTAAGTCTAGTCACGGCACTTGTGACATTTTACTGGATTTATTCATGAAGAAACTAGTGACTTTGTACTCAAGCCGTAACGTTAATGAGATAGTTACAAATATTTTAGGGCAAACTAGTAACAAATTTAAACACTTAGGTAACTGTGACCCTCTAAATATCATCGTCATTTTACAAAATATATATAATATGTGTCCATATATAAATGAAATTGAAAATATTGGAATATCCTAGCTTAACATTGGCTAATGGTCGTTCGGGAGTTTCAAGGTTACGCGAATATTAATTAAACAAAATTATATATTATATTATATATTATATTATATATACTATAAACGTTATGAATTATGTACGATGCAGCTTGTATGGAAGTGCACCTGACCAAATATCAAGTGGCCCCAGGTTCGAGTACCGACTGTCATTGTGTTTGTTTTGGGCTAATAATTATTGTTGAAAATTGTTCCAATATTCATACTATATGTATCTGAAGGCCTCTTTTTTATAGCGTTCAAGCGTGAAATATTCTAAAAATGAATAATGTTTTATTGTTTACTAAAAATGTTTTTCTATAAATAAATTAACTTTTATTTATATGCATTAAAAAAAAACCTGGTAATAAACACTGTTTAGGGAAGCTTTTATAAAAATATTAAGTTCAAACGGATTTCTTTCAAAATAATATCTGTGGCCTATTTTGCATCCCTGAAAAAATATTAAGAAAAACCATCAGAAATTCTTTATGCTGTATTTACAGGAATTTTGGGTTGGGAAAGCATGCAGTCAGTTCAATAGATTATTATTTAAAATCTGAAGCAGGTAAATGATAAGAAAAAACTAACCTTGCTGCCGAATATGAAACACAAGAGGAGAGTAACTGTCAACTGGGTGTGGCAAAAGAAGATGATGAACAGGAGGTCTGGATTGGCCGGAGACTGCAGAAATAGCCTGAAAAGAAATTATTATTAATATAATTGACTAATTTTATTAAAAAATCATTTTCAAGTGAAAAAAAAAACCCAAAAAATTCAAGCCAAGTAGCACAAAATTGAGAGTTTCGGCTACGAAAACAATTTTAAAGACTACTCAAATGACTTGTTGCAATTATAAAGAAACTATCAACACGTGATAGATGTTATCAGTCAGGACGTCGAGATCTTGATTTCGGTGCTCTAATTAATATTAACTACAAGTAATTTATTAATAAATGACCATTCATTATTTGTCATAAGGTAGCTTTCATTTTAAGCATTTCTATAACATGTGAATCTTTCGTGTAAAATATCAACTCTCATTTGAAACTGGGGCTGCGTTAAACCACAATGCCAGTACCCTTTTGATGAAAATTGTAATGACTCTTTGTACTTAATTTCATAACTTACTCAACTTGGTAGAAAATTGTTAATTTTTTATTGCTAACTAATTAATTAAGTGATTTATCATTATTTTGTATATACCTAGATTTATTCTTATTATTTGGGACATTGTTAGTAGTGAAATCAGATATGTGCAGATATATGAAAAATGTATGTATGTCAGAACTTTCATCACACTTATTGGTGGGGAATGTCGATGACATATGTTTGTCTGCTTCAGCTAGGCTCTACTAAATTAATAAAATAAGGCATAATAAAGAGTAATCTTAAGCTTAGTTAACCTATAAGAGTTAATCTATTCGTAGACTGTTCTGTTAACAAATATTCTACGATCCATAATAATATTTAAATTTTCTTTTCTCGTATTGCCTAGTGGACACGGGCGTTATACATTCCAAAGTAGAAAACAATATACAGTTTCCTTTATTTTTCCTACATCCTATATTTCCAGTTAAGAGCTAAGTAAAAAAACAACAAAAGAATATACATTGGTATGGTGCCCCGCTATATACTCTTTGAATACTGCTAATTCTTTGAAAAATGATCTAGTGTCTTAACTAATCAATTATTTTTCAATGATAAATAAACATTTTTCTATCACCTTAAGTTGGGTTTGGAATTAAAGAGGTAGGCGTCCTAATTAATAACAAGTATAGAGTTTTAGGAGTCAAGTGGCATGTGATTACAGAATGTCATTAAAATTGTTTTCACAACTTTAACGCAACTTTAGTTTTAGGGTTGTTTGTTTATGCACTATTGAGGCCGGGTACATCAATATAACCATAAAATAGTCGAACTAGTGAAAGCGTTTCAAACCATTGGGAAAACATAATCATCAATAGAGAAGAAAATAACTCACGTAATACTTCCAACAGTCGAGAGTAACCGTCACAAATAGCGGGAAAATAGAATAGAAAATATATAATAGAATAATAGAAACAGCAATCAAACTCTAAACGATATATAATAAATATAAAAAAAAATATATATATATGACACATACGTAATAAAAATATATATGAAATTAAGGCCTTAGAGTAGGGGTCCCCACCCCTGTGCCTACGAGCACCATGGAGCCCGACGACCATTTCACGTGTACCCCCCGCTCGCGACCACCATAAAAAAAATTTAAGTTTTAAATAAAACGTTACGTCAACTTTGTTGTCACTTGTCGAGTAAATCTTATTTGGTCAGATTGAAGAGCACAGAAGAACTTTCAATGTTTTTTAAAGATAATTTGAGATCTTCAAAACAATGTGGTCCTAAAATACAAAGGATCGATTTTCTAGAATTTGTTCTGAGATACAAAAAGGTTGTGACCGACTGAGTGAAGAAACAACATCGATATATATTTACACGGGACTGCGCACGAGTTTCTCAAAACTATTTTCTGTTTTTTATCAAAATACATTTTATTTCTCAGATCATCACTAGATATCACCTTTCCACCGAATAAAAAACTCGTGAACAACTGAAATATCGACAGAAAACCAGTGAGACGAGATAATATTCGCGATTTGTATTCTCGGCTCACAAATAAAAATTCATATCCTCAAATTTATTTTACGTTAGTTTTAATTTTATTTATTCATTCAAAACTAGCAAATGTGCTGTAAATAAGTATGAAAGCCGTTGGATGTTACCAGGTAAGCGAGTTATAGAAGTGTACATGAGGTTTGTGGCGAAAGTTTCTGCATTATGTTCTAATGCGGTCGTGAATAAGGCCAGTACGTTTCTTACATAAAATGGCGCACCTGTAGTAAGTCTTAGGAGTTTTAATTGAGACATCTTCATGGTTCTGATGTTAGTCGTCTTAGCGAATCCGTAACTTTGGTCTTTGTATGTCCAAATTGTTTTCAGTAGAAGTTTGTTTGTCAATCGTTACTGGAGCAGGGATAGTTTTGAACGTCGGTCCAGTAAATGCTGGAAAAGTTTTAGCCGGTGACTCAGCTTAAAGGTATCTCGCGCAGTTAGGAACTGTATATTTTAAATAAAGTTTGAGAAGGGACTAGAAGAGTCCGGGGAAGGGGCAGACTTCTTTTCTTTTTTTTTTTGTGATTGATTTTAATTTATTGTATCTACGTTTGTTATTGTATTTTAAGTAAAAACTGCGTATTTCGAGCTATGAGGGACAGCAAAAAAATCGAACATCAAGCGTATCCAATCCGTTCAATCAAAAGTCCTGAGAGCAATAGTAAATGCCCGATATTACGTCAGCAACAAAACCCTTCATAACGACCTTAATATACCCGACATGCTTGAAGTCATTCCTTCCAAGTTCATGAAATTTCATAGCAACCTATCGAACCACCCTAATCCCTAAGCACAGACATTACTCTTCGCCTCTAATCTCTATAATCCTCCTTGGAGACTAAAGCGGCAGTTGCCTCGTGACCTGCTAAACATACGTCACAGGGGGAATCCTGGCAATGGTCAGTTTCTTCGATCATGTCCTTAGCGTCTGTGGAACTCGCGCTCTTGGTCAGCCTTCACTGGCTCGTTGGCGGTGACCCGGCTAATGGAGGAGCGTAGGGGACTTCCCAAGACACCACTTCCTATTTCGCATGCAAGGGGAGTGACAACTATGTGGATTTGGGACGTTTCTGGGCTGTCTTTAAAGTACCGATCTTCCTCAGGAAAAGGGGGGAAAAAAGTAATGTATGAATGAGTGAGTTAAGAATTGTAAATATGGTATGAATGAGAGCATTGAACACAATTACTTATTGCCCAATGTAGCGACCGCTAACTACATAAGATAAATCACCCTATACTCTATTGTATATATATTGTAAATTAATTTAAACAAATGTAAATAACATTACCTTAATATAAATCATTGTAAATGTGGTAAACAATAAATATGCAGCTGTGAGCCAATTAGTCATATGAGCTGGGGCACAGCTGCCAGTAGCAGGTACTAGCGACCAACCCGCCGAGAGACCCTTACCCGGCTCACGTATCGGTGACACATCTCTTTGTCAGAGAACAAAGAAAACCATACTCTCAACTGGCATTGGGTACAACAAAACTGATTGGCTACTGACGAAGCCAGCTGGGTATTTAAGACCGGCGATTTGGGCCTGTATATCATTCTCCTGACAACTGGCTGACGCTCGTGGCTCCTCTGATGCTCTCAAACTTGATTTCCTCATTATGAAACCCTCTGCATCTCTCTCTTTCCTCACCTCGCTACGTTTTAGTCAGGCGTTGTCAGACCCCACACCTTCCTAGTGGAAATCTCTTCCTTCGTCTCGCTAAATCTAGCACCTCCTTGGGAGAGACCTCTCCCTAGTGGACAACGGTTGTCGTGGCCCTGCAAGCTTACTAAGCAGTGTTCCCGACGGCGATTCAGTCTGCCTCTCTCCGGTCCACACTCGCCTTAGGGATCCGGACGGATTTCGCCTACCCTCAGATACCGAGTGTGAATTCGTGGTCATTCCAAGACCACAAAAACTACCTACACTACCTACCCTATACCTCTTCTCCTGAACACAGTGCATTGTCAGGGCACATGCTTATCAAAAATGGAGTCAGATAGTAAGACCGTCATGAAACGATTGTCCAGGTCATAAACTTAATCTGACGAACCTCGTCACTTAATCAACCCTCACTTCGTCACCAGGGCTAGGGTAACTAGGCACCCCTCTCGTCGCGACCCGACACCCAATAAGGCAGATTGTAATTTATCACAATAAAGAGTTGTTTTTGAAAAAAAATAATAATAAAATTTCAGATCGATTGAATCCTTATTAGAATGGACCCCGCAACCAATTGCTGGCAGAGGGTGGGCCTTGCCCTCATTGTCTGACACCAAACGAGGCCATGCTCAAGGTACGTGACCGCAGATCTAGTCTCCTCCCAATACAACTCAAAGTAAAAGAGAAACGGATTATCTTTTTTTTCTTTATTAGTTAATTCACATCTGTGAAATGGAATCACAATTAGAGAATGTGAATGACATGTTGACAATAGGGTGAAAGACATCCAGTGATACCATCCCATAATTGTGTTTAGGATCGACCGAGTGTTTTAACAGATCCCTACATGTCTATGTATTTATTTTCACAAGCATGTAACTACAAATATGAAATATGTATGAACGTAAATTAAGTACAATCTTCCATATTCGGATTAATGTGGGCTGGGGTGATCTGGATGTGGGAGAGTGACAAGGATATATACGAAATAAAGAAAAGTTTAAATAATTATACATTTTATGTATTTAGAATAAACTATACAATTTTACAATAAAATATATGTTTAAAGTTGTTTTTTTGTCAACTTTTCCCGAGCCACGATGTCTTGCCAGTGCCTTATATGAGCATGACGTCCGCAGATGTGAAATGGTCGTGCTATTCCACAAATTTTAATGTAACCTTAAAAATAATAATAAATGTTAAAACTAGATATATATTGCTTGTAATCAAAATAAATATTAAATGAACGATGTTTCGTCAATGGTTTTTCAATTGTCACTGTCTGGCTACTCTTCTTTCCTTTAACAAGGTCTATAATTTCGCCATCTGCTAACTCTTGTCCAACATCACATGTCACCCACTCTCCGACTTCAGTGTCAGTAATGTTTTCGCAGCAGTTTATCCCTTTGACAACAGCAGGTAGTTCGCTATCAATGTTGTCTCTGGGTCAACCCTCTTTTGCCCTTTTTTTTTTTTCGAGCTGCCCCGGATATGGGACAACAATTATATACCTTTGTCGGATCGTCACGAGGGGGTGCCTAGTTACCCTAGCCCTAGTGAAGAAGTGAGGGTTGATTAGGCTATGACCTAGACAATTGCTTTATGACCGGTCTTACTACTGTACTATCTGACTCCATATTTGTAGGTATGTGCCCCGACAGTGCACTATGTTCAGGAGAAGAGGTATAGGGTAGATATGGTAGGTAGTTTATGGGGTCTTGGAATGACCACAAATTCACACTCGGTATGAGGGTAGGCGAAAACCGTCCGGATCCCAAAGGCGAGTGTGAACCGGAGAGAGGCAGACTGGATTGCCGTGGGAGAGACTACTAGGTAAAGTTTGTAGGCCCACGACAACCGTCGTCCGCGAGGGAGAGGTCTCTCCCAAGGAGGTCCTAGTTTTAGCGAGACGAAGGCAGAGAATCCCACTAGGAAAGTGTGGGGTCTGACAACACCGGACTAAATATAGCGGGGTTAGGAAGAGAGATTTAGAGGTTTTCATAAATGAGAAGGCCAAATCTTAAAACATCAGTGCAGCTGCAAGTACCAGTCAGAGAGCCGTAGTTAGAATGATTTATTGGCTAAAACTAGGGGGTATATGTAGCCCCCAGTAACCAATGATCTGGGGTCTTAGTTCTGACCAACCAAACCGCATGATAGCGGTGACACTAGCTAGCTAGACTGTTGTAGACCGGGACCCACCCAGGCCTGGGTCGCTACCTGACTATCCCCTTCAAGGGCCTCTGACTAGTTTTTTGCAGCTGCGTCTTTTATTGTTTCCAATATTTACACTGGTATGACTTATGGTTTGGTAATGTTATTTACATTTGTTTAAATTAATTTACAACATATTACGACCAATTTACAATATATATAAAATAGAGTATAGGGTGATTTATCTTATGTAGTTAGCGGTCGCTACACCCTTGTTTATAGCTTTTCCTTAAAGCTCATTGGTCAGGTATTTTTCTATCGGTATACATTTCCTAGAAATCCTTGAAATAAGAATTGTAAGTTTTATGAATAGGGTAACTGCCCTTACTAAAGGATATAGCTAATATTTTAATCCAATATTTGGCATTGGTGATGTGGAGTAACATGAAGACGAAGTAAAGAAAGTTAGTTAAAACCTTTCCGTTCCTTCGTTGTTTTCTTTATGTTTCCCTGTAGGTGCCAATATGCTGACAAACTTGGAAACTTTGGGCTGTCTAAACCGTGTTTAGCTGGTTTAGAGCAACATTAAATTCCCGAAGAACCGTTAAATGTTTCGTCAGGATCTTCTCTTGTTGAAAGATCTCTTGTTTTCCACGTTAGACATTGTTCACCTAAAAATTTTTCACGTTTACTGTATAAAATCACGACTTGAGCTGGAGCGACAGATCTAAATTATGATTTTGAAGGTAAGAGATTCCGTAAATTTAGAAAAATAAACAATCCTCAGTAATATTATCCAAAAAAAGCAAGAATCGAACAAATAGTTTATTATTTCTCCAAAACTGGATTATTCAAAGTACACAATTCCAAGTTTGATTGTCCAAACAAATAAAGGCCGTCTGTTCCAAGAATCCAAGCGTATATTATCATTTATCCAAAATTATCATCTTTCAATTGAAAGTGACCAATTATTTTTCATTAAAAAAATATATGTATGACTCCCTGAGAAAGATTTAAGAATATTTGAAATATTAAAAAAAAAAAATTTCACTGGAGATATGTAATATATGTAAAATAAAACCTAAATTGGCTTACAAACTATAGTATTCGATAATAAAGAAAATATATTCTGGAGAAAATATAAAAAAATGTAAATACATTTAAATCTCAATCTTAATTAGGAGGCAATTCAGGCGTGGAAAGTTCATGTACACAGATACGAATGGATAGTTTGTCTTGAAAGCGTTTGTGCAATTTCATCATGACTGTACTGTACTGTATCAGTCTGTACGTTGCACGTAGATGTTCGCGCAGTGAGCGGTTGCTGCCTTCATTAGCCTGAGTACTTTGGATTGAAATCTCTGTATTGTCAAGATGTGGGATTGGTTTGCATATTTGTGCTTCATATGTCAGAATGGGTTTCGGTAGATTTGTGTATGTAGTCAAGTTTTATGTCAATGTATGTTTTGAGTGTCTGCAAAATAATAGGTGTATTAGTTTTAATTGAATAGAATATAACCGGTGTAGCGACCGCTAACTACATAAGATAAATCACCCTATACTCTATTGTATATATATTGTAAATTAATTTAAACAATGTAAATAACATAAATAAGTCATTGTAAATGTGTAAACAATAAAGAGGCCACAGCTGCAAGTTAAGAGCTGGGAAGCCGCTAACCCACATCAGGTAGAAAACGACCCTGCCGGGTCAGCCCTTCGGCTGCTTACACAAAGCCCTACCGCATACTGGGACCTTATTGGATACAATAACGAGGCAGATGATTGGGCCTAACGAGCCACCACTAACTATAAATAGGGGCAGATCTCGGGCTGTATTTCATTCTCCTCCTAGCGAAGCTACTTGACTTGCAGCTGCGAGGGTATTCAAGAATTTGGTCTTCTTCTTTATGAAAAACCTCTGCATCTCTTTCTCTCATCACCTCGCTACGTTTAAGTCCGGCGTTGTCAGACCCCACACCTTCCTAGTGGAAATCTCTGCCTTCGTCTCGCTAAATCTAGCACCTCCTTGGGAGAGACCTCTCCCTGGTGGACAACGGTTATCGTGGCCCTGCAAACTTACCAAGCAGTGTTTCCCACGGCGATTCAGTCTGCCTCTCTCCGGTTCACATTCGCCTTTGGGATCCGGACGGATTTCACCTACCCTCAGATACCGAGTGTGAATTCGTGGTCATTCCAAGACCACACAAACTACCTGCACTACCTACCCTATACCTCTTCTCCTGAACACAGTGCATTGTCGGGGCACATACGGATCAAAAAATGGAGTCAGATAGTAAAACCGTCATGAAACGATTGTCCAGGTTATAAACGTAATTAACCCTCACTTCGTCACTAGGGCTAGGGTAACTAGGCATCCCCCTCGTGACGACCCGACGCCGGCTTAAAAGAACAAAAGGTGCCCTGAACAGTTCAATACATCCAATAGGTCTGAAATACGCGCACCGCAAGCAATGAAATACCCCATGGTCCGGTCAACAGCGCGACCCTTGAGGGAACTCCGTCATGGACACGGTATCCCGTGGTAGGGTAAAAAAAAGTCTTGCGTGAGGGTTCCTCGTCAATCGTGTCAAGTGTAAGTCCAAAATATTTTACTGTCGATTTATATCTTAGGAGAGACTCCACGAAGGAGTGTGGAGGTTTTGTTACATGTTGATTTCGGTATGCCGAAGGATGCACCACCATGGGTATAAGAAATCTATATGAGTTTGAATAAAATTAAATTAACTCAGGCTTTCTACAAGTTTTCACCCTTGCCCAATATGGGACCGCAAGGAATTAATTCTATGGGAAAATAAAATCAGCACCATGGGTGCGTTTTGAATCCGCAATTTGGCATGCCAACCTCCGGTCATGGCTGCCCAAGAAAGAGATAATTGATAAACTACGTATTTTCTGAACAAACCTTGTGTAAAAATCTTTTCATATTTAAAGTGAATAACAAGCCTTGAAATGGTAATTCGTAAAAATACATTATAATAAGTAAAAATAAGAATATTTATAAGTAAAACTACTTTTTTAGTAGTAATATTCTAAATCGTGGTTGAGGAGCTCGAGTTGAGTTGGCGGCAGCCATCACTAAAACCAACAAAGCTGAAGACTCCATCTTGGAGGAGCCTGCGATTGACTGAAAACATCGTCAAGGTCTCACTGGCGGCCATGTTGGCGGGAGCAGCCTCACGGACAAACCTAATGACTCACAGTCCAGACGGTTAGAGTGGTCGAGAATGCGAAATTCGCGCACCGCGGTTTCTCTTCTGCCCCTTGTCCAGGGGGTACTAATGAGCAGCTAAATGCTTGTTACCACCCGGGAATGTGGTATAGGCTGGATGGGGATCATGCTATGTGGCGCTCATGTCTCGAGGGTGAAAATAAGATTCCTTATAAATACCAAAACAGCTTGTTCACATAACAAAATAACTATGCATGTTTATAGAAGCATAGTATATATTTCCATAATTACTAGTTGTGATATATAATCCAGTTATATCAATTAATGCCAAAGATAAATTACTACAGGGTATCGAGAGGTGAGCAGTAGTGGGATAGTTTTGAAAAAAACAAAAGTCTATCGGGAAGGTAAACTCTACGGAAGACAGATGATCGATACTTCACAATCGATTGCTGCGATTCTATCGATATAGTAAAGTCAATTTTATTAATCTAATATCTTGAGGATATCAAAACAGCATTTCAAAAACCTTAATTGCAAACTGCAAATACACATTGATGCTTGCTGTTCCACATTAGATTAAACAGAAAACCTTAATTTTTCCATAGTACCCATTATTGTGTTATATATTAAGTGCGTACAATAATGTGTTACATTGGTATAGCCATAAAATACAAGGGGATATAAAAAAAGTTATTAATTATTAAAAATTACAGTAAAAAGTAGTTACTGTAAAATTCTTAACAGTAGTGTGAAAAAAAAAAAACGAAATTCAAACACATAAAAAGATGTTAAAAGTAAAAAAAACGTAGAAATGCCCAAAAGTATTCAAAATTATTCCATCAACCAAAAGTTGTACTTCATCAAAAAAAATAACAGTCACATTTATATATAATCAGCTTTATTATGATAAAATTACAATCTGCCTTATTGGGCAATAAGTGATTGTGATAAATGTTTTCATTCATACAGTATTTACAAACAGCCCAGAGATCTCCCAAATCCACATGGTTGTCAACTCCCTCGCATGCGAAAGAGGAAGTGGAGTCTTGGGAAGTCCCTCACGTTCCTCCGTCAGCCGCGTCACCGGATATGAGCCAGTGAAGTCGCCGGATGCGAGAATGCCACTTTTAAGTTAATTATCTTTCCTGATTAAGAAAAGACGTGTGTGGCGGTTCTTAGTATTTAGGGAAATCACCCTATACTATTGCAGATATATTATAAACAGAAGTCAATTATTATAAATCTTTTAGCAATAAAGAAAACGCGGAAGCAAGTAACATGAGACGGGACGACGACTGTCAGTCATAAATTAGAGAGACCCTTACAGCCCAGGCCTGCGGGACCCTTGCCACATGTAAACCACAACAGCTAAGTGGTTACAGATTACTTAGAATCGGCATGCTCCTCCTTTTTGTTCAGCCCCTCCGAGGAGGCGTGGGATATTTAACGGAGGAGGCTAACCCCAGACAGCCAGTCTTTTCGCGCCCGTTCCTCGTGATACTTGCTTCTGTTCAACTCTGAAACTTTGACTTATTCTTTATGAATCCTCTGTACCTTTTGAACATAGTGCATTGTCGGGGCACCTACCTATCGTAAATGGAGTCAGATATTAACGCCGACCTGGAACGATTGTCCAGGTCACAAACTTGAACAATTCGCACTTGTCACCAGGGCTAGAGTGCTTGGGCACTCCCCTAGTGACATTTCCCGACAACGTGGTTTGCTGAATTTTGTCTGCTTATTTTTTGACCTCTAGCTTGTAGAAGAAGCTTTCGACTGTCATCACTACTACTTGTAACTTGGTACTAGCAGGGCAAGTTCAAATTGCGATGTTATCGATTCATTAACAATTTCATCGTTTCGGTCATCCATTTTGTTTATGTAGTGGCGTTTCTTAGAGTTGCTTCGGCAATATTTTGTTAAACGAAACACTCTTTTTTCCAAGAGGGTTGTTGCTATCTGTCTTGTATCGTAAGAGGCAAGACGATTTTCCATCGAGGTTTTTATCCGTTTAGTAAGACATGCGCATATGTCGTCAGGTGAAAACGGTCGGTATTATCAGCGATGAAGTATGATCCTGACCCGAAATTTTCGTAGTCACTCCTTTTAAAAGTTGGAACTAACGATGTCAGATAATGAACACTAGTCCCTCACCAGCTTTAAAACACGAATTTTGCTAAATTTCAAATTTTGATATTGCTAATATGAGGCGTGGTGCTGCAGTTATTAACCTGAGTAGTTGATTGATGATTGAAAACCCAGTATTGCCAAGAAATGGGATTTTTACCATGTCCGTACATCTGCGCTCTAAATGTCCGAATGGGTTTCAGTTAGTAAATTTATGTATTCAACTTTTCTGTTAATGGCAGTTGGAATGTCTGTAAAGTAATCGGTACAGTAGTTTCAGGTGGTGATTTAATGTTTTCCGTATAAGTCTTGTGAGAGGTTTCCGTATCAATCAAATAACTGAAACATAATATATATTGAAACTTCTTTATTCTTTCGTTGAGACCTCCAAAATCCACATGGTTGTAAACGGTAAACTATTCTAAAATGTCGTCCTCAAGATCTCCAAGGAAGGCGTAAAATTTGAATTATTTTAAAAGTGTGAAAAACTTTCAAGATCATCGGCTCGGATCCCCACTTGTCGTTTGTCAGCTGTGCGGTGAGGGAGACAGAAACACGGAGCTTTGGCGCTACTCCAATCCAACGGGTATCACTCGAGAGATAAAGGTTTTGAATCCAGGTAGAATTTTAGCCACGTGTGCGACTGGGAAAAAGCGACTGTTCTTGGGCGTCGGACCCCGGAATACTTTTGACAATCGCTAGGTTTTCATTCGCAAACGATTGATTAAGTAGGTTTAACAGTCCTTTTCGTTTACATATCTTTAAAAAAAAGGTTCTTTTAGTTCATAATTAATAAATTCATAGGAGTATTTTGATAAAAACCTTTTATTATTTTATTTTTTTGCCTAGGCAGTATGGTATCTTGACAAAAGCCTGAAATGGAACCTACACACGAGGCTAAAAAAACATGAACTAAACCCTTCTGTCAATAGAAAATAAATTGCTAACCTACAGAGTTATACCTAAGCCAATCTGGACATACGGAATAGAGATATGGGGGGGGGGCAGCCAAAAAAGTGAAACATTATGCTAATCCAATCCTTTCAATCAAAAGTCCTGAGAACAATAGTAAATGCCCCATATTACGTCAGCAACAAAACCCTTCATAATGATCTTAATATACCCTACATTCTTGAACTCATCCCTTCCAAGTTCATGAAAGTCCGTAGTAACCTATCCAACCACCCTAATCCCGTAGCACAGTCATTATGCTGGGCCACTCATCCCTATAATCCTCCTCGGAGACTAAAATGGCATTGGCCTCGTGACCTGCTGTAAATACGCTACAGTAGAATCCCTTGCAATGGCCAGTTTCTCCAATCATGTCCTGAGCGTATGTGGCTCTCGCGCTCTTGGTCAGCCTCCACTGGCGCGGCTAACGGAGGAGCACGTGGGACTTACCAAGACTTAATTCTTTCGAATGCGAGGGAGCTGACAACCATATGGATTTGGGAGGTCTCTGGGCTGTTTGTAAATATTGTATGAATGGGCGAGTGAATAATGAATTGTAAATATGGTATGAATGAGAACATATATCACAATTACTTATTACCTAATTAGTAATTCTTGTTTGTAATTTTAGCACAGTAAAGAAGTTTCAATAATAATAAAAACATTAAGTAAATTAGTGATTTTTTTTTTTTATAACTTTAACTTAAGGCATTAGTTGAGGAAAAGTTTACTCAGCTAAGGTCACTTTGATTAAAACATTGACTTATTGTCTTTATGAACAAAGAGAGCTGGCCACTGTCCTATTAGTATTTCATGAGCAGTGTCACACGGACTCTTACTCTAATACATTATATGCAAATTCATAATACATCTGCCTCAGTATATTCAGAAAGTTTCCTCCCCTTCTATTTACCCTCTATTTCATTTGCTTGCATGGCAGCTTCGTCCGGGGGAATACCTGAAACAAGTTGCCAGAAAATAACAGCTTTTCAAAATGGTGGCCAAATGAAACAGTTATATTTTTGCGCCAAGTCTGAAGAGAGAGGCTCTACTTTCAAACCTCTATTGCTTTCTATAAGTTATAGGATACAATGGGAGTTATGACGGACTCGGTGTATGACTTGGGGTAACGCCTGCTGGGGAACACCCAGAATGAATGGGATAGGGTAGGGCAGCAGGTCACGCACATGTGGAGCAGTCATTGACTCCCGAGAAATACTAAAACGAAAAAACTTTCTACTAGAGCAAAAGCCAATGTTTTTTTTTTGCTGTTTCCATTCCTTTGCAAAACATCTAAGCTGCCGTTAAAATATGAAGCAATAGGTTATACAATACTTGTTAGATCTCTATTAACCTATGCGTCACGTATCTTTAAGTACGACATGTACTAGTTACTTCCTTAAACTGCAGAGAACACAGAATCAATATTCCTAAGAACAACAAGAAATTCACCAAGGCATACTGTCCTCCCCACTACAACCACTGTCATTGACTTTATTAATAACGCAGTAAAATAAAGCACTCAAAGGTGTCTTGGAAATTATAAGCGTATAGTGATTCAGTACAAGGCTTAGTGTTTCAACTAGAAAACTAGAAAGAAGATTCATAAATACATTAATTTTATCCACTAAAAATATGTCTATTAGTTAAAGGATTATTGTTTTCGTTTTCCTGCCTATAAATAAGTATATGTTTTAGTCTTGACGGATTAATTGCATTTTAGTTTTAGATTAGAAGCTCTCTGCCGTCTGGCAACTGTATGAGCGCATGTACAAAAATACTGTTCATGTGCGAGTATTCTAACAATTTAGAAACAAACGTCATGTTAAAAAAGGATCGAGATCTTTAATTATTTAGTACAAATTATTAAGTATTAATCTGTTATAACCTAGTAATTAGTAATTGTCGACACTTTAACTAATGTTTTATGGATATTTCAGTATTATGTCGTCACAACACCAAACGAGTGTATCTCCTTGTAAAGGCTTATGTCTCTAGGCTTAGCAGAGAATTAACAACGCCCAGCACAGAGGGCTGAGGGAGGGGCGAAAAGATGAACCCGCATTCTTTTGGGCGGGGAGGGAAGCGCGACCCATTTTCAATTTTGGCGACCACCAAAGGAGAGGGGGGACGTTGCAAGACAGATAGCTACTTAGAACGTACTTCATAAATACATTAATTCCCAGTTAGCCGAGGAGGGGTGACTTTGCCTGTCGAGGGTCCCTTCCGGCGCCCCCCCACTCGCCTTATATACGACTGTCATTTGTTCTCACCCTTAATTTGGGGAAGCAGTAGAGACAGTTACGCTAAAAATAATTGCTAGACCTGAAGTTTATCTCGGCTGGGCTTATTCGTTGAATTACGTTAGATACAACCAGTGTATCCTGAGTATTTCAGCTTCCTTCGAAAATTTATTTTAATTATTGACACGCATACTAGATAATCCCACGGGTTGGCAACTTGTGCGAACACGCTACATAAAATTCTCCAAGGAATTTTTTAAAAAATTAGTACGTCTTTCGGATTGATGTTGATACTTCTCCACTTATTTTTATTTTTTTTTTTTTAAGTAAGTCAGAAATATTTCATAATGCCAGTCCATAGTCAGCCATGAATGTTATGAAATGGCTTGCACTAATAAGACAATATGTGAGGCATTTACTAATTAACATAATGGGATAATTTTTTTTTTCTCGCAAATTTGAATACTGTTTTAATTCTAAGTTCTAGACGGTCTTTACCAGCAGGCAAACTTTACCCGCTCAAATCGGGTCAAATCCTTCAGGAAATGAGGTCATAAAATGCCGGGTTTCAAAACAAAGGGGTAAGTACAGTCAGCTCTCATTCCTGCCGCTTCGTGCACCCCTATCGCACCCTAACAATCAACCATGATGTTTGTTGCTTGTTGACAGGTAACTTTCAATCTATTTAAAAAAATAAAATAAATGGTTCTCTGATTTGACAACTATAGCAGTCTTGAGTCCTGGAGTGTCCGTTGCTTTTTAAAAACATAGAGACGTCCACAAAATTTTAGCAAAACATTTCAGAAAAACAGGGATCAACCTTCCTGAACTTGTTTTTTATAAGAATATTGAAATTACTAGTGAAGCTTGTTTATTATAACCATATAGTTTTCCTGTGTGTTTTATTTTTCAATGTTTTTAAACTTTGAGGACATTAATTAATAATATTTGCCTTAACATTTAATTACATATAACATTATGCCTTAACATTTGCCCTATAAAATCTTTTTAATTATTGTTTTTGCTTTTTGATGAAGCTGAATACTGATTTATTGCGATCAAGGCGTTGACTTTAAGTATTTTATTTTATTTTAATATATAAAACAGTTGTGTTAAAATGAGTTCCTAATATTTTGTTTTTTCTAAGAGTAGATTATTGAAAAGATTTGATTTGACAAGAAGTAAATAAAATTAATCAACACTGTAACACCCCCGTACCTACCGGAAAATAGGAAATTTTCCTTTGGAAGAGGTTGAGAAATCAGGGAACGGGAAGTTAGGAACCAATTTATAACCGGGAGAATTGGTTGGGAAAGATACAAATAAAAACGATACATAAACTCCTTTTTCTACGCCAAAACTACTGTTTTATCAAATTTAATAACTCATTTTAAACAATTTCTATAACACATAATACTCATTGTATATTGATATAATAATTGAATGTCCTAAGCTCCCACGGGGATTAATGTCCCCCACACCAAGTGAATTTGCTCGAGTTACCTTTAATACAGTCCTTTCCTAAGATCTATCTTTCCTCCTTTAGATCACTCACTATTTCTCACAGGTATCTCAGTACACTCAATCGAAGCTTACACACACACGAGATAACCTTCCTCGTTTTGTTACAACATGTGTTCTTATTCTTTCAATGCTGATCTCAAAGGCACGCGTTTATCCTCTTCCAGCCGTCTAGGAAGTGCAGATACCAGTCGGTGCCGGTAATCTAATCTCTCGGAATGGTACATACTCAACGCTGTTTGTTACAAACACCATATAATTTCATTATTTGTTATACACCCACATTCCACCGAAAGGAGATATGTCTATTTTTGAAAATTTGATTAAATGATTAAGAAAAATTTACTGAAAAGTCAATATACCCTGCAAAACACAAACCTAATATACAAAGAAGGCTTACTTGTCAGAATTTATTCTATCAATGGAAAACTTTTTAATCGGGTTTTTTGAATTTTGAGTTATCCCTTTATGTTAGTAGACACCTCATTTTATGTAATAATCAGATCTATTAGTGGACAATTTTCGATTTTTAGTTCGACAATTCGAAAGCATCGGGTCTTAAACAATCAACGACAAAATATAATATTTGTAAAGACCATTTAAAACATACAAATAAAATCAATTCATTTCCTGTATTTACATAATAAAAAAATCTTATGCCAATATGCAATGCATCTTTCATGGATCAAAAACAAAATACTAAAATCATCGGTCTTTATTAAGAATAAAATCTTTGAAGTCGGAAACAAGATGACAATAGAAAAATAAATCTTCATAAAATATTATGCCCTATAATTGTATGCTTGGGTAATTTATCAATGTTACCAATATTATGATCTAATGGGCTCTCACTATATTTAAAAAGTTCTATAAATTTTATGATTGTCACTTTCAAAATATATAGAATATTCCAGCGTTAGCAAAAATGGTTTAAGCCATATTCGAGTGGATGGGTTTGTTCTGACATTAACTTGCGTCGATTAAACAATGATTTTAATTAGTACGTTGGCCAACAAAGGTTATTAATTTTAAATTCAAAGTTATAAACAGGTTCAAATATGTATTATTTCATAGACTGTTAACGTTTTCTTTTTGTTTTTAGGACCTGATATTACACGGAAATGTAATATCTTTCTTAGCCTAAGCCGGTTTCATTGTACGAATACAATCAACTTAAATCTGAATTTACGCCTACCTATGAACCCAAAATGATAAAATTATATATATGTAGAAACTTCTTTATTGTGATAAAATTACAATCTGCCCTATTGTGGAATAAGTAATTGTGATAAATGTTCTCATCCATACCATATTTGATAAAATATTAATGTATGAAAATTTTATAAAAAAAAATCTCAAATAGTGGGCATGAAAAATAAAGAGTTGTGGACATTTACATACCTCAAGAGAGAAGTGTTATGAATAGTTCGGAGACATGTTAGGGACTGGAGAGATATTAGTGGTAGGAGGTGGGGGGAGGGTTGGGCATCTGCTGTGACAAGTGGGAAAAAGAAATTGGAGAGGGAAGGTAGGAACATGAATTTGTCTCTATGACTAATTTAAATGATCTGTTTTGATTCGTAAATTGTGACTTGATAGCGCATTTAGATTTCTGTAGACGTATTTGGCTGGATTTTGTTGGAAAAATTAGATATTCATAAAATGTATTTATGGAAGATGTTTCAACATAATATGCTCGTATGCATCAGGCCTTTATTCGGGAAGCTCTGGAAATGGGAGTGAGAGAAGGGAAGGGTGTCTTTTATTATTGTTTAATAGTTATGATTGTACACATTTATATTTTAATAATTAATATTAAATTAATATTAAATATTAAATAATTAATTGTTTCAGAATAAAACATAAGCCAGCTGTTACGATTTTCAAGCCCGAAGGGAGAGTCTCTACTTTAAAACATGTACAAGGTCTTTCGTATGTTTGTCTCGCGGTATGTTCTACGACATAGACCGTAGAGATTATACAATTGATTGGAAATTGTTAATGAAAAATTCAACAAAAACCCTGGCTACGCTGTAAATAATTTGGTTAATATATAATGACGTTAATAAAAACTTGAAGGAGATTATATACTATATATACAAACAACCCTCGCGTGCGAATGTCAGCCGCGTCACTGGATAAGAGCCCGCTGAGGCTGACCAAGAGCGCGAGAGCCACAGACGCTCAGGACATGATCGGAGAAACTGGCCATTGCCAGGACTACCACTGATTCCAAAATATTAAGTGTTTTTCGTTTCTAAATCATTTAATAAGTTTTAGGTTATTATCTTTACAGTATTTTACTCCTTGTACGGCATTTATGTATATTTGTAGTAGAGTAACGATTAAAAAGTAATATCAGTGAAAGCCAGGCGACCGATCCTTGCTAGAATGATATAACGCTGAATTATTCTGCTCGTTCCTCCCCGGGGTAATAATTCGGAAAGACAGATTTTAGATACGACAGTGCCATTATTTCGGAACTTGGACCATTACTCTGAGTCAACACAGGCATGAATCGCAACGTATGCAAACCGTCTCATACATACATTTAGAAACGTGATAGTGGGAGTCACGTGCTTATAGCAGGCCACGAGGCCACTGCCGTTTCAGTCTCCGAGGAGGGTTATAGAGATGAGTGGCCACTGTGACCACTATTGGTGCAGTGCAATGACTGTGCTAGGGGATTAGGGTATTTGGATAGGTTACTTTGGAATTTTATGAACTTGGAAGGGGTGAGTTCAAGAATGTAGGGTATATTAGGATCGTTATGAAAGGTTTTGTTGCTGACGTAATAAGGGGCGTTTACTATTGTTCTCAGGACTTTTGATTGAAAGGATTGGATACGCTTGATGTTCGACTTTTTTGCTGTCCCCCATAGCTCTATTCCGTAAGTCCAGATTGGTTTAAGTATAACTTTGTTGATTAGAAGTTTATTTTCTATTGAGGGATGGGATCCTTCGAAGTAGTCTGTACAGTTCTCCAAAGCGTCTGTTTAGTTATTGTCTTTCTAGCCTCGTGTGTGGGTTCCATGCTAGTCTTTTGTCGAGATGGAAACCTAAATACCTTACTGTCCCGGATACATATGGACACATTGGAGAGGAATTGAATTTAACTAGTGGACAGGACTTGCAGCTGAGGGTAAAGGTTATGTGGGAACATTTTGCTTCATTAACTTAGATTCGCCATTGGTTGCACCAATACTCGATCTCATCATCAAAACCAACAAGGTGTTTTTGAAGGTTTTGGGATGCTATATCGGGGTCTGGGTGGGATGACAAGACTGCAGTGTCATCTGGAAATGTTGCCAAGAAGGTATTGGTGGTAGTGGGGACATCAGCGGTGTATAGATTATAGAGGATGGGGCCCAGGACGCTGCGCTGTGGAACTCCTGCTTTAATGGGATAGTAGTTAGAGTATTCTAAACCACAGCGGACTTGGAAGAAGCGATTTGAAAGGTAGGACTGTAGGATTAGGGTCTGTGGTAAATATCTTTTGAGCTTGTAAAGCAAACCTGCGTGCCAGACCCTGTCAAAAGCTTGAGCTATCGAATCTATCTATTCAGGATTTAAAATTGAGATTATCTTAATCATGGTCAGATATGCAATACAGACGGTAACACAAAATGAAGGCTAATGAAAACGCAAAAAAATACAGTTTTGGGTGGCAAAAATTCGCAGATTTCTTTAAATTTGGTAGTTAATTAAATGATTTTATTATTAATATTAAATTATATATACTATTAATTTAATGAGATTTTAAGCAATTCTATGTACCCTCTAACATTGGCCGTAAAAATGAAACTTTTAAGGGATATTTAACAGTGAATTTAAAGTCATTTGCAGATGTTTTTTTGGATACTGTTTAAGTTACTTAGATTTTTTTTTTATTCGGTGGTAAAACGAATAAAAAACACAGAGTAGTTATTCACAATGATTGAATAAGCGTTTAACAGATTCCATTGACTGCAAATTCCACAAAAACTTATTTGCTTATCCAAATCTACTTGTCAACTCCTTATTCAGCAATACTTTTCTTCGACGCCTAAAACGGCGGTGGCCTCAATCAATTATAAATTTATATAAATGTCGTTGGATCTTGCAACAGGGCATCGTCGCAAATTGTGCCTTGAGCGTCTGTGGTTCTCTTGCCCTTTCTCTGGTCTTCACCTCGTAGCGAACCGGTCGAAGGGCGAGCTCCGTTGCTTCTGGCCCTTTCACCAGCTTGCTATAGGAATCGCCTTAGGAGTGGTGAGCACCTCCTGGGCAGAATGTGTATGTATATATTGTATGCATGGAAATAATACACTAGTATGAATGAATTCTTACATCCCAATAATGAATGCTGCTCAAGCAAATTTTAATTTTTTAAATAACGTTCTTTTAAAATAAAATGTATCTTCGGATATTTCTTTCTTTACACATTAATTTATATCATTTGGATAAATACAGATGAGTTCATAACTATGTAAAAATGATTCTGTGGAAACAAATAAAAATCTTTTAAATTATGAAAAACGGCGAGGCCGATGATTGGATCAACTTATACACCTGTAGGTACAACGTTAGCCAATGGAAGGTCAGGTAGAGAGGATTCCATTAGGAACGCCCCCCCCTCCTGTTGCTAAAGCTGAGTGTATTCAAAAGTATAAAGTACATTTCAGGTAGGCTCCATTCCACCTGTCCCCGGACAGGTCCGTTCGTAAAACGTTGGCCTCCCCCCTCCACCACAAGTAGCGCAGCAAACCAGTGGCGTACCTTGGGCGGTCCCTAATTAGCCACCCTTATTCGAGAGTGATTATTAACAATTACTCAACGTAAATAAATAAAAATTATTTCTTTTGTTTAAACAGATATCACACATAATGATAAAATGTAAGTTTGTTTATATGTTTAGTTTTCTTGCTTTTATCAAGAAAAGTCTTGAATGACATTGTCAAATTTTATAGCACAAGTTGTTTTTCTATAGAAAGCACCGCTTCATTTCAGTTTAATCACTCATCGTGGAACGATCGTTTTTAAATAGTTTTAATTTGGGAAAGCTCCGTTCACAACTAGCGTCTCTGACTGATATTGTTAAAACAATTCTTGACAATATTACTACGTTGGGGACAGATTCTACCAACCTATATGTTTGAATAAACATTAGAAGACCAAGAGTCCCTTGCCCGTTTTTCCCGATGCAGACATCATATCCTGGATTTTCCTTTCAATGTACCTGTTATTCGTCAGTGTCGACGTCAATGTCAATTATTCACTCGACGTTTAAATTTCGGTTTAAAATATTATATTGCAGTAATTCTCTTGAAACAATCTGCCCTTTGAAAAGCGTTTTCTTTAGCAGTTCTAATTTTACCCCCAGGTAACCTGTCCCCATCACCAATATCAAATTTACAGCGCACGTGTCTTCTTTCCTCGCTTATTAAGCGTGAAAATGCCGACGCAGAGTCATATCAAGTATATGGGGAGAATGGAAAAATCCCACATTCCAATCACTATTTTTTTTTTTTTTTTAAGAAGATAAAAAATTGTTGCATTTGCTTCCAAAATTAATGAAATCCATAATTCATATAACCAAATATCCAAATAAATTTTTAGTTTTTCTGTAATATGAAAGCAAAAATGGTGAAAAATGACTAAGATGAACCAAATTCAATTAAATTATTTGATTATAATTAACATCCTAATTTACAAAAATAAACAAAATTAATATTTTAATTCAAATCTATTTACAAGTAAATTTACTATTAACAATTTGAGTACATTTTGCAATATTTCAAATTTAGAATGAAGATCCAATATGTCTATGGAAGTGAAAATAGGTACTTATGTAGGTATAAAATTTAAAAATAAATAACTCAGTCATAACTAGGCATGTTCTTAAAAAAAGGAAAAAATTTCACTAAAGTTGCAAGATCTTACCAAAGATTTTAACACAGGAAAATAAAATTTTATAATTTTACTCATAGATCCCAACAATGCTTTCACCTTTGTTTAGAACTATCATTTTTAATGTGATGAAAATTGAAAGCTTTTAGGGTACATTTGAAATAAAATGTTTCCTATTAAAATTCTTTTTTTTTTGAACTAAAAAATCATAGCACTTTACTATTTATGGAAGTATTAATAACACTGTGATCAAATAATTGTAAAACTTGCCACTGGTTGAAGAGTCCATTGTGAATAAAGAAACACCATTAAAATGTGCCGTGTTACAAGACTGGAAACTCTACTCAAATGAAATTGGTTATACATACATTCTAATCTCGGAAGCAAATTTTGACACTCGGCTACAAATCCATTGACCAATACCAAACAAGACATTTGATTTTTGAAGTTTTATCCACCGGGATCAGAACGCATTTTTGTTAAATTGCATACTTGTTATAATCGTTGATTCTGTTGATTACAACTTTATTATGTTATTTATTTTTATATAATTTAGACAAAAATGCCATCCGATGTGGATAGCCCCCTTCTCACCTAGGAACGCTAGTGGAACAAACTCTACGATACTACAAGCAGCAAGAGTAAGAAATCATGCACTAATTTGATATTTTTTTAGTACCGGGAATGTTTAGGCCCTAATGGGTCTCTGTAATATCCCCGCGGGTTATGTTCCTGTAAAACCACGCGAATGTAGAATTCAAAGACAAAAACACATGCGATTTGTTATACATAAAGATACATTTAAATCTTGTTTTTTTATAATTTTTAATTACAGAATGTGTATAATTGACATATTTATGTAAGGGTTTGCAAGTTTAAATTAAATGGGCTTGTATATGGTAATAAATAACGTTCTATCTGTGATTGTTTGGCTGATTGTGTTTGTGCTATTTGAAGTTCAACGTATTGGGTCGTCGTGGCTTCAAATTCCCTCTTAAATTTCTAAACAAGGAATTAGCTTATATTTACTTATGAAAACCTCACTAATATTCATATGATTCTCATTTAAGTCAGTCTTGTTCTTACAGACAGAAAATGTCGGTTCCGGTTAGCAAAGAAAAAAATTCAATTTTTTCAATCGGTTTTTGTTGCATACATGAGTACCTGCGTACTAATAAGTATAATGATAAGAACCTGCGTTCAATCTTTCTACTGTACATACTTGAAATGGTTTAAACACAATAAATTGTTTTTTTTTTCTTTTTTAATCCACGTATAGTATACAATCCGTGTTTGTGCCATTATTCCACAGTTGTATATTCGCGAAAAATCAAAACTTGTGGTGTCAAACACGTGAATGTTGAAGAAAAGTGTAGAACTAGAGAAATAACCTAAAACTTATTAAATGATTTAGAAACGAAAAACACTTAATATTTTGGAATCAGTGGTAGTCCTGTTTCTCCAATCATGTCCTGAGCGTCTGTGGCTCTCGCGCTCTTCTCAGTCAGCCTCCACTGGCTCGTATACGGTGGCGCGGTGGGTGGAGGAGCGTGGGGGACTTCCCAAGACTCCGCTCCCTCTTTCGTACGCGAGTGAGGTGACAACCATGTGGATTTGGGAGGTCTCTGGCCTGTCTGTAAATACTGCATGAATGAGTGAGCGAATGAAGAACTATAAATATAGTATGAATGAGAACATTTATCGCAGTTACCTATTGGCCAATAAATGGCAGATTGTAATTCAATATAAGATTGTTAAATGTCAAACCATCTTGATTACTAAACATTGTCTTTTCAAAAGACAACAAATACCTATGAATAGCAATATTAAAACCGGCTAGGAACATATTTAATACCTGCTTTCTGCTGTCTCTCAAAATATTATTTATTAGAGCAGCCATGGGTTTATTTTCATTTTTTAAAAATAATTATTATATGGATAGTTAAACTAATTCTGTCAATTAGGCAAAATACGGGGGGGGGGATGAGATTACTATCAACATTTCAGAATTTCAGATTGAGAAATGTCAAGAAAGTTACGTTTCAGAATGGCTCAGCAATTCGCATTATATATCCTCAGCTCCATGGTGTTAAGTCAAATCATATAAACTTTTGCGTGTCACTCCCCCCCCCCTCCAAGTGGTGGGAACACACTTATTTGAATAATTAAATTTGAAAAGTTTCACTCTCGCACCGAAAGTGTTGAGTTTATATTCTGACGTACTGAATCTTATACTAGCAATTTCTCACCTTCCGCACCTGACTCCGGCAACTGATCAATCCACAGCTTATTATAGCAACCTCTTGCGTTAATTTTTTTTTTTTTTTTAGTTTAACGTCAAGCCCAAAGGGAGAGGCTCTATTTACGGTGAAGTACAAACCTTCTTTTGTCTGGTTGTGATGAATTTTAAAAATCAGATAAAATGACTTGGTTTACGTTGTTATTGCTTTGGTTGAGATATTATAATAGTAAGTATGTGAGAACAAATACAATAAATGATATTACCCACTAAAAAAGCTTTTGCCAGCCATAAATATAAATAGCTGTTTTAATCTCATCAGATTTTAGTCAACAAAATTAGGCCGCTTGTATTTTTTCTAATTTTGATTTTCAGCGAACAAGATGGTTTTCCATATGAAATGAGATAATTTGGTAATTACTATTGAATTTTTGAAACTGAGCTCAATATGGTATACAACTGTTTATTATTTAATTACTTATAATTTTTCATATACATTACTTTGTTTTGTTTTTCAGCGTTTTCGGGTAGAATTAACATAAAAAATGTAGAGGTGTGGCATTTATGCCGAATAGGAGGTGAAAATCTAAATTATTTATTTAAATTATTATTATTTATTATTATTATTTAAAAAATTAATTATTTATATTCTAACCAACACACACTCACTCCACACTCCAAAATGAGCATATCTTTAAATTTTACACGATTTGAACAAAAATAAATGTTGCAGAAAAAGGCTTTAGAGACTCTCTAATAAGTTTTTTTTTTAGTCGCCTCTTAAGGCAACTTCAGGACCTTGAATAATATAATTTTTCAAAATCATTGTTCCACAATTCTTATAGGAAGGGCATATATACAACCACTCACAGCATATTGCTTGTTTTGTTGGACGGAGAACAATTTTAAAAAATATATATCTGGGAGATTTGGTATGCAGTAGAAGAGGAGTGGAAAAATGATTAATCAAAAAAATTGAATGATTAGTGAAAAAAAAGTACATCATTCGCAGTCCTGAAGAGGCGAAACGTCCATGTAAAAATAAAAATATTCATTGGAGAGTATTGGATTGGAGA
The DNA here is from genome assembly GCA_930367205.1 of Acanthosoma haemorrhoidale. Taxonomy (NCBI): domain Eukaryota; kingdom Metazoa; phylum Arthropoda; class Insecta; order Hemiptera; family Acanthosomatidae; genus Acanthosoma; species Acanthosoma haemorrhoidale. The sequence continues at coordinate 59,410,967 of OV884009.1, read as the reverse complement.
ATAAAAATTGGAGGAGGCTGGAGGTAAAAATTAATTAATTATTAATAACCACTAAAGACATATTATGGAATCTGCAGTATTTGAAGGGGGGCCTTTAGAGCTTACGGTTTTGAAAGCCTAACAGACAAAGACAAAGAAGCTGAATTGTAATATTTCATACATATTTCTTTCGATTTCAATAGTGTTATTTAGTACTGGCATCGATATCTCGATGTATCGAATCATATTTGGATGAGTAATCACCAGATTAATGCGTTATTGTAGCTTTGGACTATTTAGTATAGCAAGACGGGACCCACTAGACTAAAGAAGGCCATCCAAACGGGTAATTGTTAATGGGCAAGCCACCCCTTGGAGAAAACGTCAGACTGACGTTGACACAAAAAAAAAGGTCCGCTTTTTCATTAAGACAAAAGCCACGACCACAATATCGGTTATTTCCTTATTATCGGTTATTCCAGCAAATTATTAGGTACCTCATAAAATGAGAATTGGCTCAAGATTTATCATTTAAATAAGGCTTTCTTCAGTAATGTTGTATTTGCTATTTACAGGTTTTTATTTTATAATATCATAAGATCTCTGTTTTAAAAAATACAATTCGCTTCTACAAAATTATCAGTTGGGATGTAAGAATTCAGACCGGAAGCAGCGGAGTTTCCCCCGCCTCCCTTTCCGTTCGTTTTACCATGAGGTAGATGAGAAAGACCAGAGAGAGATGAGAAGAGAGCCACAGACGCTCACAAAGCGGAAATGAGCGGGGACAGCCTATACCTATTAACAATAGGTCGTGAGGATACCACCATTTAGGCGACCTGGTGGGTTGTGAGGATGAGTGTCACAGCAAAATGAGTTGACAAGAGGATTTGGATGAGCGTTAGGTTTTTGTGGAATTTGAAAAATCTTGAGGGCACAACGTCAAGAACAGTGCTGAAGGGATGAGTTTGTAATGTAAAAGGGAGCGTTGACTACAGTTCTGAGGACTTTGGATCGAAATGTTCGAATGTTTGGCTGTCACCCGTAGTTTTCTAGTCCGTAAGTCTAAATTGGTTTTAGCAACTGTTTGAACACGTGAAGTTTGTTTTCTAGTGTAAGGGTAGAGTTTCTGTTAAGTAGTCTGAGTAACTGTCCAAAACATCTGTTTAATTATCTTTTCTCAAGTAATTTATTTTATATAAAACTAAAACCTGGAGCTATCTTTCGTACTCACGAAATAAGCCATGACAAATTACAAATTTGTTGCCGAAACCGAAGGCTCTCCCTTTCAAGCAGGGCTCATAGGGTGATTCATGATTGCAGTTGTAAGAAAATATCAAAAAGTCAAGTGCGATCCATCACATAATTAATGGTTTTGTTCCGGTTGCAAAAATGGTTTGATTGACAATCATTAATAATCGCCAGCTGAAAAAAAACTTACTAGCCGAGCTAGTCTTGCACGGATGAGAATGTTGGCAATATGAACTCTCGCAATGACCGTAAGCCTAAGACGGAAGCTGAAGGTTGGGGTACCTTGTGACCCCTTAATTTAAATCGTTTAAGTCGTGACGCCCAGGTTCAAGAGTCAATTTTTGGTTATTAATTATTAATAATTTCGGAATCTATACCACAAAAAAAGTTGGTTATTTTAATGACTTTTTAGTGATTTTCAGTAATATCCACTTAATCCCTAAAATATAATGAATCAATCACATATTGTTAATTTGATACCCTGCTCAAAATTATAGAGAAATATATGTATGTTTTTAATGAAATATTTATTATCCCTCGTCATTTTCAGGCATGGAAAATTTCATTTCTCTAGTTTGAACATGGGACTTCCAAAGGCTAGAACAGAAACATGGTGACATTTTAACATAATATAAGCGACATTATAAGGGTTTCTGATTTCTAAGAAAAATCAACCCTTTAAGTGATCCAATCGATTTGATTGGACACCCTTCAGTAATTAAGGGTGGGAAAAAACAGGATATTCATGACTATTGATAAAATGAAATAGATTTAGTGTTCGCTTGGATCTTTGAGTCCTTCATTGCACGAGAGAAATTCTATCTATATCGCACGTATGCGTATTTTAAAAATAAAATTCAGGAACTGAGCTGGTTTTTATCGCTTGGGTAAGTTGAGAACGGAACTTTTACTAAGTTTTAATTTTTTAATGGACGTTCCATTATCATACATCAGGAAAAGTTTTACACTTTTATTCAAGCTTTTTTTTATCTTTAAACTCTTTTATTTTAAAACAATTTGCTGATATTTTTTAATAAGCGTATATGTCATGAGTTTATGCCTGCCCAGTGGAACGTGAAAAATTATGGCTTTTCATATACCACGTCGAAGCTCTTTATTTTACCCCTCCTCACGTTATATGATATTAGGCCGTATATCCACGTGACTGCTTGGAAATCGGTTATAAATTTTCAGCTAAAACTGGTAAACGTGTCTAAATTTTCAATGTCAAGTTATGTCAGACCGTCGTCATAGTATTACTAGCCACTGTATTAGACTATGTACAAAAACAAATTAAAAAAAAAAAAGCTTTAGAGTCTCTCCAATTTTTACATCGTAAGGGGACATTTCGCCTATTGACTATGAATAATAAAATATTTCAAAAATCATTCAATTATCATTGGAAAAACATTTGAAGTCCTTTTTGAAAAATTTGTTTTTTCTCATAGTGTAAATTTTATATTCAGGTTTCTCTTTTTGGAGTGTTAGCTCTTTAGATATTATTGTATTAGTTATAAAGAGCTAATTGGATATTATAACTACAATAAGGAAATACCACCAATATCTCATCGTAAGAAATAAGTAATAAGTTATTTATAGGTTGACCGTACGAATGAGCGAGTGAATGAACGTTGTAAATATGGCATGAATAAGAACATTTATCACAATTACTTATTGCCCAATAAGGCAGATTGTAATTATATCATAATAAAGTTGATATAGACGAAAAAAAAAAAAATTACGGCTAACCTTTTAAAATAACCCCTTGGGTTTTTAAGGGGAGATAATTTTCCCTTATAAATAAAATCAATCTCCAAGGGGGATCTGTTCGGTAATTCAGTTTTGGAGTAGTCAGTATAATCTTTCAGCAGCACTGGTCTTTTTAATTATTATTATAGTCATGATATCTATATAGCGGTGATAATAGTGTTAATATATTTATATTTCTAACGATGGCACAAAACAATTCATTATTTATAATGTTGGAGAGTGGTGAGTGACGGTTGAATACGACAGAAATAAGATAAATGTGGCGGTCGGTAAGGCGGTTTCAAAAAGGAAAACGTTTCTTGGTACGAGTAAAAGATAGTCGATCTATTCCAAATATTGGAACAATCCTAAAACCAACGTCTCTTCCGATAGCAGTACAGCATTCCTTTCACAGCTGCTTAAGCCTACAGTAAAAACCCTTGCTTAGAAATTTCAAAAATACTTTAATATACGCAAAATATTGTAACGATTTTCTTCTTCGCTAAAAATAGTTGTATTTATTTATTTATAAAAGGTAAAAGGGCATTCATAAAACTCACGGAATAATTGTTTATTTTTCAATGAGTAGATTCTTTGATGGTGATGGATGGTCTTTTTAATTTTACTGGTTCTCTCCCTCAACATGTGGTCTCTCTTTAACAACAGGTCCACTACCTCCACACAATACCTCCCTGAACTGCCATTGAGAAGTTTGAGAAGCTCCTTCTATACTCAGCGTGAACTGCATGAATCAAAAGACCGTCTTGTATTCTAAACACTGCTATTTATGAGCAACTTGCCCCTACTCAAAATATCTGGTTAACTCAGGAGGTCCTTCATACGCAGGTCTTGGTGGAAAAGTCCACAAATTATTTCAATTAAAAACTACCTTCTTAAAATCAATCTAATTTGCTTATAAAAACATCATTTCAAAATGTAATACTTCGTCCATTTTAAAACCTCAATCGAATTGTGCTTGTAACCAAACTAAAGTAAAAAAAAAAAATTTGTTGAGTCTTAATTCACACAATTTTGTTCCAGCTGCGAAAACGATAGTAATAATTTTTTATAACTATATTCCCGACACGTATTTAATTATACATGACATCGAGTTCACTTCTTTCATGCCCAACTCAATATGATTGGATCAAGTTCATGTGATATATTATTCTCAATGTCATATAGGGCTTGATAGAATCATTTTATGTATTCAAAAATATTTCAAAAAAATCATTACACTCTTCTCTGACAGGGCAATAAGTATTTTGGGTAAATTATCTCATTCATACCATATATATAGTATTATATTAATTCTAAAATTTCATTATACTTTCATTCAATATAGACATACCACAAGAAAAACAACAACAGAACGCCTAGGAATTCCTCAAACTCATATGCAGGAATGCTAACCCCAAGCCAAAGTGAATGAAATAGGGAGTAGGGAAAATTAGGTGACCACCACGCTCCTGCAGCCACAATATTACTAGATAGTTACAGCACATAGACTGAAAGAGGGTGTGAGAACCGCAGACGCTCTGGACTAAGAGGAAATACTGGTCAGTGCCAGGTAGCGAGATATGAAGGCCATTGCCATTTCAATCTCCAAGGAGGATTGTAGAGTTGTGTGGAAATGGATAGGGATTTTGGGGTTAGGATAATTTTGCATGGAAAAGAAATTAATGATACTTTTAATACCTTCATGTTATTATAGCCCAGCAAAGAGCCAAAATATGTCGCTCAGTGTTAATCAAGATACTTAATTTGATAATCTACTCAGTAAGAAAAAAAAAAATTTATTTTTCAGTTACTGAACAACAACTTTATTATGATAAAATTAAAATTCGCCTCATTGGGCAATAAGTAATTGTGATAAATGATCTCATTCATACTATATTTACAATTTTCATTCACTCGCTCATTCATACAGTATTTACAAACAGCCCAGAAACCCCCAAGTCCAAATGGTTGTCACCTCCTTCGCATGCGAAAGAGGAAGCGAAGTCTTGGGAAGTCCCCCACGCTTCTCCGTCAGCCGCGTCACTGGATACGAGCCAGCGGAGGCTGACCAAGAGCGCGAGAGCCACATAGCTCAGGACATGATTGGAGAAACTGGCCATTGCCAGGACTCCCACTGTCACGTATTTATAGCAGGTCACGGGGCCACTGCCGTTTTAGTCTCCGAGGAGGATTATAGGGATGAGGGGTGCAGTGCAATGACTGTGCTAGGGGATTAGGGTGGTTGGATAGGTTCAAGAACCACGATCATTTCAATTATCATTTCAAATCTCAGCCAATTAACATGAACCATTGAGTTGGCAGTCTTTTTTATGGCGTTTTATTCTAATTGAAATCTCCATGCAATATTTTATTTGGTCAAAGATTTGACCGACAATCACCGGAATAGACTCACAGAGGTGGAACCTAGGGGATTTCGGACTTCGAGATCAATGAAACCCTTCGTAATGTGTTCTACTGCTAGTGGCTTTACCATATATCAGCGAAACTAAATGGAATAGCTAAAAATAACCCAGTTTAAGCTCAACATCGAATTAACTTTCAATTCATCGAACCCCTGCGGTATTCAGTGTGTGCCGTTCTCACGGTACTCATTTCGTTCCAGGGCTTTTAATATACCCCAAAATTCCCCGTTTTGTTCCCATATACAAAGAATTCATCCAATTGTAAAATTTTCCTGGAACAATGGGGAACCAGCTAATCGCTGCTTGGTAAAAGGGTTAATCTATGGCCGCTGTTTGTTTAAAGGATATGAGAAAAATAATTGTTATTCTGTTTTCGAAGAATTCGGGGACATTCCTTTGACGAATAACTAAAATTTAAATGAAGAAGCCATTTATTATATGTGTTAAATAATCACTTTGACGCTGGCTGACTCAAGAGATGGATATTTTACTTTGATAAACTAAACCTAACTATGCTGCACGTAACCATGTGTGGACCCCTACGTCCCCACAATATGTAATATATGTGCGATATAGTGATCCTTAGGCCCACCGCAAATCGAACCCAGCCTGGGGGTAGGCTCAAACATCCCACGCTCTTGGGATGGGTCAAGGAACCGCAATATTAAACCTTATACGTGGAACCACACCAGCCTAGCAAGACGACGTCCGATGTTGAATTTGAAGAATGACGAAATAGTTTTATTGTATTCAATAATTAGGAGGAAAAAAAAGTAGAATAAATGTGGATTTATCAAACAAAAATACCTATGGGGAGTTTACACTGTCACAGGAAGCTCCTGACAAAGTGTTCAAGGCAGTTTTCATCTTTACAGGAAGTATGTTTGATGAAGTGCACTAACTGATAAAAAGTGTCATAACCGGAAGCGGAAACTATCGAGAGTGAAGAAAACATACATGTATGAATCGGGTATGCTTATATATTCTTTCATTAATTAATTTTATTCCTTCACTTGTATAATAAAAAATGAGATCTTTATAGGTACACACAGTATGTTAAATTATTCACAACAGTAAAACAAATGTAAAAATGCAGGGTCTAAACTCAACACCGACGAAAAACGTGGGACCGACACAAACCTACCAACCCATGGGTCACAACTGAATGGGCTGGCCATGTGCTAGGAATGGGTTGGGTTCAATTCGTGTAAGGCCTTACCGATAGCTAAACCATCTGCATTGTGTCTAACCACGGGCCTCTCCTTACGATATCTTGGAAAATCTACTAGACTGGGCTAGTGACGTCACGCCTTGAGCTAACACCTCCAGCGATTATATCAGCCTTCTGCCCATGACCGAAGATTCATTATCACTATGGTTATATTAATTTATAATTAATATTATTATTAATAGCAATTCTTTATTGGGCAGCAGGAAACACATACATTTATGTGGGTGGACTGCCACACGACATACACAGGTGGTCTGAAAAGTTTCCGACCTCAACATGAAGATGATAATAAAATAAATAAAAGCTTTGTTAGGTCGGAAACTTTTCAGACAACCCTCGTACTTCAAGAAGCCAACATTTACGCTTCACGACTTTATAAGTCTGACTTGAAAGTAATGGGATCCCATTGGAGAAGCGCTCCTGAGACTGACACGGTGTATGTGGGGATAACGTCATCTGGGGAACCCTCGGGATGAATGGGATAGGGCAGGGTGGCACGTATCGCAGATGTGGAGCAGTCATTCATTGACAGGAGGGTAGCCCACAAACTCTGGAGTTCCTTCTTTACCTTTAGAAATCAGAGACTTAAAGCATAATCTCATTGATGCTTCTATCCCTTTGCAAGACATCTAAACTGCCGACAAAATATAAAGCAATAGTTTGTAAAATGCTTGTTAGATCTCTATTAACCTATGCGTCGTCATCATGGAGTACGAGGTGTACTTGTAACTTACTTGAACTGCAGAAAAAAGTGCATCTCTCCCGACCACAGGATACCACTGACATTGACCTTATGTGTAATACGAAAGCACTGAAGCAATCAAAGGTTTTTTGAAAATTGTAAGAGCAGCAACAATAATTAAGTAAAAAGTGTTATGCATAATTTTTCCACTAGGAAGAAGATACGTTCGTTTTCCTACCTATAAATAAGTGGATATTTTAGTTTTACGAACTAATTGTGGTTTAGTTTAGAGAGGCTCTGGCGGCTGGCAACTAACTATTTGTAATGCACAAAGAAACTTTCTCTAAAAAAAACTTTTATCCTGTTATAGCATTTTCTGTAAAATTTCTTCGTTAACGAGAGTTATCCAAATACTGTTATTTCATTGAAATAATTAAAACCTGTCAATAATGAAGTGAATTATTTAAACATAAGAGGAATATTTTTTCTTGTTTATACCTTTAGATTCTTTCCATCTGTACATACTGTACTTGAAAAAGAAAAATTGAAACAAAATTTGTTACTCACATGGAGATGTTCAAGAAGAGAGAGAGAAGGAATTCGTTATAGATGGCCAAAGATATGAATCTGCTTTCGTTGAATTCAGAAGGAGCCTTACGGACGACAATGCATAGGCGAATCCCCCAGACAAGAAACAAGACTTCAACTATAAAATAAAACAGAATTAATGATTAAAATATTGTTCAACTTAGCACAATAAAGGAATATAAAACAAGTACCTTGAAATTATTATACATTTATAGAATGTTGAAATGGTTTATAAGATAATTTAGAATTTAGAGAGTGGTCACAGGGTCAGCTCCATTAAAATAAGTCATTGGGTAATCATAGCACTTCGACCAAATATTTACATACATAATTAATTAAAGCAGAGAAATGAATCTCTGACATTGTGTTGAAGAGGCGTGTAGAATTTAGTTCCATGACAATAATATTAATTAAAAGCTACATTAAAACAACATAGTTATCGAAGTGTACAAACTAACGAAATGTAATATTCCATGTGGTGCCCCTAGGAAATGCATGCCTTGTTCCCACACATGCCCGGCATGTGATTTGGCAAATCTCAAGTGGCCACCTTCTCGTCAACACGCCATTGCCAGACGTACCTTCTTCAGTATCGAAAGAATGAACTTGAACAGAAGAATGAACAGTGACGAGGAAGTAACATGTGCCGCAGCTGCTTAAGTACTATTGAGTGGTTCGAAACCGGTGAAACGCAAAAGGAGTTGGTGGATGTTGTCATTGAATACAAGTCGGAGAAGATAGTTATATAATACCTAAGTATAATATTTAATCCAAATAAATATGAAATTTAAATTAGGCCGTTTAAACAAATTGAAGGCAAACCAACCTAATTTAAAGTAGGTTCTCTTTCAAAAAAATACATCATAACTTTATTATGCCACTCCAGTATGAAGAAGAAAATTACTTCTACAAACACAACAAGGTTGCGGAACGGATGCACGAGTTGTACTGGCTTGTTGTCTGCTGGATGCACAAGCTTTTGATGTTGGCAGCATATATCGACAATTCAAGGGAATGGATGAGCCACCCCGAATCACCTCGAACCATGACGAGTGTTTACGCTCCTACTGCGCTGGGTAATGGAAACCTCAGACAAAAGTGCCCAACTCAGGCGTCATCGGTCCAAGGTTTTAGAGCCGGAACTTAAACATAGCGCCATAACCGTTACGAAGTACAGGAAATGACATTTCATAGCAAACAGAAGAGACTGACGAATTAAGAGTTAGCCTGCGGGTTATTCCCCCTTTAATTCCTGTTCATTTATTTATTGAAAAACATAAATATATACAAGAGTACAATATGCTTAAAATCAGAGTTTAATTTTAAGGAGGTCTTACAATCTAACAAAACTCAAATCACGTTTAAAATATTTTACAATTGTATAGGTACCAAGTGATGGGGCTCACCTTCAGGTTACAAAATAAGGGACCTAAAACTAACTTACTAATTAACTTAAACCTAGAGGGTCCCCGCTTCGACCGCCTGCTGCGAATTAAAGAAAATAATATGTCTACGGAATTAAATAATTCTAAGAGCATTGTTATGCTAATATTATATATAATGCTAAAAGTAGAAAGGGATTGAGCAGAACTGTATACTGCCACGTGACTTCATGGAAGTCACTGATAATTTCAAGTAAGCTGCCGCATTCTTTCTTCTATAAGACCTCTACCCCAATTCCCGGAGCAGATATACAATTATGTCTCAGCTGAAGCCCCAGTCCCCACTTTCTCACCATCATTCGTTCCCCAACCTCCGACCCGGTAAGTAGTAACATAACTCTTAATATTTCTATATACCAGTGTTTTGCATGTACTTCATAGTAAGCTTCAAAATACTCTCCTCTGCAAAGATTATTTAACTGAGGATGAATTCAACCACTGCATGAATTCCTTATACGTTGCTACGTTGGTAAGAGAATTCTTTTGCGGTCCTGCAGTTTAAGAAGTAGGGTTTCTTCCCTGTCTGGGATGATAATATTACGGAGTCAGTCTTTCCTTGATGTTCAACTTCACCAGTTTATCAATGATTCGGCCATTGGAAGGGTTTTCTCGGCTTTCATGTTGCTACTCTACATCGCAATCTCGAAGGTGAGTGGGGTAGTGTTCTTGTACCGAGCTCCAATGATTTCAGACGTGTACACGTTGACCAAACTCACCTATGATTTACAAATAATGAGCACTCCTCACTAATTTATCTTCATATAAGTAGATTTTTTTTGGTTGATTCCTGTATTCCCCAATATTTTTCCAGGAAAATGTACTTATTGGCCGGAAATTGTTTCTTTTTTAGGATTTTAGTTTTACACATGTCCTCTAAGTACTCCTTAGTTGAAAATCTAAGGGTTATTTTATTGAATTTTTTCTTGTTGACACCTCAGGCATCAGACCAATTCTGACAAATTTGACCAAAGAAACGACAGCAGAACGAGCACATGCCTCGCGAAGGGCGACTTCACAAGTTTATTGCCCCCGCAGGTGTGCAGGCCTTCGAGTCAACTTCAGCCTGTCGCCAAGGTTAATATATTCTTATCTGGTAAAGCTTGCAATATCTATCTTTATATATATAGATATCTACATTCCTGTGAAAAAATATAAAATCAGTAGATAAAATTTTTTTAAAACCAGTAAAAAAATTACTTAGCGTGATAATTTAAACTAGATTTCATACTATTATATTGGGGGAAGCATATAAAGGTCTTTGCTTTACTTGATAATCTAACAATAACAAAACATGTAAACAAGTCTTATTTACGTTTTGAATAAGTATACAATCAATGTTTTTTTTTCAGTTTAATTTTAGATTTATGAATGAATATCAATTCAGTTCACCTTAAGATGGAGTGTTCGTGTGGAAAAATATTTTGAAATATTAACGCGGGACTCAATTAAGTGAAATTGAGCAACGACGAATAATCGACTCATGAGTTAATCCGTTCCCAGGGCGTAGTTAAAAACTTTTTGAATTCAGATCCAGAATAGTAAGGAAAAAATAAATGATCTGGAAGGCCTCCAGGATTTTCCGGTCATGTAAAACGTAAAAATGTTTTAGGTTTTCAAAAAACCGGTAGCTTATTGAAGAAGTGGATAGCCGAAATAGGCATTTAAAATATCGTCAAATTATAAGACAACTGCAGCTCAAAAAACTTACAACTGGCAGTTTTATAAAAACCATATTCAGCGAAGCCTGATTTGGTCCAGGGCTATTTATAGTAACGAAAAAAAAGTTAATCTCGATGGCCCCAAAGGATTCAAATAAAAAAAAATGTCGCGAAGGTCACATTTTGGGATGGCGGTAATATCAATAAAAAAGGCCAACCCTCAAATCGCGTTCATTACTGGCAAAACGAATGGTGTTATTTATAAAAAATGTTGGAAGAATTTCTTTTGCCGTTTATTAGGCGTTTAGTAGAAGGAGAAGAGATCATTTTCTAGATAACGCATAAGAGATAACGCACCGATACACACAGCACGGTCCACAAAATTGTTTGAGAATTTCTCGATGTTTTGTATTGGCCGGCACTTATTCCCGCCTTAAACAAATTGAATATTTGTTGGCTAGGGACGTCAAAGACCTCCAGAAACCAGATAACCAAATTATCAAGTAAATTAAATAAAGGAACACACAAACTCGAGAAAACGTTGCAGAGAGCACTTTGAAAAATTAGCTTAAAAGTGTTCCCAGAAGGCTGTTGGAGGTGATTAAAAAATGTGGTAGAAGTCCTCATTATTAAAAGGTCACTTTAATGAGTCAAATACATTCTGAATTTATACTTTTTTTCTGTTTTTACTATGCTATTCACTTTATAGCTGATCCAGGCAGTGTAATTTGACTTGTCACAAATCTTGCATACCATTTTATAAAATGTAATATGTTTTGTTTAATAGATTTCGAAATAAAAGTTTTTTTTGTCTTGAGTTACAAGTACAAGTTGAAGGTACTACTTAAGTAGAAAGTTAGTGAGCAATATCCTGAGATGGGAGGTGTTAATGAGTTTTATGGTTGTGAAAACACTGCCAGTATTTTTTTACTAAAATTACTTTTTTTTTCTTATGACATTATAACGAGCTAACACACAAAAAAGAAAAATCTCTCTTAAAAATCACACTGTTGTGAAATAACAAGAAAAGGCTTTAGAGTCACTTCCATTATTTATTTTTATGTATTAAATATTATCAGCCAACGTTTCGGCTATTCATTCATTTTCAGAACTATGAATGGCGCAATTTTTCAATATTAGTCATACACTCCATCTGTAATTACGTACCGAACTGGTAAATTTTAAAAAAGTAATACTTATTGTCTAGTTGGATAGAAATGTGCTATCACTGCCAAGCAGGAGGAAATTACTTATTTGATACAACAAACGAGCTAACGACACAGAAAAATCTGTCTTTAAAGTTTACACTGTGTAAAATAACAAAATTTTCAAACAAATTAGAGTATCTCCAATTGATTGTTTTCACACCGACAGTTATCTTCAGAAACAAGAATGATGCAACTTTTCAAAAGCATTGTTCCACTCTTCTCATAAGGCATCTATATAAATACCCTGCTATTTATAACACGGTATTGCTTGTTATCTTGTTGGATGGCGAATAGGTTTATGTTATTCCATTTTTTTTGAAACGGCAACTGATATTGAAAATCTTTACTGTGATAAAATTACAATCTGCATTACTGGGGAATATGTAATTGTGATAAATTTTCTCATTCATACCATATTTACAATTCTTCATTCACTCGCTATACAGTATTTGCAAACAGTCGAGATACCTCCCAAGTCCACATGGTTGTCACCTCCTTCGCATGCAAAAGAGGTCGCGGAGTCTTGGGAAGTCTCCCACGCTCCTTCGTCAGCCGCGTCACCGGATACGAGGCAGTGGAGGCTGACCAAGAGCGAGAAGCCACAGACGCTTAGGACATGATTGCACAAACTGGCCATTGCCAGGACTCCCGCTGTCAAGTATTTATAGCAGGTTATGAGGCCACTGCCGCTTCAGTATCCGAAGAGAGTTATAATGATGAGTAACGCAGTGTAAGGATTGTGCTAGGAGATTAGGCTGCTAGATAGGTTACTATGGAGTTTTATGAACTTGGAAGGGATGAGTCCAAAAATGTAGGGTATATTAAGATCGTTATGAAGGGTTAATATAATTATTGTTCTCAGGACTTTGATGCAAAAATAAAATATTTTGTTCTCACCAAGTGTAATTTATTTTATTTGTTTAACCAACAGGGTCACTGGAAATCGTCTTCTCGACTAATAAATAGCTTCATAATAAGTAAAAAGTGATAATGGGAATTTTTTGAAGGTGGTGCGGGTTTTAATTATCTGTCTGATTTAATCTTTGTCACTACCGTTACACCAGGACATACAGACGAGCGAAATCCAGTTTCCAGGTATTAGGTTTGAACCTGAAAATATTTGTCCATAATAAAGGGCTTGAGTGGGCTTCGGTAACATTTATGTTTGGCAACTAGCAGTTAAAATATTTGAAACACCGTGAAGCTAAATCACACACAGAAGATCCCGCTCAAAGGTAGAATGGGATACAATTAGGAATATATTCAAATCGACGGCTACAGTTTGATGGTGAAATATTAAAGGTATCAAGTGGGAGAGCTTTCCGGGGAATTAATGGCCTGTGTTGGCATTGGTGTTGCCAAATTGAAATTCGCAGCAATAGATTACTTTTTGATATTGACACACTAAAGAATCAAAACAATCGCTATGGAAATTTCATGGCTCCCCCCTCCCCGCAGACTTTTGTTTGCCAATATGTGTCGATGCAACCGAATCAATTGACTCGACCATCAATGCCAAGGGATTTTCATACAAACAAAAATTAAAACAATTTAAATTTATTGAACGCTTATTAGGATTGCGCTTACAATTTTCTAAAAGTTACAAGGCGACTTGAAAACATTATATATATTGAAATATATTCTTCTAATAACAAGAATAAGTTTTTTAGTACTGTATAATTCCTTTATTGTGCTAAAATTACAATCTGTCTTGCTAGGCAATAAGTAATTAAGATATACTATCATTCATAAAGAATAAGTTTAAAGATTTTTTTTTTTCTAATTTAGCAGACAAAGAATTTATCAGGCTAAAATACCACTGCTTATGAGGGTTGCCTTCCACTTGTCCGATTGAGCAAAAATTTTCCATAAATTGTTATTTTTTTGTAATTGAAATCAATAAGGAACTAAACATGGAAACTATTAATTATCCAATGATAAGAGACCTCGATTAAATGCTTCGAACGCATTTAAATAATATTTAACATTCATATTTAATGAATTAACATTTAACTTCAGTTAATATTTAGTTGGCGATTTTTATATTTTTGGAAAAGTCAATAGGTAATACGTCAAGAGATTTATTGATTGTCGTGAATATATTGATAAAATTGAATTGATTTGTTTTTTCATTTTCAGTTTTGTTATTTATTTTTGATGATTTCACTAAATGTGAAAGTTAATGAATTGATATATCGTTTAAGTTCAAATTACAATAAGGCTTTTAATATTTTTTTAAATGATACTATTTACGTAAGGCCATCATTTTGTTTAATTTTAGCTTATTGATTAGCGTTTCGTGTGATTTAAATGACACGCAATTTGCTATATATGCCTATAGCTATTGCAATTTTTTTTGGTTTACTGTCTTTCTGTACCTGTATGCGATTAAAAATTGGTTATAGCACATATAAATATATTTAATTACTTGAAGTATTTAAGATACTCGAAGGGAGTCCTTGGATCATGTTCTATATTGTTCATCATTGCAATAAAAAAGTTATCGGTTACAGGTACACAAAGGCTGTAAATCAAAAACATATATATTAAAAAAATAGCAATAGCACTTTTTATTGCTTAAAATGGTGATGTAACCTTATTCGATGAGAATTAAATTTTAATTAACAATTATTTTAGGATGTCAAATATATTATTAATAGCCTACCTGGTAATTTATTTATTTTCGGCGCGCAACCACAACCTCTGTCGATACATCATAATTATCAATCAGTAGCCAGCGATTTTTTTTTTTTTTTAATTTAAATCTCATTGCACGTCAGAGTGAGTGTTTACAATTCAAATCTGTTTAAAAACTTCTTCTAAAAGAAAGAGTGATTTTCTAGCAGCACTTGAAGTGTAAACAAGAACTACATAAAGTCTACATGAGCGTGCTCAATCGTGAGAAACAGTGCGCACCGATCTCAGCATATTTCCAGTTTATGTAGACTTTGCCTAGAGGTTGTGTAAAATTCAGATAAGCATTTTTTCCTTTAAAAGTGCTTATAAACATTCGAATGGTAAACATTGACTCTTAGTTGCAGATGGTGCAGCACTACATCGATACCCAATGCAAGCCTAAATTAAACAAACGCTACCCACAAATGAATCGGTTATTTCAAAAAGAACTCAAATTTGAATTTTTCAGTGAATTAAAAAAAATGAATACGGTCAAATGACAGCAACATTATTTTTGGGTGAAATTATCTTGGACGTATTTCATTATGTGCTGACCCGAAATTTTCTGGACGAGTTGGATCCTTTTAGAAACGAACTGGCTAAAAACCAGAAAATAATCAGTAAAAATTTTTTATTTATAACAACGAACATTATTTGTATTCGTAAACACAATTATTATTTTTCAGAAGTGAAAAATTCAGTGGAAAAGGAACATACATTATTTTTAACGATAAATACAAAGATTGTTTTTTAGAAGTTTTCCTCAGAAGTTTTTGCCATAATGGTATAATGACATTGCAGGATTGATTCTTAAAAGTCAAGCTATCCTTTAGGAATGTATTGCTCAAGCTTTTTCGAATCGTTCTTCAGAATATTAATTAAGAGGCTTGAACAGTAGCACTGGAATTTCCAGGAAATTCCATTTTGCATTCACACGTTTGATCCTACGCCTTGAGTTTCACACATATACAAAAACGGCTGAAATTTTTAGATGAACCAATTTTGAAATGACCGATTCAAATTCATTTATATATATTATTATTATGGTATGGTATTTTTGAAAATCGAATTGTAAATATAAAATAGTCGAGGAAGAATTAAAACCATCCCATGATAAAAATCTTCAAATTATCTCACCTTCATTTATCATTATTTCAAATAATCAATCCGTTCGTTGAATGTAAAATTGTATGAGGCGAAATAGTAAGAAAAGTGAAATCATGGGTAAGTGAGCTTTGTTTCATATTAGAGTCAGTGAATTATAACTATTATGTTGCATTTATGACCCGGCCTTAACAACAATGGTTGAATGAAGGCACCGGAAGAATGACGTCAGTATTTAGCTCAGTATTAAGTAGCTTAGTACTATGTCCAATTCTCACATCAGGGGACAGCAGCGACCAAGCCACCTTAACTAATTTTCAACCCCGCCATATGGAGGGAGGAAGAACCACCAATGAAATTTGAGAACTTCAGGCTCCAGCCGGAGTTGAATCAACACCTGACGTCTTTCTTCTCTCCATCTGCAATACCAGAGGAAGAGGACACTTTCAAGAGTTACAACCTCCGCAGTTCTAGACTTCCTAAAAGAGTAAGCCCACAATTTTATTCCCGAGAATATTGAACGTAAACGATTAAATTCAAAGACAATGATATGGGGGTTTGCGATTTGCGATTTTAAACTAGTTAAGTTGGATTGACAATTTTTTTTTGTAACATAGTTTCATTTATAATATTAATGTAAGCGTTTATTTTTGCAATTCACTTAATGTCAATTACAAATTTCTAAGTATATAATAAAGAGTATTAATTACTGCAGTTCTAAATAAAGCTTTCCTTAATTTCATATTTATTATTGAATATTATTATTGCATCCTCTTGTCTGTTTATTACCCCTTACTAAAAGTAAATTCAAATCAACTCTTCACTCAAGGGACATATTCCTAGACGAGCGACCAAGATAATTAGTAAAGTAATTAACAAACGTTAATTACAATAAAAAAATTAAATAATAGAAAAATAAAATAAGGGCAGACAGGGTTTCAGACAGGAAAAGTAGAAGCAGTCGAGTAGATCTGGGTTATATTTGACCTAATTACTGCAAACCAGTGGTTGGAATGCAACCACAAATCGGTTGCCTAATGCTAACCAAGGCTCACTAAAGCCCTATCCAGCTCGATGGTACTAATACCCTCTACAGTTTCTCCCAAGATAACCAGCATCCACTCAATAGGTGGATTAGCTTTACTCCCGTGAAAAGATTACCTTCTTACTAATACATATCACAGACTGTATTTTTGTGTATTAATTCTTACCAAGGTAGGCTGTTGGAAGTTTTCCTAATTATATTATTTTTAATTGTAGTTTTAGTAATTAACGACAACGGGGATTGATCACAAACGTGGTATATCCTATTACAAGCCCCCCCCCCCCGCCTTCTGTATTTATGAAGGTGAAATAAAATGCTTTGGCCGTCTTAAGCGTTGTTCTTTGTATTTTGGCGAGCCTTCTATGAAGTTTGTCTTACCGGCTCGTGACCCGTTTCCGTTGAGTTAGTTGAAGTAATTTTTAAGTAGTTCATAATGAAGTTCGAATTTTTAAATTTGGAATCATTTAATTATGTTTGATTGTATAGTTATTTTATTAGTTGCAGTATTATATTTAGGATATTATAATTACCTAATCCGATTTTTATTTTATTAGCATATGTTACTTACTCATCACTGTCCGATTCATAAACGTCTTTTTAAAGAAACTAACGAAACGTCTGGCGATGGTGTGTTGACGAGAAAGGGGCCATTTGTGATTTGCTGAACCACGCGTCGT
Source organism: Acanthosoma haemorrhoidale (assembly GCA_930367205.1). Classification (NCBI taxonomy): domain Eukaryota; kingdom Metazoa; phylum Arthropoda; class Insecta; order Hemiptera; family Acanthosomatidae; genus Acanthosoma; species Acanthosoma haemorrhoidale. The sequence continues at coordinate 59,393,257 of OV884009.1, read as the reverse complement.
GAAAACGATCCCAGGTTTGAATTTAAAAGACCACCAGTCCGCAAGTATGAACCTCGACCAGCTCAAGGACTTACACGCAGCATAATGGGTTGAGGCGGGAAAAATCATCGTTCAAAAAGTGAATTTTTGATAGCCACGTACTTGTTTTCGAAGTTAATGAGCCGTAGGATTTTGGTATCATAATGAGTTCGCGATAAAAAAATGTTTAGGGCGTGTAAACACCACTTAAATGTGGAAAAGCATACATTTAGTTAAAATTACATAATATTTCCGAAAATTTACTTAACTCAGAGGTTTCTAAAATTATTTACCGTAATATTATTTATTAGTACTAGAGTATCCAAATGTATGCTCTGGTTGGACAATAAATCGTATTGAAATGGGATTTAGAGCAAATACTATCTGTTTTCCGTAATTATCCCACGTTAATTCATATTTCACATAATGTCATGTAATAGCCCTGTGAATTTTAGCTGCCTATTCCTGCCTATCTGATCGCAACGCCGTTTTAAAGAACACACGGAAATAACAACGAACGATTGTTTACTCGACTGGAGCCTTATGTACAGAGGTTATCATTGGCAGTAAAGGTCAGTTACATTCTTGACGTCAGTTCGTCTCCGAAATGGAATTTGTTTATTGAAAAAAGAACCATTGACAAATTAAATTCAGAAAACGTTTCCTTACATCGATGAAGATGGTGAATGTTTATTTTTTCAGTAATTATAAAAACGTTGTGCGCCTCATTTTGATATCAAATTGAAATCAGTAAATAGGGACCGACATGTTTCCCGTAAAAAGTTCAGGGAGTGAATATGTGTTCAGTTTCCCGGATGTTTACGACGATGTTTCTGCCCGTTGGAATACGGGTCGTGGAAGGCCAACTAAAAACAAAGATTGTAGCCAAAGAATTCAGAGGAGATAAGTTCGCGGCCTTCAAGAATCCTACTCTAAAGACTTGATAAATAAGACAGCGTCCTCATCCAGTTCTAATCACTATCATACAGTTTTCAGTCGATGTAGCGTTATCTATTTCTCAGAGAAGCTGGAAAAATTGTACTTCAAAAGCTGTTATTGACCTCAAAACGGGGCTTTGATTGAGCCTCCAGCCAGCAATTAATCAATAAATTAAAAAAAAAATGAACATAATTTTGAGATAAACTTTGATAGAATTAACTAATCGACACGAGTTTTGCACCATAATCTATAAAATCAGCTACCATGCAAATTGACCACCGAGAATAAGAACCGTGAAAAACGGGGAAATGAGAAATGGTTCATAACAGCAGAACGACTGAAGATATCAATTCGTAGACAGTTGCAGTCGATTACAGACAATTAAAAACATGGAAATCGATACTCAAATTGACTCCAGGTGAGGTCGTTAGCGAGAAACAGATTTTTCCCCCGGAAATCCAAGGTTTCTCCCCACTGTACACCGTGGGGAAAAACATTACGAGATTCGAACTCTTATTTTACTTATGTTATAATAAAATCTTACTGTAGCGAGCGCTAACTACATAAGATAAATCAACCTATACTCTATTGTATATATATTGTAAATTAATCTCATTGGATACTATAACGAGGCAGATGATTGGGCCTAACGAGCCACCACTAACTATAAATAGGGGCAGATCTCGGGCTGTAATTCATTCTCCCAACGACTAGCTACTGATGACTTGCGCCTGCGATGTCAAGAAATTGGCCTTCTCCTTTATGAAAAACCTGTGGACCTGCCTTCCTAACCTCACTATGTTTTAGTCCGGCCTTGTCAGATCCCACACTCTCCTAGTGGGATTCTCTGCCTTCGCCTCGCTAAAACTAGCAGCTCCTTGGGAAAGACCTCTCCCTCGCGGACAACGGTTGTCGTGGCCCTGCAAAAATTACCTAGCATTGTCTCCCGCGGCAATTCACTCTGCGACTCTCCGGTTCACACTCGCCTTTGGGATCCGGACGGATTTCGCCTACCCTCAGACACCGAGTGTGAATTCGTGGTCATTCCAAGACCACACAAACTACCTACACTACCTACCCTATACCTCTTCTCCTGAACATAGTGCATTGTCGGGGCACATACCTATCAAATATGGAGTCAGATAGTAAGACCGTCATGAAACGATTGTCCAGGTCATAAGCCTAATCAACCCTCACTTCGTCACCAGGGCTAGGGTAACTAGGCACCCCCCTCGTGACGACCCGACACTTACTTATTTTAATGTATTCTTTCTTGTAACATTCAGTTTCTGTTTAAGTTAATCATTATTTTGCTATTCAGGTATGTATTCGTTTCTTTTCAAACCACTCATAAATCTAATAGTAAAAAGTGTATTGGTGATAAGCCTGAGTGGCATATACATATAATTGTTGTTCTTATTGTTAATATATTAAGGATAAAACAGAGATAACGATCCTACTATATCAACATATGGCTTTAAATTAATTTTTAATCCTACCAAAGAAATAATCAACTACTAAGTCATTTACAGTCAATTAAAAGTGAAGTTATAGCCTCGCTAATACCACCCGATCGAAATTGATAATTTAATATAAGTGGCTGAATGATTAGTGTTCAATTCCTGGTAGGGATCCTTAGGGGATGGATGTCTTTTGATTAGCCTATTTATAAGAACTTACCTTTTAAACTCCCTTTGTTCGCTGGAGCCTTTGATCCCCCATTATTAGTTTATTTATTCCATAGCTTTCAAATTTTCACCACTCAAGGATCAATGCTTTCAACTCCTCAGCTGATTAGCACATTTCTCAGAAATATTTCCCTTTTCCGAAAGTCGGCTACCTTAACGGTAGGGTGGCGAACATTCAGTAATTCACCAAGCGCCGTTATATTGATTGCTAGAATTTTTATTTATGTATGATAGAATTATCAATAACTACCAGAATATTAATACATTGCTTTTTTGCTTTTTTTAGAAACAATGACAAAAATCAATCACGAAGGCTTTGTCGAAACGTGGGATATAATAAATATTTTTTCTGATAAATTAGAAATTATAAACGCTCGCTCGAACTTGCACCTTTTTTAACCTGAAGATAGTTTCGGAAAGAGACTATTAATTTAAATATTCGATAAACTGGTATTATGTGTCGAACTGTTCCCATCTCGCTTGGTTTCTCACCAACACAAATCTTAAGTATACGTATATAGTTTTTTAAATTCAAAAACATTATTAGATCACTTTTAATAAATTCAGTCCATTAATTTGTAATGTACATCATTATACTTTTGTGCAATGAAGATCACTATTAGTAGAAAACACAATTTGTATAATATGTAGCAAAGCTACAGGAAATATAATGAAGCAATTGTAAATAGATTTGTTTGTAGAATCTATATTTTGTAACAAGGGGATATGAAAAAAACAAAAACAGCTTTATTATAATAAAATTACAATCTGCCTTATTGGTTAATAAGTAATTGTGATAAATGTTCTCATTGATACCATATTTACAATTTTCATTCACTCACTCATTCATGCATTATGTGCAAGCATCCACATGGTTGTCACCTCCCTCGCATGCGAAAAAAAAGCGGAGTCTTGGGAAGTACCCTATGCTCCTCCGTCAGCCGCGTCACCGGATACGAGTCAGTGGTGGCTGACCAAGAGCGAGAAGCCACAGACGCTCAGGCCATGATTGGGGAAACTGGCCATTGGCAGGGCTGAGAAATTGTTAATGTGAAAGTAATGGAGAAAGGGATTCCGTACATTTAAAAAATTAAACAATTGTCAGTTTAATTATAGAATAAAACCATGAAACGGACACCCAGTTAATCATTCCTCCAAAGCTGCAGCTGTCACAATTCTCAATCTAATTATACAATTAAATTAGACCACCTGTCCAAGAATCCAACACGCAGATTATCATTTCTCCGAAATTCTCATTGAAAGCGACGAATCAATTTTAATGTTAGAAAAAAGTATGAATAACTCCTAAAGAAATAAGTAACTAGATAAGTATGAATTCTAGAAATATTTTAAAAAAATGTAATATATGTAAAATAAAATTAAAGTAAATATACTTAAATTAGAAAATATAACAGCAGATATTTTGCTTTGGGGAAATCCCATCCTTAAACATCAGCGCCCTTCTTCATGTTCATTGCATGGTATTTATTTATTTATCCTAATCTTCTTCTTTCAACTTCTTTATTGTGCTAACCTTACAATCTGCCTTATTAGGGAATAAGTAATTAAGATAAATGCTCTCATTCATACCTTATTAACAATTCATCAATCATTCGCTCATTCATACAATATTTACAGACAGCCCAGAGGCCTCCCAAATCCACATGTTTGTCAACCTCCCTCGCGTCATTTAATCCTAATCTTCTACAAGAAACATAATGGATTTTATCTATAGTGTAAAATCGAAGTAATTATATTTACGGTTAATCAAGAGTGTACGAGTTATTAAGATCCTCGTCAAAGCAACACGTGGTGTACTCTCAGTGAAAGTTTTATTTGTGTTATTAGAGTGCGGTTTTCGGAAATCAGAAGCTTCTAATCCTCCTTTAATACTTAGCTCCTTGATTCTTTACATCTTCTCTACCCGATGATTGCCACAGGCTTTTAAGTTAGAGCATCATACACTGAGGTAAGCGAAATGCTTACCTTAGGATTGGACTGTTGCATCGTTTTATTTTATGATGCTAAATGAACTCCTCAACTAACAGCATATATACTTCACTAGCCTGACAAGCCAAAGTAGGCCTTATCGTTTCATGAAGGGTTGTAACATGTGTTTTTTTTTAATTAATATTAATAGTGTTAGTATTATTAGGACTTATTTATGGTGTAAGTATATTATTAACATAGTTCACAACTGTAAATTCTATTCCGTAATAAGTTTCATAATTTTATTCCCTCGTGACACATTTTAATATTTTAAAGAGTTAACGCTCATTTAATGCAAATTTAAAAAGGTATTTCATATTACATTGAACTTACTTTGTTTAAGTATTTTTTTAAAACGCTGTAAATATCATATGGTTTGTACATTTTTCCGGTAAACTTAATTACTTAAACATGCGTCAATAGGCAAAATGTCGCCTGGTAATGAAAAATTTAATAAACCATGTTTGGTGGGAATCTTTTGGTTTTTGTTATAGTGTAAATCTCATACTTTTAATTAATGCTAAATATGTTAATGAAATTAGATGACTCCTACGAGCTATCGGACTTTCACATCAACTAATTCCTAATGTCAGTTTCAGTTTCTCTATTGCCCTATAATGTTCTTATTTCCCGTTAAAATTGGATCGACATCGTACGTGGTTTTTTGGTATGGGGAAAGTACAATGAACGGTGTTCGGGGTAAATACATCTTCATTAATACTAGTTCCTGGATTTATGAGGAATAACCTATACATTTATATAAAACCCAAGGTTTGGAGACCCATTAAATCCTTCGATATATTAAAAGAAAAGATTGTTCTTAACCAGAGACAATTACGAGGCGTAACCCTCCTCCTTTTTAATTGCCTCTTCGGGTCGGTAAACAAAGCTTTCTATCACTTAAAGGTAATTACTAATGGCCTTGTTTTTATTAGCTACATAAAGTAAAGTTATACTTATTATTATGTTTTATTGAGAAAACCAAATGTGAAATAAGTATTAGGTATTTTTACTTTGAAATTAAAGTTATAGATAAAGAATAATTATCACTCAATAGTAAACAAAATAAAGAATGAGATTAAACCTTAGCTGATGTTTGGTGGTGACATGGGCGGTTGCTGCTTTCTACCACTTTTTTCTTAGTGTTGAACCGTTGGACCAAGATGGATTACAGTCAAATGTATGAAATAGCAATAATTTAGCATTATGTGAAAAAAACAAACAAATTGAAACACAAAGTGTCAGAGACACAAAATTCATTTCGCGGTAAAAAAATAATTTAACGTTTCACGCCCTGCAATAAATGTTTTCATCGGTAATTGCGAGATTTGCTACACTAAGAAGTCTATGTCCCTAGAAAGGGGTTGTTGTGAATCATCTTACATCTCATGGGTTCTCAACGGGCGAAGTCAGATTGACTTTACAATCAGATGGTGACTGCAGATGGATTTTTTATTATCAATATCATGCTACGAAATTTTCGCGATTGCGTACTTTAAAGTCGAAGAGAGCTTTTGAAGTAGCAAGTGAACTTCTAAAAATATTTCTCGATCAAGGAGCACCACAGATCCTTCGATCTGATAATGATCCCGAATTCTCTGCCAATTTATAATCCACGAAATTATTAAGATATGGCCTGGATTTAAGATTATACGTCCACCACATCGAAGTCAAAGATCTATTGAACGGGCAAATCAAGACGTCGGCAAGATGCTTCGTTCGTAGATGATCGAGAATAAACGCTCTAGTCTTTCGGCGTGTATCTTGTACAACGGTTTGTTTGCCACTTCGTACGACGGCGACTATTGACATTTGAGTAAATTTAACTATTTGTCTGCAGTATAATATATAATACCCTGCGATGTATATAACATTAGATTGATATGAGTAGCTTACAAGTAGTAAGAGGCCTCTGTACTGGATGAAGGGCATTCACTTATTGCAACTAAGAAAAAGTAGGAATTATTACAAAGGGGAAAAGAGTTTCTGGTTTGTATTAAAATAGGAAATGAATAATAATGGGAAATTACAAATTTTTCAGAGTTCCAAAGGTTTGTGGCACTTTGAGAAAATAGCGACCAAAGGAAGCAGATGTCTGAAATAGGAACCAGGCGTAAAACCGAGTGGTCATCAACGCTTTATGGTCAAGGTGTAGAAGGGTTTAGTATGGTACGAGTACTTAACACCCCCCCTCCCCATAAGCCAGCTATTGTCCAGGCGGCACACCTGGCCCACGAGACAGGCAGTGATTTCTTATCCTTAGGGCACAGAGGCTGGGCAAAAAAAACATTCCTCCACCTAACATTTAAAATAGAAATGGTACACGGTATTGATGTTTACAATTTCGTGCTCATGGAAAATGTTCAAATGAACCTGGCTTAAAGGAGTCAAACTTCCTTTTTGGACCTGGTTTGCCACCCCACCCTCGTAATCGCCATTTCGTAATACAATTTTAATTATTCTTTCCATTTAGGGACGATTAGTCAATTTATGTAGTTGGATGTTTATTCTAATTATAGATTTATATCCTATAATAATATTAATAGAAGCTACATTATTTTTAAGTGCTTCAGTTATATTTAAATTTATTCTAGCATCAGTCAGCTCCCTACGATATAGTAGACAGCTTTGAAACAAAGAAATACTTTTTTTGTTTATCGAGTGTATATTCCTAAAATTACAGTAGCCTATCTGGGGGGAGGGGTACGGTCCGCTGAATACCCGGTAATAGTTTTGTCTAAATTATATAAAAATAAGCAATATAATAATGTTGCAACCAACAGAATCAACAAATATAGTAAGTTTGAGATTTAATAAAACTGCCTGGCGCAAACTGGGGCGGACGGCGGGTTTCCGTCCGTGGACATAGACATAGTGCATGTAAATGTCGTCAGAATAACTTGATATTTGGTACCCTTGTATCTTCAAGGGCGAGGAACACAAATATGAAGTCGGAATGGGGAAATTTCCACGAAAAATATTGAAAATATAGAATATTATGCTTTTCAAGAATTTTTAAAAATTTGACAACAAAATTAACTCGGAACATGATAATGACGAAGACGTCATTATGGTCGCGAATTATGGTGGTAATAAGAATTACGCCTAGAAACGCATAATAATCATGGCATCTTTAAATTTCTACACATATACCTCTCCGAACTACCAACCGATTTTTATTGACAGAACAAGTTTTTTTATTAGGAATTTTGATTGTTCTTTAATTTAAAAAAAAAAAGATTTTGTTAGATAATTTTGGCTGAAAGTCTGCCAGTATGTGAGAAAGTTAGAAAATATCCAATCGAGTCACTGCAATGCACAATAAAATTTTAACATTGCTCCTAAAAACGGAAAAAGTAGTAGGGCACGGAATATAATTATAAGAAATAATAATGAAACAAAAGCGCTCACATTACACATCTAAATATTAAAAAAAAAACCTCGAATTAATTCGGTACCTACAACTGAAATCACGTAAAAAAAGTATACATATAAGCATGTTTTTTTAAAATCAAGATTCATCATGTTAATGTCCTTAAACCACCAACACTATTATAGGTATAAATTATTTATTTGATATATATTATTTGCTTCAACTTTTGGTTTAAGGCATTTTTCGCTTCCTTGTTTTGTTCAATACGATTGTTAAATCATCAGAAGTTGAGAGCGATGTCCAGTTTTATAAGACTCAAGTACCTACAACTTGTTCGAACATCCTACTTTACGAAATACTTAAAAGCCTTTTTCTTTTTTAAACAATTTTTTTTTGAGTGGCACAGGACGATAATAAAAAGTTATTAACTACCAGCTCGAAACAATTTGACAAAACAACAAAATTAACAGGTTTTCAATTGAACTATTGAACGAAAATTATGGAAAATGTATCTTCGGTTCACTTACACATTCAGTTTTTGGGTCATGAAAAAATATTTTGTTTTGTGCCGATACATGGTGATGTCGTGCTTTTGGCTCCTTTTATCCCTGTGTGCGGCAGTCCGACTGGACGTAAATATTTTTTCTCTTAATCGGCGAAAAAGAATAGTTTGCAAATAAAATAAAACTATTTGGGATCGGCGATGGCCACATAAAGATAGGTCGCCTCGTGATAAAATCCAGACCTAGACTAGCAGATAATATTTTTTGACAATGTCATTCAAAACCTTTCTAATAGAAAAGAAGGAAAATGAATATATAAACACGTAAATTTTATCATTATGTGTACAATCTGTTTAAAAACAACTTTTTATTTATTTATCTTCAGTAATTGGGGACCTTGCCAGGTATGCTGGTCGTCTATGTGGGTTCAAGTCTGTATGTAAGTTTGTCAATAAATGCAATGACGCATTACTTCGGCAAAATATCGTGCTTTGACTTGCGATTCCAAAACAAGTTCACTTCTGCCCCCTCTGATGAGTAATTTTTAAAACAACATTATAGTAGAAGTATTGTCATTTTTTTTTTTTCTGACAAATAAGTAGCTCTAAACAGAATACCGACGAAACCATAATTAAATAAACATTTACAAATAATACCCATTTCGGAAAATTAAAGATGAATGCTTTTCCTGCTAAACAATACAAAGAAGCTTTTTCCGTTTCAAGCATTGTTCGTCATGTTTTGCCAAGTGAAACAAAAGCTTATTTCGTTATTTATTAATGGCCACTCCCCATCCGATTATTCAATCCCATTGCGTTTAGAATAAAGCTTGGTTCATCGAGGGGAAGATGAAGATTTATTCGTGATACCGCCGGGACAACGGGAGAGTCTAACTATACGAGTTAATTGCCGAGTCCGAACGGATAAGATTAAATTAAGTGGATCTGCCCCTTTGAAAATAGCGGTAGAAAAAGTATCGTTTGTGTATTGTATTATACAAGACCCATTTCAACAGAGTATCTTTTGACAAAAGCACAATCGAATCGCTAAGTACAGAAATCTAAATGAAAAAAATTCGAAATCGAGTTTTTTTTCATATTTGATTGGTGCAGAAACTCCTTAGGTCTGTATTTTTTGAACACCCAAATGACTTAAAAAATCTTGTTAAATACTACACAAATTATTGCGACATCTACGTTTTATGTCGGTCGACATCAATTGAGGAGGAAGAATTCAGGAAGGAAATTTTTTTTTTTTCCACAATTATTTGATTAATATTTGAGAGGCTGACGGAGGAGTGTGGGGGACTTCCTAAGATTCCATTTCCTCTTTCGTATGCGAGGGAGGGGTCAAACATCTGGATTTGGGAGGCCTATGGGTTGTCTGTAAATATTGTATGAATGAGCGCGAGTGAATGATGAATTATAAATATAGTATGAATGAGAGCATTTATCTTAATTACTTATTGCCTAATAAGGCAGATTGTAATTTTAGCACAATAAAATAAATAAATAAAATATTTGAGAAACATACCCGGACGTAGGAGGTTTGCACTCATTCAAACCCTAAACGTTATACTAAAGTCCTTATATTTCGTTTAAGGCAGTTGGACTGAAGTTGAGTTGAACGCGGTCGAGGAGTTGACATAACGAAATATTTCTTAGCGGAAACCAGCGACCACAATGCCGCTTCCAGGCGCCTTGACTGCTGGGACGCTAACTTGCTTTTAACATCAATAAAGTGTAACTGCATCCTACAGTAGAGTGACCTAGAAACGCTTTAAACAAAACAGTGTGTCCTGTTCCCTCATAATTAATATTTCAATTTTGAATTTTGATATTTTATTTGATGGTAAATATTGATGAATACTGGCTACTCGCGTAACTAGATATTTTTATTTTCAGGCATGAAATGTTTAGATGTTCCGGTAGACAGGGAGCCTTCCTGATAATAAATCATATGGCATAACTTCTAATTAGTTGCCTATTTGGCAAGCATTTTCTCTCAGGTGAGTCTGGCCTAGGAGTCAATTGTGCTGTGGCTGTCCGAGTGGAAATGTCTTTTTCTAGTTACGCCAACACTTACTTTGTGCGCCCCTCCCCCATCATATCCTACTTTCGTGTTCCTAATTTCCATGCAACGCAACCTTTTCATCAGCTTTACCAGTTACATAAAGGTGACCCCTATTTATTTTTTTCCCTTGATTTCATCCCTTAGCACACCTGAGCCTAGCAGAAACCTTCCAGACAAAGGATAACACGAGGAGACATCTCCATGATGCATTCAATCGCAAAGAATACACCTCTACTTAAAATTGTTTACAGATCTTTGGTTTCGTTTTTCAAAACTCAAGTCTGTATGTATGTTTTGTCATTCCCAGTTCTATCTAGAAACTTGAAAAGTTTTACCTGGTGGTTTTAATCATGACAATACTGCTAACAAGATACTGTCAATTCAGGAGGAAGAATGTAGGAAGGTTTGATGTATCCTACTTGACTTTTTTTTTTTGTATAGTTTCAGGTCGTCGGTAAAAAATGGCCATATGCCTTGTGTATTTTTTAAAATTTATTTCTTCTATATCTGCAGTACTGCTTGTTCGAGCGGCGATCAGCAGGATGTCGGGATCTTTGCCACACTGTTCTTGAGTGGCGTTTGGATTGGATTAGGTCTTTGAGATGCTGAGGTAACCGATTTTGATTGTGAATTTTTGGATGATGACGATGCCTCCCAAGCCGACCTCTGGACCAGAGTAGTGAAATAATGCAGTGCACCGTCTAGGCCTTGGGATGTTTTCAGGTACACTTTGAGGTATACGGAATCTGTAAGAAGCTGGCGGAAGTGGTCCTAATCGAATGGGCCCCTAATAAATGAAGGAGGAGGCAGTTTGTGAATTGGTCTTAGGGAAATGGTTAATAATAAAGGGCTATGATCGGAGGAGAGGTCATTGAGGCTCGTGAGTGAATAGTTTAGTGTTCCTAAACTATTGTAGAAGAAGGAGTCAGGGAGATCTTGATTTCGGTTGGGATCTGATGGCCAATAGGTGGATGTGTCAGGAGAGATCATGGAGCAATGTTTCCGAGTGAGTGCAGACAGCAAAGTACGTCGTCGTGTATGCATGGATCTAGACCCCCAGTGTTGGTGCTTCGCGTGAAAGTCCCCACCCACAAGGAAATGAAGTCCGATGGAGTCTAGGAAGGAGATGAATTGGGAATCGGAAATGGCACAATTCACTTTTGTTCTGCCTACTGCACTTTAAACACCTGGGAGGGTGGTGGCAGTACGATTTTGTGTGCCCATATGCCTGACAGTTATCGCACTGAACGATGTCGCGTTTGAAAGAGACTGAAGGGATCAAATTTCTGGCGGGGACGCATCTTGAGCTACCTGTGACTGGCTTCTATTCTTCTGGCCGGCGACGTTGCTCGCTCCTGGACTTCAGAATTCTATAAGCCTCGCAGCCCTTGTAGTTGGCCGGATGGCCTTGCTGGCAGAGCACGCATACAGCAGGCGATTTCAGGGGCTTTTTGCACAATTCACTTTTCTGCTGCCCACTGCACTTTACACACCTGGGAGGGTGGTGGCAGTACGATTTTGTGTGTCCATATGCCTGACAGTTATGGCACTGGACGATGTCGCGTTTGGGATGGTTTTTCAACCTGTACTCTTGTGTAATACAGTGTTAGATCGTATATCTTCTCCACTCCAGGTGTTCGCTCTAGATCGACAAAGAACAATAGTAATGCCGCTTTTATTGATTCATCTCGTTGGCTATCCTTGCGTAACTTCGTTATTCGGCGAACTTTGAATCCGAGACCTGAGAGTTCGTCTTTAATTTCGTCAGCTGGTCTGGTCGGGTGCAAATTTCTGATCACTACTCGGAGCGATCGTTCTTGATTTAGTTGATAAGTATGGAAGTCGGTATTGGTTTCTTCCAAATATTTCATAATGGGCCGATAAGCATCGGGAGTGTCTGGAGAGATTTTAGTGTCCCGTGAGTTGCTTATATTACGGACGAATATAGCAGGCGGCTTGGGCTGTGTAGGTGCTTTGTTAACTTCCATTTCATCTGCTTGAAAATTTTTTACGCCTCAAAGGTGTTAGGCGGCCTTCTACAGTGCTGGCCTGTGGCGGTATATTTTCCGTGGAGCTAGCTGCGCACAGGAGGTTATTTGTACTTGGTTTTCGCTTTACAGGCGATGGTGTCGGAGTTAGAGAGAGCTAGAGACCTTGATCTTTTTTTTTTTATTTTGAGACATCAACTGCTGATAAAATTGCATTTTATCATATTACGATATTTAATAATATTTAAATTAATTTCATTATTAATAATAAATAGGTTGAGCCGCTGGTATTCGGACTCACGAATTCCAGGTGCGAGCCGCCGGTCGTGGCTCTCGGGTATCAGAGCCGTCTGTCTCAACTATGTCTACGACGTATTGCTTGATATTATCTGTGATCCGGCAGAGGCAGGTGCCAGGGGCGTCCAAGATGCCCGACTTCTCGGTTTGATGTTACTTATTACACTCCTAAACAAATATAACAAGTGATTCACTCACTGCTTGAGGGCTCCCTCGCGACCAGCTCACGTAAGTTGCCTGCTGAAACAATTTTAGAGCTGAAGTACGGCCTATAAACAGTAGTATAAGGTGCTTATATGAAGAACGAAATAGGTGGTTGTTGATTATAGCGCATGCGCAGAACTAATTAATTATTAGAGAAGAGGATTGTAGGAAAGCTTTATCAAGAACTTCATTAATTATTACTATTTGTACTTAGAAATTGACTTGCATGAATGATTTGAAATGAATTGCAATATACATGACTAAATTAATATTATAAACATAAAGTATGTAACAAAAAAAATGTTTTACTATAACTAGTTAAAATCACAAATGGAAAACCCCCATATAATTTGTCTTTGAATATTCTCTTGAATAAAATTGTGGGCTTACTTATTTAGGGAGTCTTGTCAGCGAAAACACTCTTACATGTTACATTCATAAAAGAACTAAATACCTATACTATAAAACTATAGTAGGGATTCCACAATCCAAGTACGAATTATGTTAAATATTTTGTTTGTACCCAAAAGGATACTGATGTGAGGATACGGATTATTTCTGACGTGTAAATAAAAATCTTGATTACAAATATTTTAATCGAATTGGTAAATATTATTATTATATTGTAAATATCATTATTTAAACTGTAAAAAATTTTATTTAATTAGTAAACATTTTTTATTTAATTTGTATTATAACAATCTTTATTGTGCAATAATTACAATCTGCCTTTTATAAGGCAATAATAATACAGATAAATGATCTCATTCATACCATAACAAGGTAAACAAGGTGTTTTTTTTTCTCTTGAGTAAGTTTTTACATGATACATACCTACAATTGAAAAATTACATAGGTATATATCATTACGTTATTGCAAGTACAAAAATAAGGGAAGGATACCGGAACATGTAAGAACAAGATGAATTGTAAATGAAATTGTGAATTAGGTTTTCTTATCCCTCAGCGCCAGAAACAGCAGCATTTCAGATTAAGCTAAGAGTTTGGATTTTTTATTTTCCATTATTTTTCTTTCCCCCATAATTTATTCTGTCAATGTCTTTCCTTTTCTAGTAAATATAATCCTCTGTGTCAAACCATGACATTCATTTTAAATATCATCAATATTTTTTTTTTGTTTATCAAAAACATTAGTTTGGGCTTCAATGCCTTGTCAACTCACAAAGTAAGATTCTTTCTTGAAACGTGATTTTATTCTGTACAAGAGATAAAAATTATTGAAATACAATAATGACAATAAATAATATATATAAATCAGGTCCTTTACCTGTACATAAGAATTAAATTATACGTCCTTTAAATCAAGTACGCGACAATTATGGAATGAACAAAACAACTTTACAATTTAAATTTAAAAACTTTCAAATTTAAAACAAAACACATTAGCGAGGCCACTGATCCTCGAATTAACTAGTTTTAATAAAAATGGACCCACTGTATCAAATATCAATCAATGTGTTACTGTATTAAGTTCAAGGAAACCATGTAATGTGTAATAAACAACATTTAATAAATATTTTATCTTTATATTATGTTGCATTGACTGGCACACAGATATTAATCTCCAACTATATTTTTGAATATTTTCAATGTTTTAATCATGGTCACAACACAAATGTCTGTTTGAAAGTAGAACCTCTCCATTTACTAATGCAACGCTGTCACCACTTGATGTGCCTCGGTGGTCAGTACATGCAATATTGAAGTTCTAAGCGGCCGGCTAATCCAAGCTTTCATAATTGACAAGAGAGCTTGAGGAAAAGCATGGACCACACATGGATAATCTGCTTATCCGGCCCACTCCCACATCATGGGGGGGGGGTGTCGACAGCTAGCTTCCACCATGCTTAAAAAGCTTATATTAAAAAAAAGAAAGTTGCGCTAATGGAAAAAATTCAATGCATACGTTTTGGAAAAAAGATATTTGATGATGATTATCATAAACATGCAAATTTCCATTCAAATCAAGCCCCTGCATGAATATATACAAAATGAATATATTAAAACTTGAAAGGAAAAAAAAGAAAAGCCCATCTTGAATTTCCCTAATATTTAGCTAGGATCTATGCAAGACTCCCGTGATTTTTTTTTGCATAGAAGATAATTGAAGCTAAAGCGCTAGTTTAGCCAACAACTAATTTCTTTGGTATCGTTTTATTTTATTACTACAAAGATTTTTTTTTCTATTTTCTCAGCCAAACTTTTTATTATAAATAAAATTTACAGTTTATGAAGAATATATTAATGAAATGACTGTTCCCTTCATAGGAAATAAATAGTTCTATAGAGATTTTTGCGCTGAAATAGATTTTTTGAATTGAATAAATGCAATCAATACAAAGTATTTCATGCAGCACTTAGGACTTGAGTTTTTAACGTGTTGTTACTTCTTGGAAAGAAAAGGCTTGTCCCTTTAGTAATCACCATTTTATGAAGCTCACTATAAACATGATGCCGCTTAATTTAGATGAGGTTGCAAGGCTACCTTCACTTAAGACGTCGTTCTATCTTTACTGGAACAAGGTGGGAGTATAGAGAATCATCATCACCAGGGAGGCAGGAATGGAAGGTCTGTTAGTGGGATGTGGCCACATATCGAGTGTGTGGGATGTTATGATCAGCGTGATTGGTACGGTTTTTGATGTAGAGGCAAGAATTGGCTAGATTAGCAAGAGAGGCTTCTAGATTGCAGGGACTGGATGCAAAGAATATTGGAGGGCAATTTCTTTTAACTTACAAAACTCTTTATTTGAATAAAAATTACAATCTGACCAAAAAGGGGAATAAGTAGATAATTGTGATAATAGATAACATTCATTTCATATTTTACATTTACACTTGCATTTAAAACATATTTACAATATAAATTCAATCAGGAGATGTGGGGAGAAAACTACCTGTCTCATAAATCTCGGTGACTAAATATTTACAAAAGATCACGGGGCCACCTCTGCTTCAATCCCCGAGGAGGGTTTTAGGGAGGGTGGGCTTGAAAGAGGTCTTGGATTTGGTCAGATAATTAATTTTTGGAGGAACTTCAAGAAGTTTGGGGAAATGTGCTCTTGGATAGTGAAAATTTTAAGGTAATTGTGGAGGGTTTTATTCGTGACATAAAAAGGCGCATTGATGCTCTTAGGAACTTAAGATTGGATGAATCAGAGGCTTGATGTTTGAGGGCTTTGGTGACCCCCATAGTTTAAGTCCGTAAAAGTGAGCGGTCTATAAGTTGCCTTAACCATCTGTTGAGTTCATGTCTCTTATGCCTCGTATGAGGGTTCCAGTCTAATCTTTCTTCAAGGTGGAATCCAAGTTATCACACTATGTCTGATGTTGGGAGGGGCTGTCGTTAAAGAGGACTGTTGGCCAGGGTCCGTCGTAGGGTAAATGTACTCGAATATCCTAGAAATTATTATTACTTTTAAATAATAATGCCTCATTTGTTTTCTTAATCATGATAAAAAACGAGAGCTCAACAGCTGTGATTTGAAATTAAACGTAGTGAAGCTGTTTTGTTTTATTGGTATTTAATTCGCTCATACGTGTTGGGTAGTCAACGAGCTTCGAGTGTTGTTGTGAAGTATACCTTCACGTGTGAGAATAATAACACTGTAAATATCTGAAATACTATAATAATGATTACTATTGCTGATTCAAAGCATTTGTTTCGAAGCCATCTTTAAAGTGTACCTTCTTAGTATCTCTCCTAAATTCTTTTTGTATACCTTATAACAATATTTTTTGTTGTTTTCTTATGCGTATACTTAACCATAGATTTAATTGTTAATGGGCTTTGACTTGTTTGAAAATTTTAAGGTCAAGGAGTACGTTTAATGGTATAAGAGAAAATAATTTCGGGTTTATTTTTAAGTACATCAACCAAATCATATCGTAATAATAGGTGTTAATAAAACGGCTTAAAAATTTCGTATCAATTGCTTCATTTTTACACAGTTTTTATTTTTTATTACACATTTCATTTTTACGTACAAATTCACAAAGATATGGCCATACATACGACAGACGTATCTGTTAGCTCCGTATCTCCGTATTTGGTCTGTATCTGTTAGAAAGTAGATCTTCATTACAATTGAAAAAAAAAAAGCTTCGATAAAGAATATGTGAATTTCCACATATGGCCCTCAGTGGTCATATAAACCTAGATGGGATCATACTCATCCACAATTAAACACAATAAATATAACATATATTTTTCACTGATCCTGCTGAAAATCTTAAGAGATTTTCGTTCTTAATATTTTCAATTAGTTTTCGCTTTCTTTAAATGTAGGAAATTTTTTTTTTTTAAGTAGGCAAGGTTTATTCCTTCAGAATGCAATCATAAAAAGTAATGTTATTTACTTCAAATTGAATTTTTTCAAAGCTTCTTAAATTTCTAAATAAGTCCTTTACAAATGCTTGATGAGCTCAATTCATTTTTTTTTCTGTTTAATTCTGTTTTCTTTACCTTAAAATATTTCTACGAAGCATAACCATGAGTTTTCTGTAAATACAATGACACACAAATTCGTTCACATTAATGAAACATACACTGTCAAAAAAGTAGTATTCATTAATCCATCCAAACAACAACATGGACAAGTTTATCAACCGCTTAGCAAACAAATTTTAATACCCCTTTGCGTTTTCATCTCTTTAAACTGAAGGTAGTATTATTTAATTATTCATGTGAACAGTTTTGTGAGCGAAGATTCTATTGTATTTTATTGTATTTTTAATCAGGTATGTCTTTTTATTACTGACTGCTCAATAGACATTATAATTAAAGAAGATATAAAAGATATTATGACGCTTCCACTGACAACATAGATGAATAAATTTGATAATGTTTTCAATGAATAATGTATATTAATTCATATTTTTTTTATGTTTTAATAATATTCAGACTATTAAACGTCAAGGAAAAAATCAGGCATTATTTCTCTCCTAGTTCTAGTTCATGATATAAACTATCAAATGCATAAATTATTAGAAGGTGTGAACGAATTTATGAGTGACGACAGTGTCTAGCTGAATATAGACATCACTGCTTATCGTAAAATACGATTACTGAAGCTGGGGTTTATATGTATTTTAATTTTATTCCCAATGCAAAATATTTGTTATGCCGTCGAGTACTATAGTTTATAAGGAATTTTAATTCAATTTTGATTTATTTTATTGTACAGATGCTTTATAGTTTATATATTTCACCCAGACAACATTTTTTAAAAACATTTCAAGTATTCTTATATATTTCGATACATATTTCTTGGGGAGTTATTGATATTTTTCTTTTAATTAAAATTGATTTGTCGTTTACAATTGAAAGTTGAGAATTTGGGAGAAATGGTAATCTGCGAGTTGGATTCTTGGAACATGAGGCCTTATTTATTTGTACAATCAAACTTAGAATTGTGTACTTTTCAAAATCTATGGAATCCATTAACTTCACACTCATATTTGATCATATTGATCGGTCACTTCAGTTCATGTCGTGATATTTGGAAAAGTGTACTGGTAGAAAGATACCTGAGGAAGCCCATCTAAGAAAAAACCATTTACAAAGTATATAAATGTTATTTAGAAAGAAAACATCAGCCTCCACTGGCTAGTATCCGGTGATGCGGCTGACGGAGGAGCGTGGGGGACTTCCCAAGACTCCGCTTTCTCTTCGCATGTGGATTTGGGAGGTCTCTGGGCTGTCTGTAAATATTGTATGAATGAGCGAGTGAATGATGAACTGTAAATATGGTATGAATGAGAGCATTTATCTTATTACTTATTGCCTTATAAAAGGCAGAATGTAATTATAGCACAATAAAGGAAGAATCAGAAAGAAAACAAATGTATTATTACAGTAATTCCATTTACGTTTTTACATATTTCTGTGAAAATAAATACATACATTCATATATATGTATTTTATTTAGAAACTTCTTCAAAACTTTATTGTGATAAAATTACAATCTGCCTTATTGGGCAATAAGTGATTGTGATAAAATTTCTCATTCATACCATATTTACAATTTTCATTCACTCGCTCATTCAAATAGTATTTTACCCACTCATTCATACAGTAATATATATGTATTAAATATAAATCCCTACCATGATGGTTATTACGTCTATAGATATTCCCAAGATCCTATGACAATGAAATGGTGTTTGCAACATTTTGTGGCATGTCTCCATCATGCCGGTTCCCACGGGGCGTGAATTACGAAACTAAGTATCACTGATACACTTAACACGGATTAAGAAAAGTAATTACATTGTTTAATTGTTCACACGACTTGGCATTTCACACGGATTTTAAAGACAAAATTAAGTGTGTCAATAATACTCACTTTGGTGATTCATGCCCCTTTAAGAAGCGTAATTGATCCAAGGGGAAATCTTTTCTCACTTAGGCGTAGCCGATTGAGGGGGAGTAAGTCCTGCTGAGAAAAAAAACCCCGGAAACAGGAATGCCTAAGTTTCAGTAAGGAGTAATTGATTGATTCTTTTCTTCGTCAGCGCCCTCCCAATCTTCGATTAAGGTGCCTACGACCCTCGATCCAGCTTTTTCAAATCGGATCAGGCAGGTATCGTCTGCCAACCGACTTAAGTATTTGACTGACTTCCGTCGCTTCCGCGATAAAGTAATTTATTTCGTTTGGTCGCCTTTTGGCAGCCCCCCCCCTTCCAAGTTTGCTGAAACTCGACGTTTCAGTGGCACAATCGTCGCTTCATCACGCAGAGCCTTCACGAACCTAAAGGTTCCCGACTCTGTAGAGCTTTAAAACACGGAATCGGACACGATTTTTCTTATCGTTATGTAAGAAAATACATTTATTATTTATTTATCAAGATCTTTATTTGAAAAATTACAATTTGCTTGTACAATACTATTAATTGGGATATAAGAATTCATTAGTACAATTCACATTTATACCAACATTCATACACATTCTGTACAGTAACACAACCCCCCCCCTACTACCAAGACAATTCCCGAGTTAGATGGAAGGGTAGGAAGCAGCGGGGCTCACCCCACCGCTTTCTCCAACCGTTTCACTTAACAGTAGTATCGCTAATTCGACTTCCGTTTGCTTGAGTCTCCAGCTGCGGTGCATGTCGTGCTCTCTTGTGGCGCTTTGGAACCTGCGAGAGTACGTCTGCTCCGTTCAATAGAATCATACACAGGGCGAGTCAACGCGGAGAAGAGGTTTGAGGCGTTCCGAGGATTTATCGGGGAGTGGAGGGAGCTCCAAGGCACCAGGGAAATCTGGATTTACCGGGGGGTGGTGCGGGATGAGCAGCGTTGCCTTCGGGAAGGCTCGCCCGAAGACAACGATGTACCACCGGTCGGAGTAGAGGCATTGTATACATAGGTTAAGATAGGACTAGGAAGGACTTAGTTTAGATATAAGAATAGCTATAAGTTTAAGGGGAAGAGGATGCACATCCTTTGTAAATATTGATTTAAGTTTATTGTAAATAGGATAAGGTTGTTAATTGTATATACGTTAGGTTAGTTTGTAAGAATTCCATTAATAGTTTAGAAAATTGTAAATAGCAGATGAAATGATTTTGTTTTTGGTTTTTATTTTAATAAAGATAATAACAGAGTAACATTGCGTTGACCGGCGCAACAATCCCATAACACCGGAATACGCGCACCACATGCAACGTATCCCCGAGCACTCTTCATGGGGAGGGGGAAGAAAAAATAATAATAATGACTTATTCCAGAGCTTGACTTTCCAGGTAAACCGACCATCTCGTGGCCCCCGCTTTCAATATTTTTGGGGCAGCCGAACCGGTGAGTACACGATGAGAATTTCTCGAAATGTTAATTCGATTTAAACCCTCTCCTATCCTTTCAGGAGAACTTCTTCAATGTTTGTTTTGAACTTGGTCTGGAGAAATTACATTGTTTTAAGCTACATTTATATTTAATTAAGTTTTTTTTTCAGGAAAAAACGCTATTAGTACCTAATTAAGTGTGGATTGTATTTCTTTTAGGCGATAGGCAACAGCGGGGCTTTTGCCCCAACAAAAATATTTCTTTCATCTCCGGTTAAACCGATCTACCTCATGGTCCAGTTGAGGGTCCACTTTTATCAAGACCAGAGAGAGGGCATGAGTGGGGACGTTGGAAATTGTGAGGGAACCATGACATAATTTTCTATTTTCAATAGACTGCAAGGCCACCACCGTTTTAGGCGACCAGGAGGATTCTATGGATTAGTGTTACTGGATAAGGAGTTGACAAGGGGATTTGGATAAGAGGATAGGTTTTCGTGGGGTTTGGAAAATCTAGAGGGTATAAGGTCAAGGACAGTTGGTTGGCACGTGGAGATTACTGTGAAGGGTGTAACTTGTAACACAGAAGGAGGGAGCGTTGACTACAGTTCTGCGGACTTTGGATTTGCATACATTTATTATGAATTGAATCGTAATTTAAAATATATATAAGCGAAATGAAGGACCTAGAAAGTACAGAAACAATATAAGAAAAATAACTCTTAGTTAAAAACTTATTAAATAATTCTGGAATATTTACAAGAAATCATAACAGCCTTTACTTTTAACGAAAACGGGGATTTATCTCCCAGTTTTACATTTTTGTAGCGTGGGCTCTCTTTTTTTTTTAACTTCAAATTGTTTATAAATCTTCGTTCCAAGAATATTACAACCCGCCATAGAGGGGCAATAGATAAAAGATCGCATTCATACCATATTTACAATTATATCTTTACTCCATCATTCATATTTGGAATATTCGTCAAATACAATCATATAAACATGACCCTTGTGCTCTTTGATGAGAGGAAAATATCATAAGACTCAAATTAAAGCCCAACTCAAATTTGCCGGAGAAAAGTTCAACAAACATCCAAGAATATAATACACTTAAAAACTACCAAGTAACCTAACTTTTTATTAACATGACGTTTTACGTAACCATACCAGACTTCACAACACCAAAGCCTTGGTCGCTATTACAAAATGAAACATATATTGACATACACGATACTGAAGCCTTAACTACAAACAACACCGAAACCTTCCCGAAATTCATTCAAAACTAGTTGAAAATTCCAAATGTTTAACGACAGACCTCCCTTCACTTTTTTTGAATCCTACTTATATTCATTAAAACTTTCAATACATTCTTGTTCGCAACTTTACCTGGGTTTTTATATAGAAATAACATTTTGAGTTTCCTTTTATAACATTTATTCATATACTTATTGCCCAATAAGGCAGATTGTAATTTTATTACAATAAAGAAGTAATAATTGGTTTCGCATATTTTCGAAACTTTGTCACACATTTCGATTGTGATCGAAAGTTTGTTTGCCTGCTCATGTGGCTTTGTGTGTATATTTAAACTCATTTCATTGGACACGTCAGTATAATCCACCAGTCCTTACATTTTCATAAACTTAATCTGGGAGCAATTATTAAGCGTATTTTGGGTCGATTATACCTTGAAAATAAAAATTTTCTAAACACTTTTTTTTTTACGAGTATTATTGTAGAATACAGAAGGTCAGACAGACGAATGACTACAGTCCAAAGTAGGGCCTCTCCCTTCAGGTGTGGTAAATTACTCATCTATAGAGTTTTTCTATATTGAAAAATAGTCCCACCGGGCCGGAGGTCGAACGCGGGTTTCTTTCTCGCCACTCCAGCACTTTAAGACTCCCCCCGACCCCACCCCCAAACGTGCTGTCGACCTGGGTAGTGGTTCGGACTAGGCAGTAAATCATAGGACGGTTTTTCCTGGCTGTGACCTACTTCTCAGCCAGCACGATCTGGCCATCAGCTCCGTGCTAACAAAACAGTCGAGAACACAGCTTGATCAAAGGATAATTACTTCCTAATTTTACCAACCCTCAATTTGTATACGGTACAATCTCGATCATCCGGGGCTGTGACGGGGCGAATATTCCCGGATAATTAAAAAACTCCAAATTTCAACTTACAAATGTTTATTTTCAATAACTACATATAGAAAAAATTAATACATACGCAACTTAATTGAAATATGTTGTAGTCTTTTATTAGTTTCTGTTTTTTACACAAAGATTTTTGCAGCCTCTGTTCTTAAGCTTCTTAAGGCAATAATTTTTCCATACTCAGACTTTTAATCTTCAAAACAGACGATAAGCTGGCCAACTGTATAGTGCTTGTCTGTAGTCACTTTTTCTTTGGTCGATCAAACGAATCCGGCTCAGTGTCTAAAATATCGCTTTGAGAAGTGCTAGGCTAGCTTCGCAAATTAATGTCAACTATTTCATCACAGGACTGTTTCTACTCTTTGTCATTCTAGTCACATTCCATCTACTGAACCATATTGTCTCCGTCTTCTTTATTGAAATCAGAGAGTAGGATTTTCCATCGTATTGTGGATTTGCTCTCTAAGTTCCTCATCGACTTCTAAACTTTTTCTCTATGCAAGTGTTTGTTGAGGCAATCATTTTTAAGCATGATAACAGCGAAAATCGCATCTTTTATCGTCCATATTTTCAAGACTCCATTCATGGATTTCACACGATTTTCTTCAAGAATAAAAATAAGAATAGTCTTTCTGTACTTATTTTTTTTAAACTGGCTATCACACCTTCATACATAGGCTGAATTTAAGAAGTTACATTAGGTGGCAGGTAGATGGTTGACGAAAATTCCTCCGTCATCTATTTTTAAAATGGATTTAAACGGGTGAGATGGCGCGTCCAGTAAAATACGGGCCTTACTAGTAAGTCCGACGTAGGGAACGAATTAAAAAAAACAAAAACAACTTTAAAAACACTTCGTCCAAACAAAAACCCGGATAGTTGAGGTTGCACTGTGCAAGTATTAGTGAGACTCATATAAAAGAAGTAACTTTGTTGTGGTTTAATTGTCTTTGTGTGATGTAAAGGACGCAAATCGCTCTCTCTATTACTAAAATGATGAATTATAATAGATTTAAAAGGTATTACTCTTATTTTGATGAGTAATGATGCTAGCTGATATCTGGTATCTAGGTAGTATTCACTAAACATGCAATTTTATACTGCCATTTATGAAGTTATTAGGAAAACAAAAATATTCTACAAATAAGATCTTAGTTGTTTTATCATTGATGGGATTCAGGCTCTACGCAGATTGTAATCAGTGTAACGATAATTATCGGTTTATCACAATGCAAGGATGAAAAATATACAAAACAAATTATAGATAAAGAAACCATGTTTTCTCGATCACATTACAATCAACCTTTGCAAGACGTAGAACGGTAAATTTATCCCAGGAAGGATTAAAAAAAAAAGTTTGAGAGTTAGCCTGATCTTTGAAAATACTAACTTAAATAACTATTAAATACCTCTAAATCTCAGCCATGAGATATTTCGTGAAAAAAAAAAAAATTAAAGACCTGAAATATATCTATCGCTGATCTTCAAAACCTTAAATTATAGAAACTTTTTTATTGTGATAAAATTACAATATGCCTTATTGGGCAATAAGTAATTTGGATAAATGTTCTCATTCATACCATATTTACAATTTTCATTCACTCCCTCATTCATACAGTATTTACAAAGAGCCCAGAGACCTCCCAAGTCCACATGGTTGTCACCACCCTCGCATGCGAAAGAGGAAGCGGAGTTTTGGAGGAAGTCCCCCACGCTCCTCCGTCAGCCGCGTCACTGGATAAGAGCCAAGAGCGCGAGAGCCACTGACGCTCAGGACATGATTGGAGAAACTGACCATTGCCAGGACTCCCACTGTCACGTATTTATAGCAGGTCACGAGGCCACTGCCGTTTCATTCTCCAAGGATTATAGGAATGCGTAGTGCATTGTAATGACTGTGCTAGGGGATTAGGGTGGTTGGATAGGTTACTACGATGTCTTACGAAAGGTTATAAGTAATGAGATTTACAAGTATTTACATATACGTAAGTCTCTCCCAATATATCTTTATTTGTTGATATACCATCTTCAGGACTGAAATTTTAAAGAAGAATCGTAATTTTACATATTCAGAAGAAGAAATACATAGTGACATTGACAATAATAAATAGAGTATAACGACACAATGATATCTTTATTTTTTACAATTTTTATCAATCCATCGTTCTATATACCGAATTAGTAACCTTAGTGCTTTCATTTTTGAAATAGTTAATTAATATTACAGTAACAAATAAATCTGTTAAAAAAATTGGAAATCTGAGGCATATAAAAATTAGTTAAATTTTGAATTATTCCATTTTAAAGGGAGAGAATCCAAGCTTTTTTTGCTGACATAATATTTTTATTATGTTTATTTTATCCTTTTGGGTTGTATTTTGTATAGGTATTCTATTGTAATTAAATTTTTCCATAAATACACTATTATGGTATTGGATACATGATGGTGCTGATAAAAGGAGGAGTATATCTTATAGGAGTATATATCAATATACTTTTGATAATTACGAATTCAGCAGATGAATTATTCCATGTTGACTCAACCATTATCAGTTAGTAATTACTCGAATAAACACATTTATTATTATTTTCATCCCCTATATTAGCCCCCTTCCCCTTCAAGGAAAACGGAAAAAATAATATATTTAATGATAAAATAAAATTTGTGCCTGTCCGTCCTGACGCCTTAGGAAAAGGGGGCAAAAATGATTTAATCAGAAGGTTGGCGGTAATGCGATTCATCTCAGAAGTCGAATTGGCCCCGCCTGCTACCTCCTATTTCCCTGGGGGAAATTGTATTTATTTACTTAAGGAAAAAAATAAAATATACAGAGTTTCTGAGACGGTGGAATATACCTAGAAGTTTTTCACTTGCATATTTTAATTTTTCCAAAGAATTTGTAGTATAATTCTACTCTATTATGAGCAGTGTCATACAGAGCTTTTGCCGTCTGGGGTGGTCCCCAATTGACCACCCTTTCTAAATCAATTAAAAGCCAACAGTGGCTATTAACAATTACTGAACATATAATAATAATAAAATTAAAAATTACCTTGGCTGAAACAGATTGTACACGTGATGATAAAATGTAGTCAACTTTCTATGGAGTATCGCTAGATATTGATTTTACCATCAGTAGACGCGTCTGTGGCCGTCACCAATTCAAAATTTACAGCACACGGATTTATTTTTTCACTAATTCGGCTACAAGAGATGTCTGGGACAAAAAGGGCCGAAAGCACGACATTGCGTTACATCGGCTCAAATTAAAATGTGTCTTTATGAGTCAAAAAACTACATAAATTGTATTTGAGCCTTCCTGAATGTGTGAGAAGTCGGTGAGTGAGCCGAAGATACATTTTCCTTCCATTGTTCAATTGAGATCATGTTAGTTTTTTGGAATTTCTTTTAAATTTTGGAATGCTTTTTTACGAAGACGACAATTTAAAAAAGTTCCAGAAAAAGGACTTTGTTTTTAGCTTTTGGGCGAAAGACATTCGTTATAATTATATCCACCTTGATCTACCAGGCGCCAGTATCTGTTATCGTCCGTACGATGTTCGAACAAGTTGTAGGTACTTGCGCCTTCTAAACCGCTAACTACATAAGATATATCACCCTATACTCTATTGTATATATATTGTAAATTGGTTATAATAGGTTGTAATTAATTTAAACAAATGTAAATAACATTATCAAACCATAAGTCATATCAGTGTAAATATTGTAAACAATAAAAGACGCAGCTGCAAATAACTAGTCAGAGGCCCTTGAATGGAGAGGCAGGTAGCGATCCAGGCTTGGGAGGCCCCCCCCCACACACACAACCAACCCCACCCCTTGGCATGCTACTGGTCAGTTTACTTGTTTTTTTTTTATCTAGGACAATAAAACAGTGTACCTTAGAGAGTTTGCGGGCCCAAAATATTTCAATCAATCAATCAATTTTATTAAGGTAAAATTACAATCTGCCTTTTATTAGGCAATGGGTAATTGAGATAAATGTCATCATTCATACCATATTTACAATTCATCATTCACTCGCTCATTCATACAATATTTACAAACAGCCCAGAGGCCCCCCCAAGTCCACATGGTTGTCACCTCCCTCGCATGCGAAGGAGGTAGCGGAGTCTTGGGGAGTCCCCCACGCCCCTACGTCAGCCGCGTCACTGGATAAGAGCCAGCGGAGGCTGACCAAGACCGCGAGAGCCACAGACGCTCAGGACATGATTAGAGAAACTGGCCATTGCCAGAATTCCCACTATCACTTAGTTATAGCAGGTCACGAGGCCACTGCCGTTTTAATCTCCGAAGAGGATTATAGGGGTGAGTGGTGCAGTGCAATGACTGTGCTAGGGAATTAGAGTGGTTGGATAGGTTACAGTTACAAGCCCGGTGGGAGAGCTCTACCTTCAGACAGATACGGAAGAAACGCCAATGGTCTGTGTTGGTAGCAAATCATAACGTTTGTAAAACCTTAAGTCTGCTCTCTATAACTTTCCAAAAACTCTTTAAAAAGCTTGAATCTTTTCTCTCTAGCCGTTCTCAGTAAGTAAAGTGACCTACTGAGGAGTCCGAATTATAAAGAAATTCATCAAGATTATTAACAACAATTCAATTGGTAAACATTAAGTGTTAAACGATAACATGGGAATAAAAGCAGAAGTACTAAAAATAAATGAGTACATTTTCCCTGCTTTCTGTTGGCGATAGGGGAAGCTTTTACGACCCCTCCGGCCAACCCGGCCCTGGCACGAAACGCCTCGGCTGCCTATAAGTACCCCTTTAAATGCTCTATCAATACCCCTTTAATAATTTTCCTATTCCTCCTTCAGATGTCAGCGTTATATGGCTTCCTATTCCGCTATTCCTATTCCCATCATACGATGGTCCAATTCCTATTCGACCAGCAATGCTTTTATCAGCAGTTCTTTGGTACAGGGTGTTAGGACCACCATGCGACCACGACAAGAAAGATGTTGGACATGTTTGTTTATTGAGATGACTTAAATTATCGTTTTATGGGAGTGGGTTCAGTAGAATAAGTAAATAGCCTTCCTATTTTTGCCTTCCTTCAAATTTTTTATTTATTATTCTCAGCATACAGGCCGTTCTGAGCCCTTGAGACCACCATAGGCACCACACGACATCATGGGCTGCTTAAAGCCCTTGTAAATCAGAAACAAAACATTGGTGGGAAGCAAAAATAGGATCCTGATTACTCTCAGTAACGTGTGAAGTAAAAAAATAAAGTACCCATGGATCAGTAACCCCGCCAATAATTTTTTAAAATATTTTAAATCTATTTTACCTTTAATACATTACATAACATCGGTTATTAACTATTGTTGTGTTTATTAAATATTGACTATAAAAACGGTGATACTGGAGGGGCTAGGCGTAACTATTAAAAAAATTGATAAATTAATGCTTAGAAAACTTTAATGAAGTGAAAAAGAATCTATTTTATTATTATTATTATTATTATTATCTGTTAAACAAACCTAGTCAATGAATATCCCTTTTCAACAAAAAAAAACATCGATAATAATGAACCTGTTAAAACACCTTGAAACGAACTAAATACGCAATTTCTTTTATTGGCTATCAAAAATTTATTTTTTGGGATCACTTTGGAATTTGTTTAGCACTAACGTCTGAGATATGTTTTTGAAAAATCTAAAAAGATCATTTTTTCTCCAACTCCCATTATTTTATTTCAAACAAAAAATACACTTACAACATCTTACACAATTGGGATTCGTGTATGCCACATTCTGTTGGCTACTGGGACATTGTGGTAAAGGAAAGAATAAAGCAAATAACTGTATAGACTGTTTTCGAAGGTGAACCTTTTGAGATGTTCCTCAAACGAGACGTTAACCATAAATTTAAATTGACAAAATGAAATTTCTGAAAAAAAGGGCTGGAGCTTAGTTACCGATAACCTACTAAGAGAGATTAAACATTGTGTTGTAGCTACTACAAGTCTGAGAAAATGGCCATACTAAACTGACCCATGGTTACCTGAGGAAACCCACACTACCTATGACTGCTGTGGATCGGAGCTTACAGTCAAGCATATTTGGTCGAATGTCCTGCAGGACATCCTGTTAGGAGGAGGAGTGGGATATATGGTACACATGGTGTCATCCTCGTTTCTTTCTGAAGCCGTTACCAATTCAGAAGAAACAATATGAACAGTATTCAACTTCCTAGAGTCCCGAAGAATACTTCAACATAAAATATTTAAAAAAAAAAGTTATCATTATTTGTTTTTTTTCTGATGCTCTTTTACCGTTTCACTTTTTACTGGCATATACTGACATTTATATTTCTAATTACTCTTGTTTTAAAAATTTAATCCCCCCCCCCCCAAAAAACCGTTTATTTAACATACATAGGATGAGTTACAGATTCCCCAATACGGAATCTTTATGTAAATGCACATCGTGCTAATTATATGTACTGTTGCGTAGCTGCATTGCATACAATGTATCAAGCCAACAACAATTGAGCTAAGGTAGGCTGATGTACTCAATACAAGGTGTGAGAACACCCAAAGTAATAAAGCTCACCTTAATAATGAGTTCTGCTAATAATAACCTTAATCTAACTAACTTAATTTAGTTTTCCCGGAAAGCCTGTTGCCATCGATACGGGAATGGGGGTGGGGTCATAGTTTCAACATTGGGTTTGTCAGGTGCTGCAGCGAGTCAAAAAACTTGATGTGTTTCCGGTGGATGAACTCACCCATGGACGACGGACAAAGCAATGGGTGAGTTTCTTTAGAGAGAGGTACGTCTTTCCTGAAATTGATGGAGACCCATAGCTGTACTGTCAGTCAAGTGAGTATACAGCGGGCACCGTACAGCAGAGCTGGCCGGAGGACACATTCACATGACACATGTGAATAACAGACGCAACGACAAGTTGGGTGAAGTTAATAGTGCGAAACCTGGTAAGACATTTTTAAGTTGTTTTTTTCCTTCATATCTCTCCAAATAAAAATAGGATAAGGGAAAAATAAAAAGGATAATTATCTTGGATTGTTAATAGCCTTTCACTAGGGGGAGTCCGATTTGAAGGATGTGTGTAGGAGATGAGGAGTGTGGAGGGCCTCGGGAGAGTTGTGGGTGATATCGGGACGGTGCTGAGAGTCCACCGAAGGTTAAGCCTAGACCTCTAGCTAGTCAGTCCCCGTCAGGGGGCTCGGGTCGAGAAGGTCTATCTGCTTCCATGCTTCTGCAGACCAGCAGTGCTTCATCTGACGGGTAGTGGTGGGGGTTGTAGGTAACTGAAAAGAGGATTATGGCAGTGCCGTAAAGATTAGAAAAATTTGAAGTGACGTCTCTTGATGAAATCTTTGATGGTGAGGACTTCATATTTTTTATGTATTGCGGCTGCTTTCATCCTGTGGAACGGGGTGTGTTTGTGAGGGAAGTGGGGAGGACTTTGTTCTGAAATTGTTGGAGCATTATTAGAGTGTTGGGGGCTAGGTACATGTAAAACGGGGTCCTGTACATTAGGGCCGGTCTCAGGACACTTTGGTATATCAGCAGCTTGAGGCGTACTGATACTACTGGCCGGGCTGTAAAGTAGGTGAGCTAGACTGTAAAAGGTTTTTCTGACACTTTTTAACTGTTTGCTGAGATGCGTGGTGAAAGACAGATGTCTACCAAGAGTAATACCTAGATAGCAAATTTTGTTGCTCACGTTGCATTCTTTTGGATTTTGGTAGGGGGGCCTTACTAGGGCCTGTTTTGTAGCTGAAAACAATCCCTTGTGTCTTAGCCGGGTTTACCTCGATATTGACGGCGTTAAGCTTCCAGCGATTAGTTGGCTGGCGCCCTATGCAAATTTCAGTGCTCTGGTGGGATTGAGGCTGGTGCTGTATATACCGTTGTCGTCCGCGTACACCGACACCTCACAGTTGTGGTACGAGGCTTCTACGATGTGGGTGGTGTGTATGATAAACAGCAGAGGGCCTAGCACTGACACTTGGGGGACACCGGCAGTGTATTTTCTTCTGGTGGTAGACGTGGTGCTTATACGAACCGAGGAAGTTCTGCCTCTGAGATACGAAGTCATCATCAGTAAAGATCTTTAGATCCATTTTTCTAATTTTAAATCGAGTTTCTTTTTATTTATTATATTTGATTCAACGGGAGCAAAACAATAAATCAGCAGTTTTTTAGGTTTAGAATAAACTAATCAAATTTTTATTGAATAAGTTTTAATACCACTACTGTAGAAAGTACATGTATAATAATATTCAGACAGACAGAAAAAAGTCGATGCCCACGAACGTACAGTCGGCGTCATGAAATTAGACGCTTGGGCTAAAGGGGTTACTTGGCGTGGTGTTGCCACATATGGGCAACATAGTGGACAGGAGACTAATCACTAATTTGCTTATTGCTTAGTGATTGACATTAACGAAGTAAAGGGTTATGTGACTAGAAGAGACGTAATGCGGCGACAGCGCTTGCCACGTATTGCGGGTTCTCACGCTTCTAATTTCGTGACGGCAACAAGGTGGAAGTTCTCCCTTTGAGCTCGGCAAAAATCTAGATTCTATATTCAAACCTATAGGCGAACGCCAGGATGCATAGATTAATTGCAATATATATGCATGTCATGAATTCTATCTGCTAGTAATCCTGCACCGTTTGATGGGATGGAGATGAGTTAAATTTTTATGCATGTCTCGTCTACCGACTATTACATCACATTTCGTTATTACAGACACCGAATTCTCATTTATTAAAGAAACAGAACATAATCTATGGCGCTAGGCCAAGCATATAAGCGACTCTAAAATCTAAACTATGATTAATAATGTCCCGCCACATTTCATAGCCGACCAAAATATGCACTCACCGTTTGCCAATGGTTCTACAACTCACAAGATCCTCGTTATTCGAAAATCAAGCATGCAGGTTGGTTTCAAAATAGAACAATTTTGTGAAATAATAACAGCAGAAAATATTACAGCCGACTTCAATAGGATTGTTCATATTCATTTTATATTTAAATAATTTTTATATTTTATTTGTTATATTTTATTTGTTGCAAAGGAATTTAGAGAGCAGGATAAGAGGATCACTTTTTCTTTTGAAGGTAAAGAGAGGCTGCTAAACTACTATTGGGTCGCTGAAATAAAATAAAAATTTCAATTGAGTAACAAAACGTTTGAGAGGACAAAAAAGCATTTTTTTGTTTTAGAAACTTTCCTGGCCAGGATTACAAAAAACAAACATATTTTTTTGATGATATATATACGTATTTTTTCAATGTTTGAATGACACAACATAAGTTGCCTGAGGATGGACTGATATCAGTCCGTAACGTTGCAAAACAGCTAATAATTAATAAAATCGGAAGGATATTTTGCATATATTTTAATCATAAACTTTTGCATCCTTTGAGATATTATTCATTATTATACAGAGTATTTTTTTCGTAAACATTTAATTACGTGTTTCTTCACCTTCATGTCTTTATAAATATATTAACTAAGTAATCGGTGTAAAAAACTAAAAAAATATCAGTCATTAATAAAAAAAGAATAAAAATGTTTACTGATAAACTAGATAGCAGCACCCTGTCTGATAATTATCATTAGTTTTTGTTTTTACATAACGGTTACAAGACCTGCTCGCTATCAAGTACATAAATATCCGGGGATGGTATGGTACTGAGGAATCCTCAGAAATTAGCTCATAGCCCCAATCGCCTTCAAATATTGTAGTATATAAGTTAATGTTTATCGGCTTTCGAATTAAAAAAAAAATGAAAAAAGTTACTAAGAAACAACACGCATGAAAGTTATAAACTAGACTGTTTATTTCAAGTCTATTATTAATTAAGGTGGGGTACTGATGCTGCCCGGAGCTTAACTTATAAATACATTATAATCAGCTCAACAATATTGTATACCATAGTAAACTAGCACTAAGTACAATTTTAGTGTAGATTCCTGATAACAAATATGTATAAATTAAAATAGAGGAGTTTTTTGAAAAAAACAAAAACATTACGAGCAGGGTCTGTGTACAGTGTCTGTTGTTAGAGAGGTCTGCTATTTTGATCAGGTTCCAGTCTTATTTCTGCTAACATCCTGCAGCCATCGGCTGTATTTATCTGTTTGGTTTGTAAACAGTAAATGTTTGGGAATACGGATACCGATTCTTTGTGCTAACATGCCACAAGTGTTAACTCATCTACCAATCGCTGGTGATGGACTTTAAATCGTTATTATATATGTTATAGTTGCAGAGAACGAAGGGAGAGGCTATACTTTTATTTAAAGCGTTCGTGTGTGTTCGACCAATCGAATCGACAATACAATACCGAAGAGTATGTAGAAAAAAAAACTGCGAAAATCCGGGCACGTTTTAAACACTGAAGATACTGAAGTCCAGAAGCTGTTCAAAGATAATACATTGATTCCCCCCTCCCTGGTCAATGATATACTGACAATTATTTATTTATTTTAAAGCCATTATAAGTGACTAAAAAAGTTCAACAAATCAATTGCAGCATTTTTATTTAAATCACTGAGTAGTTTTTTTTTAGTTGTTTAATAAGCTTTTAAGAAAACTCGCCATGAGTATTGCGAGTGTTTCTCGATATTGTTCCCAACTCTCCCGGTCTATTCATTAACTGGTGACAAAAACCAAAAACCACATCAGTAAATTTCACCCTACTTCTACATTAAACCAAAATGGACACCCAAAAACAAATTAGTAGTACACAAGGCAGTAAACCGCCCTACATTGACATACGCTGCACCGATATCGAGTTGCACTCGTTCCTCAAAGTACACAAAGTACACAACTCAAACACAACTCAAAGTACACAAAAACCTCTTTATGCGAATAATTAACGAATTCCCTTAATACACCAATATGACGGAGTTACCAAATATATAATCCAGCAGTTAAATTATTATTAATTACTTCGTGACCTGCTATAAATACGCGACCAATCATGTCCTGAGCATCTGTGGCTCTCACGCTCTTGTTCAGCCCTGGCTCGTGTCCGGTGACGAGGCTGATGAAAGAGTCCCTGTATGAATGAGAGAGTGAATGAAGAATTGTAATTATGTTATGAATGAGGACATTGAACGTAATTACTTATTGCGCATTGAGGCAGGTCGTAATTTTATCACAATAAAGATTTGATTGATAAAATTACTTACTTCCATATCCGAAAATATTTAATAAGAGAAACAGAGAATTGCAGTAAACCCTCAAAAAGATACATCCACAAACGCACAAAACATGTTAGAATATCATAACCTAATAAAATGTATATACCCAATTTTTTTTACTTATCTCTTTATCATTTTTTCTATTAAGTTATATTTTCCCAAATGTTACATTATAAGTTTTTTTTTTTAAAAAAGACATCGTACACATTTATACGGTCTCAGGGCCAATGAATGTATTATTTTACATGTGCTTCTGAGCAAAATAGAAAATAATACACTTAAACAAATAATTGAAATTAAATAATTCTGACCTATTGACAGGCGCTTTTATATAAAAAAAATAATCTAGATCACAACCTACGAAAAATAACATTGGCCGGTTAAAAACCGTAGAAATGCTTACGTTATCCTGATGAGTCCGAAGTTTTCAAGAAAGATTAGCGGAACACTTTATGAAGGTATCTTCAGTGTCAATAATGAATATTATTTATTTCAACTTTATAGGTTTTTAACCTGTTTTGCCGCGAGGAACGGCTGTTACAAAGGTGTGTACAAGGAATTCATATTGAATTTTACGCACTGCAGATAAACAATCAATTTCTCGCTTGTCTAAAAATCATTAGCAATCGTTATAAACTCTTTCAACCACTACAGTAGCACAGCGTAAATTGAACAGGAATAAATACATTTTTACAGGGAATAAGTTCATTTTTGACCCATCTTTTCTCAATTTCGACAATGTCCCAATTGTAGTGATTTTTAAGAATGTAAACATACACTCAGTCAACATATTATTTTTTCAAGATACAATTTAGACGAGAACCCAATATAAGATTCAATATCAGTCCAATATACTTGCGATGAAGTCAATTAACACTACGAATTGGATTGGATTCGGCGATTTACAGATTAGTGTTCAAATATCGACAAAGAGGATTGTTGCAGTGTAAAATATAATACCATGCAGAGTGTATATGAGTTAAGTGACATCATAATCGTGTTGTGGCTGAGTTGGCATCCCCCGCTTACATCTTGTCACTTGTCAGTCAGCCAGCAAATGAACAACATTATTGCAAGTTAATTAAACCCGGTGCGGAGTTGAATCTGACAGTTGAACAAAACCATCATATTTGCCTTCAACCATACAACCAGTTCGATCCAGCGTGTCAATTGTCCTGCGGACTGTCGACATGCTAACGTCGACCACATATTGACAGAACATAATCAGATATGCTTTTCCAGAACTTCTCACGCTTCATTGGTCAGTTAGTAAAATAAACAAAACTATTCTACGAATAGACGAATATGTTTACAGTGATGTTATTATATTTTGTGTTAATAGCACAGAATAAATAATATTAGATTTATTGGATAGTGGCGTTCGCAGGTTTCATTTATTTTTTTTGAACTGTCAGTGACTATGACGAGCTGAACCATAGACTTTAAAAAGTCGTAATAAAATCACGTGTACTAACATGTAGTTGCACCCAATAGCGTATTAGTTTGTGTCATTTATTTTGTTTTGGCTTTATTTCATTTAAAATTTTTAATACCCAAAGCTCCAAGTTCATGAAATTCCATAGTGACCTATCCATACTCTAATCTCTAACAGTCATTAAAACGCACCACTCGTCCCTGTTAACCTCCTCGGAGACTAAAACGGCAGTGGCCTCGTGATCAGCTATAAATACGTGACAGTGGGAGTCTTGGCAGTGGCTAGTTTCTCCAATCATGACCAGAGCGTCTGTGGCTCTCGCGCTCTTGGTCAGCCTCCACAGGTTCGTATCCAGTGACACGCCTGACGGAGGAGCGTGGGGGACTTCCCAGGCCTCCGCTTCCTCCTTCGCACGCGAGGGAGGTGACAACTATGTGGACTTGGGAGATCTCTGGGCTGTTTGTACATACTGTATGAATGAGCGAATGAATCAAAATTGTAAATATGTTATGAATGAGATCATTTATCACAATTACTTATTGGCCAATGAGGCAGATTGTAATTCATCATAATAAAGTTGTTGTTGTTAATTTATTTTCCATATTTTGCTTTATTATATTTTAACTAAATCATAAGCACCGTAATATGAGCTGGTGTGGAATATATTTTTAAATTTTTCGATCAACTGACTTTGTTTTTCAAGGCCCTTATCATAGAATATACATACAAAATACAATTCCTCCTTGCCAGTTTGAAGGCTGAAACTCTCTATGCCTTGAGGAGCAAAATTAACATTCTCAAATGTAAAAATAGAACTTCAATGCCATTCCTGATGAAATGGTGTGCAGTCAAATTGCCATAATGTTACGTAAATTCTAAATCATTATTAAAACCATATATTAAACACTAGACACAAAATATCGCCCTATTGTAACAAAAAAATCTAGTTAAAATACAAAAAATAAAGTGTATAAACAGTACCGCGTTACGCATGCCCGGTTCCGTGCTCGATAAAACTTCAAATTACAAAAAAAATTCTCCCTTGTTAAATTGCCGCTATAGTACTGTTAAGGAACCCCTTTTAATGTATAGCAAGAAACATATAGAGCACTACACTAAATTTACAGACGTACACGAAGAATTACAAATGGCAACTATAGATACAATATAATATCTTGCCATTTGTAAGTATGTATTTATTACAAGCTAACTCCAGCTATAGGTTGTGCTATTTTGTTATAAGGGAAGATAAATAAGATTAAAAGGAATGTGTATTCATAATCTACCGTTATATTGTACTTATGTATGTTATGTTAAATATCTCTTTCTCCCCTCCCCACCCACTCACTCTCTCTCTCTCTCTCTCTCTCTCTCTCTCTCTCTCTCTCTCTCTCTCTCTCTCTTTCACTCACCTTCTCTCTCTCTCTCTCTCACTCAATATATATACCGAATCATTGGTTTGTATTAGGGTTACGACAATGGACAAGGAGTCGGCAGGAAAGAACCAATAACGGGTTATTGGATGATATGGTGGTCCGAACCAATCCATGAGAATGATTATTAGAGACAACAGGAGAGAACCTTACGGAAAAGTTATAAGGATATAAAGAGTTTGATGCAGATTAAGAAATGGAAACTTGACAGAAACGTGGAAGGAATAATATTATGTTAAGGGTGAAAAGTTTGGCAGGATACTCAGCGATCGATGAAGCTATTTCAATAATAAAAAACATAACAGAATAAGAAACTATAATCTAAACTAAGCCTCTTAACAACATATTTTATGATGAAACTGATGTCAAAGTCAAGAGAAGTAGTAATTAATTAAATAGAACAGAATTTTTTTTTATTATTATTCAGGGTCCATGTTCCCTCTGAATAATAACAATGCACAAATAAATAAATACAAATACAAAAAACAAAACAATACATCACATATGGGAAGAAAATAAAAAAAACTAAAACGTCCACCTCAAATTAAAAGAATATCATTCAAGAATATGTTTCAATAAAAAATAAGAAACAAAAAGAAGAGGAAAATACTAGTAGTAAAATTTTAATATAAAATTAATATATTTAATTAATATTAGTGGTTACTTCTTTGAAAGGTTGCAGCTATGGGTTTATCAACTGAGTTATTATTGGCTGGATACTATAGAATGAAAGACTCTGGCTCAGATCCAAAGCATTGTAACATCAGTGTAGGCGGTACGCAGAAGTATGTTTTCATGTAGTCTATGATTAATTAAATGTCCAGTAATTAAAATCCATTGAGCAACGGTTACCTCAACCCTCTCTACAAAGCCCTAAATTAAATCCCGAATAATACTATTGTTTTTTATTGGATTTGTAATTATAAATTTGACTTCACATAAATCAACGTCCTTTGTTGAACAATGTCATAAACCAAACCATTGGGTACGAAGAAGTCTTTCGGAACCAGTAATGGTGTAGAAATTTAGTAAAAAGGGAGCTTTCAATTATTTTTGAGAGCATAGGAAGCAGACTAATTAATTGGACGCTAGTATAAGGTAAAATTTGGTAATTTATTAAATAATTAAAATAGTGTTTCCAAAGTTGAAAAAATATTGCTGATAATAAAATTATTAATTTAGTTAAGAACATTAGAACATTTATTAGAGGAGTAAGTGGATCAAAACCTAGATATTTTCGATAGGCTAAGTAATTCAAAAGGTAGGATTTTGGTGACTAAGGTGAGGTATGAAAGGGGCGGAAAAATGGAGCGATAATTTTTTTAGGACTTTTCTCGGTCTGAAGCTGTCGAGCACCGATTTTACAGGGAATTATTCCCAGTGGACCGACAGGAGAGGTGGGAATTGACGGATTCGAATTGGAAGGTTGCCTAAAAACTGCTTTGCCAATCTGCAATGATGATGGAAACGACTGTGGCGATCAGCATAATATCGGGTTCTTTGCTGCACATTTTTCGAGCTGGGTTTCGGATGACATAGGTTGAAGATGCTTCCCAACCTATTATTAAAATTATGAAAAGGATTTAATAAAAAGTTGTAAGGGCTTCCAATCAGCTTTTAATAAGTGAATGAAGAAGAAATTCGTTAATTGGGCTTAGGGAAACTGTTAAGATCAAAGCATAAGATGGGAGGAGAAGTGAGTGGGAATTAATAAATCAACAAGGTCTGGATTTGGCTAGGATCAGATGACCGAGAGGTTAAAATGTCAGGAGAAACAGTGGATCAATTTAGTTTGTATTGTAAGCTGATTGGTGAATCTTGAACCCGACTGTTAGTTGTGTAATATAATTCAAAATCAATATTGTAGTAAAATTACACCTTATTAGGCAATAAGCACTTGTGATCAATGTTCTTATTCATACCAAATTTATAATTCTTCATTCACTCGCTCATTCATACAGTATTTACAAAGAGCACAGAGACCTCCCAACTTCACATGGTTGTCGCATGCGATAGAGGAAGTGTCTTGGGAAGTCCCCACGCTCCTGCATCAGCCGCGTAATTATATACGAACCATTGGAGGCTGACCAAGAGTGCGAGAGTCACAGACACTCAGTCATGATTTGAGAAACTGGTCATTGACTTGACTCCCACTGTCAAGTATTTATAGCAGGTCATACGTGACTATCTCTCACAGAATAAATTCCTAAGAATAATAAAAAATTCACCTAGGTCTTGACGACTTAAAAAGTAAATTACTGATTTTTTTGGTCATCAATGTGACCAGTCCGATAACTGAAGAGGCTAAGCGGGATAAAGTAGTTTAGACAGGATTACTGAGGTGGGAATACTTGAAGGCCAGCTCCCTTGCATTTGGGATTGAGAACTTGTCGGAGGAGAGCGTAGGGGCTCTGAAGGGGTTGTGGGGGGAGGGGAGAAAAATCCCCGGTCGGTGTACGCAGTGAGTCTGTTCCGTTTCCTGCGATGTCACGAATGTTCGTGGCTTGGAGCGGGGATTCGCAGATATGTAATTACCAAAGACGGCCATGTCTCCGGCCAAGTTGCCGAAAGTTGAACAGCTCCGCTCTGATTTACCGCTGCAAACATATGAGACAAGCACTCTCCAACTTCTCCGGCGAGGATCTCCCCCCTCCACCCAACCTCCGCCCCCTCCAGGTTTTATCCTCGCAGATTTATGACTTCAGTTATTCCATTTGGCCGAGTGAACTAGTTTCCTCACTTATATCCCCTACAAGGCACTCTTTTATATTCTTCTCGCAAATAAAATTAAAAGCTGCAATAGAAAATATTATATTCTGCAAAGTTCCTGATAAGTTTAGCAGCTAACGAAATCACGACAATAAAGATAGCTTATAGAGAAGTATCCACTAATTATGTTTTTATTTAATGCTGCATCATGCCTATTTTTGTATTAATATGCGTATAAGTTTGTTCATGGGATTGTTTTTGATTGTGGAATACACTTTATTTTTGTTTGTTTGTTATGTTTTATTTGATTTTATTAGTAATAGCTAAATTTCTTTATTAGCATCTAATTATTGTTCAGAAGACACATGTTCGCAGTATAATGATTTATTTATATTTTTGTATCCTAATTCAAAAACCAAACAAGAGCTTTAAAGAAAAATTCTTATAAGACTGTGTAAGAACAAATTGATGCAAAATCGGTTCGAACTAAACGGTGACGGGTAAGACTTACTTGTAGTGAAAGAGTGATCCCAGAGGTCAGTTTTGCAGAGGTAGGCCTTGAGGTCGTCAGCTGTCCTGCCGACGATGACTAGTGGCGGGGCGACCATGGTGCGGATCAGCAAGAACACGGTAAATGCGCTGACAATCATACCCAATCTCTTCAGCAGGTCGACGTCTGTGATCTTCACAGCTTTAGCCGACTTCACTCTGAATATGACAGAAATCCTGAAAAACGAAAATTGTATCTGTAAACTTTAAAACCACTAGCTATTATTTAAGACAATTTTAAATAAGTCTCACAAACGTGTACACATCTAATTAATACCAAAACAAGACCTTAAATTATAAATAAAATAGTAAAATAGGGATAAGAATTAGAAATGGGAGAATATAGTTAAAAACCTTGGGTTTATCCAGTCCTCAGATTCACTTTCACAACACATTTAAACCATATTTGCACGACTGGAAAATTAGCTATTCCTATCCTCTTTCAATTTGTCAATTGAATGCTTAATATACAGATTGAACTACTCGTTTACAATTTGTTACTAAAGCCCAATATTAACTTAAGCAGCGCCTAGCTGGAGTTTAGTTAACCATACCAATATCAAGCAAACTTAATAATAATTCAAAATAAATTTCTAAGAATAATATTTGACAAGCCGGGGTACGCTACAATGGCTAAGTTACATGAACTTTTAAAAAAGATTATATTCAAGATGTCTTATAAGGGATAGCCGCAACATTTTTAGGAAAATGTACACATAGCGAGAATCCATTACTTCAAAATATTGCTAAATGTTTTTATATTAGAAACTAGTTTTCATTATTTTTTATCGTCGTCAGACTTTATTTGGTAATCAACCTGGTACCGTTGGCGTTCTACCTTTCACGGTGGGCGGTAATTTTTATTAGGTATGTGAAGTTACACGTGACAATTACAATTTGAGAAAATATACTATTTATATCGCCCACGAATAAGTTTTGTTGACGTTACGGAAATGAAACTAAATGGCGCTATAGTGCGACATAATACGATTTGGCAAGAAGAACTGTTAGAAACTACATATGATAAAAAAGTTCAACAACAACAACAACTTTGTTATGATAAAATAACAATCTGCCTCATTGGGCAATAAGTAATTGTGATAAATGTTTTCATTCATACCATATTTACAATTTTCATTCACTCGCTCATTCATACAGTATTTACAAACAGCCCAGAGACCTCCCGATTCCACATGGTTGTCACCTCCCTCGCGTGCGAAAGAGGAAGTGGAGTCTTGGGAAGTCCCGTGATAAAATGTATTTAGGGGTCACTAGTTTCTATATATAAACAAAATGATCGATTTTAGTTCAAATCTACAAATGGGATATTGAAATTGTGAAACATACTGTGCTATCAATTTTATAAGAGCTCAAGTAAAGAATCCAACAAATCTATTATGATGGCTTAGTAATAAACGAATAAGTGAAAATCAAATTAATGATAAATAATGGTTTGTTAAAAGTAAGATGAGATTGTTAAAATCCAACCGATATCTTTAAAATATTTGAAATTTAATAGAGAACCTATATAATATAAACGATATGAATAATATTTAATATATGTGAAAGTTATTTAATTACTATTCATAGTTATATTAACATTAACACAGTTGGATATGGGTAATTCGTCGAATTAGGCCATGTAATTTAACAAACCAACGTAAAATTGTTTTTAGAGTTTAAAAGTGTTACAATACACTTTTACGCAACGTAATTTTGTTCGACTATGTTACTTAATTTAATTAAATAAATAAAATATTACATACGTAAAATAACAAGTGCTTGTTGAGGGGATATCTGGATATACTAAATAATAAACCAAATGTACTATATTTTATTACCAATTAATTTGTATTTATTTTCTATTATTTTTTATATGCAATTTCGATGAAACGAACGCCTAAAGTGATTATTCATAATTATTTTTATAATGGAAACTGTATTTAACATTCTTTAATCAAGCTCATAAAATTATATATACGTTTTTTAGTGTTTTCATGTTAACTTATATGCAGTCAACAGGACGAAGAGTTTAGGATGATCAGCTTGGTTTTCGACATTTCGTCGATTCATGTACTGGCATACTGGCATGTAGCCTTGTCAGTGGTACAAACAGGACTAAAATACGAAAAAATATCTGGCCTGCTTAGGTCAGACCAGAGAAATGACCTGAATTGTAGATATTGACGACTACGACATTCTCAGTCGCAGTGAGCGATCTAAAGACAAGACTTTTTTTTTTCAAACCCTTTGGGGTAATATTCTTCTTTAAATTAACAATACAATTTCCACGATAGATCAATATGAACGTATCAATAGTAACAATCTAGAAATTCGCTACCGAAATTAACTTGAGAGCTACTGTATGTCATATAACAATAAGAAGGGAATAAAAGTATTCAACAAAATTTTGGATAATGACACCTTAATCAATGGCTAAACGAAAAGTAAATTAACGATAGATATTGGCATGTTACATGTACGATGGGCGTAAAATAGAGTATTGTGCTGACGACTAAAATATTTGAAGCATATTTGAAATAGAAAGCAAATATAATATAAACAATAATACATTTTTTAAGGAGTTCTTCAACGATTTTTGAGATGGTAATTGGGCGTTAAGATGAGATACCATTTGAAAATTTATTGAGTTTTGTGAAAAGCAAAATAATAGATTGTTTCCGCAGACGATTAAAGTGCCTTGTTTAAATAATGCATAATGTTTAAATTATTATTAAAATAGGCTAGGAATATTATAACATTAGCTCTTGGAGAATTTAATGAGTTAGTGGATCACGAACTGGAGATTTTCAGATAGAGTGTGTTTTTCAAAAATTATTATACTTCAGAATGGTTGACTGCAGTAAACAATGTGACAACTAAATTAGTAATAAATATTGGCATGTCACGTATACGACGGAAGTGGGTTAAATTATAAATTGACGGAAACTATTTCTTTTTTAAATAGAGAGCCAAATATAATATAAATAATACGACAGTTTTTGAAAAGATGTAGAAGTTATTAAATTTACTGGTATGAGATGTTAGGAGTGAGGAGTTGGATGCTTGACACATATTAAAGGAATGGGAGTAGAGAGGTGGGTCAGCCTCGAAGTTTTCTTGTAAGGAATGTGTCTCAGCCCTAAAAAAGTTGGTGGCATAGGGAGGAAGTGCACTTTGTTAAATAAAAAAAAAAACGACATATTGTCTATAAACGTCTTATTTTTCCACACCTAAAAGTCTACATATGTGGTTCGTTTCTTTATCGAAAATTTCGGGATTGGATAAGTCAAACTTAGGTTATGGAATGAGTGATAAAGGCCGAATTGCAATTTACAAGTATTATTATCTCTTTGTCCAGAAAAACACAGAACCTTGACGTTCCACGTTCTTTTCACAACGTATATACAATATATTGGCAGATCTAAACAATACATTTAAATCGGATCAACCAACGTAAAAGAAACAAGAAAAACAGTAATGGCAGTTTGGGTATCTCAAAACATTCTCTCACTCATAACCAAAATTCTTCTCAGGTACCCATAACATTAGTACAAAAGCTAATTACTCCTGTAGACTTCATCACTATATATCAATTTAAATTTCAATTTCATTAATTATAAGACTGAAAAACAACATATCGGTCACATATTTGCCAATAGCTCTAT
Organism: Acanthosoma haemorrhoidale; assembly: GCA_930367205.1. Taxonomy (NCBI): domain Eukaryota; kingdom Metazoa; phylum Arthropoda; class Insecta; order Hemiptera; family Acanthosomatidae; genus Acanthosoma; species Acanthosoma haemorrhoidale. Next base: position 59,349,198 of record OV884009.1, on the reverse strand, counting down.
GTATATACTACAAACTGTTGTTTTTAAAAACGTGCCGCACTTCCTCAACAACTAATTTTTTTTTTTTTAACCTGAATCCACCTTTAGCCTGAATTTAATCTGAAAATCACACCTTTCACTCTCCATTAGTATTTGATAAGCAGTCAAAATCACTCTCCAACAATCCCATGCTATGAATGTTAATTTAATAACTTCCACGTCTATTAAATATTTTTCATATTGTTTATGTTACATAGGCATTCTATGTAATTTCAAATATTTTAAACAAATCTTAAATTATAATTTCGTCTTAATTGTAACAAATTATTATTTATCATTGCTTTTCACTTATCTGTTAATTATTGCGACACTATAAAAAAATTGTTGAATCCTTTTTTATTTATCTCTCATAAAATATATAGCACATTTTCTCAATTTCAATATCCCATTAGTTAATTAGAACTAAAATCGATCATTTTGTTTATATATAGAAACTAGTGACATCTACATACATTTTATTTTATATGTTGTATTTATGTTATTAAAAATACCTGATTTATCCTTCGATATTTTTTAACTTAAATCTAGAGCCTGTTTCGTATTTATATCACTTCATTACCTATTTATGTTGCACTTATATCCAACTATTTTTGTATCTATACTTCTATACAAACTTCGTGTTAATAACTATGATCAAACGTTCCTGACATCTATATTTCTTTTCTTGTAATCAAAACATGTTGCAGACATAAGAACATAACATGTCGAAACGTTGTGTACCGATAAGTCTGATGAAAATGTAACATATCTCTTTCTCCGCCTTAAGCCAATATTTTAACAAATTCATAATAGCCCAAACATGGTGGAGGGAAGACTAGTTATGGAAAATTAAAACATGGTGTTTTTGGTTGAACGTTATGTAACTCTAAGGAGCCTGGGACCTGGGACCGTGAGCTGACTCAGCTACGATACCCTAAAGTTGTTGGGTCGTTAGAGACCAGCTTGGGATCACTAATTAATTACCCTTGTAGGACACTAATGTAATGAACAATAATAATATGATAAAATAAATTATAATGCGATCAAATGAAAGTTTCGTGACTTTACTTAGGATAACTTGAACACTTTTATTTAATTGCAAAACTTAATTAAGTAAATAAATAATTTTCAGATCAATTGACTTACCTCCAGGTTTTTAACATGAGAGCGCCGTAGGTTAGGGAAAATCCAATTTCTCTGAGCCAGACACGAAGGGTGCAAGTTATCAAATTGGGTCTAGGATACATAACGATGGTCTGAAAAAAAAAAATGAAATATATACAATGAGGTGTTAGAATTGAAGTTATGGTATAATTTAGGTATTAAATAACACTAAATGTTCCATTTGTTAACGAAAATGAACACTTGGTGTTATATAAATCTAAAAAAAATATTATAAGTTGAGAAATATGAAAAAAAAACTAATTGTTCTATTGATCAGTCTCATTAACCAAAGCCTGAACATAACTTAAATTTCAAATTTAGATAAACGGAACTGACTTTTTTAATTTTTCTATTTCTCTGCAAAAAAAAAGTAAAAATAATGCGAGATATTGTGAAATATACCTTTGAAGCCCGATTCACACTAGAGATCAAGGTACGGGTCAGTTCAGATCTGGTCAAGATCCATTTCACCAGCAGCATCCAAACAGGGGGTCTGGTCAGGACCCAAGTCATAGACAATTACACCATTTCATTTCAGCTGCTCAATGTTGATGAACGCTGATCTCCACGCTATTTTGATTAAAATCACGATGATTTTGGATAAAGACAATTATGCTATCAATCAAGATAAAAACAACGGAGGTTATGGGTGCATGAGATGCTGAAAACTCGGCAGAGGAAGGAGAATCGTCCAAATAGTACCACCATAAATGTACCATCGCGCTAGAGCTGTGATGATCAAAGTTTTACAAATATTTTCAAAGACGGGATAACCGAGATTAATCACAATATTTTTCAAGAGTTAAGTCATACATAGCTGAAACCTCTAACAAGCTCTAAGAGACGTTCGTCAAGCATGTTGATTTGACTTGACGGCCAAACGTTCACACTTATGGTTCGGTCAAATCAAGTCAGGAGCGCTCCGATCTTAGACAGTTCGGTCCCGGCTAGATCTTTCTTCCTTGGCTAGATCAGACCAGCCTCTCCCTGACTTGACCGAAACAGGACGTAAGAATGCTCTCATCGAATTAAGGTGTATAATGTTTTGGATCGTTACCCTGATTTGACTCGATCTGATCTGACTTGACCGCTTGTGTAAATCTGACTTCAAACAGAAACATATCATTGAACCTGTTTGAAAGTAAAGCCCCATTCTTAGGGCTAGGGAATGTATTCAAACGACTACTTAGGAATCTCAATATATTCTTATTATTAACTTATAGTTATTAAATAACAGCTAATTTTGTTTTCCCACTTCAATACCGCCCGACAGAACGCTCAAATAAAAAATATGAGTAGTGCCATAAATGGAAAGTGTTTCTACGGAATTTAGCAAATGGTATTAAACAGCAGCCGGTGATCATGGGAATCGTTGCGGTCACGAATTTGAATTGAATCGGGGGTAAATATTATCAATTAGCGCTGGAAATGTATGCAAATCCGGAAGCGGGTTGTCGCAATTGTAGCTTCCGGTGGTCCCATTCAGGTGCCGCCTCGACAACTTTCCCCCCTATTCGCAGGGGGAGCACCCCTTGTGCTCTCTCCTACCTAGAAATTTTAATTTTGTCTGCTGGCCCATTCATATTTTCTGACAAATGTTGATTGGGGCATCTTTGTCAAAATTCTCCATTTATGGCTTCGTGGGCGGCAGAAATATAATTCGATTCATGAGTGTGTGCCGTTCAATCTACTTCGTATCAGGTTCGGTTCGTATACTGTCTGTCTGTTTCAGGTATATCACCCGCACTGCATTGAAATAAGTAGCTCTATGTATTTAGTTTTATATAAAAAAACTTTCATTGAGTACAGACGGTGTTTACCCTTTGAGTAAACGCGGTATTCCAATCAAAATATAAAAACCAATGCTATTTTAAAAGTAGAATTATTTTGGTCAAAGCCATATGTCCAAACGATAATCGAGCTACTCCTGATCTAAAAATTGCGAAATTCTACCTTGGCTACGTTTTATTTTCTTCTTTGAAATAATCGTTTTTAATTCTTGGACGTGATACAATCCATGTAAGATTTATTTTCGTGGTTTTTAGTGCACTCTATATCTAAGGCCAAAACACTAAACTAGAGAAATCTGTTTAAAAACATTTATATTAATAATTAGGCAAAGTTTATTAGTACATGCGTATAAATGAAGCTAAGTTGTCCTTTAGAAAACATTTTGCTCAATTTGGCCATGCACCACCAAAACTGGTATCAGGTCGTATTATTTTGTCTGTCTGTTACAGGTATATCAACTCCGACCCCCCCCCCTTCACTGAAATCTATTAACATCGACCAGACGGTCTCGATGAGTATTCAAAACGACTTGACACTGTTTTTGGTTAAACGTTATGTAACTCTAAGGAGCCTGGGACCGTGAGCAGACTCAGCTAGGATACCCTAAAGTTGTTGGGTCGTTAGAGGCCAGCTTGCAATCACTAATTAATTACCCTTGTAGGTGGTGCCACCCCCTACCCCACCCCTAAACTGTTGCTCTACTATTAAGCCTCATATTTCATCTTATTTACAATTGCCCTGGTGTGGTTTGTAACTCGTACCGTATCAGCGGCCAGATCCAGGTAGCGCCAGCACACCCGACTCACACGGGCCATTTTGTTTGAACTGATAACGTAGAACTAATGAAAGTTACAAACAGTAGCCCTTACTTTCATACTGATAAAACAAGTCGTACTTCATGAGTCCACTAGTTTGTGCTGTGGTTGCATCCGTAAGCCGAGGGAGATAATGAAATAAATGGCATACTCGATGAATGACCTTTTTTTAATATATACAGCTCTATTTCATCGACTTAAACCGATCTCCCGACAAACTCTTCTCTACTCAGTGATTAACAATAATATTTAACAAAAATATAACAAATTACGGGTGGGGAACAGACTAAACATCACTCAAACAGATAATTTATCAAAATGTACCAGTAACGAATACTTCAAATAGGATTTTTATTAGGGGAGGGGGTGATAGCTGCTCAGACTACCTAAAAATCATGGTCCAAAGAAGGGTCAGAACCACTGGTCTAGAATATAATAGTTCTCAACTAGTGGAGTGGCTAGAGAAAGCTTAAAAGCAGCTTTTGTCCACTTTTAATCTAAGTTGGCATATTTTGCTAACATATATTGCAACCGATACGACTGAAAAATTTTGATATCCGATTTGTCAGTACACCGTGAAGAGATATTGATAGAGTTTCGAGGATGTGTCAGTGAGGTTGTCAACCTGCTCACCAATGAATAACCGAGATGAGAAGCTTGACTTCAGTTGTCCAGTCTATTTTTATTATTAATCATTTATTGTGCTAAAATTACAATCTGCCTTATTAGGCAATAAGTAATTAAGATAAATGCTCTCATTCATACCATATTTACAATTCATCATTCAATCCCTTATTCATACAATATTTACAGACAGCCCAGAGGCCTCCCAAATCCACATGCGAAATAGAAAGAAGAAGTCCCCCACGCTCCTCCGTCAGCCGCGTAACCGGAAACGCGCCAGTGGAGGCTGACCAAGAGCGCGAGAGTCACATACGCTCAGGACATGATAGGAGAAACTGGCCATTGCCAGGACTCCCACTGTCACGTATTTATAGCAGGTCACGAGGCCACTGCCGTTTCAGTCTCCGAGGATGATTATACAAACCTTACTTTACTACAATTACTCACAGGGAGCGTTTCATTATAATTACTCCCTTGCAAGCTGTTAACTATATTTACTATTTCACTGTCACATAAACAGTTAACTTCTTGATTATGAATATAAAAAAAAATCGTTATAACTTTTAAAAAGGTCAAGTCTTAAAGTAGTATGTGGTTTTACAGCTCTCCTCACACCCTTGTAATCAAAGTTGCCTCAAGACCTGTATTGTACAGATACATCCCGATCGCTCGCAGTGATTGCAAGTTGTATGCAGTTTTCCGGGTCTAAAGAAACTATTTTCAAGAAACGTTTTGGTTCGCCATTGCAAGTTTGAATACAGATTGAAGAGTCCTAAATCTAGGCAGGTGACTGTTCCCGATGCAATGCCTGAAAAGAGTTTAGTTACTTTTTCTAGCCTGTTCATGAACTGCGTCGCTGAAGACGTTTTTCCATTAATTGATTTTCGTTTTTTCCGTAATTAACATCAGGTGATTCCTTTACATTCTTCAAGTTCTTCACACGACTCATCATCCAGACAAGGTCCTCAAGATATAATAATATAATATCTCACTTTCTTCTATTTTTTCCTGTATTATTAAACCAGTTGTTAGATTTTTTGGCTTAACAAACATAATGCATTATCGGCCAGTGACTGGGGTATCGCGACATAAGAAAACGAAGCAATGGACGTAAGATGAATGTACTTGGACTAAAAGCGTCTGATTCGTCTTCCTGTTGGCAGAGGACCATTACAGTACCGTGCTAAGTACCTTTTTCATAAGGTGCAGAAAATCGATGTTACTAAATAGGAATGCTTTTATCAGATGGGGGGGGGGATCTAGTTCAATCATCTATACGTTTAATTACCTCACTCTCCATCTAGGTTTCTAAGCGAAGCAGATCAGCATAATCAATAGAAACTCCTATTTGGTGTAGAAACTCAGTAATAAACCTGCTTCGAGTTGCAGAATGCACTGTCAAAGGTCAACAGTAACTTGCAAAGTCCTATCACGGCTGTGACCGATAGAAATTCCATCAGACGCTTGATATGGTGATAGTATCTCATACATAAATATTTGAGACAATCTTTTAGCTTTACCCAAACTAGTAGATTCTCGTTCATTATAACTATGGCTCATGTCAAACTTTCAACGACAGCACCATTTAAAAAAGATAGCTTCGGTTGGAACTACACCATCTATTTCCATTTCTGTTGTTATAGTATCGCATTTTGAATAATATTTGAGGCTTCAAGTAGATTTCTCATGTTTTTTTTTTCCGATATCGGTGAAATCATATCCTTCTCCTTCATTGAGTAGGGTGATATATACAGTTGGTTTTAGAGATACTCGTTGCGGCTCAGTCCCTCTTTCCAAGTTTCCCTTATTCCAACATTTTTATTTAAATTTTGTTCAAGGTCATCGTTGTAACACTTCCCGTAATAAGAGAGTCATTTAATAATCATACAAATCCATAAATTGGTTCATCCGAAACATTGGGGATTTCTAGCTGGTAAATTAGTAGATTTGTTTTTGTAACACATTGAGTACATGCTTTACCCAGTAAGATTTGTGATAGAGGTTATTTTGGACATGGGGATCTCTTGGATCTGAACAATCAATTAATTAAATTTTTAGGGCTTCATGTTGTTATTTTAATTGCTTCTTTTAATTTCAAACCGATAGAATTTGCTTTCATGGCAATTAATGTAGTTCATCTCTTTCCTTTTTCAAGACAGAAAAAAAATTCTTTGCCTCCCACAGGGGCTTTGTATCTTGTTGAGTAATCTACAGTAATCTACGAACTAGAACATGAAAACATATTATTTTTCTGTTGAAATAATCACTCACTTCACTCCATATTGATTTTATGAGTAGACTTCTTGTCATAATCTCTCGCTTTCTGTATTTTGGCATACACAGCTCGTAATTAGACTGCAGCCTTGTCTTTGCAGGTGGAGTAGACATCGTTTTTTAAGTTCAAATTAAGTTTATAACTGTTGAAAGCCTTAATCTGTACAATAGTATAGGTTTTTTTTTCTTAACCCCTTAAACTTAAATGCGACGCAGTAAAACTAATAATTCTCTGATTACAGTTAAAAATTCTAAAACAATGCAAAGGGACTAGGTGGTGGGGCTCACCTTCCAATTACATAGATGGACCTAAAACTATCTCACGGCTAACTTACAAACTAACGTAAACCTAAAGTGTTCCCGCTTCGACTGCCTGCTACCAGCGATGAGGGGACGGATATGGGGATATCGCGTTGTACACGGGGTTGCTAAGGTATTGAGTCGAAGAACTTGACATGTCTACGGCAAATGAACTCATACACAGTAGACAGCTCAAAATCCTCGTGGAGTTCATTATTCCTCCGCTACTGAAATGAAGTATGTCGGACCACTTTTATGAGTGTCCCGTTTTAAAATTGTTGGAATCGCTTTACTTGCGCTCGTATGTTCTTATAAATCATGTGCTTCAGACGCAGTGATAGATTTAGGGAGGTCAGAAGTGTGTAAACCGGTAAGCCTTGTGATTGTTTCCTCGCAAAATGGCCACAAATACGGAAGTGTCTGTCCATTTTCATGCCCTTATATACAAGGCTATTTGCTGGTGAGTTCTGCGATTCAGTACGATCATCAGCAATCAATATAAATATTGAAATAAACAATAATTTATTTACTATGTAATTGTTATTTTTGAGCATAAAAAAAAAATAGCCATACATTTTTTAACTGGCTATAACTGATAATCGGTAGATTATGACAAAAATGGTTATAATCTTTTTTTATAACAATTTTTTTTAGACCAAAAAAGAATAAGTAAAAATATTTGGATGTATGACGTCACGTAGGACGACTGCCACAAATTCAAGCAAAACACCTGGTAAGAGACATGATTATGGAGGGTATGAGGAACGTATTAAATTTGGTCCTACAATTTCATCATCAAATTTCCCTCGGGATGTGTTACGCCTCCCGAGTATGTAGACATTCTTTATTTTTTTTTCATCTCTACTCAATTATGTTTTTTGTTACAATCTCTTGCTGCTTTGTAGTCATTTCATACGTAAATAATCCCTTTATTAGTTATAAGTTTATCAAAGCTGTGTAATATCTTCCTTGAAGCCAGACCTTCCTTGAAGTTTCTTCCTGTTCTTAGGAGAAAATGTCCCAGAGTAAAGACTTCATTTTATTTATTTTGCTTCCCCTTTCTGATTGAGAATTTAAAAACTGGGTTCCGAAGACCTGGAAGCTCAAGTGCCCTATCCAACGTCTTTGACTAGGACGATGTTCTTCCTACTGATCATGGCTAAACTTGGAGTTTTAAGCAGACTCTGATTTGATCTTATTTCCTTCGCCGATCCGTCAAAAAAATGTATGTTAAACTATCTTCTAAATTTAAGTTCATTTGGATCATTTAAATGTACGTTGTTCTACGGAAATTCTCCTTTTGGATTGGCATCTAAGTGTTCGGGCGGACGAAAATCTTAATTTTTTTTCGAGGTATAAATAATTAAACTTATGAAAAAATATAGAGACACACAAGAGTTGGCCATTCAGCCTACTTGTATACATATCATGTACTTGTATACATAGCATCGTCTAACTGTATCCTATATAGCCGGAAAGGTGTCCCATGAATACAGCGAATGATACCTAATGCTTTGGTCATTTGTGAGGCTCACTACAGATTCAAGGGCCCATTAGTAGATAGTAGGCAAATTGTAACGGCCCTGCATCATACAGTCATGCCACAAAAGGGCCCTAACACCCATCAATCTATTTGTACCCGTACAGTAACTGCCTCCAATGAGAAAGCTATTGACAGTCAAATGGGCTATACACGTATACGATGTGCTGTGTCGAAGGCAATTTCCTTTTAGCCACCCTCTAGTAAATACAGATATATTATTCAAAAGGATCCAGCTTAATTTTTGTTCCTGAGCACGGTGAAGAAATGGAAATATTTATTGAATAGACCAATAAATCTAAAAATTAAGAAAATTTGAACTGAAGTTATTAGCATAGACAATCAAAAAGTTTGAGACCTTTAAAACATTTTCAACTTTTCAATCAGAAAGTTTCGGGATTTCTGATATCATCATATTAGTGTTTTATTTCTTGGGGATTTATTTCGGTGCATAACCTATAAAACTCACGTCATCAATGACGAGAGCAGAGGCTCGGCTCTTAGGAACCCGCCGAGGCACCCCAGTCCCAAATGTCAGGTGGTGGTTATATATAGTGTTTTATATAAATTAAAACAAACAACCAATACTGATGATGTGTTTCCCATTGCTTTATCTATTTGCCTTTTTACTACCCACTGTTTTACGTTGTATTATTCTCTATCTCGTTCCCTTTCAAATTTTAACGTGATATGGTGATTTTTTTTCAAACGGGACACTTATATTGTTTTTAATGAAAAACTGATGACGGTGCTGTTGCCGAAAAGTTTTTTTATGAAAACCCTCCAAAAAAAAGGTACATATTTTGGATGCTGACAACTTTTTTTAAACGTAATATTTTATATTAAATAGCTTCGTGTCATAAAACCCATAAAAGGGATCAACAAACAGAAAAAGGTTGTTTTATAATCAATAATTATTAATAGGATGAATTCTGTATTTGTCCAATATTGGATAATAAACATAATACCGTAAAGCAGGCGAACAGAATCTCTTAAAGTTTAAACTAATGGGTTAAATGGTAGTTCCCTCGTCGGACATCCCGACCCAAACAAAGCCCCTCTCATTCCCCAAAGCTAATGAAAAGTTTTACAAGGTAGTGGGAGTCAAGCCAAAGAGATTTTTTAATGACCGTCGCAGAATATCGATAACATAAGTTTTACTATACCGATATTAATTATATTGCGATCTTGTTGTTCGTCATTCTATTGCCCAAATGATCATGTCATTAAAATTTAGTAATAGCATGAATAAACATATATATTTACATTATACTAATAGTAATTCTTTTTCATTTTTAGCGACTAAAATTTTGTTACTTCAGTAATGCTTTATATTTCCTCTGAGTACTGAAATCGTGTTATAAACAAATAGACTACTAAAGTTGATCCGGGCATGTGGTAGCACCGAATTCTATTATTTTGTTTTCGTAAAAAAACTTTATCTGGAAGTTCTTACAATCTGCCCTAATAGAAAAATGCGTAACATATCTTTCGTACCATGTGTCAAATTTTGACTTATTTTTTTTATTCATACTGTATGTCTCTACAAATTTATTTTCGGTATAAGGTTGAATTTATTTATCTGCTAACGAATTTGGTGTGCACTTAGCCACACCTTAAGTCAGAAATTTTAAAGTTAAATATCCTCTGATTCTGACATGAGGCAGCTTTTAAGTTAGCGAAACGTGACCGACGTATTCTTGTTTATTTTACTTTAAATTTGCTTATCGAAGTTTATAATATTTAAGACCGCGTGACGTTACTTCAAACCCTCAATGAAATTGTGTTATTTCGATCAATAGTGAAAACCATAAAATTCTTCTGGGTTCATTCACACGCGGGCAATGAACTAGCTGATACAGCTGCAAAGAAGGCAACAGGCACTTTCTAGATTATAAAGTTTACAGAGGAATGAAAAACGTGCTGAAAACCACTACATATAATTCCTGGGAAGCTCTGTCAACTCAACAGGAAGTACAAACAAGCTGAGCGGCTATAAAAAAAATATCAACATAGGTCTGAGCGAGTCGATGTTGCCGTATAGAAGAGATGTGGTAGCATTAACGCTCCTGAGGGACCTCCTCCCTCCTTTGCCCTCACTCACATCCACCTCCTCACAATACCTATGTGTCAGGTAGACAACGCATTTGAATGTCCCTTCCGTTCAACTTCCGCCTCAAATGTATGACCCGAGCACTTCCTGCTGCACTTGAAGACTGTACACGAACGAATACTCATGTACTGGACACTCCAGAAGAGTTGAACATAATTTCGAAACTATATAAATAGGTAGTATTTCTAAACGTTGCCCATTGATTAATTTGACGGAAAACAAACACCTAGCTCCTAACAATCACTCAAACACATTTATATACTCTCAGTGTTTGTACAATAAACTCACAGTGTTAATACTGATATTATATTTTCAATCATCCTTCCCAAATTATATCTCTTGTTGATAACCAGTGTTATAGGAAAATAAAATTTAAAAAATCATTGTTTGAATGCCAAAATAGGTTAGTTTGCATAAATAATGAATAATAAATGAATGGCTTACTATATATATATATATATTTTATATTTTTATATTTATTTTTATATATATTTTATTTATATATATATATATAAATAAAAATAATAGAATAATAGAAGACGCGTCAGTCAGTGAGAGAGACTAACGTGTCTGACGAGTTTTCTAAAAACATATTAAATTTTCAACAAATGGAAATAGCTAGAGCGTTATTTACATCGGTTCGAATCAGATTAAATACGTGATTTTAATAATTTGCTCAGTTTTTCTTATCATTAATTTGATAAGTTGGATGTTCAGTGGTTTTTCTCCTCCTACCTAACATCACATAACCAGTACATTTCTATGTTCTTTGTGATATATCTTTAAAATTTCAGAGCGATCCAGTAATTTTTACGACTGGTATAGTAGAACGTTCATACAGCTCCAGCCAGAGGAACGAAACGGTTTGAAATTGGAATAATAATAACTAGTTTTTAATCATTACTCAAAACTTTTATTGCCACGTTATTGTTTTACCGCTAATTACCTTATAATGTACATAACTTTTCATAAATAAAAAAAGCAACTCTCACAAACAGCTGTTGAGTGAAGTGCTGGTTTCATCTCTACGTTGATTCCAACTTTTTATTTTTATTTTGTACAACTTGCTAGAGCAACTTCTGAAACTTTTAAGTAATCCTACTGGTATTTCTACTGAGGACAACTAACTCCCTATAAACTTTCCAAGGGCAATGGATGGTGATGAATAAATGAAGAGGTGGGCGCAAGTAATGGGGGAAGCCCCACCGGTTTTTATGGGCCTTATAAATAATAAAATTTAATTTTCAAAACTGCACTTTCGAAATGCTCCCACGATTGCCTAGGCCGCAGGGTGATACTGTTCTCTGGAAACGATTAGAAGTTCGTAAGTGAATTTTGGAAAAAGGGTTCAATTCTTGTAGTAATTTCAAGCCCGAAGGGACATATAACATATAAGATCGACATTCTTCTGCCTGGGTCTTCTTCATTTTGAAAGTTTGATCAAGGATGGTTACTGATGTTGTTGAGAGATGGGTCTAGCGTCGTCCGGGGACTTTTTGTTTATTAAGTGTAATCAAATTCTTATTAATAGCTTGTAGCGACCGCTAACTACATAAGATAAATCACCCTATACTCTATTGTATATATATTGTGAACAAATATAAATAACATGAACTGAATGTATCATAGACAAATTTAAATAACATGAACAAAATATAAATCATTATAAATGTGTTAAGCAATAAAAAATGCGGGGGCCAAGTAGTTACATGAGATGGGTCACCAGCTGTCAGTCACAGGTACCTCACCAGATGAGGGAACCGACCTCAGACCCTAAGTCAGACTAACCCTTGCCAGCCTCCCAGAGGACAATGAAGTCGAATGCTATTGGTTACACCAATCTCGACCTCTATTGGATAAGGGCAATAATTGCCGGGTACTTAAGGCGGCCTCCTAGCCCCTGTAAATCATTCTCTCCTAGCAACTCCTGGCATCTACTCACTGGCTCGTGGCTCCCGCTGGAACTCTGAAAACCTGACTGCTTCTTTATGAATAACCTACACATCTCTCTCCTAGCCTGGCTATGTTCTAACCCGGCTTTGGCACACCTCACACCTTCTTAGTGGGAATCTCTTCCTTCGTCTCGCTAAAACTAGCAGCTCCTTGGGAGAGACCTCTCCCTCGCGGACGACGGTTGCCGTGGCCCTGCAAATTTGACCAGCAGTGTCTCCCATTGCAATCGAGTCTGCCTCTCTCCGGTTCACACTCGCCTTTGGGATCCGGACGGTTTTCGCCTACCCTCAAATACCGAGTGTGAATTCGTGGTTATTCCAAGACTACATAAACTACCTATAACCTACCCTGTACCTCTTCTCCTGAACATAGTGCACTGTCGGGGCACATACCTATCAAAAATGAAGTCAGATAGTAAAGCCGTCATGAAACGATTGTCGAGGTTATAAACTCGAACAATCCTCACTTGTCAACAGGGCTAGGGTGAACAGGCACCCCCCTAGTGACGACCACACATAGCTAATAATAACAGTTCTGAAAATTAGACTCGATGCTTAAAATGCTTTTTTACTCAACGACCTGCATACCGTATTTCCATATTGAACACCAACATTAATTTAGGAACCCACGTCATGTTAAATAAATGTATCTTCTTAAGGGACATAATCCCACGATAAAAAGGTATTATTATGAATTTCACACTTCCTTGGATTAGATTAGTCAAGTGTCAAGCTTGAATTATTTAACGTTACTGAATTTCCTAACAGCTGCAGTTAGTTTGTTATTATTATTGCTAGTGTTTGTTGTAATGCCTTCTGGGTGAAGGGATATGACACTCACTACAAGTATGAATTGAGGTAGCTGGTATGTGACTGGTAAAATGGACTGTATAAAAAAATAAATCATGTCTATTGAAAGTAAAAGAAAACTGCACATGATTTCTGGGGAGAGTGGCCGAAATAAATTATACATTAAACATTAATAGAATTCTGCTTACCCTGATTTAATTAGGCTACAAACCAAACAAAAACTCCTAGGCTTCTGTTCAAGTGTTTGTTTGAGGGGGGGGGGTTTATTATAAATGCCTGTACCTCGTTTCTCCGGACTTGTCCTTTATCTCGCCGGTCTTCGATAGTCTCCTCTAAACCCCTGGCTTCGGCTACATTCTTCATCTACTCCATAGATTATGGATTGATAATGAGGGATAAAGAAAGATGGTGGACGACCACGTTGCTCTCTCAAGAGATACCAGCTTCTTCTTAGTCGACCCTTGTTCTTGGCAAAGATAAGGGCCGATCGAGTCTTCCCGATTTGGTACGCAGCGAGATTTTTCCCGGGAGTGGGGGGGGCATTGCCATTTCAACCTGCGGTACTCTTTCTGCATTGAACAGCTAGAATTAGAATAGGAGAGGAAAGTGTGTCGTTCGGATTATGCAATTATAAATGTAGGTTGGTAAGATTATGGCTTTAGGAGGAAGTTGTTGGAGGATTCGAGGAGGTAGGATATATCCTCACTCTCACTCTCATATATATCTCATATCCTGGAGATTTTCGGTAAGGTAATTTTTTCAGAAGATATTTGACCTCAGAGGGGTTAACGGCTATTGGTGTAAGTGAGAGAGGGATAGGTGAAGTGAGGAAATCTTAAACAGTTGGGCGATGAGTAAGGTGAGGAGTGAAAGTACGGGAAAGATGCAGTGCAAATTTCTCCGCCCTCTCGCCATCCGAAGCCGCCCAGGACCCATCATCACGACGGAATGGGTGTGAAACCGGATGATATTTTAGAATTTTCTTAGTTAGATTCCACAAGGCGTTATCCCTGGTGGGCACAGAGGAGAGATAGGAATCAAAATAATCGGAACGGAAGGATGCAAATTGCCGCTTTACCAACCTGCAGTACTGATTGTATGAGCGACGAACACCAGGATGTTGGGATCTTTGCCACACTGTTCTCGAGTGGCGTTTGGATTGGATTAGGTCTTTGAGATACTGAGTTAAAGGATTTTGATTGTGAATTTTCAGATGACGGTGGGGTGACGATGCCTCCCAGGCCGATCTCTGGGTCAGAGTAGTGAAGGAATGCACTGCATCATCTAGGTCTTGGGATGTTTTCAGTGGTACTTTGAGGTCTGCAGAGTCTGTAAGAATCTGGCGAAAGTGTTCCAGTCAACTGGGCCCCTAATAAATGAAGGAGGAGGCAGTTTGTGGATAGGTCTTAGGGAAATGATAAGGATCACAGGGCTATGGTCGGAGGAGAGGTCATCGAGGCGCGTGAATGAATAGTTTAGTGTTCCTAAACTATTGTAGAAGAAAAAGTCCAGGAGATCTGGATTTCGGTAGCATTCTGATGGCTAATAGGCTGGGTCAGGCGAGATAGTGGAGCAATGTTTCCGTGTGAGTGCAGACAGCACAGCACGTCCTCGTGTATCCGTGGATCTTGACCCCTAATGTTGGTGCTCCGCATTAATGTCCCCACCCACAAGGAAACGATGTGCGATGGAGTCTAGAAAGGAGATGAATTGGGAATTGGATCTGGGTGATCAGTTCGATAAGGTAAATGGTCGTTTACTCGTAAGTCTTGTTTCAGTAATAAGAGCTACGTTGATGCTCTTGTCGTGGAGTAGTGCTGTTCGTTCGTTAGTGTGGATGCGAAAAACATTCGCTATTTGGATAGGATCTGGTGTGGTCGGGTGTAGATTTCTGATCACTACTCGTAGCGATCTTTCCTGCTTTAACTGGTATTTATGGAAGTCGGCTTTAGTTTCTTCCAAATACTTGATAATGGCCCGATATGTATCGGGAGTGTCCGGCGAAATTTCGTATCCCGAGAGCGATTAAGGCACGTATATTTTCCGGTACCTACAATGTCACTCATTTGTGAGCATACAAATTTGAAATTTCTAATAATTCTTACAAATATAGCAGGCAGCTTGGGCTGTATAGGTGTTTTAATAACTTCCATGTCGTTAGGTTGGGTATTTTTTAATGCTTCGAAGCCTTTAGGTGTGAAGAACGGAGATTCGTCTACTGTTTCTTTTTTTGAAGTGCTGGCCTGTGATGCTAGGTCTTCCGTCGAGCTGGCGGCCGATGAATTTATTGGAACGTTCCTATTCGATATTCTTAGCTCTCGCTTATCAGGCTATGGGGTCGGAGTTGGCCCTAAAGACCTTGGTCTTTTTTTTTATATTCAGGCATGAGCTGCTGATAAAATCTTATTGCATAATAATTTTAAATATTTATTTTTTTATAATTTTATTTTATTTCGTATAAAAAATACGTACTTACGGTGGGTGAGATTCGAGCTCACGGTATTTTTACACCAGAGTCATTGACTGTGCCAGTCGGCTAATACTACCTCATTATTGTCTTCTTATCTAGAATCCACGAGAACCACGTGCAGAGACTGGCCAATATGGCCGACTTCTGTCTGTGTTACAATCTAAAACACACACTGAGGGAGTATATTAAGTAATTAGTTACTTATTGAGGGCTCCCTCGTGACCAGCTCATATAAGTTGAGTTAAGGATTCATAAATTAAAATTAATTCTTCCAATTGGTTAGTGCCCTGTTTAACCTGTCTTGTATCGACATGAACAGTGAGCAATAAACGGTAGTAAACCATTAAAATCTACGTTTGGTGTTAGATTTACCGTATCCACTTAAGAAAGTAAGGAAAAATCCGATCCCATTACCCAGTTTCTTTTATGTCCTATTCTATTACCCTTAAAATAAAACGGCACTACCCTTTGACGGTGACGTGAAGGTATAAAAGAAATACTAAACCGTGATTGCTCTCTATGAAAGAAAGAAACCGGTGCCTCCAAGCCCTTGAATAAGGGCGTTAAGGGTTAATGAGGTATCAGATAGATCATACAAAATAGAAAATATATTACAAAAATGTGAGAGGCTATTTTATTACCAGTAAACTCAAGTGGTGGTAAGTAATCCTCTCATTATGTCTGCCTAACATAATTAGTAATATTTTTATTCGGCGTAGTAATCAAATAGACACTTGTGAATAGGTATTTATATTATGTAAGAAAAAAAAAAGCTTGGTGTTTCACCCAAAATATATTTTTTTATTGATATGACATCATCAGCCGACGTTTCGCCAAATTCAGGATTACGATTGAGAACAATTTTTTTTTCATGACTGATTTCTATATTAAACCAAATTTCATGGATTACAAGAGTTGGTATCATCACTTCCTTGCATCATTATCAATGATATATCACAACTACAAAGCAGTGTTTTTAATCGGAATATTTTTCAATCTAGCCATCATCGGGGTCTTGTCTGAGTATTTCAATAGGAGCGAGATTAATGCGGCCATAGTGAGACTGAGTCCTCAAACCTCATCAAAAAGTCATGAAAAGCATAAAAAAAAAAAAAAAAATAGAGAATATAATTATATTTCGTAAAGAAATAAGGTCAATACAAGGGTGAATCGTGGTTACATATTCATGATTAAATTTTTAATATTAAGTAGTTCTTGTCTAAACGACTCCCGTTAAAAAAACAGCCGAGAAATTGATAAATGTTAAATAATGCAGTGAGTAAGTCATAATTTTATTTTTTAATAAAGGCAGAATATAATCCATGCTTTATATTTGGCAAAAGTCAACAAATGTCGTACCTAATTTTCCAGTTCAGTGGCGTCAATTATCTGAAGTAATTGGGGCTCGAGGATTCTTGATAATTAATTCTGAGGTGATTTAGATTCAGAGTTCTCCTGCGATATCCGTTGCTAAAATATTCCATGGCCGAAGGAAAAGGTTCTATTTTCCGACAGGTATGCAATAAACGTTTTCGTTTTTCGGTCTGTATGTTCCAAAATAGCTTATGGAAAAAATCAAAGAATAGTTTTAATAACATTTTCTACGACACCTCGACATACCCTGATATTATATCTAAACGCAATAAAGCTGTGTCGGGCTCAGATAGCTGAGTATCCCCAAAGTGGGGAGGACACGCCCGCCGCGGGCTAGGGTCGCTACAACCTCTTAGCCGCTATCCGGCGAGCGCCCAGAAAGCGATCAGGCGGGCGGACCTGTGGTCTTTCACCCTAGCTGCCAACCTAGTCGGCGGGCAGCTTTAATTCACTTTGATCTGATTCCATAAAATCTTTAGAAGGTGTGTGCCCCGACAAAGCACTATGTTCAGGAGAAGAGGAACAGGGTAGGTTTATAGGTAATTTTGTGGTCTTAGAATGTTCACGAATTCACACTCGGTGTCTAAGGGTAGGCGAAAATCGTCCGGATCCCAAAGGCGAGTGTCAACCGGAGAGAAGCAGACTGGATTGCCGTGGGAGAGAGAGAGAGAGAGAGAGAGAGAGAGAGAGAGAGAGAGAGAGAGAGAGAGAGAGAGAGAGAGAGAGAGAGAGAGAGAGAGAGAGAGAGAGAGAGAGAGAGAGAGAGAGAGAGAGAGAGAGAGAGAGAGAGAGAGAGAGAGAGAGAGAGAGAGAGAGAGAGAGAGAGAGAGAGAGAGAGAGAGAGAGAGAGAGAGAGAGAGAGAGAGAGAGAGAAGAGAGAGAGAGAGAGAGAGAGAGAGAGAGAGAGAGAGAGAGAGAGAGAGAGAGAGAGAGAGAGAGAGAGAGAGAGAGGTTAAAGGTTCTGGTTTGTTTCTTTCTGATTTTCACCCTCTAGGGCGTTTCTTATATAACCAGGATAGCTGCCTAGTGACCTTGATTATTGTTGCTAGTTTCATGCCGGTTTTAATAGATTTTTATATTACTAGTTGAACTATTTAGAATTAATTTTATTCGTTGGAAATTCGTAGTAAGTGAGATGGCATAATGGCGTGCTCAGTAAAAAAAAAAAAAAAAAAAGGTAGTGTTTTTACAATCCCTAAAAATAAAAGAAGGATATTGATCCCTGAATTAAGTATTATATATGAGTTAGGTCTATATTATTACTTGAACTTTGATTATCACAAAAGAAAAGCACTCAACGCTGCTAAATATTATCAACATTGAAAAAACAGGGTCATTTCATAAAAATGTAGCAGTTTTAGTTTAGTACCTCTTGGCTAGTTACCAGATTCTTAGCACAGTCAATTTTCATTTTAGAAATTCTAGGAGAAAAAAAAATATTGAAAAAAAAAAGAGGTAGTCACAAGTCAAAACCAAAAACAAGGGGGTGAAATTATAATAAAAAAATGACTGAGAAATACTTACTGTGCAGTAGATGAAGAAAGCTCCCAGAGTGATGACCCTGAGGAGCACTGGGCTTGCAGCACGGACCACCTGCACATCAAACGTTAATACATATGCTTAATTTTGATTAGTTGTTTCAATAGTGTATATAGCTCCATAATCATTATATATAGATCAATAATGGTTCCCTGTAGTAATAAAAAAATAAAACACAGTATATGAATGAGGAGTACATAAAATAATTAGATTAATTATAAATTATTCTTTATGAATGGTATCACACATCATAAGTAGAGTTTACTCACAAAAAATAGTATGTTACAAAAATTACATCCAAGAGAGAGATAGTGAAAAATCTTCTCATTGAAATAAAAATTTTAAACTGCCCTTTTGCGCAATAACCAATTGTGATTAATGAGCCCATTCATACTATATATGCAATTACACACAACTCAGTGATCTCCAACAATCCCAAGGTTCGGAAGATCCCCCAACACTCCTTAGCATCACTGGAAAAAAAAGCCAGAGAAGGTGAATAAAAGCGTGAGATCCACTGATGGTCAGGACATGGTTGGAGAAACCGACCTTTACCAGGCCACTATCGCTTACTTCTTCAAGGGGGGTTATAGGGATCTTTGGAATAACTGTTATAGAGGATATGGGGAATAGGTTTAGGATGGTTTGATTTAGGAATAGGTTTTGCTGGTATTTCTTGAATTAGCGGCAATGAGATCAAGGATGTGAGGTACATTGAGATCTTTATGAAGTGTTCTAATGCTGACGTAAGGAGCAGGATCAACTATTCTCACTTTACTTTACTTGAAAGTACTGGATGCTTTTAATGTTTGACCGTTTTAATGTGCTTCGTAACTCTAGCATATGACATTGCGAATAAGCAGTTTTTTTGCTATCGAATGATGGGATTGATACAAAGGCTCTATAAAGTGGGCCAAAGCTTTATGTTGGGTCTCGACTTGTGTTTTGTCAATATTGTAAGGTAGATAGAATACATCCGTATCGCATAGAGGAAGAGGAATGAAGTTATAGAGCAACGAATGGCATTAATGCGATATGTATCTACTTGTCTTCGTTGACTTTGATTTGCGTCTAACGATCCTGTGAAGGTGTCTTAAAGTTTATAAAATACAGCCTCAAGATAAGTGTACGATGACAGGACTGTGTCGACAGAAAATGTTGCCAGAAAGGTATTGAGGTGGTGGGGAGGACTTAGGATTCGATTTTAAACCCCTTATCCCGTCATATTATTTTTAATACTATGACAGAAAATTATGCCGTCCTTAAGATTTTCCTAAGACAGACTAAGAGAAATGCTGCATAAATACTTCGTCCTCAAGTTGTTTCTCACGAAACACAGAATTAGTGAGCACTATTTTTCTCTAGATATTAACTATAGAAATACTTAAGCTGCCCTGACAGCTTTATAGCAGTACACAGGTGAGAAACGCTCGGAGAGATGGAGAGGGAGATGGGATAGCCCAGCCACCAGGTAATATGAGCCATGCTGTTTGACACCCTAGATTTCCCCACACATTATCACTGCTGCAAACAAGCAAGGCATGTTTTGTTACTGGTTTATGCACCCTGCAACCTGGCTGTTGTACCTTTCATAGTCTCAAAGATAAGGGTCTAGTAGAACAAGTTGATTAAAAGGATCAATTCACTAGGGATGTGTTGGTACTCTTTTGAACCTTACCGGTACTGTAACAGTCACAACCCCGCAGCAGTAGAAGTGTCACAATCATGATCGATGGCAAACATCGACAACTGCATATGCATCCCAGCTTGTTTCGCTCTAAAATGTTAAGCCATATTTGTTCCTTCAGGCTATTAATTTTTAATATCTTGGATTATCTAGTATACTTATGATAAGTCACAAATTAATTACAACGGCTGTGTTTCTATTCTATTTGTTTTTATTTTTATGTTGCTAGAGTCGCCCAAAAAAATGTTGATTTTTACGTAATTCTAAGTAACAAACTATTAAATTGTGGCGTTGCATGGAATTATTTAGATTGTTAAGTTACTGCGAAATCGTGTTTATTTCGTCGCCACAATGTACCTTGGATAGTACGAACTATTTTGTTGTTTGGGATCACTATTCCACAACGTTAGAGCACTCGGTATCGTTTTGTTTTTAAGTTCAAATGATATTTATGCAAATGTGTTCTACAAGGAGGATGCAGGTGAAATGGTTTAGTTTATGAAGTTGTATTATTTTCAAACGACAAACCTTTTGTATAAATCCATTCTTTTATATCGAAAAATATAAAACCTTTAATAAGAAGAGCTTCTTGTTCAGCTTCTATAGAAAACTTTAATAAGTGAAATACCGGAATGGGGTAAGGGTCATTTAATCATGGTCTCAAGAAATTTAATTTGATGCCTTACTTGATGTCATGGGAACAAATTTATTTCTAATTACAAACAATTGGTTCATTATTGATTCTTCATAATTTTTTATGTTGGCTTTTAAGGTAAAAGGTTGCTTTTAGCGTCATCATATCTGCTGCATCATATATTAATTACAAAGCAAAACTTTCATGCAGAACAGCATCTTCCTAAATGAACTGGC